>CM049317.1:22174400-22881900 GCA_026874595.1 Sipunculus nudus
ATCCATATCTATACATATACCAAGTTTGGTAAAGATCCGTGGAATATTTTTTTGAGTTATTGTGTCCAAAAGAAATCTCTGCGGCGGCGGCGGCGCGACTATGCCTAAACCATAGTATCTCCAGACTATGTCTGACGATACAATAAATGGTAGGCATGTGTAATACAATACAATAACATATATAAAAGCATTAATATTAAATTATATAAATTGTCAATATAAAGACACAAGTAACAATTTTGCCTGAACCTCAAATTTGTATTGCAGGAAAATATCAAGAAAATAAATATTAATGCCAAAAGTTAAGGTGATTTCCATACACCGAGAGCTAAGATTTTCAGAGTACACCTGTTCTAAAAGGTCCTCTGCCAGGAACCAGCATATATATTGGTAATGTGTAAAAATATATATAACAAGAGCACTGCAAATGGTGCATAATATGCCTGTTGCATATTTTGTGACCTCTGACCTCATTTAATATGCGTGAATTTGTTGTGTACGTAATTCAGGTGATAACTGTATTGGTTAATACTCATCATGAGTTTTATGAAAATCCATCAGATTTTTGGTAAGTCAGGGTGGTGCCACCAAAATGTGGTGACCTCTGACCTCATAAAAAATGCATGGATTTTACTGGAAATAGTGCTTTTAATAGGTTAGATATTATATTGATTAATATTTCTGTTGAGTTTTATCAAAATCCATTATATTCCTTGCACATTATTGCTGTGACACCACAAAGTAGCCTGGTGACCTCTGAGGGTTCTGACCTGATTAAATATGCGTTAATTTTGCCCAGTGTGAAACTTTGGTGAGATAATCTATAGGTAAGTAGTTCTGGTAATTTTCGTGAAAATCCATCAAAGCCTCGGTAAGTTTTCACAGTGACACTAAAAGTTAACGGACATCAAAGACCAGCGCAATTAAAAACCTTAACCTTGAGTATATGTTACAAGATCCATCATACATGTATGTATAGGGTTGATCACATCATGTATTGTATTTGAACTAGCTGATTATATTTAAATCTCAAACCATGCTCAAAGAAACATCTCAATCCAGGAAGCAAACCACATACAAACAACAACTTGATACAGTTTGAAGTTCAACCACAGCACACTGTTCAAGAGCATAATAGTAAATAACTGATACTTATTTATCATGGCCTTAAGTTTAATGTCCTCTGATCAGAAACATTTCGCAACGTAATTGAACTGTACATATAATCTGCCTATCCCTGTTTTTGTATCACTGACCTGGAACTAGATCTATTTGAACACAGCATTAAGGTCTGATATGAATCAATGCCTAGTTATTATCAGATAATCTCTTGAGAATAATTTAATTTGGCAATGTTCCAACCCCTGTATCAGCTTACCTATACATAACAGGAATTTGAACTCCCCTTTTCTTCAATAAGAACCATGTTTTCTCTGTGTAATCTACACAACCATGCCTCAACATAAATTCATATAAAAGCAATGAATCACTGTCAAACCAAATGTTAACAAACTGTCCCCTTTAGTGAAATGTTGTCATGTTGTATTAATTACAGGTACATGCCCTATTTACCAAGTACTTTATCACGGCCAGAAATATTGATAGGGAACCCATTACACTCACATTATGTTATTGATAAAGCAGTCTTCTTAAATTCAGCAGAAAATATCTGTAAATAGTACAGATGAACTGATAATGGTGTGTTGTGCATGGTGCCACAATTCTTAAGTGGGCTGTTTTTTTAATTTCCTATATTCATTTGTAATATTATAACAATACCCAATACTTCATTGACAATATGATTGAGTTTCCCTGTGGATTATTTCCTAAATAAAACATTGAGGATTTCTTCTTGTTTATAAATGTTATAAATAGTTATATCCATTACACATAAAAACAAGGATATTTAATTAAAATACTGTGGTTTCCATTTTGGTCACAAAGGTTTCCAATTTTCCTTATCCTCTAACAGCAAATATTTGATGCCATAAACAATACCAGATCATGTATGCATAGTAGTTGTTATTCAAAGGATGCATAGTAGTTGTTATTCAAAGATTGCCAAATTGATATCAAAATTTTCAAATTATATGCCAATTACAAAAAGTGACCCATGGGTCATAACGCTCAGCCCACTGTCATGTTGACAAAATGTCCTAGCATAGGCAACTAATTAAGATAATGTAGGTGGCATCATAGTCCATGCATATTACCTCAAGTTCATCAAGACCAATTTGCACTCCTAATTCGATGACAATTAATCCAGCTGTTCCTGAGGAATCTGGTAATTTGTGTACATTTTGCATTTTTTCTTGGGTGCTCAAACATGGCCTGTAACTTATAATTAATCTTGGGGGGTATTTCTGAGCTTGTTAGCTTGGAGGATATAGGTAAGAGAGACCTAATTTCAGGTTTCTGAAGAGAACCTTGAGGAACTCTCAGGATTTCAAGTTAGAAGATTCTACTTTTTCTAGGTCCAATGGTAATGGTTTGTGCCCTGCTTTGGTATCAAATTTTCAATTATTCTAAGCCCCATAGCTTGGAAAATTTGGGTAACTGAGACCTAATTTCAGGTTTCCAAGGAGAATTTCATGGACCTCCCTGGATGTCAAGTTAAAATAACCTAGGTACAGTGGTTACAATTTGTGCCCTGTTAACTTACCAATTTTGAGCTGCAGCCGCTCTGACATTTCTATTAAGAAGATAAAATCATACAATTTCCTTTGTTAGGCCAAAATAAAAAAAAGGTATGGTTCTCAGGCACTTTTTTTCAGAAATCAATGCGGGCGGGCGCTTTTTTAATTTTAATTTTTTGGTATGTTTCGATAAAAATGTCAAATGATAAGGGAAAAGCATGAAAATAACAGTTTTATTTTGCTAAATAAGTAAAAGCACTACAAAACAGAGGAAATTGTATGGTTTTATCTTCTTGAAAGAAATGTCGAAGCGGCAGCAGCTCAAAATTGGAAAGTTTTTATTAAAAATCAAAATAAAACGTTTTGATGCGGGGGTTTAAAATTGATGCGGGCGGTGCCTGAGAACCATACCTTTAATTTTTTTTGGCCTTATGTAGTCCTTTTACTTGTTTAGCATTATAAATCTGTTATTTTCATGCTTTTCCCTTATCATTTGACATATTTATCGAAATGCCCGCCCGCATTGACCTATGAAAAAAAGTGCCTGAGAACCAAACCTAATTTTTTTTGGGCCTTAGGTATAGGTTTTAAATTGCTTTTTTAGTGTATAAAATCAAATCGAATGTTACCATCATACCTAAGTGAACTTCTATAGGAGAAGACCGGTTAAAGAACTCTTCAATTAAATTTTAGGGACCTTCTTTACACTCCTTTAACAAACACAGAAACTTACAGTAAGTGTGCTTTGCTTTTGCGTATGCAGCACTAACTGTTTGGAATGGATCAACTGCCTGAGGACATTAAGACAGCTCGGTCTACTGTCATTTTTTAAAAAGAGGTTCAAAACCTATTATTTCAGGCAAGTGATTAGCTAGTTTTTCTGTGTGAATGGTTTTAAAAGCTCTGTACCTTGCATGTAGTGTGATAATTTATCATTGTTTTAATGTCCATTTGACATATGTATTCTTGATTTGTGAGCCGCTGTTGAGTATTGTATTATACATTTGGACAGTTTAAATATTCTAATAAACTATAACTATCAACTATACAGAGCTTTTCTAAGCCCCCTGCATTTGATGCATGAATACAACACAAGCAGCCATAACAAGTAATATTTACAAGATAACGGTGGATTCAGAAAATGTTGTGGGTCTAAAATTTCAAGGTTTTGACATGAAACACTATTTGTGAGGTAAAAAGTATATAAAACTCTGTTGATTTATCATTTTTGACTACATTATTAATAGTTCATACAGCACAGGTCATGTACCCTGGCATGTGCTTAATGCACACTCAATGACCATTATTTAAACCAATGACACTGTGAAGTCCTTGTGGAGGCCATAAGCTTAGTTACTGATAATGCCCTGTATTAGCAACCTGATTAACTTGAGAGGCTTACTCCTGCAAGACCTAGCAATGCTGAGAAACAGATTAAGACATATTAGTGCTTTCAACAGACCTAAGTAACTTTCCCTGGTCTATTCCTGCCACTCACTCATTTAATGGCCTTTCTCCTTTATTATTATGTCTGGGCTATAACTAATGACCACTAGTGACCAAGCAAGCCTGGCCAATCCATAGATGTATGGTAATTTTGCATGACAGTTCTGCTCTGTTCATATTTTTGGCATCTCTTGTCTAAAATTGCTTATAATACATGGATTGTGAAAATAGTGATTATTAACTAATCAAGGCACTCTCCATGGCACAGAAGGTGGCATTAAGTAGCGTCTAGAGGTGGATGAAAACTGCTGACCTGGAGAAAACCACTGACCATGGATGGTCCACTACAACCAACTTTCACAGTCATGAAGGGGATCAAATCCAGGAGAGCTGGATCCGAGTGTTTTACCCCTCAACTGTCAAGGCCCGCTGTTCTCATGACCATATATATAATTTTCAAATTCAACATAAATTGAATTGTCCAGATGAGTAACCCCACAATGAGTTCATGATCCTAATGTCTTGGATGTACTATATTTCTCTAAGACACATTTTTATAATTTTTGTTAACAAATTCTGATTTAGCTAAAAAATGTCCATACAAATATAAATATATATATTAAAAACATAATATATTTCAATCAATTTAACAGATATTGAATACTGAAGAAAAAGTGAACACCACTTATGATTGGCGATATTATTATTATTAGATATATTATCACATTTAAACATATTCAAAACCAGGGTTGCAGATTTTAGACAGTTTTAGCCACAGAGAGTGGCTAAAACAAATTGAGACCCAGTAGACAGTCTAACGATCAAGGCCTTTAAAGGTCTTCCATGTAGTTATCATAAATTATGACATTCCAGTTATTTACATAACAATGAACAACTAACACCAAGTAGAGGAAGTCAAATATTTAAGTTGAGACTCTATAGTGTAATTAACCATGCTGTGATCACTCCTGGTTTGAGATTTCACAGACATTTTAAAATTTGTTGAACTTTCAGAGTTTCTGTTATCTTAGAGTTTAAGTATAAGGGGTGTTTTTTTGGTAAGATTTCATAACCAACTGGCATTCCTGTTGTAATTAGGGCCCAATGAAGTCATAATTTAATTCCTGAAAGGTGGTAGGCCTATTCATATACTTGTGAATTACTCCAAGGGTGCTGCTCAGTGACCAAAGGTGCTGGATTGATAGTCGAGGTGAAAAACTCTCCATGGAAAATGTTTCCATTATTTATGCTTGATCAATATTTCATATATTTTTTTTATATTCCAGCAGGATATTACATTACCGTGATGTAATATGTATTTAAAATGTTTAAATATAATAAACATATATGTTTATTAACTTTCTGCTTCAATGTTATAATTTTTTTTTCCATGAGATTATTATATTTAAAAATAACACTTTACTCTGCTGTGTGTATTCTAACAATCAGCATCTTCTATAAGCACTACACTAATTTTAAATTTTTTAGTTTTATGCCTTTAAAATTTAACCAACAAAAAGTGGTTAAAACCTAGTTTTAGCCTGTTTTAGACATGGATATTGGCTAAAACAGGTTTTAGCTGGATAAACCCGACCCCAGTTAAAACTGAAAGAGAGAGGCTATCACAGAATCCTTAAAAATCTCCATAAATCCACAATATAATTCAGCCAACAATTCTTTAGACTAAAAAATTAACAAATTTACCAAAAGAGAAATGATACACAGGATGTTCTGTTATAAAATTATGGTAGCAGAGGCAGTAAGTTGTATAAAAAGTGATATCAGATAGAGCTCTATGACTTTCTTAAGCCATTTGATAAGACACAAACATCTGAGGTATATCCCACATAACCCTGAGTGTTTGAACTGTCCATGCCTTGCCAGGTGCCCAGTTGCTGCGTACACTAACCTCAAGTCGTGAGATTCTTGAGGATGCCATGTCAACCAACAGCTCAACAATGTCAGTGCTACCAGATCCACAAGTGTCTCCACTACACAGGACCGATCTATCTGCATAATCTCATGTGTTATAAAAAACCTGTCTCCTCGCTGTTTGTTTCCACGCTAATGTAATCAACCAGTGTGGACTAACTTTCAAAGAGTTCCAGGCACAATAGCATGTAAAACTTACAAGGCTCATTTATTTCCATAAATGTTATTTTATTCAAGGGTGTTAAACGATTTATTTTTTAGCAGATGCTTGAGGCAATATAATCATAAAAAGACCAATTTTATTATACTAGGACATTGTAGGTATAATTCTTGTTTTTCTAATCACTGAACTATATGAAAAATCAATGAAACAATTGAATATTTTTCAATACAGATTTGTAAAAAATTACTTTTCCACAATATCTACATTTCAGGCTTTTTGTGTACTTATATTTCAAGTAAACACTTCTTGACTTTCAGGATTTTGAAAAATACATGATGCCTAAATCATTTTTCAATTAGCAAAATACATAACACAGTAGTAGTTAATTGTTTGGGATCTGAGTTACCTGGATCGTATAAAAGGGAACATGAAAAGTGGTCCTATTTGTGGGGGTAGTCACAATTGGAAAGTGGTCGAAAGGCGGGGTTCCTCAGTATAATATGATATATACTGTGGTTGCCATTTTATTTGCCAGGGTTTCAAATTTGCTATATTCGCAAAATTAGAATTATGACAAAAATGAAACTTTTATGAATAAAAATCCTAAAGGTGAGGGCAAGTTGTAAGGTAAAAGACTTAGTCTTAGTCTTAGGCTGGGTTAGTGTGGGACAGAATTTCTGTGGGTCGAGTTGACATGAGCACGTGTTATCCAGCCTGATATGGATGAGTCACAGAACTGGTGCAGTTTATTTAAGATGGAGATGTATCAGCCCCTTCAAGAAATAATGTCAAATATGACAGGATTCACGGTAAAATAAAAAAAAATTATCTTCCCAGTTCAAAATTTGCAGCATTCCTGACAGATCAAAACCAATAATGGGCATTTCCATGTTGTAGTCACAGAGGAGTTGTGTGACAACTGTTGAGTGCTACCACTGTCAATTAAAACTAAGATGTGTGTTTTATGTACTTACTTTAAGGAGATTGAAATTCACTGAAACTCTTATAAAAGCAGACAACAAGGGATGAATTGAATGAGCTTGGATGGTTTCAAGGCATGCTGTCTGCTCATATAATTTGGATACTTCATTGTATACTACATGCAGAAGATAGTATGGTCAAATGAGGTCATGTATAAAATTTCTCATAACTCTGACACTGACTGAAAGTAAAGTCGGCACTCTGACTCATGCCCATCACAGGTTTCCAGAAAATCTGGTCCCTACTAGCTCCCTCAGCAAAAACAAAGTTTGACAGGTTGAGTAGGTTTTACAGTTACATATTTAAGGTGAAAGTAAAAGACACTGATAAGAGTTCAACTGTTTAAGATCATAGTGAGACAGGTGGAGGAAACCAGAGAACCCGGAGAGAACCACCCACCTTGGACGGGCCACTACAACCCATTCTAATCATGATGGCAGAACATAGGATGGAATCCGGGTTGCCAGCAGTGAAGGCCGGGTGTTTTACTGCTCAGCTGTCCAGGCCTTAACACTGATAACTCCTAATCTTGAAAGCAGCATAATTAAATTATAACTGTAGCCTCAACTTGCATGTTTTATTTGTAATAAAAAAAGAACCTGAGTGATATGGGTTACCTTATTAAAACTATAATTTCAAACTTGCATCAGTGGTGCTTTTTGTTTGATCCAAAGACCTTGGAAACAATCACATACTGCTGTTCATTTATTTGTGTCCCATATCTGTTTATAGCATGTGAATTAATCAGGGTTGAGGTTTGGTTCAGGTAAGGAAATGTGACATGATACAGGACCAGGTAAAGGTAAGGGCTTAAAGAATCCTTAATGGGTACCTATGTACAGATTATTTGAATAAATTCAAATACATTTTAACTTATGTTAAACTTAAACTGTCCATTTGTTGATTTTTATCTATTTTAAATAAATTGCAAATTAATCAGTAAATTTAATATGCAGTGATATGATATTGGTCATATTGTTAATTTTTAATTACTCAATTAAAATAACTCCATTTATTTTTTTTTATATTTAATAATTAATATATTAGTTATATTTATTTGTAATAAAATAATATTACTGTTATTAATAGAATATTGATACTGCCATCCTGACAATTATATTATTGTATAGGTCAGTAAGAATGGACAGCACAAGGGCTTCTATGTGAATTCGATTTTTATAACCTAAAAAAAAATAAAAAAAGATAGGCTCGAGTTCACTGTCGATGACCAAATATAAGTCTAGAACTACATTAATCAGTTATCTGTTATGTCTCCTTTTAATTCGTTTAATCACTGTATATCAGTGTCAATGTAATGTTTTAGACATTCTCAGTACTATAGTAATACAATATTATTAGTATTTTAATTAAATATTAGAAAAAATGTCTAACGAGTAACAGTGTTCTGTACAATACAAAACTGTCAATAGTACAGTCTAAAGTAGTAAAGATTGTGCTAAAACAGCCCACTGTTCTTACAAGTGACTTTGCAGGCCAGGCAATGAGGACCAATCAGTGACAACACTGATGGCAATTAGCGCTAATTAGCGAGAAGTGATTCACCGAGCCCACGGTGATGAGACTGAACAGACAGCGAGAGTAACGTTACCGGCCGGAACTCTCGCATCGCCTTGCCAACAATGTCAACTAACATGGCGACCATTTCAATACCTGAGGCTTCACTAATCAACTTTCAATGCCCTCACACTCTCATTAACGCAATTAAGAACAATATCATCATCCTCTTTTGTAAAAAACACAATTTGAGTGTTTATATACACTGGTGATGTTGGCATGATATAGGAATGCGAAGTTGTAATCATTAATCAGGAATCAAAGTGAGATCGTGATATCAGGCAATTTGACGTTCCAGTGTAAACAACACCTGTGGATCTTCGTTTTGATATATCAGAATTTGTGATTTTACACGTAATGAACCAATGTATCTGATTACAAGTTAAAGTTTATTTATAATAAGTGTTCATACTTACATGTAAGAGCGTATTTAATCCCTGTCTTACGGATAATTACATGATAATCCGGGGCAAAGTTGCACGAACTGTCCGCTCGATTCGGCTGTATTCGTTTCAAGATGGCGGCGATATGTCCCTGGGCGCCATATTCAACCTCCTGTCAATCATCCATAACGCGCACCTGCCATTGGGCAAACTAGATTCCTGACGTCAGGGCCTAATCCCTCCTAAGGACGGGCCACTGGTGAAGGTGCCAAATTAAACATGCTCATTTATACTTGTTATTGCTCTTGAACCTGGGGCCGCCTGCCCTGCCTTATGCTTCATTAAATAGATATGGGCACAATAAACATTAATTTCTGCCTACCACTCAGCTCTCGGAAGCGACAACACTTGACTGGAATTTATATAAGCACACCGGCTTGGTGTTATGGCTATATATTGCTTATGGAAGATATATAAAGCTATTGGACGAATGAAGCAGGATTATAGATCGGGATATTATGTTAGAATTTGTCTAAGAAAATGGGCATTGCCGTGATATTATGCCGCGCACTGGTTATCATACAGTTAATATATATTTGTTATTGATTTATTATTATTATTATTAGGCTTATTATTATTATCATCATCATCATATACATATACAGTGATTAATTTTGTCAATGTTTTTGCTTTCATTGTTGGTCTTTTAATTATGTATATTAAAAATGAAAAACAAGTTGGTTTGCCGATTCCGTTTGTGATTTTAATTGCAATGTGTAACTGCATATATTACGATAAGTTTTAGTATAGTTACAATAATATAGATCTTAAGGCTTGATAAAATTTCAAAACTACTACTGAAGTTTAGAAAAGACACTTAACTGGAGATTAAATATACTATCTGACATCGTAGACAACCTGGTGCAACTCGTCGTGGTATATTATATTGCAGGTATTTATCACTAAACACGATTTATTATTAATGTACACATTTTTTTCGGACTCGAAGGTGTCTTCTCATCAACTTAAAAGACATCTAACCAAAACCATAAGAACGCCGCAATTATTCTAATGTCTGTTACAGAAAAGGAAATATGAGCTGCATTTCAGTCTGTCAGAAATTATCACAAATTGCAGTCATTTTGTCTTTGCTTTAGAACACATTCCTTAGTTATTTCTGACAGGACGATTTCACAAGTCGTGACAGTGTAATATATATATATATATATATATATATATATATATATATATATATATATATATGCATAATTTACGCGTTTCTGCAACAGTGTGCCATTGGGGAACCCAGCCACTATAAGCGCATATAGATACTTGGATACAAATGAGAAATAGTAAGTTTGAATGAAACTGACATCTTAGGACTTAAACAGTAAAACATGGGATTAGAGTAATATATAATATCCCTCGCTTTTGAAAGTCCAAAACCAATTCTCGCAAAAGGTTATTGTTGGACCATCTATTCTTACCGTATATAGTCTTGTTCCGGCCCTAACAACATGCATTAGTGAAACCCCTATAAGAACCAGCAACTATATAATTAAATGTGAACCATGCATTATTATAACAAATTGAAATTTACAAAAGACATTCCACAAGCTTATCGCATGTTCCTTAATTCCTTTCTTTCTTTTCTTTCATAGAAGGAAAATTAGACAGTCTCCTGATATATACACGTACACTACCCCCTCCCTGCACCTCCTCGCTTATTAGTGTGGGGCCTATGTGGCCGAGACACCCTACATTTTTGTGACCATTAGGGCCTTAACCTTTGCAAAAGAAAATGGTGTCAATTTTTCTATTCGGATTTAGTCTTTTTTTTCCCAATTCAAATTTGATTTTAGAGCATTTAAAGCATTTTAAACCTAACATAACATCTGAAAATGGTCATAAACTCATAATAACTTCAACTAGACACATGCATAAAGACATAATTAAGACGTTTATTACAAATTTAGAGAGCACTTATAGAGCGCACACATCCGTAAGCACCTGAATCCGCACCAACATCACCTAAACATTTAACAGACTAACCATAAAAAAAAATAATCAGTTGTCCCTTGGCCGATCTTCCACTATTAAACATAATTTCATTGAAATCTATATCGAAAAAAATATACGTAGAGACAGCATACATGGTATTCTTGGGTTGTTTGCCCAATAGGTATGTCGGACCACTTGTTGATTTCAGGTATATACGTAGCTTCTATCGTATATAATATGACTCCGTGTTCCCTGGTTATCACTATAGTGGATAAATATTAGCTTAATTTATTTAGAACATATGTTAATGACACTTTTATATATATACTTCCATTATGATTTTGTTATTTTCGTCAATCCATCATTATATCACCGACATTATTATCCCACTTGCTTAAAGTGAAAGCCCAGAAGCCCGTCTCTTTCGGTTAGTTTATCCAAAAACTATATCTGAATGTTCCTAATTAATTGTAAGGAGTTTTGTGGATGTTTTGGTTATTAACTCAGAAGACAATTATAAATGATTAGGCGGATGATTATTTTTTTTAATATTTTGTGACTAGTCAGCAGACATAAGGGGTATGAAACATGTCATTTAGGAGCAAATATACCTTTTGCGGAGCATTTGTTTCCATATAAGTCAATTTACTCCTCGTTTATAATCATTTGTAAGCTGTGGACATCAAGTATAGTTTACAGCAGACAAGTATTTTCAGAATGAGACATACAGAGGAAAGATAAACTAAGAATGAAAAGTATATGTTTGGATGAAGAAAGCATTAAAGACTCTGCAAGGGGAAGTCCCACAGGAAATCTTTTAGAAAATGCATCAAAATTTAAATAAAGCTCTGTTACAGGAAACAAACACTGAGTTATATATATATCGTGTTCTCTTACGTGTTTGCACATGATCTTTTTTCCCATCTTAACCCATCCCTTCTCCTGCAGGTCATTTTTTAAAATGATTCCCTTAGCGGGCTAATTTTTTCCACATTTCTGAGAATTTGAATTTTGGACATTTAGGTTATACAATGATACAAGTATACTAAAACAAAATAAATCTTCACAGAAACAAGAAAAGACAAAAGGAAATTGTAAAAGCTGGTTATTATTTAATTCTTGTCCCATTTTCCATTATCCTTAAATCACCTAAACTCTTTTTCAAATATGAATTAGTTTTTGTCAAAAAATGAAACTCACAGGACATGTATTTATATAAACGCACATGCAATGGCAACATATATAAGCTGTTCAATTCATACGAGCAAGATCACTGGTACAACTTTTTTTTCATGAAAACAGTTATCTATATAGAGTATATATGATTATATAGTAGCCGGCTGACACTATTAATATAATGCATGCTAAATTGTATATAAGATTCAAATTAGAATGAAGATAAACTATTTTGATAATTTATGATATCTTATGAAATATGGGATGGCTTTCTCTATAGATATGCTTTATTTTAGAGTTAATAAATGCAGCGCATGTCAGATGCGGAATGTACAAGAGTGATGTATATAGCCCATGCTGATTGGATATTAATTTTTTTATGTTTTATTTATTTTTATTTTATATTCATTTTTATTACCGGATGACTGTATACAAAAAACGGTAGCAATATTTGCAGGCTGGCTTAACTATAATTTCTCTGACACCGTAATCAAAAATACAGTTTGAGTTTGCGAATAAGTTAAACAACATGTATACCTTATGAAGAAAACATATGCCTTGAATGCAATTAAAGTCTTGCATTTCTTATTTTTTTACATATTAAGCCTTTTTCGTCATTATTATTATTTTAATTTTAATAAATGCAATAGAAATAATTGTTGAATTTATTATGTGAGGATCGATATGGGGAGAATCAACATTAATGTTGAAGATTACACACACATTTTCTTTTAATTACATTTAACTTTCTTTACATGTGATAGAAAATCATTAATCTTATATAATATACAAAGCCTTCTGTTCGTTCTAACAGCTTTATTATTAGCTTTATTATTGTTATTATTATTATTATTATTATTATTATTATTATTATTATTATTATATATGTGTATATATGTATATATACATATATAAATATATATATGAGGGTGTGTGTACACGTGTGTTACAGTTAATCTGTAAATTGCCTGAAATTTTCAGTCAATTTTCAAGGTGTCTGATTCACTGATATATATATATATATATATATATATATATATATATATATATATAAACACACATACATATATATAAACAGGGGGTCCTTAGTAAGGAAATGCATTTTTTTTTTTCATTTTGTACCAGTCCGTTGGAAAGAAGAACTTCCACGTTTCCCACATTTTTATACAATTAATGAGAAATGTACACACACAAAAAAAAAAAAGAAATAGCATGCATGCATGGTAACTTGGAAATCTTATATACACTGAAACGTACCCTGACACCCCGCGCTATTATATATGGCCTCGCAGCGCTGATGAAATCAAAGAGCTCCGTGATTTGCAGAGCAGCAGATTTATGTATATGAGCCATTGAAAAATATTTGGAGATTTGCAGAGCAGCAGATTTATATTTATAGCCATTGAAAAATATAACTATTTTTGTTTCAACTGTGTATGGATAAAATCTAAAGTTATGTTCATTTGGAAAGTTAATTACAGGTAGAGAGGTGGGAAGAGGGTATATATGGGAGGGGCTGTTCCCCGTCCCATATTGAAAAAAATTATGAATATGCAATCTTAAGGGTACAATGTTGAAGCCCCTTTAAAAAAAATATGAGGATTTTCGGTTCCCTAATTGCATAACGCAGTCAAACTTCAGAGGGTGAGAGTTCACCTGTGGAAGGCTATATTTAGGGGCGTCAATATAGGGGGGATTGGGGGTTTATATACCCCCCACTCAATGTAATCATCCCCCCGCTTTTCAGAGAATAATATTATAATATTGCAAATGAAATATATTAATAAATAGAATTAAAGACTTCGGATCCATTAACTAAAAAATGTTATATCTAAACCTTGCTTAGAATTCACAAAATAACTTTTTTTCTAAAACATTATAATTATTTGAAATATGATTAGGTATATATATATATATATATAGTTGAATATGTCATTTTAGAGACGCTGAAAAAGGTATATATATATGCGCATGCAAAGTCACCCCCCCCCCACCCTGGAAGAAAAATTGACGCCACTGGCTATAATATTTATATCTCTTTATAAATTTGGATATTAACGGGAAAGCCCAAACATTCAATCGTTTGTAACGTGTTGATACCTATATGGTGAAAATGCGCATTTAGTTTTATAACTTGCAAAATATCATTACTTAATAATAATAATAATAATTTATTTTTTTAAGCGTAAAATCCATGATGATACATGCTCTAAAACGCTATTACATAACTAGAATACAATCAGCAATCATTAAACATACTATTGTAAGAATATGAAATTAAAGTCCAATTGACTAAAATATTACATTCAGAGGCTTACAGAATTAAATAAGACATATAAAATGTTCAAACATTTCACTATCAACAGTATAAAATATCGTACAAAATGACTAGGCATAAAAATAGTCCATGAACAGGGGCGGATCCAGGATTTAGGAAAAGGGGGGGGGGTCCAACCCAGGAGGACAAATGAAAATCCTAAAAAAAAAGGTCATCAGTTCTGGAAAAGGGGGGTTCAGGCCGCAAAAGCACCCGTGATAATCCTCGCCGCAGCATTCTGTATACAGTCGAGCCCGCTTATTGTCATATCGAAGGTGCATGCTTACATTATGCTAATAACCAGGTTGAGATATCAACGGGCTTCAGCATCGATGTCATTTTGAGTCATAGAATAAGCGTTATGTCTCAAATGATATTAAATAAATCGTCAATAAAAAGGGAACAGAAACGTTATTTCATGTTTTTGTTGCACAACAGCATATCAAATTACGTTTATGCGCACCTGACGATTTATTTCCTTAAATTTTTGTGCCGCATGTAAAAAAAAAATCCGATTGCAGACTGAAAGTGACGTAGCGTCTGGGTCACGAGGTCAAATGCCTGGGAAAATGCGGCACAGTTATAACGTTATGCGTAGGCAAACTTTTTTACTAGATAATTCGTGCATTTTCCCGACTCTTGCATCTTATTTTCTGGATATTTTATAAATGACCGAAACTTCCATGATCATCTTTATGATATAGGACTGCATGTTGAAGTTCGGGCAGCGGATATCCTCAAACGATTGTCAAGTTTCTGGGCGTTTGATTTTTTGGATCGGGATTTGCTTCTAGTGCTCTCAAAACCTCCAGCTTTTCGTGGAACCTTAAAGGGGATTTCCAGCCGTAAACACCGTTAACAGCTCGTGCTTTATATCATCTCGAGGTGTAAACTGCGGCCTTGCAAAGGTCAGGAGTTCATTATGTATGGCATGTGATCGCAAACATCGCCCATGCTAACATACGAAGAAACGCAATGTTCTGTATTAACGGGGTTTAGACATTAATTAGCTAATTGCCGATGAGTGGCCCGCATGCATCACTGCACTTGCCTGCGGCGCACAGGAGGGAGGTGTAATTGTTTGATACGCCTGACCGATTACAGTCTCTTGGCTTCACTGATTTTTGTGTTGGCGTTTGATGTGATATTAACTGCGAACTGCCATCACTGCCAAGGGTTCCAAGCATGACAATGACCGGGATTATGACAATATTCCAAGATATTAAACGGTCAGATTTACCATTGTATATATGGGAAATGGTTTTGGATTTCCTATTTACGTGACAATAAACGGGATTTTCTATTAACCGATATGACACAAAGTGAACTTGACTGTATTTTGCAGTCGATTTGTTAATGATGAGGGAGTTCCACACAAGAGTGCATTGCAAAAATCTAATTTAGAAGTAATAAAAGAATGAACTATTTGCTCCAAAGTCTCTCTGTTCACAAACTTTCTTATTTTACTGATATTACGAATATGTACATATGAAGCATTGCAGACTGCCATTACATGGGCTTCCATAGATGCATGATTTAAGTGTAATCCTCGTGGTAATATAATTGATAATTTTATGTTCAAGTCGCATGTTAAACTTTGCATTTTACCGGCTTCTGCAGATGTGGTCCAGGCAGCGCACGAGACTCGGCACAGCACAGATCGCGAGTTCGAGTATTAGCCTAGGAGCCGTGGGATTTTTCACGGTCGAACTCTGTATAGGCTATATGGAAGCCGTTGCATCACTCACAGGCGAATGCGAATATGTGTGTGTGTTGGGGGGGGGGGGGGTCTCGGTGTAATGATCCAGCAGTGTAATAACGGAAAGATTCCCTCCCTCAGTATATAAAGAAACATGTGGATGATATGTTAATCACAGGGTCGGGGCTGTTCATAAATATCCCCAATTTTTTAATTAGAATGTAATAAACTGTGGAGCAATTAACAATTTAATTGCTGAAAATAAAAAAAAAGAAATCTAAAAAATGATAATTGATTAAGAATAATTAGATAACATTACAGGTGTTACAGCTCAACGGGGGGGGGGGTAGCTGGATCCGCCACTTGGGATTGACAACATTTTCGTTATTTACATTTGCACCCCCTGGACCCGCCCCTGGAAAGTACAAAATATTACGAGTAAAAAATATTTTAATTGTCTGAGAAGAGTATGTAAACCAAGTGTTAAAAGTTCGTCCAGTGTTACTGTATGTGACGCTTCTAAACTATATGATATTCCTGTTCTGTAGCGAATCTTACACGAGTCCATAAAATTTCGCATTTCATTAATTTTGTTGAACATTATCTTGATCATATTAAAATGGCATGCACTATCATATATCAAAGATTAGCGCACTACATTTTGGCTAGCTGCGTTCTCTAGTTACTAAGTACAGAGGTCTTCCAAATTCTGGTGAATATAACAGGTGCAAATAGCCATCTTAAAAATGTATACTGATAGGAGTATTAATAGTATTAACACCTGAATAAAGTATGAAAAATAAACAAAAAGGCAATCTTTCATAACAATAGTTGTCCAAAATGTATCTAAGCTTATTACGCAGCGGTTATACACCGGTCCAGTGCCAGAACCGGTGTAACGTGTTATAAACTCTTTGAACAGACCAACCAGAGCGCGTGTCGTATGTTAAAATTTGGAGCAGGATGCACAATGGGATACCTTGCTCTCATTGGTCTATTTACAATTCTTTACTCTGTACGAACACTGTTCGTCTGACCGGCCAGTGAGTCTTGCTATACAAAGGTTAAAAGAAAAAGGAGAACTTGAACGACTGCAGTGTAGAACCGCTGCGCGAAAAGCGTAAATTATATCCCACTGTCTGTTTTAATTGTCAGATGTCTGGAGTTCCAGGTAACCCAGTATATTCAATATAGAATATTGAATATAGATTCAATATATTAATGTTCTTATATGTATTTTTCAACTGTACCGTATGATACGTTTCTCAATATCTTGTTATTATACATGAACCGGCGTTCAAATATTCATAAATGTAACACTGTAAAATTTACGTAGGCCGTGTGCAGTATTGGGCATTATGAATTAATCTGATATGTAAGATATGCCCAAGTAGGTTTGAAAGTTCCTAGATGCTGTGGTCCCAAAGTATTTTTCCACGTGAGGACACGCCACCGGTTCTGTCCCCTTTTGAGCAGTAAGAGAAATATATAGGCAAACTAAATCACGCAGTCGCAGCCTACAGACCCCCGCCTTTTATGCATTGTCCCGCGTCCTTAAAACGGGTACTCATAATCAATGGCAGAGCGAATATTAACCATAATACCTCAATGGGCGGCTTGAACCAAGAGACAAAGTGACTTGTTTCACAATGGAAAAGAAGTCTTTGAATTAAAAAGAAAACATATGATGGAATCTAGATTACCCAAAAAATTGTAGGCCCCTATTGATTGTTCAATACCTTACCCTTTGCCTCTTCAAAATATAAGAAAATTACTTATCTGCGAAAAATTGTTAAAACACATACTAACAAATCAATTTGGGGAAAGAATAACAATCAGAATTAAGGCATGCAGTACGTTGTTCTTCTCTAGAGCAATAAACTGCCTTCTCCTTGCAATAACGTGACTCAAAATACATATAATAGTTCATTTAAATTATATATAATGAATTTCAATTGAATATAAAGTGTAACCTAGTTAAGCATGTTTTTACATCAGCATAAGGATAATTGGGAATATGAGTTTGATAGACGATGTATAGGGTTTTGAGTTACGGAAAAGTTCAATATGAGGGAAAGGGTAAATTAGAGAAAATATTTATTCAGTGGAACACTAGTTTAGCTTATAAAATGCAGATTATTTTCCCGTTCAGGTAACTGAAAATTACAAACTGGACTCTATAATTTGTTTTCTTTGTAAATTTTTGACACCTTGGAATTTGTGCGTCGTCCGTCTGTTCGTCGGCCCATTAGCAGAGCACAAACCATTAATATACAAGCTCAGATGGCATGCATATGCTTATATAAAGTTCCTTGTGATGGTGTCACTGAGCATTTCAATGCTCTTGTTTAATTACCCTTTAGTAATTTTTTAAAACATTTATTTAAACATGGAGGAAATACTACAGGATCTACTCCAATTCGAAATAAACAATTTAAATTAAAACACCAACAATTAAAACCGTCTGCGTCCAGTTCTGATCTACTGGTCCTCTGGACAGTTACTCTCAAACGTCGTGAGTACAAGAAGCTCAAACATCTAAGGAATAACAAAAAGGTGTCTTGATTCAATTCAAAAGCATAGCTTACAAATAATGTGTGCATATATAATTAAATGATAAGGCAAAAAAAAAATAATGTTTGGTTCTCAGATATTTTTTTTCAGAAATCAACCAGGGGGCGATTTTGTTTATTTTTTCTATTTTTACCCTTTTTTGTATGTGTTGATTAAAAATGTCATATGATAAGGGAAAAGCATACTAATAACATATTTTTGTTTAACAGATTAAAGCACTACATGATAAAGGAAATTTATCAAAATTGTATTGATTTTATCTTTTTGAGAGAAATGTCCGAGCAGCTGGAGCTGGTATATTGCTATTGAAAATCAAAATAAAAAATTGAGGCCGGGGGTTTAGATTGACGCGGGCGGTGAGTAAGCTTACCTTAATTTTTTTGGCCTAAATAGTATTAATAAAATTCCTGGATCTTGGACACTTGCAGAAATTCGTAGAACATACCGCCATCTGGTTTGTGTTAGATAAACTATTTGGGGGCTAATAATAGTTTTTGATGCCCACAGTAGATGGCGCAACTTGACAAATGGGTAACAGAGAGTGAAAACGGACGCCATCTTTGAACCAGAAAGACAAACGTGAGACGGGCGGAAGAGTTCAACTTGATTAAACGGGGCCGATCTTGATTCAAGATGCCTCCCGTAGAGCAAGAAACCCCCGAGCCTAAAGAGGCGCCCGCCTCAAAACCCGTGATTGGAATCATTTACCCTCCCCCAGAGGTGAGAAGTATCCTTTGAATGTTAAAGATGTTTCCATTATCGCCCAGGTGCGTTCAGGTGGTCTGCCAGTGACGAATGGAGTCTGTTTTACCGGCAATAAATAAAACTCGGAAGTCGGAAGCCTTCGGAAGTCGGAAGCCGTTTTATTTTTTATTATAATTTTAAAAATAACGAACAAATCGACAAGTTTTTGTGTTAAAACGGAAGATATAGACACCCTTTTTCATACCAGAAAGTTTCAAAGATATATATTAACATATATGAAAATTAAAGCATAATTAATGCGTCGGAAGCCTCTCGGAAGTCATTCTGAAGTGACAGATGGTGCTCAAAATGCATAAAACTCGGAAGTCAAGCCACATTATACCAACCGACAACGACACAAAAAGGGTCTTGCATCAACCCAAATATTAATTTAGGTGATATTTATATATGTATTTGAACAAAATCAAAATGTATATAAATATCAAAATAATATATAAATTGATATTGAAATGTAAAATATGAATATAAAATACTAAAATAACAAATAAAAAAACAATTATAATACAAAACAGTATTCTCTATTTTTTTCATTGAACAAATACATACATGATGCAAAATATAATTACATAATAACAAGTATATTAAAATGTATACACAATGTGTTAAATAACATATATAGATGACGATATAATTATATATTCATTCAACAGCGATATAATTTGATATTAAATTATATTATATGATAAAATATCATATATTATAAAAATACAATATAATCAATATTCCTAAATTAAGTAAGACAAAGTTATATAAGTCAATATAAATTAATATATGAAATTATTAAATTGTATATAATATGAGTATTAATATATCCATTCATTTATGTGATAATTTATCCCCTCCACCTAGCGAGTTATATAAACAAATAAAATGGATAACAAATGGCAGAAAAGATTTTAGGTGGCGATTCCCCTTCTATTAGTTTGTAACTGATTACAATTTATGTAATATTTCATTACGTTACCTTAAAGGCACACGCGTTTCCTTGTTCTTATTGCCTGATCTTTAGTTAGCATAATCATTTTATGAAGCTGTTCTTAAAATGTTTCCAAAAAGAATGTGGCTTTAAAGTGTAAAATTAAAAAAATGTTCTATGGAATCATATAATAATGTAATATCCTTCCTACATAAATTATTTTAAGCTAAAGTTAAAATATAAAGATACTGTTATAATTTATATCAATGTTTTTGCAACATCACATGCCTTTTTTTTAAATCTTTCATAGTTATATGTAGTTTTACATATTTTTAAATTTTCGAAATATTTTGGAAGTGTTTTTATAATGTTTTCTGCAAATTGTCTGTGCAATGTTCTAAAAATGTTTCCTGATACGTTGGGTGATCAGTATTCAGCAAGCCTTGGAGAGTTATATGCGTTCCATATAAAGCATCCTAATGCATGGATAAAAATTAGTTTCATTTATATTGTATATAGCACCCTAATGGATAAAATAAATTAGTTTTATTATTACAAAACTGAATGGACTTTTCTTACGGTTTTACCAGTTTCTGCAAGGCTGCGACAGTTTGATACTTTTTTACATTAATATAAAAATTTATGTATTTTATCAAATATTTGAATAGTGTTATATATGTAAAATTATTATAATACAAATAAATATTAAGTTATACTTATTTTTTTATATGATATAATATTCTATTCTAAAAGAATTATTACACCATTTTGATAAAATTACGAAATTTAAAATGCTTTTATATTTTATTTATAAAAAATAACATTCCATATTAAAATATTACGTCACGATATGATATATAATGTATTACATTTGAATGTATATTTCAACATTTATTTTTTATATATTTTATATATCATTATGTTTAATTAGTAATATACATTATGATTTTATCCAAATACATAAATATCACTTTAATCAAAATCTGGAATTATGCAAGACTTTTTCTGTGTCATTGTCGGTTGGTGCTATGGTCTTGACTTCCGAGTTTTATGCATTTTGAGCATCATCTGACACCTCAGGATGACTTCCGAGAGGCTTCCGACGCATTAAAAATGCTTTAATTTTCATATATGGGAATATACGTTTGTGCAACTTCCTGGTTGTGCAAAGGGGGTCTATATCTTACATTTTAACACGAAAAAGTGTTGATATGATCGTTATTTTTAACATTATACTAAAAATTAAAACGGCTTCCGGCTTCCGACTTCCGACTTCCGAGTTTTATTTATTGCCTGTTTTACCGGCAACTTAGTCGGGTCAGTATTTTGTTTGGTGATTTGGATGTGCGACCCACACACTCTGAGGACAGTCAATAACGCCCAAGAAACAGCATGAAGGTGGTGTATGAGAAGTATCACTCCTTCAAAGTCACCTGTAATCAGTTCTGCCAAATTGTAATCAGACCAATGAGAGGTGTTTTGGGTACGTGTGACGAAACACCACGAAACACCCTTTTAAATTCGAATTTGAAGCAAAACACTTGTATCAGTTAATAAATCATCATCTGTTGGATATTTTAATGTAGAATTTGTGCCACTATTCTGTAAAATTAAAGAAAGCAATAGTGTTTTGTACAATTGACAAGTGCGCTGCTTGATTGCGACTTGCGCCACTATGGGGCAGGGTCATAGCTAGCCCGATTGAATCGGACTCAATATTATTAGACCCTGCCATATATTGAGTCCGATAGCCATATAGTTAAGAGTTTCTACAATATAAGCCTCAGACTACACGCCACCCAATGCCCTTGTAACCAGTATCAACGGGTGTTTATTACCCCCGTGCGTGCGGTCATTCTTCAGCGCCGGGCCCGTTGAAACAAAATGTAACAACACTTTAGCTGTCAATCACTCGAGTCAGCGAGGCTATCAGTGAGGTCATCAAGTGCACCTGTTCGACTGTTCTTCTCTGTCCCTACTAAACTCGCTGAGATGCCTCTGGTTAAATGGTCAGTAAATGTTTAAAAATGATGTTCCAAGATTGATTTTAGTTGCTATCGAAACCATGAAACACATACTAATTGGTGTTAAAATTTATAATCCTGTGTCTTGTTGTTTGGCAGTAAACAGGCAGTCAAAGCAGATGCAACGGATCCGTTGCATCTTCCGTGGCTTATATTGTAGAAACTCTCATTGTATGGCTATCGGACTCAATATATGGCAGGGCCTAATAATATTGAGTCCGATTCAATCGGGCTAGGTCATAGCTGGCATAAACGGCTGCCGTGGGCGTGGGTGAACCGACCACTGCACGAAACACTCGTTTTTATCTTGATGATATGAATTTATGAAACAATATTGCAGAGATATATTCATCAGATGATTATCTATCGATTGGTGTTACGTTTATGGTTCAGGTTTGAAGTGAAGTGGGTGTTTCGTGATGTTTCGTCACAGATACCCAAAACACCGGTGTTTTGGGTGTTTAGGGGGACTGAATGAGAGAGGTGTAAATAGACCAACGTGAATGGGTGTCACATGGTTAGATTATGGAGCTGTATGCACAATGCATTATCACACTGTCATCCTGTCGAGGGTGATTGCAGATTGTAGCACGTCATTTGTTTGAGGTACTTACTTTGAGGTATGCCAGTAACCTCGTCAATCACATCGTACTTCTGGTGTGACTATTTACTGTCCGACACCAACCGGGCCTCCCTCAATACCCTCCGGGACTTTGCCGTATTTAGAGCCAATGATTTTCCGTGATCGCGGGAAACGGACGGAATTCACGGAAAACGTATTTTGAAACGGAAATTGCAACTTGACACGGAGTCTGGGTAACCTGGAAAAAATTTGGAATTTTCTTCACTAAGTCTTCACTAATCTTGTTAAGATTTCAACTCCTGTTGGTTTTTAGCTCAGCTGACTATAAGTCATCTGAGCTATAGTCGTGGTCCATTGTCCGTCGTCCGTCCGTCTGTCCGTCCGTCCGTAGATGTGGCACGTTTTGAAACCATAAGACCTAGGAATCCAAAATTCGGCATAATGTTAGATGTCCCCAAGATCTCCTATCAAGCCGAAAACTGGGTCTTTGCAACTTCGTTCCTTTGAGAAATTAAGGAAAAACCTCAATTTTTTATTAAAAACCTATTTTCAAACTTCAGGACTGCCTAATATCAAAACCACTCATCTGTGTTTCCTCATATTTACCATAAATATTCCTCTGTATAGTTCCTATGTACATGCCAGAAATTATGCCTGTATTATTTAATTTAAAAAAGTTGTGGGCCCAAACATAATGCATTTTGTAAAAAATCAGGAAAGATATTTGATCACTTAACACAAAAAATGTTAAAGCTATCGACCTTTTTTCCAGTAATATAACTTTAATTAATCAAAATTAAATTGTATACCCAAAATTAGATGAAAATCTTTTAAATTTTCTAAAATATTAATAAAAATAAAAAATTGGTACCTTAAATTTAGCCTAACTTTGACCATGGCACGTTTTTTTCCTGTAAGTACTGTGGATTTAATTTTCACAGCATGTTTTTGTTAGCATTTCAACTGTTAACACCAAAAATTTGAAACCAGTTGATCAAAAACTGTAGATTTTAATAAGTTTTCAAGCACCATGTAACATATTGTTTACATCAAGCTAGTGTTATGCAGTTTGCAAGAGCTCAGCTCCCCAGCTTCAGCTCTTAGTTCCTTAAATTCGGCATACAGTTAGATGTCTCCAAAATCCCCTACCATGCCAAGAATTTGGTCACTAGGACTTAATACCTTCGAGATATTAATGAAAAACTTAATTTTTCCATTAAAAAAACATTGTTACACTTCAAGACTGCCTAATATCAAAACCACTGATCTGACTTTAATCATAAATAATATACATATTTTTCATTCTCTATGCACATGCCAGAATGATGTCAGTATTGCGTAATTGTTTTAAGTTATGGGCCCAAACATAATGCACTTTGTAAAAAATCAAGAAATATATTTACTCCCTTAACAAGGGCATTGCTGAAGCTAGAGATTTTTTTGTCAGGGATGTAACATTATTTAATCAAGATTCAATTGAATACCCAAAATTAGTTCTGAATTTTTCAAATTTTATAAGTTATTAGTATAAATATAAAATTAGTACCTTAAATTTTGCCCAACTGTGACCATGGCACGTTTGTGTCCTGTGAGCACTGTTGATATAATTTTCATATCATGCACACATTAGGATTTCAGCTTTTTATTTAAAAAGCTGAAAGAAATTGGCCAAAAATTGTAGCTTTTATTAATGTTTTTTATGAGACCCTGTCAGACTTTGGCTCTCTCCAGCCCCTCTTGAGTCACCTGTATGTTGACCTTGTTGACCTTTCATCAAATTATGCACGCTTGAGGTGAGGCATACAGGAATCCAGGCAGCTTATGGCCAGCCACAGTTGATCCAGGTGTCCAACCCAACTCATCTAGTAGTTTTAACCAACAACATAACAATAAACAATAAATTAATAAATTTTTATTGGTTTTTAATAACAAATTAAAGAAAAATAGAAAAGGAATTTGTTAGTTTATAATAACAGGAAATTAACTTGCAGTTACTGATGATATAAGAATCTTGTATCGATGGGTAGAATGTCACATATTCCAAATAACACCATGCAGTCACCTATGGCATTTTTCAGTTCAATTTTAATAATAAAGAAGTAAAACATATTATTCATTACTAATCATTAGGGATCATATGAAGGAAATTAATGATAGACAAAGATGCAGTTGATAATATTAATCTAGATTCCTACTGTGTCTAGTGTGTACATTGATGTGAAATTAGTCCAAAATTAATTTTTACAGTTATTTTTTAATATAAATAAAAGCCATAAAACCAGGTACTTATGATCATTATTTAAATGTGTGAATTTTGTATATTCTGGATTCTCAACATCATTGGTTGGTGAAACTGAATAAATACCAGACATGGTGCGAATACTTTGTAATTGTATTTAAATACGAATATGATTATGTACTCCATTATAAAATTTCTTGCATAAAGAATAGGAATTCAGGTAAAAATGAAAGTATATGAATACTCGTGCAAATACTTTCAAAATGTATTCATGAATGCATTCATGAATATATTCTTTAATATTATTTTAATAATCATATCAGTTATATTTCATTTAAAAAAATCATATGATTCTCTTATTATTTTTTATAAAAATTATATTTGGGACAATATTTGTAATTTTTTTTAATAAATAATTAAACTCTTATATTATATGTTCTCCTTATAAGTTATATGGCCAAGTCAAAATCTGTGTGACAATAGTACTCCATTTGTTAATAAAATAAATGAAATCAATCCTCTTCCCTGTCTCCAAAGGTACTATCAAAATCATACATAAGCTAAACAACAACAACTCATAATACAGCTTATATTTATTACCACACAGAACCAACATGTGCCTCATTTTTATATAATATTTTTTTATCATATATAACAGCTGAGCGTCGTGACCCATAGGTCCCTTGTTTTTAGCCTGCCATGCTGTTATGTTTATCTTTTGTCACATGACCCTGTCCTTGACCTTATTGATATGAGAAAAGTTGTCCTCTGATTATTGTCACAAATAAATTATAGTTAATATTGTTTCCATAACTTCCATAGGCAAATTTGTTAAAACCTTAAAAGATATAGCCATAAACTTATAAAGGACTTATTGTAGCCATATATTATCATTTACTCATAAGTATTATTCATGAAATAAGATTTTTTAAATAGATTTATAAGCAATAAATTACTCTGGTACACCAGAGGTCAGGTCACAGGTCAGGTCATGGTTGACCAGAGTTCATGCCTCAGCAACATGGCTGTGTCAGTGATGGTCTTCTGCTCTTCTCTTCATGATAAAATGCTGTTATATCATATATAACATAAACAGGAGACTCCACATGTATGGAAACTGATATATAAAGGATATATAGGTAGAGTGAACATAGTTTAAGCTGCATCTTATTCTTAATTACTCTTTTATTCTTTCCTTTTGATAAATCAGAAGGACCGCTACGATATTTCGTAAGAACATATTCAAGGCTGAGTATGGAGCCCAGGTCACCTGGTGTGTAATTCTCAGCCTTGCACCAAGGCAAGATTATACCAACCAGGACACCATTCGAGGCAATACAACCAGTCCCTGAACAGACCTGACAACAAAGTCTAACCAAATTAAATATACTACATATTAAAATATAAATACTCTTATTATTATAATTATTATTAATCATTTGCATTCTTAATATAATTATATCTACCGGGATACTGTCCAGGGCAACAGAATTATAACCAGCCTTAAGGCTTAACAGACCTGACATGAACAATGCACACCAGCCAATTTAAATATAATACATATTGAAATATTAATACTCAAAAGATCTTTTGATTATATTTTTATGAAGAATGTAATTGTTTGGTATATTACCAAGGTAATGATCATGGACGGTATCACTAGCTCTGGATGGTACAGCAGGGTCTTGTATGGTATTTGAGGGAGGCCCGGAAGGTGCCAGACAGTCCCGGACAGTAATTAGTCAGACCCTAGTACTTCCATCGAAGTACAGACATACCTCAAACGGACGTACTATGATATGTAGTCCAAGACCTGATTTTAGCCACAGAGAAACAAAAGTGCTGTCTTGGGATGGGTGTACGACTGTACGGTGGTGTACATCCGTACAAGTATGGTCATACAAGGGTGACTTTTGACATTTGAAACAAAATATTCCATAGAATTTCTTGCTAACCCCCTTCAGAAAATGCTGAATATGTTTAGTTAATATCTGGTGCATCATTTCAATCTTTGGTGTCACTAGTGTTTGATAAAGGAAGTGGCCAAACAGCCGGCAGGAATATGAAAACACAATAACTGAATTACATAGGTGTTAAAGCTGAATGTAATGTTAGGATAGGTACTAAAAGAATTAATCTAACACTGAGTAAAAAGGGTCCATGGGGCCTGTGGATAAGAGTCTGTCACTGTTAATTTTCAAATTATCATTTAAACAGACTTAACGTTACATGTTTTTTGCACAATAATACTGCAAACATTTTACGAATAAATTTTGGGATCTGGATGTGGAGTCCAGGTTTTCGCACTGCCCTCCAGCCCAGGGTTGGGCCAGGTACTTGTTCCTGTACCTAGGTACACCAGTCAATTCAGAGTACTTGTACCTGGCTATCATGAAGGAAGTACCCTATACCTGTACCTGGAACTAAAGTACTTGCACTTGGTACAAGGTACTCAAGGTACATGTGTGATACTAGAAATTGTCACCAAGTGTGGGACAGTTGCATGTACAAAGCTGTCACCCCTGTCAGGGCAATTATCTATCTCCAGCAGGATAATTACCAAGCTTTCATCCCTGCTGCCTCTGAAGTTGATTGGGCTAGGGCAGCCGGATGCTTGTCTACCTCCAGCCTCAGGAAGTTCTTTGTGGCATTATCAGTACAAGTTAAGTGCAACCAGCAAAGCATATGAACAGGAATGCTCACATGCCCACTGCTGATATTTGTTGTCTATTATACATGGTGCACTGGTGAAGAGTAAATATAAAGGGAAGAAAATACATATTATATCCTTAACTCTCAGCTCAACTTTGTATGTTGATCACTTAAATTACTAAAGGCGGTCCAGTAAATAAGAAAGGTCTATATTTTTCCTGAAGACACGGGGAGTGGTCATTTAATACTTTTTAATGATATATTCTGCCATTTTACTACAACGTTTTATAGCATATCAATGTGAAATTAATGCACATATCTTTAGTTCAAAAGGCTTGAAATGTACCTGTAACTAGGTACTTTCTAAAGTACCTGTACCCAGGTACTTTGAAAATGCTCTACCTGAACCCAACCCGGCTCCTGCTCTTTCTCAGGGTCACACTCAAAAACACAAATCTAGTTTCAATCACTGGATAACTTGGTCTACAAGGTTACACTTCATAATTATAAATGTGTGTTTTAGTTTTAATGGACAGATTATGATTCAGTTGCATTTAAAATTAATTAAATAAAGCAAAATTAGATAATGATGAACATATTTTCAGAAGTGATATATCTATGCCTGGAGTCTGGACACCTTGAGTGACAAATCAGCCATATCTGTCCTGGAATGTGGTGACATTTTTTCATGAAATCACCAAAGCCCACCAAACATGACATCATAACTCATGACCCCCCTGCCTACAACATTCACAAATTAAAACCTGCCAAAAAGATCATCCTGATAGTAGTTTGCAATTTAGCATATTATCATAATTTGTTCCATTCCTTGATATTCACCAGTAGGTCATTTTGTATTAACATTTAGCCCTGAACAGGTAACAATGCATGTTGGTGGACCAGTCTACACTGACACGTGTAAACAAATATATGATACTTCATATACAAATATCATATTGTATATCATTTACTAATGATATACTGATGTTGCATGTCACTTTTCACAGATATATTTATATATGTGTGATAAAGTGTACATTGTCGTTATTGAATGTTACTGTTCATTAACAGGAGATGCTCGGTTAACTTGCCATTTATATTTCAATTCCTTCACCAGATGATCAGACATTGTAGATAAAACTGCTAGTTTTGTGGCCAGGAATGGACCAGAGTTTGAGACACGTATCAGACAGAATGAATTGAACAACCCCAAATTCAACTTCCTGAATCAGAATGACCCTTACCATGCATACTACCAGCATAAGGTCAAGGAGTTCAAAGAGGGCAAAGGTAAGAGGTCAACATTGTTGTCTGTATTAACATATCAGTGATTAGCTTATTTTGTATGTCCATTTTATGGAGGGATAACACCTGTGGATGTCAGTCTGAGCATTAGCCATTATTTTGCAGTTTTTCTGCAAAAAATGGAAGTTTTGGATAATGTAACACATAGATTTTTGTGAATGGCAGTGAAATTATGGTGAATGGCCAATGTAACAGTTTTGGTCTTAATCAGCAAAATCTGGTTGTAGTGTATAACAGAGCAACACACCGGTTTACTTAAAACTTGAAATGTTGGCATGGACAGGAGTTACACATGGCATATGACATATGAAATGGTATCAGTAAACCAAAAGAGGTTTTTTGTTGATATTAAATAGTATAATTAAGGCTTAATGACAAACAAAGATTTATAAAGTCAACATGAAATGTTTGAATGCCCTTTCAGATATAAGCAGGAGAAAGGGATTGCTTAATAAAATGTTTAACAAAATCTGTCCCCAGTCAACCAAATTATGCACATTGAGATTATTGTTTTAATGTATGGAATGCTCTTCAGTTGAAATGTGTTGTATGGCATTCCAAAATTTTGTGTTAATTAGTAAATAAATTGGTCAGGAAAAATATTAATAATCTGCATGTTTTCTTTTTCATTTCAGCCCAGGAACCTGCAGCTCCAAAGGTAAGTTTTAATATGTTAAGTGTTTTTCTACCTATTCACCTCCCTATTTTTCTGCTTTTCGGTAAATATATTAATTGTAACAGAAATATTTCATCCTTCACATACTTAAATACTGTGTAATAAATATCTTCTTTTTATTAAAATTATGAAATAAAGATAAAAATGCATATGTTTAATATGCCCTGTTAAGACAAATAAAGTGGTTTATATCAGTTGAATAAGTTAAGGATTTTTTATTTTCTCTATGAGTCTTGATTGATTATATTGTTTATTAACAATACACATGGAATTATTAAAATAAAAAAAAGATTAATTTATTTTAAATTTTAGAGTGCTCTGTAAAATGTATTTCAGGCAACTCCCAGCCTTGCTTTGAAGCCAACTATTGAGCCCATCAAGGTAATTGAGCCTGTGGTCCCCAAAGAGCCTCCACCAGAGTTTGAGTTTATCGCAGATCCACCATCAATATCAGCATTTGATCTGTAAGTATAAGGTTCAAGAAGTCAAATTACAGTCATCATCTTACATTATAATGTAACATTGGATGATGTAGAATATTATATTATTGTTGAATCAAAGTTTATAAAAATATACTGTGTTTGCAGAAAGATTTGTGAGCTCAGACATGCAATTTTGTGGTTTTGTAGTCATTGGCAGTATATTTACTATATTACTTAAAAGAATATTTATTTGTGAAGTTGGACACATTCTCAGCTAAAATCCTGAGCCCCATCCATACAGCTAAGTCCTTATTTTAAGCATCAGTGAAAGATAATATTGTGAATACCTGTTATTTGAACAGGGTTGGGGTCAAATACAGTGTGCCAAATATAAATATAAATACAATAGCTGTTCTCCTCCAAATACAAATATAAGTGACAGAAGATAAATACAAATACAGAACATCAAATTCAGATACATTTTACAAGTGTGCAAATGTAGGTTATACAGAATATTTTTTAATTTCCAGCACCATAAATATTAATGTCTAAGGGAGAAGTGAACCACTTGACTTGATGCTGTCTTTTTGATTGTTCAGAATATAGGTAGTAGTTAAATTTGAAATTATGGCAGATATGAATATGTACAGTGAAACTCCTACTTGTGGACAACTGAGTAAGGTGGACAACTCACTAATGCGGACACCAAAACTAAGTCCGTTCAATAATGCCTCTATATTGTGTTTAATGTTAACTCAGTAAAGCAGACAACTCACTGTCCCGGACAACGGACAAACTTTCCCGTCCGCCAGCGTGATCCAGTACATATATCGACCCTCTAAAGCGGACAGACATCGCCAGTTCTATTTTTGTTTATATGTTTGCCGGGAGATGGCGCCCATAGTGTGACCATCCATGAACTGCCGCTTGCTTAATTAGAAGATGAAGCATGGTAAATTGAGGTGAAACTGCCAAGATTAGTGTGCGAGGCCTAACTGATGTTTGTCTTTTTTTTTAATTATTATATTTTATAAATTGCAAGTGCATTTTTAAGCTATTGATTTAAATCAAATTGATGTATAGCCTATTTCAAATTAGGTGTACTATTTCAAATTAGGTGTACATTTAATAAAAACATAGGATATCAGAAACATTCAATGACGAATTGACACAGTATGCTAAACTCCTAAGCAGGACAACTCACTAATACGGACAAAATCCTCCAGTCCCTTGAGTGTCCGGCTTAGGGGTTTCACTGTAATTATATATATGTATTTATACAGTATATGATCTAATACATCAAATATTGAGATCAAATACAAATACAAATATTATAATTTTGCACAACACAAATACAAATATAAATACAAATACATACTTTTACTGTATTTAAATACAAATACAAATCCATTTTTGACTCCACCCTGCATTTTAATATCTGTGAGTTTAAAGAAAGTATGGGACATGGTTATATACTTGTTCACATGTGAACAGATGAGTTGTTAGTGATGAAGACTTGTCTGTAGTCCATTTGTCATTTCTTGCAAATATCAAACACTTGTTGATCTTTATTCAGTCAGTTCACATAAATGAGACATTCACTGGCCTGTTTGTTTGACTAGAAAATATTGATCTGATTAAATTAAGTATCACCAGATTTGCCAGGTAGATATGTCACTTCCTGATAGCAATACATCATAAAGATCCACTGGGTCCAAAATAAATGGTCATACCTTCTGTCCAACATTATAATATTTTGACTTTGTGACTGCATACTCTTTTAATTTGTGAAACAGTGGTTCAGGACCTTCCCAGCAGATGTCAGCATTGTGCTTTACACAGCTGACAGATACAATGATTTGTGCACCTGTCAAGATGTTGATAGTTAATTACAAAATTGAAAACTAGAGGGATGGCTGATGATTCATCTGCAGACTTTATCCATATATTCTACTTTAGCATTACCAGTAGGTTAATTTGTGTTTGTAGGGTGTTTTGTTTTATGGTTTAGAAATTACCTGTCTTGTTAGTTTGACATCTGCAGTCAATAGGAGAAAAACCAGTAAGGCCAAAATAAAAAAAAGGTATGGTTCTCAGGCACTTTTTTTTCAGAAATCAGTGTGGGCGGGCAGTTTTTTATATTTAATTTTTTGGTATGTTTCGATAAAAATGTCAAATGATAAGGGAAAAGCATGATAATAACAGATTTATTTTGCTAAACAAGTAAAAGCACTACATAACAAAGGAAATTGTATGATTTTATCTTCTTGAAAGAAATGTCTAAGCGGCTGCTGCTCATAATTGGTAAGTTTCTATTAAAAATCAAAATCAAAATTTTGATGCAGGGGTTTAAAATTGAGGCGGGCGGTGCCTGAGAACCATACCTTTTATTTTTTTGGCCTAACCTGGATAACTTGACTGCGACAATAGTAATAGTATCAAGAAACTTTGGATTACTTCTCTAATAACTACATACCATAATTGTATATAAATTTCATAGGGATGTTGTTAAGCTGACTGCCCAGTTTGTGGCTCGTAATGGTCGACAGTTCCTGACTCAGCTGATGAACAGAGAACAGAGGAACTACCAGTTTGACTTCCTGCGTCCTCAGCACAGCTTGTTCCAGTACTTCACAAAGCTTGTGGAGCAGTATACAAAGGTAGTGTTAATACAGTATGCAAATCATGTAACATTGTATTAGTCAAGAGTTGAAATTGTTGAATATCTTTGAGTGAACACTGAAAATCAAAATTAAACCAGATCTGAGATCAGTTATAAATAGAATCGAAGTTGGAAAATATCTTATAGATATCATATATGAGCCAGATTTGAAAGGCGTCTCATAGACTTGAGTTAGACTAAGTTTTAGAGTTTTCAGTTCTAAGTAATTTATGCTTACAACCGTACAAACAATACTAGTGAATCTCGTATATAATACAGTTAAGCACAAATATTGGTGGGTTGACCCACAGCAGTATGGTTTACCAGTATGTGACAGTGTTTTAACTATTAAATTAAATTGAATGATAATAAACTGATTGTTCTCCAGGGATTATTAAGGATTCTCCAGGGCCTTTCTGGTGTCTTTGCTTCTGCCCCTTCCCCATTGAAAATATTTCTCTTTTTATTTACATGAAATACCCCCATATTGACTTAAAATTCCTCTTCAAGTAAAAAAAAAAAGATATGTCATTGTCAGTTTTGATCCTTGCACTTCAACATTTTTATTTTGATTTTCAGAATAAATTTGGCAATTTTTAGTTTTCTTTTGTTATGTTGTACTTTTACCTGTTTAGCAATTGAATTTTGTTATTATCATGTTGTCCCCTTATCTTATGACATTTTTGTAGAAAGCCTGTAATAAAAAGGTAAAAAAAAATGGCTTCCCCTAATGATTCATAAAGAAGTGCCTAAGAAACAAACATTTTTTGGGGCCTAACCTGTATAACATTAAAAAAAACAAAACAAAAAAAGGCCCTAAGTCTTGAAAACTAGAATATTTTTGTTCCTGTTTAACTTAAAATGGGTATGATATATAAAAAAATATTTGATTAGTGATGCTATGATATTCTGATATTTAATTTACATTCCTGTCACATCCCATGATATTTCAGGAGATGGTGAAACTATTTCTTTTGTGCATTGGTTTTTGTAAAATTAATTTGGGGTGGGTGGGGGGGGGTAAACTTTTTCAATATTCTGGTACATCATAGATAAATCTTTGAACTTTCAGGTACTTATTCCTCCAAAAGACCTTGTAGCCAAACTGAGAAGCCAGTGCTCAAGCCAGAAAGCAGTAAGTTAATTTTGTTTTATCTAAACTTAGTTCATAATCAAGGGGTTGATCCAAAGCTGTTTTGCTTTTCCAAACACTTCAGTCTGTATTTTCATTTCCTTCAGTGCTTTGACTGATGAAGTACTACAGTATTGTGTTTTGTTAAGTAAAATGAGACATAATACATTATCATCTGTCATTGACAATGATGGTAGCTGTATATTGAGATGCAGGATTTTCAAGCAGACTGTTAAATGATGAAGCATTAATAAACAGTTTAATTAGTAAATTACACAGCCAATACAGTGGAATCCTGCCTTGCGACCATCGAATTATTTTGACCACCTCATCATTTTGACCCATTTCTTGGTCCTGTGTTATATATGGTCCAGGTAACTTTAGTCAGTCCTCAAGTTGGTTGTAATTGAAGGGTTCTGCTGTATTTGTTTCTTATGATTAAACACTCGGAAAGCTGTAATCTCCGTGTAAATCTCTGAAGGCCATTCAGGGCATTTGATGCGTTCTTCTGAGGTACTGTATAAATATTGTTACCTGGATGAAGTATTTAGAATTTAATTGTCATATAGAAAATGTCAAACTACTTGTCAAATTATTTAGACATGTTAAGTCTACAAAAGAGAGATATTCTGTTCGCATGTTTTGTGTCTACCATTTGCATGTAACAGTGCCTATTTACTAACAGTCACTTAAGACCATTAAACACACTTTTTTTTGCCATCCCAATATTGGTTTTAAGTTTATAAAAAAATGTGTATAGTTAACCAAAACCATGAATTGATATCATTAATTTCTATTTTGATAGAAGATAATAAAATTCATGGCATCTGAATGTCAGTTGTGGAAGGAACCTGGTTCATATAATTATATATCAATGTAATATTCTGAAACTGGCATTTTTTTGTGTGTGCATGTTTCCCTTCAATATTTGTTAATAAGCTCTCAGAAATCTTACAGAAACATTCATTGAGGTCTTGAATTAATTGATCACTGATCTATACCTAGATCCTTGATGACGTTAACTACCGTGTTGAGTGGGCAAAATATCAGGAGAGAGAACGCAAGAAGGAAGAGGAGGCCGCAGAGAAAGAGAGAGGTTGGTTTGATTGTTTTATTTCCTGTTTTGGATTTTTTTATCTTGCATACAAACCAATACAGGGCTCTGCAATTGTCTTGAAAACTCTGCAGACAAGGTCACCCAAAAAAGCTGGTAAATGTAACTTTGTTGTTTCCTGACCACATTCAGCACATCTTGCTGTTAGCCTACATGTACACGTTTCAGCATGTCAGTTAAGGGGAAACTTGTAACATTTTAAAGTGATTGGGTCAGAACCTTCAGTTTTGTGTGAGGATGTGTAACAAACACTCAAGTTCACCAGCTTGTCCTGCACACTAATCAAAATTAAAGAACTGATCATCCATATCAGGCTCCTCGTGTACACCAAACTTGATAATATTTTTGCTTTACAGTCCATTCTTAAGTTCCAGTAGCTGCAAAATTTGCATGGCAGTTTTCAAGCCTAAACAATATGTCAAGCCATAACTGTAAGGAATTCTGAAATTAGCTGCATGAAATTACAATCAGTGTTTTGAATGCTGGTTTTGTTAGTTAAACAATTACCTAAATATGTTATATCCTTATTTTCAGTGGCATATGCTCAGATTGATTGGCATGACTTTGTTGTTGTGGAAACGGTGGATTTTAAACCTAATGAGGAAGGTGAGTTCTGCTTTAATCTATAACATTTGCTGCTGTGTGTTTAAAACTATGATTGCCTCTGCCAGGAGGGAATACATTCATTCCTTTCCATGTATGTGTGTGTGTTTGTTCACAACATAACTCCACAATCATGAACAGAATCCCATGAGATTTTCAGGACACCTCAGGTATGGACCAATGAAGAATCTATTAGATTTTGGTGGGGGCCCAGCTCATGATCTGGATCCAGGAAGAACTTCCATGAATATTCACTAATGTGCAGACACATATGCCCATTGGAAACGGCTATATGGGCCGATCAGTGGATGCAAACCTTTGTTGGGGTAATATATGCACCATTGAACCTGGAAATATGGGCGAGTAAGTGAATTTAAACACGGGTTGTGGAGAACCCCACATTAAGGGCCACCCACATAGAAGAGGCCTGCATTCCCGAGAATGCTTATTTCTTCATAAAACTCTAGTTAATATATCCGTTCATGCATCTAGGCTTTCTTTAATGACATAGTGATGTTGGTGCGCTCTTGCCCCATTAGCTTCCAACTTTCCATTCAAATCATTCTGAGTTTTTTCTCTATTTACTATTCATTTCATTTCTAATAAGGTCATTTATTGTAACAAATTTTTAACCAGTTAATTTAGAGTAAGGAACATAAATGTACTATCATGGCTTACTATTCATTTGAATAAATCATTTAATTTATAGGAGTGTGCTGTTGGCAAGGTCTTGTCAGTATATTTCTTATTTTATAAAACCCTGATGTGGTCTCTTTTATTTTTTGTATAATGATTAAAACATATAAGTATTTTGTATGTTCAGGTAATTTTCCTCCACCCACTACACCAGAAGAGGTTGGAGCTCGGTTGTTGGCCCAGGAGAGGTTGGAAGATGGCATTGAGGATGTGAGTCTGGTTTCAGACACTTTCTGTGAAAAATGCAGCTACGAATCCCATGCCCATAGAGGTCAACAAAAACATAGTCCTTCTCCAATCTGTTTAATAGATTTCTGATGACTCACCTGTGCTAATCTGAAAAGACTTTAAAGTTTATTGACACTGCCTTAAGTAAAGGCTAATTTTTCACTTATGAAAAAAAAATCTTAAATAATTTTCATGTATTTAATCATCGCATTTTATTGATGAGGATCTGAATGTATTAGACTTTAACCTTCTTATACAATTCTGTCAAATAATCACACACCAAGCAGGGACTGTATATAATTTTCCTATTACAGTGTATGTCAGGCAGGATTAAATTACAAACACTCTATTTATTGTGTAATATTTAATGTTACACACACTGTACATTGTGTAATGTACAATTAATTACAGAAAGCTGAGGAGCCGATGGAGATGGAGGTGGAGTCTGATGAGGAATCTGACCAGGAAGATGGCAGGATGGAGACAGGAGACAAACCTGCCCCACCCCTCCCTCAGCATCCCTCTGGCAAACCACCCCAACCCCAGGATGACACACAGGTCATGGTGAGTACAAACACAGGTGTCCTCTATGAATCTATTATAGTATATGGATCCCATTCATATTATTTACCCTGTGACATTAGTTTTAGTTTTGTAAAACCTGTATTGCATGCCAAAATTTCATTTTTAGTTAAAAAAAGTTTATTAAGTAAAATATCAATAGTTGTCTGTTGACCTGTTAACTGTGGAGTATAGCATGAAAAATATTGTTTTCACTGTTTTATTTATGGATGAGCATTGAATGAACAATTTTACCATATCATGTTTTCCTAGTGGTTTATTACTGATTACATTGTCTCATCTGGTTTTATTACGTTTATAGGACATGGAGGAGGACAGTGATGAGGAGGGTGATGGCATGTCAGCTCCACCCCCTCACCCCGCAGCCCCTGGTCACCGGGATTCAGACAAACCTCCCCTACCACCACCTCCCCCACCCCCTCCCTCAGAGGCGCCCCAGCCCCCACCCCTCCCCCCAGCACCAGACCAGGTCATCATCAGGAGAGACTACAACCCAAAAGGTGAGTGACAGCTGACAATCATCCAATTGATTGACAGCTAATATAGATGTGATTGGCATCTTTTACTATTTGCTCAGGAGCTGTAATTTCACTTGCTGTATAGTGGCATTAAATATGTAGTGGATTCAAGTGGTACCATTTTAACCAGATGTTTTAATATTATTCTATTTTCCTAAAAAATCTTTCTTGTTAGCCAGTCGAACAATGCTGATCATAATAAAAGAACTGGATCTTTAATCAGACATAACTTTCTTTCAAAAGAAAAAGATTTATTAATAAAAGATTGGTTAGAAATTTTTCTGAATCAGTTCTGTGTAAATTTAGAGAGTGCTGTAAGAATATGTCACTTTGTGTTAGACTGATCAAATGACATTTGTATTAGAAAAAGTACAGTGAACAGTTTAAGGACAAAAAGGAAAGAATATATGGAATTATTTTGAACAATAAATTAAAGAGTTCATGTTTCATAGACAAAATCTTTTGACAATACTTTAACCATTTAATTAAACAAAATGGGGGTTGTTTGCCTGTATGTTTTGAACCTCATTTTAAATAAAGACAAAACTTGAAAAAAAAAAAGTGTTTGGTGTTAAAATAAAGAGGTAATTAATGAATTTTTTACTTGATCAAAATAGGGAAACTGCTCCTTATAGTGATATACATTACATGTCTCAGTTTAGTAATGCTTGCATGTTTTTGTTGACAGCCCCCAAGATGGTACAGTCAGAGACAGATCCTGGACAGTTCATGGTGTCCCCCATCACTGGGGAGAAAATCCCTGCAGCCAAGGTCCCAGAACATATGCGCTTTGGTAAGTAACTGAGATGTATATTAACAAATGTATCCTGAATGAAGAATTATTTTAACACTGCTCTTCTGCGGATTTTGAAAGTGTTCCAAATGAATATTACATCTATTAGCTTTAATAAACTAGCAAGCCTTGAAGACATCCCAGAAGAGTGACAGAATAATAGGGTTCCTGCCAGGAAAAAAAAATATCTGTCTGATCAAAAGGTTGGGGGAGGGTGTGGAAGGTGGGTCCCCCCCTTTCACAGTGGAAAATTTGGACAGGAAAATGGTGTATTTTTATGCTATTTGAGCAACCATTCAGTGAGATACAAGGTGTAGTTTCTTTGTATAATCTCTTGGCATATTAATATCATTGAAGAAAATCAATCGGAATCAAACACATGCAAGTGCTCCTAATACAGAGAACATGAAAGGAGTGGTACACACTACACAACCATTGTGTCTGGGATATTGCTCCTTTCATTAATACTTAGTATCATGTTATACAACACAGCACTGTCCAGGTCTGGGAATTGGGGTGCTGGCCTCGGCTCAAGTAATAAATTTGGGCCCTGTAGTACCCACAGGTAGAGTCTAATTATGGTCTAATGGGTAAATTATCTGATAACTCTTCTTCGAAGCTGGACAGGCCAAACATTTTCTTCCTTTTGTGCACTATCCACTGGGTAATAATACCTTTAATTGCTTGGTAAAAATGTCTGTTTACGAGTAAAAAAGACAGGGTCGCGGGAACCCTGCATAGTCATCATTTGGCTCTGCTTTGAGAATTATGTATGAGCTTAAGCCAGATTCAGGACATAAAGGTAGAGATATAAAATATTATTATCAGCTTACCTTCAGGCAATATTTATAAATTTCACTTGTGTCAAATCTGGTGCTATAAAACCTTCATATATTTTGTTTACCTTCAATCCTGAGGAGATATAAGATGTGCATCAGTATTCACTTGTCCCTACATTCATGCAGACTTATTGTACCACCATAAGTTTTTTGGCAAATTATGTTAACCAGTTTGTCAAACCCCACAATATCTGGCCATCCCATGCACAGAATTATAGTAAAATAAGTAAAACAGCTGCCTGTGTTAAAATCTTTGTTAATATTGACTTAGTGGTCTAATGTCTGTTTTCCCGTTGTAGGCCTGCTTGATCCCAAATGGAAGGATCAGCGTGATAGATCCATCGCTGACCGACGTGAACAGGAAGAAGTGTACGCTGCTGGTTCCTCCATTGACAGCAGCTTGAAACAACTCGCTGAGAGACGTACGGATATCTTCGGTGCAGGAGATGAAGAAACACAGATCGGTAAAAAGGTCAGTAACACAACTTGTGTAATAAGTGGCATTTATAGATCAGCTAGAAACTGCTAATAAAACTGCTGTAGGACATAGTTAGTTTTTGTGGCACTGCATTTTGGAATCCTTGGTAATGTTGGAATATAATCCAGGCTGAGAGATACTCTCTTGCCAGTGCTAAAATAGAACTCCTTATTCATCCTGATCTTGGTGCATAAAAAAGTTAGAATCATGAAAATTAAAATTTAACACATTGAATATTATGATGTATTCATTCGTTAAAGAGAGAGTCTATCATATTTGGTCATAGTCATAGAATTTCCTAAAATATATTGATACAACAATCTATTTAAAGAATTCAAGACGGGACATTAATTTTTGCATGGGCTACATATAACATAGAGACAGGTCAATAATTTAATAATAGTTTTGTGTTATGATTTATAAAAAATAAAAGGTACCCTTAAATTTATTCGCTTTAGAAAATCTAATGTAAACCATTGTGATTCTCTTTAAAATGCCTGATATGCTTTAACCCTCCCTGGTGTGTCCGTATCCTGAGGAGTTTTTGTCCTGATGTTAAGGTCGTATTTTGTAGATCGGTGAAGAGGAGAAAAAGGAATACAAAGTGGTCTGGGACGGACACACCGCGTCCATGGAAAAGGTGTCACAGAAAGCAAGGGAGAACATCTCAATCGAAGAGCAGATTGCCGTTATTCACAAGGCTAAGGGATTATTGTAAGTTTTTTTTTAAATTATTTTTTGTGGAGGTAACTGCCTCAGTTTTTTATTGCTAACTTAACTACGTTTATGTACATCTGCAGAATTCCATTCCAGTTTCGGACTAAGTGACAGGGCAGTATCACACGCTTCCTCTCATTTTATATCCTGGCATCAACCAGGCCCGGTTACTACTGCACCTGTGGGCCCTGGGTGCATTATCATGATATCTTCCTTGTCAGGCTCTTTCCCATGATGAGTTTGACAACATTTTTATCATGGATTACTTGATGGATTCTTTTACCTCTCCTCCATAGTCCTATGATGGCTGAGATGTTTTTGGCAAACATAATCTACTTTTCTTGAACATATTATTTATTTAAACAAACACCTCAAATAATTAAATTTGTACACAATTTGTTGTAAATACATCTTTTGTAGTATATTTGCCTTTCTGTGGGAATACAAGGAAAATATAGAATGTAAGGAAAATATACAGTCATGGAAATATAGAATTAAAACAGAATACAGTAATATTTTTAATCCTTGAAGTAGAAGAGATTCACAGAAAAATTATATCAAATGTTCAGCATTAATTTGTAGGTAAGAATTAAGTAGGAAACAATAGATAAAGACTTCACACATAACATTTGACACTGTGGGATTTTATTGTAGTAGGAATTAGTAGGAAACAACTTCACACATAAAATTTTACACTGTGGGATTTTATTATATGAGAATATAGTTTTATGTGACACAAATTATTGAATATAGAAATGTAATTTCAGCAAATGTTGTTATTACATAGCTTTTTATATTCCAGGCCTGATGAAGAAAAAGAAAAGATTGGTCCTTCAGTTCCAAAGTTGCCACCGCAATTACGTGAGCCACCGCCCCAACCCCCACAACCCCCAGTATCTAAACCACCCCCTCCACCACCTAAGCCCGCTGCCCCTCCAGCAACAGTTGCTCCAGTTCCTGCTAAGCCACCCCCACCACACCCCCCAAAATCTGTGCCTTTACCGCCGCCCCCACTGATGCAGCAAAGGATGGTGGGAAGACCGCCGCAGATGGTCGTGATGGGTCACCAGCCTCCACTGGCGCCACCTGTACGAGGACCTCCTGTTATTGGTATGCACTTCTTATAACGCCACCAGATGATGTAACAGCTCAGATAAAAATAGTTGTATGGTAATGGTCAACTGGCAGAGAATGTAGTAAATTGCTATATATATGTCTGTTGCTAAAACTGTGGAAGGTATTTTTCAGACATGTTATGGAAAATCTTTGCCAGTGATTGTTTGCAAGTTGATAAGAGCATATCTGAGTGCTTTTCTAGTGCAGTTTATTGAATTGTAGATGCTGATCATACACACCTTAATCTGGGTAACTATATTTGACATAAGGAGTATAGCATTGTCAGGGAACTCAGACTTGTTTTAGCAATTAATTTACATATTCATAGACTAAACTGTATTTCTGAGTACAGTGGATCCTCCATTAATACAGGATTTCGCTGATACCAATACTCTCATGTATGGAGGTAGTAAATGACTGCCTGCTTGGAAAAGTGCAGACAAACAACTAATGCCCCCTAGTATCCAGCTTGACCAGCCCATACATTCAACACAGCTCAGTGTGGGCTCAGTGTGTTTTTAATTGCCGATCATCCTGTTACTTATTATTTATCATATTTATAATGCTGTTTTAAAACATATTGCAGAAACTTGAAAAGACATAAGAAATTGCTGCATTCAGCACAGTTTGCATTAGAATTTGATATTGAATCGCCTGCCTTGTAGGGAAACGTACACAGAGACTTTCAGTCATTGATAAATGTCAAATTTGGCAAGATTCCTTGAATTTGTTGTACATTTTGGTACTAATAAAAAAACCTTGTATTTATTCAATGATCATATTAATTAATTAGAGTCAATAGTGTAGCCTATATAAGTTAACAAAGTGGGGATTGTCAGTTTTATCTGTGCTTATTATTGTCCAGCTGCATAAAACTTGCCTGCACAAACGGGCTTCCTGCTGAGCCAGCCAGTTGTTTTTCTCCTCCGTCTACACGAAAAGCTGCATTAGTGATATCCCGTATTGGACACATATGCCTGTAGTGGGTACTTTTTGACAGACCTGTGTTTTCTCATTGTAAGTGGTTTTCTTGACCTCGATATAGGTGGCACCTCTGTAATGTGGGCAGTTTGCCACAGTCCCAAGGGTGTCCATATTATAGAGTTTTCAATGTACATGAAATACATGTTAACATTTGGTATTTGTCTGCTCTGCTTGCTTATTTGATACACACAGTATACACACAGTAATTTAAACTTTAAGAGTAAGTTTATTCTTTAAAAAGAATAAGAAATTTAAGTTGAGGTGGTCATTATCACATAAATATTTGTATTATGGTTTCCAGTAGGTTAAGTCAAAATGAAGTTTATCTGTATTGACTCGTTATGTTTTGTCTCCAGCTCTGCAGGGTCAGCCTCCGATGCACATGGGCATGGCCCCGGGTCCCCCTGTCGGTGCCCCACAAGGTATGATGCCCCCTCGGGGTCCTCTGATGCCCCGCCCCAGTCACCCCCCACCCCCGGATGATGAGCCACCAGCAAAGAAAGCCAAGTCAGAAGACAGCCTGATCCCTGAGGATGACTTCCTGAGGATGAACCAGGTGGAAAATTGTGAAATTATCTGGATTATTGTGAATGTGATATATTTTACCTAGGTCCATAATCCACTGTTGACATTTGTAAATAAACGGTGCTGTGTCAGTCTGGTTGAATAAAACTAAAGAGAATGTTTGAAACTTTTCTTTTGTCTAAGTTTAAGCATTCTACTTTGGGATATCGTGAAATTTTCTGGGTTATTTTGAATGTGTTATATTTTACCTGAGTCCATCATCCACTGCAAACATTTGTAAGTACACTGTGTTGTATCAATCTGGTGGAATAAAACTTTAGAGAATGTTGAAAGCTTTTCTTTTGTCTAATTTTAAACATTGTACTTTTATTTGACTTGCCATGATGTATATTTTTTGGTAATGTAGAGGAAGGATAATAATGAATTCATTACCTCATGTAATATATATACATCTGTATCAATTTATGTTAACAGCCTTAAATCAAGAGGCTTAATAAAAATTTTCATTTTCACAAGGAAAGCTTCATGTTCATGTCCATAAGCTGACCAAGTTTATCCCCATTATAGATAATTATAAGTATAGATGGAACAGCTGGTATATGTACAGTTGAAAACTGAGAATTGGTGTTCTTTTGTAATCATGGTAGCTTGTCCAGGTCTTGTCCAAAATGTATTCATTATTTCTTTTCCAAAAAGTTCACTGAAAATATTCATAACTGTTTATATAGCACTGGTACTGGTCTCATGGGCAAGACGGCTGGCTCCCATTTGATGACCGTTATTGTTAACTGCAGCGATGATGTAAATAAATCTCTTGTACACTGACAGACAAACTGATTGAAGGATAAACTTGTAAACAGGGATGATTACACAACCTGACAATATAAAGTTTGTTTGTTGATGGAGTTAACAGAAACATTTCTTCAGTACCCTGGTTTAATGGACTCGGATATGTTAAGAATAATCTGTCTCTTTCTGTGTTTAGAGCCCAGTGACTTTCAGAGTGGCTGTACCCAACATGCCAGAGAAGGCTGAATGGAAGCTGAACGGTCAAATGGTCACTCTGACCCTGCCATTAACAGACACGGTGAGTAAACTCGATCATATGACTGAAGTAGAAATGGTCATGCTAGTTGGATCATGAGAGAGTTGGATCCTATCATCAGACCTTTGGGACAGTGGTTTAACCATAGTTAAACCATAAATTCTTAGTGTAAATAAGTGGCAGCAGTGCCACCATCTATTGGCAGTAGTTCAAATTAATTTATAGACTAATATAGCTATCTTCAGTCTATTCAGTTTGTGTTTGTATATAATTGTGTGTGTGTGTGTGTGTGTGGAGAGAGTTAAATGGCATCATTTCCAAGATTCACATCTTTTAGAATATTCTATATTCAAAGAAAATAAAAACTTAGGTTTAATTTTTTTTTTTAAATTTTTTAGCTCAGCTGACTGTAAGTCATCTGAGCTATAGTCGTGGTCCTTTGTCCGTCATCCCTCCGTCCGTCCGTTAACAGGGCACGTTTTAAAACCGTTGGACCTACGAATCCAAAATTCTGCATACCATTAGATGTCCCCAAAATCTCCTACCATACCGAAAATTGGGTCATTAGAACTTTGTTCCTTCGAGATATTAAGGAAAAACCTCCGTTTTCCATAAAAAAGCAATTGTTACACTTCAAGTCTGCCTAATATCAAAACCACTGATCTGTTTTTGATCATAATTAGTATTCATATTCTTCCATATATTTACTGTGCACATACCAAAAATTAGGTCAGTATTGGGTATTATTTTGAAGTTATAGGCCCAAATATAATGCAATTTTTTAAAAATCAGGAAATATATTTGCTCACTTAACATGAGAATTGCTGAAGCTGAAGACTTTTTTTCAGGAATATAACTTTATTTAATCAAGATTAAATTGTTAACCTAAAATAAGATCTGAATTTTGCAAATTTTTCAAGTTATTAGCTTAAATAAAAAATTAATACCTTAAATTTTGTCCAACTTTGGCAGTGGCACGTTTTTTCCCTGTAAGCACTGTTGATTTAATTTTCACAGCATATATACATAAGGATTTAATCTTTTAAAATATGAAATTTCAAAGAAATTGTTTGAAAAGAGTAGCTTTTATTCAAGTTTTCATACACCATGTCAAGTGTTGTTTATATCTGGCCCACCTAGTAGTACAGCCTTCACTTGCATTATGTAACCCACCCAGGCAGCTTGCCTTGACCCAGCTTGGCCACTACTAGCAGGCTTCTCCTCTGCCCTGCACTCAACCCCCCCCCCCCCCCAGCTGGTGCATAAACTAGATAAATGTTATAATTTTCTGTATTTTATTTTATTCTTGGACATGCTACATTTTAGATTTTGGATTGTACCACCAGGGTTACAATGGTTAAAGTGCACATTTAATTGTGTCCACAAAGTGATGTATTGCTATGAAAGTATGGATGTTCATCAGATAAGTAATGCTTTACTTCAGAAGAGTAAAACTTCACCAGGTGTGAAATTGACTATTAATTCCAGTTATTAATTATAGCTTAGATTGTAATTAGCATAATGATATTGTTTGTCCCTCATTCAACCAACAGTGTGTATACTTTATTTGAAAAGATGTTTTTATTTTATCAAATTTACTGAATCTTTTATTTTATTTCGGTGAATAAAACTCCAATGTGCAAAACTTTTTAATAGGAATTCAAGGAATAATTTTGTAGATGCCATGTTGTGGCATTATTTTCTTTTACATTCAGTTTAAACATTTGATTTAAAAATAATAAAATATATGTGTATGCATAATATGACCCAATGTGAGCTACAATCTGGATATATAATGATTGCAACTTAGAATTCTAATATTTTAACTTATATTTTCACTTTTATATTACAAATTTATAACACTTGTAAATAAAAAAATGAATCAGATAAAAACTATTAATGAAAAAAGTGGATATGCTAAAAAAATAGGCTTGTATATAAACTTAATGCATTATTCCTTTGAAAGTGAAATGAAGGTATTAGTCCATTCTGTCCACTTGCCTGTCCATCTGTAAATTTTTCATATGCATCACAGTATCTCAAAACTTTTACTGTTTTTCTTCATGACAGTCTTGTCAGAGTATTAGTTTGCAATCATATATGGAGAACTTTACTATAACCAAGTAGGAGGACCCTTTCCTCTTAGCTTCTCATATGCTTATATAAATATTAAACATTACAATAGAATATTTTTCATATTTTGCATTTGCAAAAATTTCAAACTTTTGTCCTGATCCATGGGTCCTTTGTTTATATTCTGGATTCTCCACATCATTGTTTGGCTAAAACTGAATAAATACCAGACATGGTGCAAATACTTTGCAAATGTATATGAATATGAATATGAATATGTACTCCATTATAAAATTTCTTGCATAAGAATGGGAATTCAGGTAAAAATGAAAGTATTTGAATACCAGTGCAAATACTTTCAAAATGTATTCATGAATGCATATATTCTATAATATTATTTTAATAATTAGTTCAGTTATATTTTATTAAAAAAATCATATGATTCTCTTATTATTTTTAATAAATATTATATTGGCACAACATTTGTTATTAAATTTTAATAAATAGTTGAACTCTTTTATTTTATGTGCTGCTTATAAGTTATATGGCCAGGTCAAAATCTGTGTGACAATAGCACTCCATTTGTTAATAAAATAAATGAAATGAATCCTCTTTCCTTTCTCCAAAAATATTATCAAAATCATACATAAGCTAAACACCAACAACTCATAATAAAGCTTATATTTATTACCACACAAAACCAGCATATGCCTCTTTCCCAAATCATATTTTTTATCATATATAACAGCTGAGCGCTGTGACCCATGGGTCCCTTGTTTTTTGTTGGAGGTAACCGCCTCCATTTTTAGCTCAGCTGACTTTCAGTCATGCTGGGCTATAGCGATGGGTCTTTGTCCGTCGTCCTTCCATCTGTCGGTCCGGCCGGCCGTCCGGCCGCCCGTCCGTCCGTTAGCAGGGCACAAATTGTAACCGTAGGGGCTAGGGCCATGAACCTTATGCAGTCTTAGAGGTTATAAAAAGATCTCCTAGCAAACCTGAAATTAGGTCACTGCGACCTATATTCTCGAAGTTATGGGGTGTGTTTGCACCCCCCAGAAATAACTCTTTGAGACAAAATTTTCATCCCAAACCTTCCATCTTTCACATACAGCTCACCTACCAACAGGGGAAGAACCATAATTTTTTTTAATTCAAAAGGTCAAAGGTCAAGGTCACAGGAGCCTCTTCTTTGAAAAGCCTGTGGATGCATATTAAGCCAACCCTTTCATCCCAATTCTTTGATTTTTCACATATAGCTCACCTACTAAGTTGGAGAAGAATCCTATAGATTTTGAGGTCACAAGGTCAAAGGTCAGGGTCACAGGATCCACTTCTTTGAAAAGGTTGTGGACACATTTCAAGCTAGACTTTTCATTCCAAACCTTCCAGCACTGATATCGCTTCTCTGCCAACAGGGGAAAAGACCTGTTGATTTTGAGGTCAAAGGTCAAGTTCACAGCACCCACTTCTTGCGTGGAGTCATTTTCAGGCAAACTTTTCAATCTGTACCTTCCATCTGTCATATATGGCTTACCTACCAATAAGGGAAGAAGCCTATTGATATTGAGGTCAAAAAGTCAAAGGTCAAGGTCACAATATTTAATTGTTCTTAATGCTTGTGAGCATATTTCAAGTGTAACTGTTCAACCCAAACCTTCAGTCTTTCACATATGCCACATCTATGCATCACTCAGTTTGACTCAAACTTCATATTTATGGGTCTTTTTGCTTGAATAAATAACTTATTGATTTTGGGGTCAGCTGGTCAGCAGATTAAAGGTTGCAGGTCAAAGTTATTCACCCATTGGTTGCCAAGTAATTGCACCAGATTTAAGTGGTTAGTAGTTACCCATCATTTAGAAAGAATCCAGTTGATATATGGGCAAAAGGCCAAGGTCATAGGTCAGGGATGTTCACAATTACTTATTTTATAGACCATCTCTATTTTTCTTGTATATATAACCATCCCACTCCAGCTGGTACATCTCCCTGTGTGGCTGTAATTGTGAGTGACACTGGTGACATATGACTCCCTTTTGTATCAGCCTATTAAGTGATAAGGCTCAGTGATAAGTACCTCATTACTTCATAACAAAAACACTGTTGTCAGAATGCTTCAGCCAGGCATTAAGACTATGAGAGTATAGTATTAAGGTTTAGCTACTGATTTATAAGATGATGGGAACATTTTGCAGTTTATTTTATGGAATCCTAGCAATAAACTTAGTTTCCTAGATATCTGAATATTTTAATATATATCACCACATATAAAAGCAAGTGTTTGTTCTCATAATATGTGGATGTGTACCTTGATTTAGGATGGCTTTTTGTTTTATTTCAAGACTCTTAGTCATGCTTTCTGTAATTCTTTTCTTTCAGGTTTGGCAGTTTACCTACCCTGCTGACCCCATTGAAAAGCAGAGTGATAATATAAAATATTGGACTTACACTTTTTACAATTGCATATCTATAAATCTGATATGAGGGCCTGGACATGCCTTTTGAATTATTTTGGGCATTCATTACTGGATAATTTGCTCAAGTTTGGTCTCTTATTGGAGAATGTGGGATATCAAATGTCATACTTGTCAGAAATCCATAATGTCTGCCAGTTAGCCACCTTAGAAATTCTTTCTTCAGTGCAGTTTCAGTAATTTTTCTTTAATGTTTGGTCCGATTTAGAGAATGTTTGTTGTCTGATTTCAGACTTGTCAGAAGTCCAATATGGCCACCAGGCAACCATCTTTTAATTCCTTTTGATCATATTATCTCAAGAACAGTTAAAGTGAATGCAGTTGGATGTATATTTATGTAATTTTGTAAAGGATTGGGTCAAATATTTCTGAATAAATATTACCATCATTTATAAAAGTGCAGTACAGTTGGCTTGTATTGAATAAAAATTCATACAGAAGCACCTGTTTCTCAATAATTCTTGCATGTATTTCCTTGAATTTTGCTATATATTTTGATCTTATATTTTCCCTTTGTGGTGTTCCTTTGAGACTGACAGGTTTCAAGCAAGCTGTTGGAATAGTTCCTGATAGCTTAACAATCATGCATTTTCCTCAGACCATCAATTCACTGTGTTTTAACCAGACATAGGTGATATATATTTCTGTTGTCATAGAAAATTTTCAACAAATTGGCAAATTGGTTCTTCAAAATTTGACTGGAAGTTGTGAATCTCAGTCCATGATGTCACAGGTCATGCTTGGCAGCTGAGCGTCATGAACCATGGGTCACTTGTTTAATGCTAGCTTAACTAATTAAATGTACATCTGCAGATGTCCAATCCGGTTTTGAACTACGTGACAGGGCAGTATCACTTGCTTCCTCTCATTTGATATCCTGGTGTTAACCAGGCCCGGTGACTACTGCACCTGTGGGCCCTTGGTTGGTCATCATACCACCAAGGATCCCTGAAAGGCGCACTCATTTGTGAGTGAAACACGGCCGATGGGCACGACCTTCCCATTAAGCCTGCAGAGGGCTCACCTCGGCTGAGGTTTGAACTCACGATCTCCCGGCTTTGAGTCCTGCGCTCTACCCCTGAGCTACAGAAGCCGGTTACTTAGGTTTAAGTTGAGCCCTTGATACACACAACTGGAATAGTTGCAATACATTGAATACTTTTTATTTGAAAGATTCATGTTTGTGAACTTAGTTAAAATATTATGCACTCTTGTATTCTGCAATTCATAAGTTTTGTTGAATTGCAGTATTAGTGGATGTAAGTTTCTATCAGGGTTCATAATTTATAGTGCCACAATAAGCACTTTTGGGTGTGGAAAAGTAAATGCTCTAGCCAAGACAATATATTTTACTGAATTTGCAGTGTTGCATATATATTAATGTATATAACGTTGTAATGATTTTGTTTCTTCACAGGTATCTGTTATCAAGGCTAAGTTACATGAACAGCTCAGTATGCCAGCTGGTAAACAGAAGCTCCAGTATGAGGTAAGTTCAAGTTATAAGAATCCACGAGTATCATATCCTCGAATAACTATGGGATCCTTTGAACTGGTAATATCTTCTCAGAACACCAGGAAAGTGTTACTCTGTAACTTACAAAGCAGTTTGGGAATTTATCTAGACATTCAGTATGTCATTACTCATACAGACTCATACAGAGGAGAAGGAGTGATCATATTCTCAAAAATTCTAAAATGTGATTTAAACAGTTTCAAATTTCTTTATTAAAATAGAGAGTGACATGGTAAATATGAGGGTGAAATATTGATAAAGATCAGATGCAGTTTCTGTAAGATAACATTTTTTCATCTATAAGTCACTTCCCATTAAGTCCTATTTCACTTGTTCCTAATCACAATGTATATTTGCTAAATGGATGTTGTTTGATGTTATAATTTAACCATGATACATTCAGTTATGTAATAATATTTTCTTGTTACCAGGGCCTGTTCATCAAAGATTCCAACACGCTGGCCTACTATAACGTGGCCCGTGGTGGTGTGGTCAGTCTCCAGCTCAAGGAGAGAGGAGGCCGTAAAAAATAAAGTGCTTGTACTACAGAGCAACACACCATGGGAAATGCTGTCCCCTGATCATAGACTGTGTTGGCTTTTCACTGAACAGTGGACTTGCAAGAACTGAAACTACACAAACTAGGGAACAGTTAAGATGATATCTTTTAGCTTGTATCATATTAATGTGGAATATCACAGCTTTATTAGGATGGGACATTTGGAGGGAACATTGGAATTTTTATTCACTAAGTATTTACCAGCATATTTATGATGTATGATACCTACATATTATAAAACAGGAAAGGGTTTATATCATTAGCTATATGTTATCAGTAACATGGCCTGTTTTTTTTTAAGGTTGGACATTTACAACAGTTAAGTCCCTATCTCTGGACATGTTTACAAATAGGGCTTGATATGTAAATTTTATATTGACTAAAGCAGGCACCTGTTTGACAGTTATTTAAGCTACTGGATATCCTAGTAAATTAAATCCTCTGCAAATTTTGTTTGTACTGTTTATATATGACATGCAGATATTGTATTAAAAAGAACCGTCTTGATGTGCTGGGAGGGATAGCATTTTCAAGCAGACTCTACTCTCCAGAAAGGGATTCCCTAATAAGTTCTTGTGGGAAAAATAAAGAAATTCCTAGATGGTATGTAGTGACTTTGTGTCATATTATAACACATTATTGTGTGTTGGATCTTGAGAGGAGACAAAACCAGAAACCGCATGATGGAATAATGCTGTCCTGGCACAGGGGAATAAGGGAATGTAGTTGCATTGCAGTTTCTATATGGATACTATTGAGTGGCAAGTTAAGAAAGGTCACCCATATATGATCTAAAAATATGATTATATGTCCTGCTGTGATTAAAATAAGATAAAATTGATTTTTATGTCTTGTCAGTTGGACACTAAGCACACTTCTGAGGGATTGATCAGAAAAATCCCAAGGCAAATAATTGGGAATTTCAGAGGTAGACAAAGCGACATGTTGTATAGCTTACCTCAATAAAAATGTCTGAAAAAAGTGTGTTTGTTATAATTATCTATATCCCTGGGGTATGCTATGGTTTAAGCATGGTCCTGCTGCCACAGCTGACGCAGAATAATCTTATGAGCAAAATAACTAAAAATAACTAATTACATAAAACTGCAGGAATATCCGCTGTGATACAGAGGAAGTACCCCACTTGAATTACTGCACTAGATAAGATATTACATGGGCATAAACTAAACTAAAATAGACAAGTAATGTACACATATATTTTCAAACAAAATTGCTAACTGTGCATAACTATCTCGTGAAATAGTCTTTCATTAAAGTGCACTGTAGTTACAATCTCATAATGTAATGCTCATTAAAGCTTTTACAGTACATAATAAACTAAATTCTGAATTCATGGTAACCCATATTTGATGCATGTTTACCATTCATTAACTACTAATAAACTAATACGTTGATACAACTTTTAACATAACTATAGCACAAACATTATTATTGGATAGTAGTATACCCATCATTGAATAAACTAAATACAAACCGTAAGAACGGGTTCTTTTTCTCAGTACTCTGACCAATTATAACCTGGTCACACGCTCATCAGTATTGACTGTAAAACCACAAAGAATTCCACCTTAGTGTTAATCAAATATACAGGCTCAGGATATACCTATAAACCTGGCCAGGAATTTACCTTACCAGATTATAACATGATATAAACATTCTTCTTTTCACAACAAACAATCTAATTACACAAGAGCTGTCTCCACAAGAATTACCCTTATAATTCTTAAATGACACGAACATATTCATAAGTAGATGGAAACAATTATTATATAATATGATATACATCAGATATAGTCCTTTATGTGTCAAAATAAACAATCTTATTGAACAACTGTGACTCTAAAGGAAATAACACATTACAGCACAAAATATGTGTATTCATAAATGAAACTCATAAATACAATTATATACAATGGTAACAATAAAGAATACAGCAGGATAATGTGTGTTACACTCAGGACTTATCTGTAATTGAAAAATAAGTGTATATCAGTAATACAATGTAGCCCTATAACAAAATGGCCGTCCTTGCTGGCAACCCCCTGTGCCAGTATATATTGCGTCTCACTGAGGTCATTTATTTTACCGCACAATATAATAGAATACATGTATATTAAATCTGATAGAAAGAATTTCTGATGCAAGCAATGCTTTTGTTACACATGATAAGAATACTTAACGTTATTTACCTTGCACACATGACAATCAAATGTCCATTTAGATTTCAGTTTGCTCAAATGTTTCTATGTTTCCGCAGCAATGACGTGTCGGCAAAATGGCCACAGTGCTGGGTAGTCAGTCTATATACCCTTACGCTACTGGGGTAGGACAAACCATGGTCATTACTTGCAGCTTGTGACAGGCGCTGGCCTGGTCCACAGTACTGCACAAACACAGCGTAAGGGCCTACTGCTACCCTAAACAATACCGGGTGGACACCCTGTAATAAATCTTTGGACTGTGACCTGACGGGTGACTGACGAAAGGCTATTGAGGTCACCTTGAAAGCTAAGCCCAGACTCAAGAGACCAACCATATGTGGCTACTGTAAACAAATATTCTGAAACTGTGTGCGTTTGCACGTGTGTGTCTGTGTGTATGCTAGCCTGTCACATATATATATATATATATATATATATATATATATATATAGAGAGAGAGAGAGAGAGAGAGAGAGAGAGAGAGAATTTGCTGCCAGACCGGCTTTTTTGTCTTCATTCAAAGGTTAAAAAAAACAGACATAAATATCATAAAGTTTTTTTCCATAAATTTTCTCCATAAATGTAACTACACGTATTATATCCTGAGAAAGGAAAATCATCCATATGAAGTGATTTCAATATAAATGTAACCCCCAGACTAAAAAAAATGAGACACTTTATATTTTAAGTAAAGAAGCGCCGCAATAAATAAGACATATTTCCAAAATAAAAAAGCATCTCTTTTAGACGTGACGGGTATTATGATATGAGTGAGAGACTGATGCTAATTTAGAATTGAGTCTTGATCTACCTAGGTATGGACAATTTTAATTTCATGTTTAATTTAATCAGAAATAATGCAGTTTGATTATTTGAATGTCTAGAGTTTAAATTAGATTTCAATCAAACAGTGTTATTCTATTTCTTTAAATTATGCAAACACACTGTTCAGTCCAAAAAAATCCTCTAGAATTAGGAAGCAAACTACAAGCAGTATATAACAAATTAGTAGGTCTCCTCTTATGACAATGACCTGAATATGAATCGGTCCATACTGAGTGAAAACCATACAAATATTTCATAATTTAAGGCTGGAAGATACAGAGCCCGGGAGACGACATGGTCAAGATATTTATTAATCCGCGCGCATGAAATACTAATCCGTGCGTACGAAATGTTAATCCGTGCGCATGGATTACTAATCCGTGTGCACGGATTAATAAAAACGCAGTTGGTTCCTGTACGTACGTTTCTATAGGTCAGCTATCTTGGATAGCCTCGGTTTTATAAATAATTTGACCATGTCGTCTCCTGGGCTCAGTTGGAAGGAGTTAATATGCGTTGAAAATATGCAGGACGAAAAATCTGTATGGCTTTACCTTGTAGACTGGTGGTACCACCTACATTAACTTCTCTGGTTCTGTGCTTGCTACTGCTCATGATCAACATGTGAGCTATATAACATATACAAATAATACATAAAATATCTGAAATTTTGCATGTACATAGATGTGGGTCTAAGCCTCATATGTCTGATAGCTATGTCCGCTGAACAAGACTTCTGGAGCCGGCTATGTACCGTGATAATATAAATGCACCAGAAAGAAGGTTATTCCCAAGGTATCTACTATGTCGTTATTTCTAGTCATTGCATGGATATTTTTGAAAGGTGATGTACCCGTCTATATTTGAAAGCTTTATTACCACACACATTTAATTAAAATTTACGCAAAATAATAATAATTTTGAGAGTAATGTGTCAGTTCATGGCCTCGAGCAAGGACCTAATGACCATACGTGAAATTTTCCGTGACTGCTTCTTTACACATGCATACACAAACTCTCACGCATCCGCACAGACACGCTCAAACACGCACGAACGCAGACATAATAATGCACATACAAACGTACACGCCACTGACACCTCTCACACGAACTTTGTGCTTAACCCGATCATGTTAAGGGTATTGTATGATCATATAACAAAAGAATAGAACACAAAACCTTTGCTTCGAGATGTCTGTGAACAGAATGCTATCGGAGCTATCGTTGTGATAAACCGGTGTATATCTTTGTCAGGTCACATGATGAGTTTGTAGCTCAGCTGACTAAATGTCTATTAAGCTATAACGATGGCTCTTTGTCTGAGTTAAAGTCACATATATAGTAAGCGTAAGGATCATGAAACTTTGCATTATCAGAGTTTCTGAAAAGATCTTGTAAAACTGAAACGTGGTCACTTGAAACCGATAATCTGCGAGGTACAAGACGTATTTGAGCACCCAAGAAATAAAATAAAATACATATAAATGGCCAGATATATCAAGTAACGCTTGAATAATTGTGCTTAAAATGAGGTTGCCAGAAGATCTAGGATAGTTTTTAGCTCAGCTGACTGAAAGTCATTTAAAAGAATAGCGATCACTCTTTTTCTGTCGTCCTCACGCAGCCCGTCCGCCCATTTACTGGGCACAAATCGTAACAGCTGAACCTGGAATCTTCAAACTTGAAATCCAGGGTGGTTATTAAAATATGTCCTTGGAAATTAAAAATAAGGTCACTGCGGCATATATTCTCTGGGTTATAGGGCCTGTTTGTGCACCCCGGAATAATAAAAAAATTGATACAAAGGCTCCAGTATCGCAATAACTAACACACTGATTGACATGATTTTGTCCATACTTATTCAATGGACAGTTTCGTCAGTTCCTGAAGACTAGTTGCGCCACCTAAAACTTTCCTAAATTCTACTCATTTTTTTTCTATGTTTGAGAAATTCAAATGAAGCAGTCTGGACGTTAAAAACCCACCAAGCGATGTTTTTTTATGGCTCGTAGTTCTCAGACTATATGTCACTATGGACTTATTTAAGGTTTCAGGGGAGATTTGCATAGGACCTCCTTGAATGTTGCGTTAGAAGATTCTAGGCTTAGATGATACAATTTGTGCCCATCTGACATTCAGGGTGTTCATATAAAATTTTTCCCTATAAGTCAGAGTGACCTTATTTCATGTTTCCAAGGACATTTGCCCAGGATCTCCATGAAATTTAGGTTTGATGATTCCAGGCCTCAGTTAGGTCTTACAGTTACAATTTGTGCCCATTGACATTCAGGGTGCTCATTTGACATTTATTTTTTCTTTAGGTTGTAGAATATATGACCTAAATTTCAGGTTTCCAAGAATGTTTGCCTAGGACCTTCGTGGATGTACAGTTAGAAGTTTCTAAGTCTAACGGTTACGATTTATGCCCTGTTAACGGACGGCCGACCGGACAAAGGATGATCGCTATAGCTTAGATGACGAACAGTCAGCTGAGCAAAATAATGTAATATATCCGCCTACATACCCCAAATACCCGCACAATATGAACTTAAATACATGTCCGTCTTAATGATTGAATGTAGAGAAAAAAAACACACACTTCACCTCCATGAACTTAAAAAAATACTGTGCCTCACTTATCTTTTGTCAAGTTTATATATGATCATGCTGTATGGTGACTGTGGACTTGTGTCTGATGAATGATCTGTTTGTGCAAGAATTTGCTATGAAGATGCGGGTCAACTCTGGGCGTGGGTACAGAAAGCTACGGCAGTTAATCTTGAGTAGAACTGGTAATTATCAATCACTCGAGTCATTGGGAGTGCATCCAGGTGTACGGGTCGTTATCCATAAGGTATCAGGCGTCTCTACTCATTATGGTACTGCCACTAGCGAAGCTGATCCGAAGGGATATACTCTTTTAGCTTACAAGTTGACTACACCGTTGCTGGTGTATTGTCATTGTAAACTGCTCCATACTTGCCTCATACATGTATGACTTACCGGACAGTCCTTCCCTAAAAGAAACTGCCTCGATTATTGCATTAAAAAGGATATCTACGGTCATTTGAGTTGATAAGTAAAATACATAAACCGATAATCACGTCACTATGGTGATCAATGTAATATACAGAAAAGGATCAAGAAAAGAGGAATCCAGGAAACAGCTCGAGAAATTTGACATAACGTCAAAAATTACCAAGGAAAATTAACCTGGATTTACCTGGAATTGTGTATGTAGTGGTTCCAGGGACACTTGCAATCGTTGATAACGTTTTAGAAAAAAATGTACATATGATGTTGAACAGCAACAAATCTTGGATACGTTTTCCTGAGGGCCTAATAAATGCGCTTTAGGAGGTGAGTGGTTTCTCCGTTCACATTAGTAATTAGACGGTTATTATTAATTATGGCCACAGAGCTATACACTGATAAGCAGCATTGAAAATATTTGATTATATGAATGCTGTTACAGCTGCAACGTTCCCATTGTTTTAATAAATGCTATTAATCTGCTTAGAAACATGTATATAAGGTGGGTAATTTATCAGATAAAGATCATTGCAAACAAGAAAACATCACTTGGAATTTAATGATAGGTAGTAAACAGGCAGACATGCACACACAAGTACATTTACAACACCATTTGCATTGGCCTGACCTATACGTATTTGTAACCAAGTACATGTATTTTGCTTATGTGTGCGCATATGCTGCTCTTAATATATATATATAAAACACGGTCAAAGAATAACATAAATTCGATATATCTAAGAAATTAAAGATGGGGCCCCAAACGCTGTATGGAAGGTTATCAGCAGCAAATAAGGATTAACCTGGTTTCTATTAAGAATTTGAATACAAAGATACCTCGATAGTCAACATTCAGCTTCAGACCTGTGTGGACCCGCAACAGAAACGGTGCATGGGCTGAAAGAAGCTGGGAACATTCAGGATTGGTCATATTATGAGCATCGACACCAGAAACTGCTCTTTTACACTGTGGTTAATTATTGCATATAGGCTTGATGAATAGCAGTTAACCATATCAGGAATTATTTAATGTCTGTTTCTTTGTTTGCAACAAGGCATCGCACTTGAACTAGACCTTTTTAAAGACAACAACATAAGAAACATAACCAGTATTCCATATACCAAGCATATTTTGGTCGTAGATCTTACTTTCTCTGCTGATGTCAGATCACACTGACGAAGTCATGTTATTAACGGAGCAAATGAACTACCTGGTCAAATTAACCAAGAGTGACACACACACATACACACATATATATATATACACACGCACGATCACTCACGTTTACATGCCTGCAGGCACAAAACATACACATCAACAGATATTGCACGCACAACATTAACTTAATTAAATATACGACTATAACATGCATTGGCTCAGGCATATACTCATTCGCTGATACACAACATATGATAAATTAATTATTAACAAATTACTTTTTATGTGGATTTGCTCTTGATAAATACTGTATCACCGATATTTGCGCAAGACCTTGTTTCTGATGAGTGGCCCAATTCGCGTCGTGTGAGCAGGATACTACTGCTGTTGAGATAAAAGGATATGTATGCATCACCCAGATATATTTAGAGTTTAAAAGTGCATTATACGTCAACAAGTGTCTAACTGTTACGAAAGTGATCAGTGGATATCATTATACATTTATGAACCAGACAAAGAACCATTGGTAAACTTATGGATACTTTTATTTGTGGACGTATTAAGGCAGGCCCATATTTGTTGGGCATCTGTTGTGCTAAAGTTGTGCAGATATAATTCTGGTGTTATGCATTTTAACTCAGCTGACTGTAATTCGTCTGAGCTTTAGCGATCACCCTTTGTCTGTTGTCCGTTCGGTCCTCCGACCGTTTATCCGTTTATAGGGCACAACTTATAACTGTTATACCAAAAACCCTCTTACGTTTTTTTTCAAGACAGGTTCTTGAAAAATATCCTTTTAAACCTGACATTAGGTGAGGATGACCTATATTCTCTGAGCTTCGATTAAAAAACCCGATTTTGAGCACCATGAATATTAGACAGAGCACAATTCCAGGTTGGATCTGGGAGCTTCATGCTTAAAATAAAGACAGGTCATAGTAAAATCTCATAGAATTTAAGTTACTCTGGCCATATCTTTCGAGCTAAGAGAAAACATAAAATTTGGTCTTTGTGACCTGTATGCTGTTACCATTGGACCTGGTAACGTCCTACTTAAAATCCAAGGGGCTCCTGATAGGGTCTCCTTGGGAGCCCCAAATTAGGTCAATTTGACCTTTATTCTGTTGGTTCTTCGATAAAAAGTTTGCGTACCCGATAAAAGTCCAATGAACATAACTCGTAAGTGACTGACATAGACACATTTAAAATAAGAAATAAGCTGGAATCCTCTTACATTACTTCCAGGGAAGTCATGGTTAAATTTCCTCAGAATACTAAAATTAGGTCACTTTTGTGAGCTACGGGACAAAAATATAATTTGAGCACTGTGAACGTCAGAAGGACACAAATAATAAAATGTGGACCTAGATCTTTCTTACTTCTAGATCTTTCTAGGAAGATCAGTGAAAATCTCCTGGGACATAAGGAATAAGGTCAGAGTGACCTTTATTTCTGCGAAATTAGTGAAAACCCATGATAAGAGCACTTCATGGGCCTTAGGACATTTATTTATGGATTCTACAATAATCATTTTTCCCCTATCTTCCCCCTAAAGTACCATTATTAGCCAAACTACACATTTTCCTGCACTGTGGTGGGTATTAAGTCTCAAACGTGCGGTCCTTTCTTCCTGCTCTCTGAGACCGGAGAATCTTCCCGGAAATACTGAACACTCACTGTACTGTAGTTGAACATATTATTATTGATCAGGCGCATTCTGTCAAGACATACCCATGAAAAATGGACAAATTTAGGACTTAAAGCACACGTAGCAACTGTATTCATTCTCATTCTGGATAAATGAATGTGGAATAAAAAAAGTTATATAATTCAAAGACAATTGATTACAACTTTTTTTCTTTTACCCAGTTTTTACCTGCAGTTTTGAGATCAAGTCGCGCTTAAAAACTAATATAATAGTTTACTGATAACAGCAAGAATAACATTTCTCCATAAATCACACGTTTTTTGAAACTGCAAGATATAACACAAACCTAAAAGTAGGAAAAATAGAAATTTCCAAGGAAACAAAAGGACTGACACAAAAAAAATAGGAAAGAGGTAAAGTGGGATCACTCGACAGCCTGTAATTCATAAGTCTGTAGAAAGTTGGCGAAGTGATCCCAAACCAGGGATCAGATGCTATCCTAAGTAGCTATATCCGTATTTACTGAATGACAAGTGAGAATCGAATGATATGTCAGATGTTTACCACGTCTTGTGGGTATTAAACATTAATTATCCTCAGTTGAACATTCTAACTCCTCAAGCAACCTTGTCACCTCTTTAGATGTTAGCTATTATTCCATTGTTTGCTCTGATAAATTTGTTTTGAAAAGTTCATTATAACTGTAAATTATGGCTCCATCCAAGTGCAACTGCCTTGATTACAGCAGGCAATCGCTGTAATGTAGTTTGTAATATGTTTGGCATTCATTTAATGAGGTAGAGTCGAAATATAAAACGTTTCAAGGACTCAAAAGTACTCATGAAAGTACTCGTCTGGGTCTTGGGTTTATCAGGCTTCTGTTCCCGGTGTAGGCATGAGAAAACACTCAAAGCTTTCAAAGCAACTGTGAATATTTTCCTTGACGTTCTAAGCATAACATAGCACTAATATCTCCCAGGTTCATGTGGATTCCTGGATTGAGACATCATAATATAAGTGCCTTTGCCTCTGTACATTCTTCTCCAAGAAGAAGCATGTGATATTCCATCCAATGAATTTTTAGTTTATGATACCTCTAGGATGTCTAGCTTTTGACCACAGTTTGAAAAGTGACTTCAACAGTTTCCAGTTCCACTCTGAAAGTCTTGCATCAAATTCAAGAATGCACGCAGCTGTCAAGTACGACATTAACGAGGTATCTTCCAACTGAGCAGTCTGAACAAAACCACCCCTTTGTTGCCTTGTTGAAGGAAACATATAACAAGTTCATGTGTATCAAATTTCTTCCTTAACATATGTTATTGGTTGCAGGGGGTCAAGAGAATGTCACTTGTACTAGCTACCCCATCTTATCAGGGGGACAGGCTGTCCATTAGAGGGTGGTGACATGATAGAACAAAGGCAGGAAATCTCTGTGACATAGGCTTCAGTAAGCTTATACATACAGTTATGCTATCATGCAGTGAATGGCTAGAGTTTAGGTCTTATAATAATCTACTGATATAGATTGAAAATTGTCTCATACCTGCAGTTTAATTAATATGTTGGGATGAATAAAATAAAATTAATTTATGACTGTATCTAGATCTCAGCAAACTGTCCATTGGTTTATGATAAAGAAAAAAAGACCAAACTATCTAAGATACCGATGCTATATGTAATATGCATAAAACTGCAAATAGCAAGAAAAGATTCAACTTTTGCTTGACCACTAAATTTAATTTTATATGCAAGAAAACTTTATGAACATGATGAAAACTTGAATTTGAAAATACTAGGGCCCAGGAGGATGTTGTCACATGATAACGCAGCCATACATTGTCCAAACCAGTTGAACAAAGCGGCTACATAACTTGTCCCCAGTGCTGGTGGGTTTCCAGCACAAGGGGGTTGCTGCCTAACAGCACAAGTCTGTTAAAGCCCTGATATATCCCAGGTAATTAGGTATTCTGGTGTAAGCCTTAACTTTTTTTTTTATTTTTGTATTCACCATGAGCTTTTGGAAATGCTCTTTATTTGGAGATAAAGGGAGGGGCACTCCCGTGCCCCCTTTTGTAAGGGGGTCTAGTCTGTTTAACACCATGATATTAAATGAGAAGAAGCGTGCAAAATTGCAGGTAAAAAAAGCATTTAAAGGTACTTGCGCCGTCGCAACATTTACCAATAAATGTTTTGTATCCCACACAATTCTCAATTGATAATAATAGATAAGCCGACATTAATGTCAGAAAGTTCATGGGTGTTTGGGAGTTTTCAGTGGTATCTGTTAACGAGAAGTTGCCTGATAAACTATTGTTGAAGGACAATAACTTCGACCACTGGGGCCAGATAGGTACTTTAAACTTCAGCGACAATGACTGTACACGGGTTTGGTTGATGTATGTTCATTCCTTTAGCATCTTATTTATACTTATACATATACGTGCCACCTTAATATCTCACAGTCTGTTGATCGGCGATGGGGAGGGTATCGGATCATCGATGATGTCGGCGTCCTGTGCAAATGTTATTTAGCTATGATGAAAAGGATTTATGCAACATGAACATGTATTTGAATTAATTCACAAAGCAGTTGAGCAAAACAGTTTTATTCCTTTACAAAGAGTATCAATATCACGAATACACTATTATACTATACAAGTCGTATTACATCTAAGAATAACTTTACAGTATTTAAACTGACGAAAAAGCACTTCATATAGGTTTAAATAAACAAGTGATCGTAGCCTGCTTGCTCTCCTCTGGCCTAAGTGACATTATCCTTTTTTTCTACTTTGGTACATGCATCAATGTGCAATTCATGACTATGCTCGGAGGTTTGATTGAAACTCAAGACTGAATGCCACATGCGATGTTGGTCGGACTACTTCTGATTAATTCGCAGGCTCTTCGGGATCACCTGGTGCGTTGTCGGGAACAGTACCAGGTATTTTAGGATATTATTTTTAGGTTAGGTGTATTCATTATTACGTAATATTCATCAGCTAACATATGTCCAACTGTCATCATGATGTCAGCAGTGAGAGAACTTCATTCAATATGAAGCCATAACTAGAAAGATCAGGAAACGCACACTAAGGAATTTATCAAGCGAAATGAATATTAGTAAAATGACCTAAAATCTTTTATGAGACCAGTGAATTTCGAAAGGGATGTCCCCCTCTCGCCATATTTGTTTCTTTTAGCAACTTAACATTCAGGTTGTTGTATATGAGAGAAATTATAAACATAAGAGAAATTACAAAAGGACTGAGTATAATGAACACCTCAATCAAAATAAAACTAATTAACATATTAAAAAGGTAAGCGGACTGAAAATAAAGTTTGGAAAGTTAACGAGAAATTATAAACATAAGAGAAATTACAGAAGGACTGAGTATAATGAACACCTCAATCAAAACAAAACTAATTAACATATTTAAAAAGGTAACCGGATTGAAAATAAAGTTTGGAAAGTTAACGCCATTGAATGAATTTACTTTTGAAATTCTAAAATAAAAAAGATCTTGGAGTAAAATAGCTTAAAAGGACTTTAGGTATCATAATTCATACAAAAAAGGAGTAATTGAGAGTATATACATATTCGAATATGTCTATTTGAATGATTACAGTGATAAAAAAGATCAAATAAAGTCAGTCTCTATAAAGAAGCACACATGTACAAAATTCTTGGAATCCTGTCAAATCATTACAGCTGAAAGAGCTGTTAATATTGCATGAGTAGACCAATGGACACCATAGGTGCAGACAACACCCATCAACATACACAAATAACATAGGTCGGAGAATATAAAAACATGATGCACTATCTTTACTTCACGTATCGCCACATTAGGCCATAATTTTGTGAAAATTTATAGCAAGCAATTAGCAAAACTGTAGTCTGGAAACGGTCTCTTTACTAGAAGGAGGCGAATAAATACTTAAAACATTATATATTTATATATATATATATATATATATATATATATATATATAGTCACTTATTTCTAGAACAAAAGTCTGTGGATACATTTCTATGTGCTATTATCAGGGAACTATGCTTGGGCTGATTGATGTGTTTCATATATCGGAGTGGCCTCTAAATTAAGATCGGCATAGTTTCAACTGTCTACAAAATTTGATACGTAAGTTTCCATTGGTCTTGGATGATTTAGATGTAATTTGAGAATGCGGGTGCCAAATATATATTTCCGCAAGATAAATCTATCATGTCAATGTGACACCAGTGTGTCAGTTGAGCGGATGAGCATGTGGGCTTAAAATTCCTTTACATATAAACGCAAACCTTCGTAGCAGGCCGTACCCGCACATATACTCTCAAACAAAGGCATGTGCACCGATCACTAACATGCGCGCAGGACCTTTGGCCTAAGATGCCCGTAAAACAGGATACTACCGGTCTTACTATTGTGATACGCAAGTGAATAGTACTCATTGAGGTCTTTGCGAGAGGCTGTACGAGTGTAGCCTGATATTCTTCAGCTAACATGGGTCTATTTGTATTAGTCATGACAACAGTTCTTCGGACAGGAGTTATTTGATATAGGTCCCTAGGTTTTACCTTTCGACTGTATTATGACTGGTACAGTTTCTTCGTACATTACACTAGAATTACACTTGAACAGGTATTTCTCGGCCAAACAACCTTTTCTTTAATGCATACAATTCAAACAGTTATCTACTGTTCCACTGTTGGTGTATATATTATTAGCTGTCCAATTCACACTGGACAAGCGGGATTTCGACATGACAGAAAGCGGTGTTCCTCGAGAGATATGTGGATTCCATAATCCAATATGTCGTATAAAATCCGAGGTCCTTAAACATATCCTGAGTTACCCGAAATAAGGTAATAGGAACCTATATTCTGCCATATACAAGGCACAAATATTATCTTGGGCACATTGAAAGGCTCTTGTAAATGTTCGAAATTATACTACGCGAATATTTCGTTTTGGTTCACAATATTTCAGCAAAGTCTTATCCACACATTCAGACTAAAGTTTGACCAGAAACGGACCAGTTTTTTTTAGCTCAGCTGACTTTCAGTCATGCTGGGCTATAGTGATGGGTCTTTGTCCGTCGTCCTTCCGTCTGTCCGTCCTGCCGTCCGGCCGGCCGTCCGTCCGTTAGCAGGGCACAAATCCTAACCGTAGGGGCTAGGGCCATGAACCCTATGCAGTCTTAGAGGTTCTAAAATGATCTCCTTGCAAACCTGAAATTAGGTCACTGCGACCTATATTCTCGAAGTTATGGGGTGTGTTTACACCCCCCGGAAATAATTCTTTTAGCCAAAATTTCATCCCAAACCTTCTATCTTTCACATACAGCTCACCTACCAACAGGGGAAGAACCATAATTATTTTGAGGTCACAAGGTCAAAGGTCAAGGTCACAGAACCAACTTCTTTGAAAAGCCTGTGGATGCATTTTAAGCCAAACCTTTCATCCCAATTCTTTGATCTTTCACATATAGCTCACCTACTAAGTGGGAGAAGAATCCTATAGATGTTGAGGTCACAAGGTAAAAGGTCAGGGTCACAGGATCCACTTCTTTGAAAAGGTAGTGGACACATTTCAAGCTAGACCTTTCATTCCAAACCTTTCAGCACTGATATCGCTTCTCTGCCAACAGGGGAAACGACCTGTTGATTTTGAGGTCAAAGGTCAAGTTCACAGCACCCTCTTCTTGCGTGGAGTCATTTTCAGGCAAACTTTTCAATCTATACTTTCCATCTGTCATATATGGCTTACCTACAAATAGGGAAAGAAGCCTATTGATGTTGAGCTCAAAAGGTCAAAGGTCAAGGTCACATTATTGTTCTAAATGCTTGTGAACATATTTCAAGTAAAACTGTTCAACCGAAACCTTCAGTCTTTCACATATGCCACATCTATGCATCACTCAAGCTGATTCAAACTTCATATTTATGGGTCTTTTTGCATGAAGAAATAACTAATTGATTTTGAGGTCAGCTGGTCAGGAGGTTAAAGGTTGCAGGTCTAAGTTATTCACTCATTGGCTGCCAAGTAATTACACCCGGCCAGATGTAACTGGTTAGTAGTTACCCATCATTTAGAAAGAATCCAGTTGATATGTGGGCAAAAGGCCAAGGTCATAGGTCAGGTCAACCTATTTTGTAGACCATCTCTATTTTTCTTGTATATATAAGCTTGCACTCCAGCTGGTACATCTCACCGTGTGGCTGTAATTGTGAGTGACACTGGTGACATATGACTCCCTTTTGTATCAGGCTATTAAGTGATAAGGCTGAGTGATAAGTACCTCGTTACTGCATAACAAAACACTGTTGTTGGAATACTTCAGCCAGGAATTAACACTATGAGAGTATAGTATTAAGGTTTAGCTACTAATTGAAAATATAATGGGATCATTTGCAGTTTATTTTATGGAATCATAGCAATGAACTTAGTTTCTCAGATATCTGAATATTTTTATATAAATCACCACATATAAAAGCAAGTGTTTGTTCTCATGATATGTGGATGTGTACTTGATTTAGGATGCCTTTATTTTATTACAAGACTCTTAGTCATGCTTTCTGTATTTCTTTTCTTTCAGGTTTTGCAGTTTACCAAACCTGCTGACCCCATTGAAAAGCAGAGTGATAATAAAAAATATTGGACCTACACTTTTACATTTGCATATCTATAAATCTGTTATGAGCGCCTGAACATGCCTTTTGAATTGTTTTGGACATTCATTACTGTAACATTATTTGGAGAATTTGCCCCAAGTTTGGTCTCTTATTGGAGGATGTGTGATATCAAATGTCAGACTTGTCAGAAATCAATTATGTCTGCCAGTTAGCCACCTTAGAAATCCTTTTTTTTTCAGTGTAGTTTCAGTAATTTTCCTTCAGTTTTTGGTCCGATTTAGAGAATGGTTGTTGTCTGATTTCAGACCTGTCAGCAGTCCAAAATGGCCACCAGGCAACCATCTTTAAATTCCTTTTGATCATATTATCTCAAGAACTGTTAAAGTGAAGGCAGTCGGACGTATATTAATGTGATCTTGCAAAGGATTGGGTCAAATATTTCTTAATAAATATTATCATCATATATGAAGGTGCAGTACAGTTGGCTTGTATTGAATAAAAATTCATACCGAAGCACCTGTTTCTCAATAATTCTTGCATGGATTTCCTTGATTTTTTGCTATATATTTTGATCTTATATTTGCGCTTTGTGTTGTTCCTTTTGAGACTGACAGGTATCAAGTAAGCTATGAGAATAGTTCTGGATACCTTAACAATCATATATTTTCCTCAGACCATCAATTCACTGTGTTTTAACCAGACATAGGTGATATATATTTCTGTTGTCATAGAAAATTTCAACAAATTGGCAAATTGGTTCTTCAAAATTTGACTGGAAGTTGTGAATCTCAGCCCATGATGTCGCAGGTCATGCTTGGCAGCTGAGCGTCATGACCCATAGGTCACTTGTTTCTAGTTCTTTTCTATATTTAATATTTGACGATACTATGTGTCCTTATGCACGCATAATGTTATGTATGATACTAAATATATAATGAACGACTGTAAAATTTAGCTTCAAAGTTTACGGCTAAATAGGTCATTTGACTGTTATATGTATGTAATTTATAATTATCGTTATAAATCCATATATTCCAGGTCAAGAACAATTACCTTCATGTTATGATAAACCATTCCTCAGAGAACAGGTGATTTAAGAGTATTTATTTATTTTAATTGTTCAAAATTGGTTTACAGAACATTTGCTGCAAATTTAAGGTGTATAATATTATCAGGTTATTCCTGTTATGCGTGTTTCCAATATCTTAGGAACAACCAGGAACTTTGACCACCAGAAGAACGAGCTGAGCGACTCTCTGTTAATTGGTCTTGGCGAAACACGCTGATTAGTGCAGTACACAAATACGATAATCATGCCGAATATAATCTCCACGTTTTAGTGTCGATCATTCTTGCTGTTTGTTGAGACTGTCTTTGTCACTGATGTTCTTCTAGCTATCTGATTTTGCTTTAAACTAGGTTTAAAGTCTTTGCTCATATACTACTGAGGTATTTTCTCAGAAGGTAACTGGCAGGTGAATATTACCTGGCTTATTATAACTGCTCATTTTTGCAGTACGGATTGCACAGGTAAGAATAGCTAAGAGCTGTTATTGTGAGCACTTCACCATGCATAGTCTTTAACAAAGTTATGATGACCATACTAAATAGAAATTAAATTCAAAATGCTGATTTTATTTATTCCTCTCTTATTTCATCTCAAAATGCTCACACAAACAATTCACTTGCCTCCATTAGAAACATATACTACCTAAGTATGATTTGATGGCTGTCGGAAGTCACAACAGCTGCATACTTCACTTCTAATGATGTTTTTTTATCAGTGTTAAACATGAAGGATACGTGTTTTAGGAAACATTAACTGTAGCAGTTTAAAAATTGGAAAAATCCAAAAGTAATCAATGTAACCTTATCTTATTATCATGATCATGATTACATTTGGATTGTAATTGATTGCGATTAAAATTACTTTCCTTTTAAAGGTTTACGGATTTTTTAAAGGATTACAGTTACATTAAAAAATATTACAGTTTTTTGTATATCAAAATGTATATTTGTTACAGTTTTTTGTGTGCTTCTAGCGTATTTCATGTGGATTATATTCATGCTCTTGTAAGGAGTAATAGGCTTGGAACCCTAACCGGTAGGTGGTTTGGAATTGTTTAATAATCTTTTAACATATTCTTCGTTACTTGGCAACTGCCTTTTGTATTGTTATATATCTGACTTCCAACACGGTGCGCCATCGAAAACCACGCCATTTTTCCCATTACCACGTTGACCCAAATGCAACTTGGTCCGTCACTTGGTAAGGGAAGCCCTTTTACAAGGGCACCATAATGGGGTAACCTTGATCGATTGACAGTGATTGGTGCCCAGACCGGTTAGGATTAACAAAAGGTTGATAATAAAAATAGGGATTAAAATGGGAACTTGGCGCTTACTTACGTGTTTGTTCTCAGAAAGGCAACATCCGGAACCTGTGCACGTTTACTTAAGCTTGCGTTAGGGTGTAGAACACAGCTGGCCTTCGACCTGTACACTTTACCAACGGCTGCTAAAGCTGACATTAAGGTGCGTTTTACGGCAACTTTGAGTAATAAGAAGTCTATCCTTAACTGGTAACAAGAGAGCTATGAAGGGGCTACAGTTTATTATGTAGATTAGGGATACAGCTTGGGTATTTGTACTCCGCAGTGTCGAGTGATCCTGGACAATGCATTCTACAGGGTCCGGTGATTCCCCCTACTGAGGTTTTACCCCCTCTATGTTTTATGGTAAAGATATGGCAGACGTTCCCGCGGCATATCGTCGATTAGTGCCGTGTACTTACAGACTTTTATGTTTCTGTGTGGTTCGCTAACCCTTTTATGTCAAGTTCTGCAGGGAACGTAAAGAATCCTGCGGGTAAATGTGTCGGAGTAGGTCACAAAATAGAAGATTGTTAAAAGCCCGATGTAAGACAGAGTAAAAGACTCGATGTAGGTCAAAACCCTAAGGCCGTGGCACAGGCCAAGGTTCATGCACCCAGTGTAGCTCCGCTTTTGACAGGCACAGAATACACAGTCAGTGATACATGGCCATACGATGCAATTACGACAGATGTAACCCAGAGTCACGAGAAGCCGTAACCCCAGAAGACGCTACATATCTGCTAAAAAGATCCTGCGGTTCTCATCGTGCGGGCAAATACTTGGCTGGTAACATTCAACATACAAAAAACTGTAGCTTTGTCCTTGTCCCCTTCATAACATCCAATCACTTAACCCTACAACATTGTTTTGTCTAACAGAGTCATTCAATTTACACCGTAACATAAATACACGTGCATTTCTTGGTCTGCTCATATTTATGATATTTGTAAAAGGCTCTCGTCATAATCAATTTGAGGAAAGCTGTTAAGTATCAGCTTAGTCGTAAATCCCTGGAGATTATGTATTTTACTTTTGTTTGGCCTGTTTAAGAATGCGGCGACATAATATGTGATAATTTTAGTTCAGCAGATTTCAGGAAGACAGTCTTTTCATGCAGAAGCAGCCCGGATCGTAACCGGAGGTACCCATATATGCTCTTATGGGGCACTCCTTTCTGAATTGATTTGGGAAAAGTTGTCCTCACGCTGCAAGCGTAAAACTCGAAACGTTTTACAAATAGTAAATGGTACAACCCGGTTACATTTGTTAAGTTCCCACTACCGTTCGAGAACGATCCGGAAGTTATCCAGTGCGGAATCAGGCTGATACTGATATATTTCGTAGTCCAACTAATTATTTTATAACTCATACTTTCCCTGTACAGTGCGTCTCTAAAATGAACTTGATGATGACGTGAAACAAGTATCATCATTTAATGAATTCAGAAACAAATTAACTACCCGGACCAGGGGTGGTAAAACAAGCAACCTGTTGTTTTATTAAGGCGATCGCATAAGTTATATAGTGCACGTCATAATACATAGGGTCTGTTGTTGCTTAAATTATGACCTGTTTAAATTTGGTTTGGTCACAGATGTTCTTTTGGCCACACATATGGGGACCTTATTCTTTACTTTTCGGCATGCCCATTGTATAGGTAACATGCCCAGGTAACAATATTTACCTGTTTTCTTATGCTCAGAGATACATAAACCAAACGATTTCCACAGTATTCTGATAGATAGAATGTAATATGAGTTATGTTATAGTTATTGAGGTTTTATTGTATCATGGCTGCTTTGTCTTGCATGTATCACACGTTGTATGATCTTACAAGAGGCATTGATATAGCATTGATATGCTTTTGCCAATCGTTTAAATGTAATACATATGTTTAAACCAAACTGCTGTTGGTCCACGAAACGTTCTATCCTGTGGGATCCGACCTAATCGGAATGATACAACCGATATCGGATTCGGGAAATCTTTATACCCACACCGTTTTGTTGGCCTGAGACCTTGCCACTACCGAACATAGAGACGGTCATGCCAGTTGAGGCATGAGTAGATATGTACACGCGAGTAGGTATACCGGCCGAAATTTATACTGACATGGAGAGTCACTTTACTCTGAACTCATGCTTGAGGTGAGCTAATGGCTATCTATCAAACAATTTACAACCAGTTCTTACCAGCCTATGTGTAACAGGATGGTGGAGCGGTTTAACGGAACGCTGAAGCGGCCGAAAGATTGGGATTGAAACGATTATTCTGTATTGTTCGCCTATCGTGAAGTTCTGCAGGAAAGCACGGGGTTTTCGCCCTTTTTTATTTGCCTTGCGGTCGGTCGGTTAGAGGTCCGATGATGATATGGCTTGAACCTTAGATCAAAGAGGGCATTGATTGGGAGGTTAAAACGACGTATCAATACATCATTTACGGTTAGCGAACGGTTAAGTGACACTACGTCGTCGCGAATGAGGCCGTAGAAAAGGCTGCATTTCACGATAAGCCTCTCCACCATAGAGGCAAACGAATTCGCGGTCTTAGAATGGGCCATCAAGTTTTGATTTTGTTGCCGACTGACCGCAAAAAACTATTAGTGTATTGGAAGTGGCCATATCCGGTCATAAGCAAGGTCAGTGACATGGACTACCGAGTTAAGATCAATTGGAAGGTGTAAACCTACATTAGAATCTGCTCATAAAGTATCATACAAAGCCAAAGCTGCAACACTTCCTCGCCGCGGAGAGTGAATTTATATGCAAAGAAGATAATTAACCTATTGGGCCGTTGTGGGACGATGATTACTGGGTTAAGGCCGGCGGTGGCGAGCTATTATTCCCATGCCAAGTTCCGTTGAGAGCGAGTTCGTAAGCAACGTGTATATATACGAGAAACTCAGGAAACTACGAGCTGTAGCGATAAGGCTAATCCTTGGAATTTAATTAATGGACCACTGATGCACCTAAATTCACTGATGTAAGAGAATGCGAGATATGGCTCACCTTAAAAGAACAGTAAGATCAAAGCCATATCCGATACCACAGGCTAAGCGAGAGACGATGAGTCGTGAGATAGACGATATGCTTTCGCCTGGCAGCATAGAAAAATCGGACTCGTGATTTGCTGCCATGTTTGATGTTAGGTTAGCCGGGCGGAAAGATTCTGTTTGTGATAGACTATAGGCGGCTCAACAGAGCGGTTGTCTTCGACCCAGAGCCCATGCCAAAACCTGAGGTTTTATTTTCAAAGCTATCTTGCAGTAAATATTTTACAAAGATAGACCTGACGAAGGGATATTGCCAAATACCTGTCGCCACTGCTTCACGTGATGAAACGGCATTTGTGACGCCAGATGGTCACTTTCAATTTCGTGTGTTGCCATTTGGATTAGACACGGCAAGCACTGTAATCACTAAGATGAGGGGAGTGTCCCGGACGGAATCCAAAACGTTGTAACATACATCGACGAAATCTTAATCCACAATGTTACTTGAGATAATCATCTGCATGCGCTAACAGGAGTGTTAGTGAAGTTGCAAGACGCAAATCTCGATGCCAAATCGTCCAAGAGAGTGGTTGGGTGTGGGGGCTTGGGACTCCGAGGTAATAGAGTAGGTACGGGTTGCATAGCAACTGATCCAGAGTGACTGAAGAAGGCATGCCGGGGTATGCCCGGGTATTACACCTGGTCGCGTATGCAAGTAGGAAACTGTTGTCGAGAGACCAAAACTATTCGATGGTCGAGCGTCAGTCGTTTGGGAGATAAAAAAAAATGACATGTATTTAGCTTAAAGGAAAGCACGGTCTAGACGGACTACAAAGCCTAAAGTTGTATAAAGAGGTCCAAATAAAACAACAATCAAACGAGTGTGGAGATGGATACTGCAAGAGTACCAGGTTGATATCCAACCTGTAAAGGGAAAGTTAAATTATGGCCCTGACAGTACAGCTTTAAATACGTAAGGCCATTAAATTTAGAGCAGTATGCGACTCAAAAGTTATATTAGGTATGAGTCAGGCCAACGTACTATTGAAAACGCATTTTATGTAATATGTTTATTTAATGGGAGGTGTGTCACCAAGTGAATCGTGTCGTTTTATTTAATTTTGGGTTGATATATTCTTGAGTTCAGCTGTATCTTTGCATTTATCGAGAGGAGTGAATTTGTTGAGAGTCGATGAACCGGGGAGGGCTATTGTGTCGTAAGGCAATAGGGGTCCCGGCGTGCTCCAGGTCAAGTAATGCCACTGTAATGTCGAGCGCTATGGCGGGTAGGATGTATTGTTCCAAGCCTATAAGTATTAAGTGTGTGAGACGTTTGAACATAGATGGATAGGGAAGTAGGGTATTTATAAGGGTCGCATAGTCAGAGTGGTCATTCAGTCCTCGATGTCCAGAAGCCAGCCAGCCGCAAGTTGGGGATAGGTACCTCCAGTCTTTGACCAGTACCGCCAGTGGGGCTCAAGTGCTACCAGTAGGCGTCCAGTGCTGCCAGTTGGGGTCCAGTGCCGCCAGTCGTGGTCGGTGCCACCAGTTAGGGTGCCACCAGCTATATATTTTCTTTTATTTTATATGAAGTGAATATTATCACGCATAGCCTAGTTATACGCTTGCTTATAATTTATCTGGTATTGTTTCGGTTTGTGTTTTTTTCTTGATTATTATTCATATTGTAATAAGATAAACTGATATTTCATCGAAAATGACAAACTGAAACAGATTTATACCCACGGAGGCGGACCGCAGCTATACGCCCAGTTTTTATGACATGTATTTGAAATCGGGATATTCGTCGACCCATTATACATTTGCGCTTGCTATCTCTTCTGTTCTTCAATACGCAAGAAGTATTATTTTATTTTTTATTTTATAGCACCATATTGCTACCTTAGCCGGGTCAATAGCTTACACCCAGTTATATGATGTTTGTGATGTAAAGCGTATTATTTAGACTAAGCCACTTTAAACTTTGTTTGACAAACAATTGATTGACCGGTACACTGTTAACAAAGCAAGCTTTCACAAGATTGAACGCTTGGTTGAAAAATCTTTGTTTCGTCTGAATAATACAGAGAGTATCACAAGTTTTTTTTTGTTATTTTCTAATTAATGTGGATTGTTTGTAAATAGATTGTATACTGTAAATATATTATATGTTATTTCTATTTTGACAAAATTATTTATATTATTTATATAAAAAATCTTTATTTAACATCATTGTTCACTTTGCTAACAGTAAAATGTTGTTAAGTGTGGAAACATTGGAAAGCTGATAAAGAAAAAAATCCTCGGAAGACCTAATGGATCATTTCTTATTATGACGAATATATTGTTTAAAGTGTTTAATTGACTAAAAATTATAGCATTAAATTATTTTAACTGACATGTACAGTTCTTAAAGGTGTCCCTGCATAACAGCTATGATTAAGTGCATTAATCATGGTGACAGAAGCAAAATAAATAAACACGTTTTTACCCTACAAAGGTTGTTGTCATTAAACAGTGACATAAATACCAACCAGAAATTAGGTATTTCGCGTAATGACTGAACAATAAACAAGGTATTACAAGAGATGGTTTAACATTTTAGTCATTTCGTGAAATGCTTGATTGAATGAGTCATTTCGTATTATAACTGAATATTTTACTCATTTCATGTGATGAAAATGATACAAATGATGAACTTAGATTATGATCAAATTTCTTAAATTGAATTATATGTGCTCATATAAATATAAACCCTACTGTGCACCAATCCTCGGCAATTTTGGGTGAATGAATTAATAAAGGTGAAAATGCAAAATAAAATCAAAGTATAATATGTGGCTGACATAGACTATTAAACGCCTACCACGTACCAATTTGTTATCATATTCCACTCTTTAACACGGATGATTGGTCATTTAAAATGTATGAGGATTTGTTTTCTATGCTTGAAAGAAAAGTTATAAGAAATAATTGAAAAGTTTGATATCTATATGACAATAGTCTAACATTAATATAATAGTTTGACATGAATATAAATATAAACAACCGTTTGGGTAGCCATTCCTTTGGTAAATGTTGTTTTCAAAGGTGATTATTTTCCAAAGATAGCAAAGACAGTCTCTACTATAGCTGGCACCACTGGTTTCAGCACTGGGGGCGCCAAGGTAAACGCGGCAATATGAGTAGCAGACTTGGCAAGTCCATATGCGTCAACTTCTTGTTGTTCCCTATTCTCGCTGAGAGTTTCAGCTGTTTGGCGAGCTGTTTCAGCTGTTTGCGGTTGCTGTTTATTTAACTCGTTCATTTTTACGAAATGTCTATATTCGTAGTCCATGGATTTCTTGAGGGATTGTTTATGTTCTTCTTTATTCACTCTGAATTTCTCTGTTTCTTTGAAGAATGTATCGCACACGTTTTCAAAAGTGTGATTGTGCATCTCTTCAAGTTCGTCGGTGGTTTTGTACGATTTTCCTATGTCAATATCCTACAAAATATGGAATGAAAATTCGAAGTAAATAGAGGGAATCTTGAAAACCTATATATTGCATTGCTTATCATCACATGTTCAACACAGACGAGAAAACCATATTAAACGGAGTCATTATAACAATATTGCAATGATTATTTGTATCTACCTCCGACATGGTTTCCCTGTATCTTCGGACAGCATTATTTGTTGCCTCCGTCACACACACCGATAACCCAGTCTGTAGAGAGTAAATATTTAAAATTGATGAATATGCATGTTAAATATTTAAACTTCTGATCCTAAACCCACTTCAATTGAATCTCATTATTTATAAGTTTTCCTTTTTTTGTTGAACGTTCAGCACATCACATGATAGTTGCGACAATGGGAAACTTATTTGAAACAAAGGAAATTTATTCTTTATTTACGTCGTATGCCCATTTCTTTTCCTTTTCATGTCTGGAACATATCTCTTGTTTCTCATCCAGTATTTTCTTTAACTCGCTCTTCACTGTGTCCGGAAGGTACAAAAAATCTGGATGTCGGATTTCAAGTTTTCCCTTTTGATCTCTTGGGTCGTAAGGAGTGTCGTATAACTTCATGGAAAAGATAAGTAAACATGACTCATTTTGCATTTTAGATATTTGCAAAGTTCCTTTAAAAATACATCCGTTTTTCTGTAATGTTACCTCAAATAAATTTTAAGTCAACAATTTTGCTTGTCGTGCGAAACAAAAAAAGATAGATACCTCATCAAAAGTATTTTGCAGTTGTTTCAAAATATCGGATTTTATCCCCTCTATTTTAGCTTTCTCTCTCTCCTGCAATGCAAAGTGTAGTAATTATTCATTATGAATAATGAATAGTGCAATCTATGACGGGTGGTTGAGCCTACAGATAAATAACTTTAAATTGTAACATAAAATCATGCAAAACAGCAGTACTTACCTCTCTGGTAAGGGCAAGTGTGTTTGTGTCGTTAAAAGCTACGAACTCTTCATCTAATTCCTTCTGTAGCTTGACCAGCCATTCCGTATGAACGTCCCCGTACTTGTACGTTGCTTCTTTGTAAGTAAAGATGGCTGATCTTGACACTGACTCGTGCAAACTTTGGAAGTCATTCTGATTGCGAGGCCCTTTCTTCGTTTCGGCTTCCTGCGTGAGCAAATACACACATATACATTTTTTTCACAATAATATCATTAGGTTTGATGAATTTAATGAATTGAAATAAATTTTGAATCATATAATTAATTAATTTAAATATATAATTCTGAAACTCAAGTACTGGTATTTATTTGCTTAGCTGTAATAAAAATTAAAATATTTTTTCGTCAATGAAACTCGGATAGGCTGAAACAAACCATTCTAGTGACGTAATGTTTCTTTTGCTGTGCTGCCACCTCATTGCACTTCTGTTCTTGTTTCATCTGGTAATGAAACAATAAGATAAATATAGTATACTCCAGGCACACACTTTGTGTGAAGATACCGATATGTTTAATCCTGCAGGAAAAAAGATCCTAGGAGAACTAAGGCAAGAATCAAGCTATCTCTTATAAAAAGTACATGAACCGATAGAAGGATATGGTATATACCATTAAAAATGTATGGTTATTTAAACATTTGTTTCCTTCCAGATTACTCGTAATACTTTAATCGAAGTAAATAATACCAACGAGTTCAAGATTCTGACTTGTAAATGGTTTGATGGAAGGAATTGAATAGATAGTTCTACAAATGATTGAATTGGTTTATCCTACCAAAATCCTTTTGTTTTCCTCATTCACTTTTTGGTAGCGATCCCAAAGCTTATCCACTTCTTGTAGAAACCTCTTCCGATGATTCATATCTGAAATGCCTTCTTTCAAACATATTCCGTCGTATACCTCACAAGCAGCATTTTTGCCTTGTTTGTGTTTTTCTTTCAGTTCCTTTAGATCCACGTGTTTCATGCCCGGAGCAGATATCTGTAATAGTTGGAAACCAGTTGCAGCAGTTATTTTTAAATTAGATATAAAGAACATGTATAGTACGTGTAAGGAACATGTTTCAGTAATACTGTGCACTGCTTTGTAAAGTCATATTTTCGAACCAGCTCAATTATCACAATTTTAAATCAAGAAGGAACAGCTTGTCTTTCAATACCTTTTCCATACGGAACTTGTAGTGAGAAGATGCCTGGCTGGACGCATTTGCAATGACTGCATTCTTCAGGTCCTGCAAAACGTTCCATATACTTTTTTATTGATGACAGCGCCTCCTTCATATTGGCCATATAACATTTTAGAAACTTGTAAACATGTAAAAAAAAGTAATAATAAGGCACGATAATTTTGCCATCGAATGTTGTAATAATATTTCTTTTACTAACCTTTTCTATTTTTGCTGTGTGGGCGTTTTGAATCAACCGTGAATATGTTTGTTCGAGGCCCCCGTTTAACTCGTCTAACAGTTCTTTCGTATCTAACACGCGATCTTTTAAACTCTTCTTAAAAGAGGAGACAATGTCCTCCCTGTATTTAGTGTGGAAATTGTGCAAAATTTGTGGTTCTGTTTCTCCCGCATCGATGTGCTGAAAATGGAATACTAATTATGAGTCAAGATTAAGGCTATGATTTGTAAACAGTAAATAAAAAGTTGCGTAGCTTCGTGTCACATCTATCTTACCTTTCGCATTTTGACTTCGTAGGCATTTCGTGAATCAACAAGTCTTTTTCGACACTCCTTTTCATCTTGTTTCTGAAAATAAATTGCACAGGTACGCCAACTATAATATTACTATAGGCATGGTCACTTTTTAATCATAAATCTTTGTCGAGAATAAAGTTAATATTACCTGTTTCTCCAGGATATTCTTCTTCAGCTCCAGCTTTTGCATGTCCTTGATACTAGTAATAGAATCATCCAGTTTCTTTTGGAATGCTTTAACGTCATGTTTGTTTCCACGGACCTTTTCAGCAAAGAATGCCTTCACTTTTGTTTCTGCTTCGTTCAGTTTCAGTAAATACCCATCAGGGTTTACTATCACCACATGTGAAGTTAGATCACCCACTTTCTGTATCATACACATGAACATAAGAATTCGACTTGTACATTTGCATTCAAACAGCCTCTGGTCATATAACAGGCCTGTTATCATGTGTAAGCCTTGTTTTTGATTTTCGTTTATATATTTAAAAAGTTTGGCGTACGGACCTTTAAACATACAAAGACTGATTATGCGCTTAATATTATGGTATATGCAAATTTTAATTTTCCAAGTCTTGTTTATCTTATCTAGATTTTTAAAATATATTGTTAGATATCCGGTATTTGACTCAACAATTATTCCACTATACCTGTAGCATACTGGGTATTATGCTTCATTGTATAAATTAACCACCAAACTTATATTTATGATGATACATTTTTACATTATGATTTTGAAATGGACATTAAAACCTTTTTAATTTTTATGTTCCATCGATAAAAATATTTTTATTAGACATAGACAAAATATAAATATGCTTTATTGACCATATGTTTCTAACTCAAAATTAAATGGGCCTTCAAAATATAAAAAATATAGATATAAAATAAAACATAAAACCAATAAATGTGTTATATATATAATAGAAAACATTTGTGGGAATTCCCACTTTACAATGAACAATTAAGCCATTAGAGTCCGAATACAGTTCTGAGACCTAAATATATTATAAACGATTTGCGGTTTGGTACGTTTCGTTATAAATGCGTCAAAGTCAATAAACATTTGGGTGCCTACCTGAACAGAGAAGCGGAATTTTTCCATAACGTCAGATATTAGGATAGTATTGTACTCGGTGATCAAAGCCTGAAAGGTGACAATGAAATCACTATAAAAATATGAAATGCCGAAATATGTTAATTTTATTTGGAGAAAGGAAATATAACAATACCTCCTTTGTTGATACGGGCTTTGGTAGTTTCCCAGACTGGAAGAGGGTCATATACCTCTGAAAAAAATGAAAGTGTGTTAATAAAAATATCAAAGAATCTCGAATAAATAAAATAAATTTTGGTAAATTAAAACGTTGAAAGCATTGCTACCACAGCATAAATAAAACTTTTTCTTCTATAAACGTTAGTTCATTATATCCAAACTAACCACTATATTATCGCGGAGATCGATGCCCGTGAGAGCTTTTGTCCCATATTTCTTTATGACGACTCGTTCTGAATCGAGCAAAAATGGTGCCAGCTCATCAAGTTTCTTCACAAACTTAGGTTTAATCCCTACAATATAAATGTTTAAAAAAAGCTAAACAAATATATAAATTCCTCAACATAAAACATGTCATATTTTTGTATTATTCCAAAATAAAGGATAATAAAAACGAAACTCAAGAATTAAAATGCTAAGCCACCTGAAATACAGCCTGTGAAAACGTCGTCTTTATCGTCTGGATCTGGGGTTTCGCAAGCTTCTGTTCCCGGTGTAGGCATGAGAAAACACTCAAAGCTTTCAAAGCAACTGTGAATATTTTCCCTGACGTTCCGCAGGGCTTGTGGTTGATTACCTTGTGCCTTATAAAATGTAGAAAATTATCAATATTACCAATAAATCAAGAATAGCAATATATTACCTGATCGTTTAAAACAAATTTCGTTGCTGTGTCTTATTGTTGGGGTGTATATACCATTAGTTTGTTCAGGAGATATGCTAGTCCACCTTCCTCTCCGAACCTATGCAATGATGGGTCAGTCCAATCTCTCACCAAATAAATCAGACGCTGATATGGAATAATCGCCCATGAGTATAGTTAATGATGTGGACGTGATTACAAAATACATATTAAGATTTTTTGAAAGTATAAACACTTCGCTTAAGATGTCACGCAGGCAAAAAATAAGGTCAGCGTATTTTTAAATTCATAATATCATATTCAATTATTTTCAATTGATAAATCTTAGCCTTTAAAGTTTACCTGAAAGGGTTTATCAATGTCTTTGCAGGTTTCCTCCAAAACCATTTTTGCAGCTTCTACGAAAAGCTGAAAAGATTTACAATAATAATATTTATGAAAATTACAAATTAATCAGCTGGATATATATAATAAAAAGACACGTCAGAAATAAACGGTTACCTCCAAGTGCTTCAGGTGGTGTTCTCCAATTGTTCGCATAACGTTGTATACCTGAAGAAGTGTTGTAATGAATATACATATTCTCGGTATATGTTTACAGACGAAAATTTCATTGATGTTCGTTGTTATCTGAGTCTGCTAATTGTTACGTATGTGAGTAAACCAAAAGTAATTGAAGATATTATGCCCTGACCTGAGTAGAACTAATCATTGTACTGAGAGCAAATAGTGTGGCTGCGTCTTCTGGGGCTGTTTTGTCATCGAATAAGCCCTGGGTGTCCATCAACAATACTGCCACCTGGAGGTATAAATTAAAAATTTCGTTTATGATTAAAAACATCTCCGAAAAGCCAACGGAGATGTATATTTGGAAAGGTAACGATAAAACTAATGGATAGGTTTCTTTATTTAATTTTAGAATAAATCTGCCCTCAGGAGAGAGAGAGATGTTTGGAAAGAGGATAAGGTATCAATATAATATGACATGTAATTATTATTGTTGTATTTTAGAATTACTAGCGCGGTGCTTGAAATAATTTAGAAGTCATTAGGTGGCATTAAGGCTTTAAATTGGATCTCTAATGTTCTATCGGTATGTCATAATGTTGTAGTTACTGTGCTTGGTAGGACTTTGAAATATGAGGCAAAACACGCCATACCTAGGATACGTCTGTCCTAATGTATTACCCAAAAATCGATGCGAAAGTTAAAGTAAACAAACTACCAAATACGTTTTTATCCATTGAATAAGGATTACCTTGGTCCCGTCCTCTGTTGTTATTATATACGGTTTACTCCACAACAGTATACCAACAGTCATTCTTTGAGCACCGGGGGCCCAGTCAAACCCTGTTAGAGGCATATTTGAATCCTTCAGCCATTCACTTCTTCTTCCCCTTTCCTTAAATTTGATTGAATGGATATTCGATATATTCACATTCATATTGATTGAAATTTGATACACTTTCTATTTATTATGAAAAATGATTGCGTAATAAAAAAATGCTACTTACGCTTGCTTCCAGAAAACGTATAAGAAAGTTCAGCAAGAAGGATTTTCCGGTTCGGTACTCTCCAGCAATTGATAAAACTGCAACTGGCATATTGTAAACTTTTTTCAGGACACTCGTTAACGCAGCTGTGTCAAGCGAGAGCGTTTTGCCATGTTCACAGTTCACTATGCGTACGGCGTGGCCATCATCTGTGGTTATATATACATAAAGCATATATGCTATATTCTTCTGTTTCCAACTAATCAGTATGTACTTCTTGTTTAATCGTTGTTTCTTATAACAAAAGTTCTTTTTTAATCCTGAGGTGCACTATTTCCATTAAATAGAGACTAGAATACGCATTGACAGGTTTCGTGTAATTACGAAGAGAAATAATTTAATGACATACCGTTAAATAATGCCATCTTGTTCTCAGTATTTACACTTAGCAGTGATTTTGTGTTGTTGTCTGATAACAGAAAAAAAGCACTGTTCACCATATAGATGAAATGACATTTATCTGCACAATCTTTTTAAATGTGTTTATTGTACAATAAAATTAGTAGAGAAGACGTAAATATTTAAAAATTATTGTAAATTAACTTCCTACCTTTCTCTCTGCAATATACACTGTGATGTATCTACATGGTCGTAAACGTGTTTCTGATAGTTTAAAAATGCGTCTTAAATTTACCAGGTTCAGGCAGTTAACATGTCGGCCGTCTTGCATTCAGGACTCGGCACATATAGTTTAAAGAGTGTCACTCAATCAATCGGGCGGTCCTACTCGCATGCCAATCAACAAGAGGTAGGTCATGAATAGCCAGATCGTTAAGCAGATGTTATTCATCATATGTGACCTGTTTACATCATAAAAAGATAACAATAGATTCATCTGCTGACATTAACAAAGGAAACACTAAACAGCACATTATGTCTATAATCTTATAATGTTATAAAGTTTTAACATTATGATATTATCACATTTTCTTGTAATATTTATAAGTTTAATGAGAGCACACTTATTCGCTCATCAATGAATGGCAAATAGTGTATTCATATCAAGGATTTTTTAATGTATATTCTACGTTAAACCGTTTACATTTTAAGGAATACTTAAGATCTCCTTTCAGCAGAATAATTTCTTCACAGATGGCTTAATATAACCAACTTTATTAAAACCTTTACTGACCAACCTTTTCATTCTCAACTACTATGTGATAAAGTTACTAATAATGAAATCAGCAAAACTATTCTATACACAATATGAGAATATTATCTTCTGTCAAGCTGATTTGATTTGACAATTCTTTGACAAAAATGCATCATAATTAATACTCTAAGAGGAATATCCTATACATTAAGCTGCTTATCCTATACATACTCGTTAGTCCTTAATAAATAAGTATCATTATAGCAATATTTCATACCTTAACATAAAGAACAATTCGAACTGTAGGATATTAAACCTGAAAATAAGGCAAAGCTGCTTGGTGCTCATCGACATTGCACTGAAACTTATTATCTGATTTAGGTAGGAAAATAAGTATAATTGATAAGATGAAAATGAAACAGAAGACCATATATTTTAAAGATTAAAGGACTTTATCATAAGCACTTCAAATGTCGACCTTCTAAAATAAACGGAGGAGATTAACGATAAAACGTCCCAGTAAAGTGAGCAAGCTCTTTTCTATAGAGGTTGTATATCTAATCGCCTCCTGAATCTGCACCCTTTTTGCTCATTTTATATTCGGTAATAAAATTAAAACAAAAACATCACAAAGTGAATTACTGAATGAACATTTATTTTTCAACAGGTTATATGATTTGCATAATTAAAACATGTACAGAGCGATATCCTTTTTTTTTAATGTGACCCAATATGCTGTTTTATTCGTACTTGTAGTTAGGGAACAGCGATAATAACAATTACCTATGTACAAATACGTCATAATTCAGATAAATTTATATATATGAATGTCATTGTTATAATACAGACGCTGTTAATAATGAGTCTTCAGTAAAACAGACACAGATTTGTTTGTTAAATTGTAAAATGAAGTAAAACAGTTATAGTAGAAGAAGTATAGGTCTGTAAAAGTGTATGTGTAAAAGCTTTTTGACAAAATATCATAAGCTAGCACTACTATAAAAATTACAGCTAGAGAAACCACGTGGTACTTTCTTCTCCTCTGCCAGTTATATCTTTGTATTTGGCCGGTCAATTATATATACTGGCTTTGAAATATGAAATTCTATACAAAGAGCTTCCGCACACGATATTTAAGTAAGGAAACTACAATATTAAGACATTTAGGCCAGGTTGGGGAGCAAGGTAAGGTCATTTCCTCCTGGCTCTGTTCGCCAACTATGTGTTTGACAAATGTCACATAACTAAATCTGTTTAGTTGGAAGGGATTAAGTTCTTTCAGAGTCCAAAGAAACTCAAAATCCCTTTTCCGATTGCAACGAAGGGCGCTGCCACGACTTTAGCTACAGTTTCCACTGCTTTCCCAACTGTCTTTAGGCCTTTCAAAAATATGTTGTCGCTCTGAACGCGTTCATTTTCAATGGTTCTGTTGACAGTTTTCGAATCTGGTAGTTCTCTTGGGTTATTCAACTCATTTAATTCTTGATACCTTGGGTACTCGTTTTGAGCCTGCTTTTTTATTTCAACCAGAAAATTCTGTCTCTTTGTTGGATATTCTTCTGTTTTTTGTCGAAATTTGTCTAAAGCGTATTTCAATGACTGTGCATGCAGCGTATCGAGTTCCATTTTTGACCTGAACGGCTGTCCAATTGCGCAATTCTGGAATAAAGTTAGACTATTTCACTATCAAGTTTGCACATTTTTAGTATATATAAATATATATATATATATATATATATATATATATATATATATTATATTATATATTTATAATGAATGGATTGAAATACATTAGCACTTAGTTTATGAAAAAATTAATTTGTCATCGGGGAGCAAGAAGATGTTTACATATACCGGATTTCTACAAAAGAATTACCTTTGACATCCGATATTTGTATTCGTTCATTGCTCTTCTTGTGGCTTCTGTTATGCAGTGCTGTGCCTGTACCTAAAAGTTACACAGAGCTCTGGGAATTTGATATTTTATTTTTTTTTGGGAAAGTAAGGTTATATGCAATTAAGGGTGTGCAGTGACATGTGAACTGAAAGTAAATATCAAGTCGTGAAAATTACAAAACTGATGAGATAACGAATGCTGCCATATAAGAACTCACCTCGAATATATTTCTTTTCTCTTCTTCGTGTTTCAAATATTTGATACGCATTTGCTCCAGGTAAGATTGCAACTCCTTTTGCATGTCATAGGGTAAAGTATGGTAGTCAGGGTTGTGATATTTCATCCATCCTAAATCTTCCTTGGTGTCCGAAAAAGGAGCAAAGAACTTCTGAAATGATACATAAAAGGAAGAATATTAACATCCTGACAGATCGCTGTTCTATCGTTCATTAACATTTTGATCCGTTGTATTAGGATAAACCTACAGAGGAAACTCGCACCTATCTTTAATGTTTTCAGCGTTGCCCTAGTAATCTGTTTCATAAGAAAGAGGGAAGTTGTTTTACCAACCTCATCGTAGATTTCCTTAAATTCTCGAATTACTTTTGCTTTGAGTGCCTCATCCCTGGCTCTCTGTTGCTCCTGGTGAACATATTTATTAAAGAAATTATACACATAAAATAAGTTTTTAATTTGTTTCAGAAATATTAAAATTAAAAATATTTGTACACTAGTGGCAACAAGTCGATTTTGAAAGGAGAAAAATAATAAAGAGCCAATTGGAACACTGTACCTTTTTCTTCAAAGCTAGATTATTCGATATCTGTAGCTCTGAAAATTCATCTGTAATATCCTTCTCGAGATCAACCATAATTTTATCTCGACATTCAAGCAAGTCACAGGTCATTCTCGTGAAATCACTTATTGTTGATTGGAATGTTCGTAAATGTATCGCACGCAAGTCCCTTTCAATATATGGTCCATTTGACATATTCCTTCTCTGTTTCACAAACAACAAAGTCATAATTACGTGTAGGTTGTTATTGTCTATACAGAATTTGTCAAAAATTTTCTATATCCACATACTAAATAAAGATCGCGATCTTGCTTTGACTGAAATAAATAAATATTATAACGATATGATAATTAATGCGTCACTAATGTTTAATATTTGCAATTAAAAAAATCTTAATTTATAGTTATTTTATATAGCATTAGTTATTGCTGCTTAAGATACTCAGTTTCACGTGCACAGTTTAACACTCTATTACCATGGAAGCCAAATATTCCTTTTTTGCCTTTTCTGCTATCTCTTTACATTTTCGATCTTTTTCAAGCTGAAATTAAATATGGTAACCTAAATTTGACGTGTATGCTTATGAATGGATTGATCAGCTGATCTTCACAGAAGACATGTTTTTCAGATTGATTTATTTAATAGAAAAAGAAATATGCGTACAGTTACTGTCCAGTCGAAAGGGCATAGCACTGATAATTGTAATCTCGTGTAACGAAATGTTACCATATATTTGTGAAAGTGAGGCCCTGACCCTTTCACCGAAGTTTCGAGTTATTCCAATTACTAGTTCATACAATCGAGAATATTTAAATATTTTCAAGGCCCGTAACAATAGCATTTTTACTCTTATCATTGTTGTAATTTTGTTGATCATACAATTTTGTAAATTTCTTTATTACTAATAAAAGAAAGATAATAAAAAGGTAACCTTGATCTTTCTGTTGTCTTCGTTCGTCATCATATAGTTCGAGTAAGTTGCTTCAAATTTTTGTAAAAGTTCCGCACGCACTAGTTTCTTGAAACCGAGGTCTGTGATGGATGAGCCATCGTACATTTCAAAGGCCTTGTATTTGCTTTGGCCATGATATTGCTCCAAAACATTAGGTTCAGCATATTTTCCGCCTGGTGAACAAATCTAAATAAAATGAAAATATAGGATATCCTTTCATATATTCATATATGATATATAAGAATTTGTTCAGTATCCATAAAATTAAGAACAGATGTTAATTAAAAAAACACGTGTCATTTGAACGTTATTTCATTTCAACATGTAATATTAATTTCCTACAAAAAATATATACTTATATTAAATTATCATATTTTTGTGGCGTTAGATAATACAAAATTATATCATATAGTTAGAAGGAATATGCAAAAGATTAGATAATAAAATAAATTACCTTAGCCATATTTCTTTTATATTCGGTTAAAACTTGTTGAGCCATATTTAACCATTTAGCCTTGTTCAGTTCCTAATAATGATATTTACCATTATAATTGTTCCCCTGAGATCATCAGACAGTGTTGTGTTTGCGTTTTCATTAATATATAATGAAATATAATGTCGGCTTCTACATAAATATTAAATCGAAATATCTATTCTTAAGATACACTGAAATGTAGCTAAATCAATACGTTGTGCTGTTTCATTGGAATACATAAAGAATGACAATTGAATAAAAAATACCTTTTTCAGTATTTTTTCTGTGTTCCTGCTTTTGAATGTATTGTATATTTGTTGTATATTGGATATCAAGTCATCATACAATACATTTTGGTCCAAAAGCAAATGTTGTATTTCGCAAAGGAACCGTTTCATTACATCCCAATTGCATCTTTCATGGTGGTCTTTTAACTCTTGAGCAGTCACAGTTTCTTTTGATAACCTCTTAACAAGTGAATAATGAAAAATAAAACATAGAAAAAAGTAAGAGTATATTGAGACAAAAGATACTCGCTCATGTCAATGGCAAACATTGGTGAAATGTTACTAGCATACATATTTTTATTCACCTGTCGCATATTAAAATATCCGAGAATGTCCTACCTGTTTCAGCAACAAGAAAGAATTTGTATTACGATATGGTTTATGAATAAATTAAATCATTTTTAGATAATATATCACGAGGAATTTTGTATTCCACAAGATTATCAGAACACTCACACGTTCCATGTTGGCATTGTACCTTTCACACGCTTTTGAAATAGATTCTCTCCCTGTTCCTTCATCTTCTTGCTGCAAAGAGACATAAATGATGATCGAATGAATAAATATAAACAGTTTGTGATATATTATATAATAATAATATTTTCCCTGGTGATACCTTTTTCGTAAGGATTGCCTTCTGGAGTTCCAGTCGAGTAAAATCGATGATCTCGGAAACGGATGCATCTAGTTTCTTTGCGAAACGTTCGACCTCTTCTCCGTTCCCTCGCGCTTTAGTTGCGAATTGATCAAGGATGTCACTGCGTGCTTTCATCAGGGTTTCAATATACTCATTTCCGTTACGCAACACCTCGAGTGGAAAAGGTTTACCTTGGTACTGAAGTGACAAATATGAGGCATTAAAAAGTTGAACAGATCCCTCACAGGCCAGGGTGTCCGACAGGCCTTTACTTAAAATGATTTAATCCATTACTACATTATATCAACATAGGTCTTTTTGTGTATCTATAATTGACATGCAGTATAACGTCTTTTGGAAACAAACGTTATATATTTATTAAGAGGTGTCAGCTCTGTTTGATTAAAACCTAGATTTTTCATGTATTTCTTACCTTCAATACCATTTTGAACTGCTCTTTTTCAGACATGACAAGTGCGGTATTATACTCACTGACCAAAGCCTGAAGAGTACGGAAAACAGTGCCACAAATAATTTCAACGAACACAAAAATAGCCCATATGAAACAAACACATTTTTTTATGAAAACACATGCAGTGATTGGTTTAAAATTAAGGATTCAATATTTACCTCTCTGGTTGAACCAGGGGGTGGCAGCTTTCCACTTTGAAAAAGAGTCATGTATCTCTGCAATTAAACGTTTGCATGAAATATCCAAAAATGTACTTTATCATAATAATAGAATTTAAAAAATAGTTTTTTTTTATAAATAAACAAATACATTGGTCCTCTTTTCAATTAATTATAATCAATTTTGAAACTTTTAAAACTAAAAGATATATTTATTTCTAGCTCTAAGCTGTCAAATGGAAAGAGTATCCATGATACCAATATACTGTCACCGAGTTCAGCCCCCGTCATAGGCTTTGATCCCAGTTTCTTCACCGGTATCCGTGATGGGTCAAGTAGGAAGGGTGCCAAGTCACGAATTCTTCTGACAAATCTTTTTGGCAAATCTATAAAAGACCATTAATTAATAGTTTTCATTTAAGGACACTAACACCCAATACTCAAAATACACGAAACAAAGAAACTACCCTGCAGCTGTCCATCAAACACCTTTGACTCGCCCTCGTCAGGATCAAGACTTTCTGTGGCCTTGCTTCCAGGGTGTGGCATGAGGAAGCACTGGAAACTGTTAAAACATGTATGGATATTCTTTCTAACTTCCTGTAAGTCCTTTGGCTGGTCCGAGTGAACCTTTGAAACAGACATAAGTTGTACTAGTGATATGTTAAATATATTGATAAGCGTATATAAATTATTAATGGCAATGATAAAGGTGATCGTTTTAAAAATGATATAATACCTGCAGCTTCTCAAGCAAATAGCCTTCTCCTCCTTCTCTTCCAAAATTGTATCGCTTAGGGTCGCTCCAGTCTCGAACTAGATAAACCAGGTGCTGCAGAAACATATTGTAGCAAATAATTTTGACGACGATCTACATGTATAAGCCATTATACAACGGACAAAGATAAATTCTACCTGGAATGGTGCTTCTGTCATCCTTCCCGTGTTTTCTTCAAGCACCATCTTAGCAGTCTCTACAAAAAGCTAAAATATTCATTTTTATTAATGATAAACATGATCACTACATATTTCATACAAACAGTTTATGAAGTAAAATTTTATATTTAAATATGCACATTGGAAATATGTTTTACCTCCAAATGTTTCAAGTGGTGTTCTCCTATATTTCGCATGACGTTGTATATCTGGAAATAAAACACACATATGGCGGTGGTAGGAATAAAGTATGTATATTTACTGCAGGTGAAACATCGACGAATAACATTAAACCACATGACCTTTTATTCCCTTGTTGAAACAGGTTTTTATCAAATGACACCCGAAATGTAGGTTTGAAAGTTCTTGCCTGTGTTGTGCTGATCAGTGTACTTAGTGCGAAAATAGTTGCAGCATCTTCTGGTGCCGTTTCTTGGTCAAACAAGCCCTGCGTATCCATAAGTAGCACGGCCACCTTCAGAGTGAGTTTAATTTATATTTTTAAGAATATGCCCTACACAATACGATATCCAACAGTACTTAAAATGTCCATACCTTATTTTTTCGCATATAATTAGGATAATTTATGTTTAAGAATTAACTGTTGGTAATGCAGATGATTTTACCTTTGATCCGTCGTTCTGGGTTATTGTAAACGGTCTGCTCCACAGTAATATACCAACGGTAGTTCGTTCTGCGCCTGGAGCCCACTTAAATCCCCGCAAGGGTCCTTTATCCTTAAGCCAGTCACTGGGGTCTCCCTCCTCCTATAGTAAAATGAGGTTCCAGATTGAGACATCGTTGAACATATCCCATATTAATTTTAAACTATTCGTAATATCTAAAATAACACCCACTGTTTTTCTGTTTAATTTAATAATCCCTCATAATTAAAAGAGGGGTTAGGCAAATGAGAGAAGAAACGTACGCATGCCCGCAAATATTGTATGAGGAAGTTCAGCAGGAAAGATTTTCCAGTTCGATATTCACCGGCTATGGCTAAGACCGAAACCGGCATGTCCTTAACTTTGCTCAAGACCCCCATCAAAGCGTTTGTGTCAAGCCTGAGCTTTGTTTTGCCGGTCTCATTAACCTTTACAATCGGCACAGCATGGTCATTTTCTTCAGTTGTAATTTAGATGAAAATAGACAGAAATATAAATATTATAATATATATATACATTGAAATGATGATGTATACATATATATATATATATTTAATTATTCACAGTAAATTTAACATAAGATATATATATATATATATATATCAGTCACCGATAAACGTAAAACACTGGTCCTAGTGGAACTAGAGTAATAACGCCAATAAGCTCACCATCTTCTGAAGCCATAGTGTGGATTCACTTGACCTAAAATAACATAAAAATAAGGCATTTATCAACATCTTCGATGTGATTCGTTATATTTATATAGTACGTTTATAACCTATTAAGAATAACACATGCAAATCATTGACCATATTAGTTTCCTTAGTTAAGTGATATAAACATTACGTTACTGAAACTGAACCACTGGTGATTTAAACGTTTACCTCAGAATCACGTCTCTCGTTTGAAACTGTCATCTAAGTTAAACATTGTTCACCGTGAACATAAGGATATAACCTTGATGTTTACAAGTGCGTGTGCATCGAGATGTCCCTGACATTCAGGTTTGTTTGATAAACTTTGGAAGGCGATTACGAATGATTTAATATTAACCAATCCTCGCCAGAGTGTATGCATAAAGGTGCCTGAGGGATTCTTTTTAAACACACCGTTAACGCTCTGATCACTTTATAAAGATAGCTATTTATGCTTTGATTATGTTTGAATGACATTGTAATATAAACCTTTCCATATGTTTTTAACATTGTAAAATTCTATAAAACAAAATTATCCATCTTTGGACCATTGCCTCGTTTTGTTAGCTACTGTTTACATTGATAGAAAAAAAAACTGTGATATAGATACATGGAATGTGCTGCAAACGTGAGATATTGTTCTTGGTGCTTAATTGGTGAATTTCATGTGTGTCATTGAAGATAATGTTTAACTTAACTAGCGAAATCTTCTGCTTGCAAGCAAATAGGCCCTGATTTATATAAAACTTTAAATAAAAACAGTAGTCTTAAACATGATTGACAAAAATCGCTTAAAATCACTTTCGTCTCGTATTGATTGTTCTCACATATTGAATGTTACCTATGTTACATACGTTTAAAGACTGGTATAACTAGTATACAAATATCCAACCTCTTTATGTCACTAAAATATTTTTCTATACTCTCTTGACGTAAGCCGGTAGTATATATCAAGTTATTCTATTAGTCTGTGGGAAATCTTCACTTAAAATTCTGCAGTATTGCAAAATTACATTTTGCAAAGAAATTCAGGTATTCAAATATATTAAATATATATAAATGTGACCCTGTCCTATTTTCAGGATCCAAAGACGGACATATTTCTTAAAATTAAATGCAGATGTTTTGGAATGACTGTTACGTAGGCGCTACCAACATTTGTATAAATAACAAATGCGAATTCGAATACTATCATTTGAATGCTTAATTAGAAAAAAACTCAATGATGACAGCATGTTATCTCTTTCCCAGGCCATCAGAAGAATCAAATAAATCATAATATGATTGTTATGCCCCACTTCAAGGTTAGACCAAATTTTCCACCTATGCTGCTCGAATACACGATTCTCAGTGAAAACGACTAAATCAGTAGAATGGTAAATCCTTCATTATGTCCTGCTTATCGGCCAAATATAGACACGGTAAAATATTATAGGTTTCCCGCTTGATTTATTGCTTATATTGCATCTAATATATAATATGATTATTTCTCGCAGAATTTTTATTCTGTAAAACGAAACACAGGTTTTTCAATTATCATAGACATGCGACATGCAATGTCACTCTCACGACTCTTTGAATGCAGATTTATAAAATCGTAATATTTATTTGCCAATAGACGTACCTTTCATATTACCATAATTATCCTACAACAGTTGTTGCAAAAGCAGATTTTAAAAACCAGTTTATGATTATGATGATTAAAAGAGCATCATAACCATTACCAACATTGCACCCTTGTAGGTGATGGGATTGTACATAGACCAACGATTAACCATAAATTTGTAAGTATCTTGACAACACTTACACATTAAAACTTCTGTTTTATCTTTATATAATTCTGTATATTGATATAGTTATATGTATTTATTCTTTTCTGTAGAATGTACAATTAAAGATAAATCTTGAATGTGAGGGACACTAATAAAATATCATGTAATATCTTTATTCATCCTTGTGGCATAATGAATATATCGCTTCTACAGCAAATCTAACTTGTTCTTTAGCGATAAAAAAATAACATGTCAAACGCCCGACCTATTCTTAATGCCTATTTTCGTATTGTATCCAAACTTCCTAACCATCGTAATTGCAGGCCATATATGTGTGTATGCATATCTACAAACGAAATACATTTTAATGCGAAGTACATAAAAACCCGAATGTTCCATACTCTACTTAAAAAAAACACAGGTAAGATATCTGAAAGTAAACATTTAACATGTTACTGTATTTAAAGTGCTCGTAACGTAGACGTCATCTTTTATGCAGTGTACAGCTGAACAGTAGAAAAATAGGGATCTCTTGTATACATGTTACATTGTATGTAGTCTTTTTATTATGTGGACGGTTATTGGGCTATTACTTTTGAGAATTATAAAAGTGATACTAGTGGGGTCTTGTGATAATACAGGGAACTTTTACAGTTTGGGCATGTTTGACTATATGTTATTGCTTTTCATTTGCAAATAACACAATAGGACAGACGGGTATTTAAGTGAAACGTTACAGATATTTTCGAGATTCTTAATGAATCACACAAATCACGTGTGTACGTGTGATCCTTATAGATGGAAAAAAGTAAGGCCAAAGAGTTTTCAACCTAGCAAACATAATTTTTAACGTATTTCAGGCAAAAACAAAGCTTTTTTTTTTAAATACAGGTACAGATACTGTCCAATATGCATAAAACTACACCTGACAGACATGAACATGCAATATAATTACAGGTCGATATATCTAGATATCAATTCGTCAGTTCTTGCAAATGAGCCTTTATTGAGCGAAACGACATAACGTGCATTAGATATTTGAAATATAGCATATACTTGGTAGGATACTTAAACTGTTTATCAGAAACTTTAGGCACAGGCATTAAATAATTAAAATTACGAATTCAGTACCAGTATGTTTCATCTGCGGTAAATTTAAAACATCTCACAGGCAGAATGTTTAGGACCTAACGAATATATGCAAGGCTTTGTTAATTGTAAAACTAACTTGTTAAATCACTACTGTGCCTTCAGTATTAACACCTGAACAAGTTACTGCAAGTTTTAATCAGATCTAAACCATAAACAACGGACCTTGCACTTTGTGTGTCCGTGCAAAATCTATATGAATATTATACATTCTGCTAAACATTGGTGAATACGATTTAATACAGGAAGGCCATACGTATTTATTAAATCAATCATTAAATCAATCCAGCGTTTGTTACAAGCCAAAGTTCAAACGAACAAATGTCAGAGAGTTCTGAATAATCGATACGTTTCCCGTCATCATTGGCACCTGAAATGAACAACAGTGTCAATTCAGGGGTAAACCGGTACACTCCTCAAAATATGGTGTGTCATTGAGGTAACTTGAACTGTCGACCCCAAAAACACTCATCCCAGGCGTCGACGGTAACGCGTGTACAGGATACACCATATTTCAATTGGCTTCAAGTGGTGTGTGTTTAATGGACGTGTGTTTTTGGTTCTTATATAGTCTGAAAAGCTCCTTAAGGATGTTTACCAAGGTGTTCATGCTTAATATGTTCGTCGAAAGAAAACAAAAAATTCAATGTGCGACTAAGGCACGTCTTAACGAGGGGTTTCCGGGGCTTGAAGCAGATCTCTGGGCCCAGTGTCTTCACAGCATACGGCCTTTGGGCCGGATGTAGCTGGGTCACAGCACTTGACACAATGTATTCACTGGCTGAGCTTTATTACAAACATCACTGGGCCCATCCCCCTATCACCCATCTAACCAACCATCCCACTTATTAAACATGGTTCCCTTGCTTTGACTGCCCATCAGTCTAATTTATGCTAAAATCGCCTCTACATAAGGCTTAAAACAACTTTTCAATCTTCCTACTTGGCAATAATTTACCACAAGGTACGAAAGCTGAAATAAACACACGAGAGGTCATGCAAAGAGTTCGTCATGAACGTTCATGAATATTCAAATATCAAGAGCAACAGGCCGCATTTTACTAGTGTCTACATAAACACGGGGATATGAAGTCTTATTAGCATACGGGGATAAAGCCAGCCTAATAATCAAATAAGCCTATTTTTAAGCAGAATACTCACAGACCACTGCATATTATCACTATATTTGCCCGCCAACCATGCAAGAGAAGGCTTTACACTGGTAGGGTCTTGATAACGTAGGGACCAGTCTACTGAAACACCCAATTAAAGCATGTACTATTAACATGCAAATGTTCTGTTCTGATTATTTTTTCAAACTTATTGCATCTTCTCGCCTTAAGGAGCAAGAGATCATGTAACTTAAGAAAAATTTAAAAAAGAAGAACTTCTTAACATGTCCAAAACCTTCTGCGTGGAAATCCCCCGCCACTTGTGAGTATTCTGCTTACAAAATAGGCTAATTTGATTATTGGGTTAGCTTTATACCTTGACACCCGTATGCTAATAAGACTCCATATTCCCGTGTTTATGAAAACACAAGCTTAATGTTGCCTGTTGCTCCTGATATCTGAATATCCATTAATGTTCATGACGATCTCTTTGCATGCCCTCCCGTGTGTTTAGTGCATGAGTGGTAGCAGCCAAGTAGGAAGTTTGAAAAGTTGTTTTAAGCCTTATGTAGAGGTGATTTTAGCATAAAATAGGTTGATAGACAGTCAAAGTAAAGGAACCATGTTTAATCAATGGGATTGTTGATTTGATAGGTGACAGCGAGATGGGCCAGTGATGCCTGTAATATCGGTCATCCAGTGAATCTGGCACATGAACGTACAACTACGGTTCATTATATGAATTGACAAAAATATATTAAATACATTTCATTCACATCATTTTTATGTGAATGGGCAAATATACGTTGTGGTGTAAACTCATTTATTAAATAATATATTAATTTGGCAAAAGTAATGGTAAGAAACAAAAGCATGAGAGCATTTTCATTTGTCGTTGATTAATAATATACCATTGGTGGAAATGATATTTACCGTTTTTACATTACCGCGTCTTTTCAAAGTAACGATTTTGTCTGTTGTGTTGACACACATTATATCTAAAGCTTATCAATTTTGTTAATCTTCCATGTTATTTTGGCATATGTACGAAAGACGGATCAATACATTCTACATGCATCTGTTTATCACCCTGGTCAATATATTCCTAAAATGCCTTGCACACGTTCGAAGAGGGCGGAGCCATCAGAGAACATGTATATTGAATGACACTATCTAGGGTCAAGTGAATCGGTGATAAACTCTTGACGCAAAATCAGTACACGTCTGCGACATGATCTGTAAACATCCATAACACAAGGAGTTGTAAAACGAACAAGTTTGCAGGTTCCAGTTATTTTATATAAACTGTACTTGAAATATATAAATATACCGTTCGGTGTTCAAGAACACCCACAGAAGCAAAATGGAAGATTTCGAAGAAGGTAGGACTCATCATATACATATTGCTATATATAACCGTAACAATACAAACATTATTTGTGTTATTTCACATTGCATGTTGCTGTTAGGGAATTAACACATATCGGTGCAGTATTATCAGTGCCCAGCTGCTGGGTTGTCCGTTCACAGGCTGAAGTACCCCACAACACACCGCCATGAACTGTATTTGTTTACCCACCATAATCTGTATGCACCTACGCGAGGGCTTACTTACTGTAGCCAGCCCAGCAGGCTCCGGCTCACAGGGCTGTGACGTGACTGGTCATGAACTAGGTCAGCGCGAGATTTATAGCGTCGGCCGGACCAGGGTCAACAAGAGCTGATTTGCCTACCTGTGAACAGTGTCACAACTCGCTAAGTTTACCGAATTAGCAGCAAGTTTCTGTCAATATGTGAACACCTCAAGTTAAGTAGGTTTGTATAACAAATATAACTTTGCATAAATTCCTTGTCTTTTAGATTTCATTTGATGTTACGACCTTTCGAGATGATAGACTGCTTTAAATAATGGTGACGTATATTTTTAGGGAGTTTCAAATCTGCTGTAGTCCGTGGAAATTAAGGCTAGATTTTAATGCATTTACTGAAATAAAAAATATCGAGCATTGTCCACAAATATCGGCAGGAGTTTCTAGTTTCTGGTTGACTCTGTAGAAACCTTTCACACAGATATGTACAATTCAGTATAAATGAGCGATAATACGAGAATGTTTTAGATGTACGGGCTGTCTTGGTTCTATAAAGATTCAGTATCCGCTTTCCAGCACAGCCAATATCCCATCTTTCATGGGTTCATACTAGCAGTCATCTTGATATGTTCTTTAAAAGGATAATGCAGGCCTATCATTCACCAAACTAAACATTACAGCCTTTTTATAATTCGAGAATTAAAAAAAGTTTTGCATTATTTTTGTTAATATATACATATATATATATATGTAAAACAATTCTTGACTGTAAGTTTTCAACGTTAAAGCATATATTGAAATTCATGGACATTTAAAATATGTATACAAAATTTGACTGTGTTTAAGATATCAAACTTCTCTTGCAGAATGATGGCTGATAATAATCCACCAAGGGGATCAAAGGAAAAGAAACCCGAAGGAAAGAGGAGACCAGCCGTCAGTGCAAAAGTTAAAAATTGCTATGAGAGACTGAGAGACTTTGGAAATGGAGTTTAGAGTGTTGATTTGATTGTAGACTTCTGAGCAACACACACACATACATATATTTATATATGTATGTGACAATGTATTTCTTTAATGTTTATTGAATGAAGTTGTACGACTCGTAAAAATAAAATAATCCGCACACATTTGTTACTGATACTTCACTGTCAGATGTGATTACTATTTAACCACTCTGCTTTAACTTGATTTACAAATTTAATATGTGTAGCTGTAAGGTCATTGAACTATTACTTGGGCTTCATATTGCACAGAATTTTTATATAAGTATTATATCTATTATCGAATGATCTGATAGTAACTAGTGTTAAGCACAAATATAATATATGGTTTTCCTTTAGTTTAGTCATACAATATATTAAAAATAGTTCAGGCAGATTAATACTGCATTTTGTCTCAACATTTTTATTTTAGGTGTGTTTGCAAAGTTTTCAATAAGAGCAGGCTATTTTCACCTGCTATTCATGTCCCTTGATCGAGCGTCTCCGAAATGATTATTATACATTTAATATAAGTGTACATGATAAACTAAGCCGGTTGTATTTCCCCCTTAGAATCACGTACATGTATCTTGAATCTTATTGAATCCCCTGTGTTTTTTATCTGCAGCCATTTTAATTTTGAATGAATAGATAAAAAAAATATACTCTGTATGATGTTTTGCATACAATATTTTTAGAAATGTAAATAAACGTTTTTTTAATTAAATTGGTTGCTTCTTTCTTATAATGAAAAGTTTTGAATTTCCGCTTTAGCCTGTTATTTACGAAAATATTATGTAAATGGTTGACATTCTTTAAAGACAAGCAGTGTGAATTTCTTATACACTACCTCTAGTACTAGGCCCCCTTCCTAAGGTGTGAAACAGGTATTACAAATAGTTCAACTGAAAATTCTGAACCTTTATTAACGCTTATTGTGTCCCTCCCATAATATGTAAAATTACATCCCACATCCCGCTAAATCCATAAAATGACAAAAATTACTTTAAAATACTGGTTTCGAGATTGTACAATTTCATTGTAAATCAGTGTCATAATACATTATGTTGTAAAATAACACAAAGGAGTGATTGTAAAAAAAACTGTCAACTCTGCTGCCATTGCATTGTAATGTAAATTTACATCTTTTAACTGTGCATGTATATAATTTCGATATTACATTAAAACAATCCTTTAGGACTTATAAATGGTTGTTAAATTAATGCTCAATTGATATATATTTACATAACGTATGCAGAAACCCCCATTATATTTTCGTGTATAAATACAGGAATGGCAGTGCAGATTTTGAAACTGAAAGGGAAACAGTCTACGCAACTTGAACTTGATAAAAGGGCTTTAAGAAGCGTTCTGGTCAAAGTCGGAAGTTTACCAGTCATCGTTATTTCAATCGCGGGGGAATACAGGACAGGAAAGTCGTTTATCTTAAATTTTCTTTTAAGGTACTTGCAGGCACGGGTAAGTAATATACGTAAAAGTATATGATGTCTTAATTTATATTGCTCTTATTTTTCGATTCTTTAATAAGAGCATTTCTATTTCATTGTAATTAAATTTCTTTACACTCCATGAATGTTATTAACTCGCAATTTAGTGATATATTTCTTATAATGAGATTAAAAAGATTGTAAATATATATGGTGACGATTATAAATATACAAAATATTTTAAACCTTGTTATCCGATTTTAATACAAGTTAACTGGAATGTATACTTCAGGCGAATGGTTCAACCAGCACATGGCTGAGGGACAAGAATCTACCCCTGAAAGGTTTTCAGTGGGCACCTGGATCTCAAAGAACCACTCTTGGGATCTTCCTTTGGAGCAAGCCTTTCATTATTACTCTAGAGAATGGCCGAAAGGTGAAGTTTCTTTGAGTTTAAGCGAGATAACCATCTTGTTTGATAATTTGTAAAAATCAATTACTTTTCTGTTTTCTGGATCTAGGCCGGGGTGTTACTAGTGGACACACAAGGTTTATTTGATGACAAAACAACGCCTGAATATTCAGCAATTTTGTTTGCATTTAGCACGTTGATTAGTTCAATTCAGGTAGGATATTCGACATAATTCCAAAAGAGTTGGCAATAATTATAAACCTTTTTTTCCATAAATACACAACTGTTTTTGTGAAAATCAACATGGAAAATGTGTAAATTTATACATAGGTTTACAATGTCATGAGACATATTGGAGAGGATCATCTGAAGTATTTGGAGGTAAGTTCATGATACTATCCTATCAACAGATACCCTTTCTACGTATTATTATAAAGAAAGGTAGATTGTAATGTAAGAAATCATAAATTTTTCTCTCACCTGTACAATATATATACTTTTGCAGTCTTATACAGAATACGGAAGAATGATTATTGATGAATGTTTCGGGAAGAGGACCAATACCCCTTTCAAGGTAATGGTGTTCCTCTTTTTCATTATTCGACACTTCACTATTTCTGCATTTCAGTCAAATAGAAAGAATTTTCAAAGAAATACATATGAATGTATATGATCATATATTTATGCTAGCGCCTAGTTTTCCTAGTGAGAGATTGGACTGACCCAGAAAGGTATAGATATGGGAAAGACGGCGGGAGTGGATATATACATCACAAGCTTACGGTATGTTTCTTTAAATGTTAAAAATGAAATATTCTAATCATAATTTTGCACATGAACAACCGATGTACTGGAGATACTTAGCCCTTCATTCCGGTTTATATGGTAACGTGAATAAACAGTATATAAGCTGTATTTAAACCGAAAAGAGAATATGATATCATGTTTAGAGATGCGAATAAAACAAAGATAATTCTGCGTGCATATAGTCAAAGTAAATAAAATTGTAAAAATAAAAAGAAATAAAAATTTTATTTTTTTTGTTTAAACCGTGACGGTGCTGGGCTTGGTAGCTAAATATCAAATTTGAATTGATTCATTATATTATTTATCTTGAGACATTTATAACCCAATATAAACATTTCAAAATCAAAGTTTAATCAATGGTCTTCAGTGGCATTCTGACACTGTGAGTTGCATTATGACAATATCCTTACGCCATACATTTGAGGTGTAGTATAGTTTTGACTCTTGGTAATTATCTACGGAATACCCTGTTTAAAAATGAATACAATATATTTCAAATATTACACCTAACACTTAAAGTTTTATTGGTTTATGAGGTTTATTCTTTCATAACATGTTGATGAAAAGCTGAACTTGAGCCGGTCCACGACCCCTGTTCACCTAATTTTTCGTGATTGTCTCTACATAAGATAATCTTGCCAAACAAAACTAGCACCAATAGCAGAAAGAGGAAAATGTGTTATTTTTGGTACCCTTCCTGCTTTCGATATATATTATTACTTTACGGCCTGGTCGACATGTCTCATATGTACCCTAGGTTCATGGCGTCCAACAATTGATATGGATATGAAGTAATGCTACGTAACAGTGAAGCGCTGCGCGAGGAGAATACAAACCTCACTGTAAAAAGGAATCGGTAGCTTTATTATTGTTCAAGTGAATATGGGTGCCTGTTTTGTGAATCCCGTCTATTATGACGTCATCCCTATTCGCTGCCATATCCATCTCATAGATCAGTGGCAACGTGTCATTACAGAATAAACGTGTTAAACTCATAAAATGGTTTTAAAGTGTTTACAGGAAAACAGAATAATATAAGCTATTATTGCAAGTAGAGTTAATTTCGCTTTATCCTCTTTCTGCCCTTGGAGCAAAGCGTGTTGACGTTCTTTGCCTATAAAAAATATTCGCAAAAAACAGGTAGACAGGTGGTGGAATGGACTACAGCTAAGTTATGTTAAAAACAATTCACGCTTTTGGATTAACTCGGAGCGTTAAATAGTTAAGTGTCAATATACATGAAATGTCTTCAGGTGTCTAGCAGCCAACCAATGCCATTGCGCAGGGTACGGGAAAATATAAAAGGTTCATTTCACCATCTGGAATGTTTCCTGATGCCTACTCCGGGGTTAAAAGCAAGTGAAAATTACATATCTGATTCTGAGGACGATGATTCGCCTGAAGATTTCTCAGGAAAGCTGACAGGTATATAAAAACGTTCATAAATTCTTGAAAACCTTCCCTTAAAGGCCTTCTTTCTTTCTCATACGGTTATATATATTTAATATTTGATTGAGTTCTTATAAGATTTTATCGTGTCATTTCCATTTGTCTCTAATGTTTTGTTCAATATCTTAATTGTTGATATCAGAGCTGGAGTCAAGATTTGTGAGGCGGCTTGATGAACTTATGGAATTCCTGATGGACCAAGAACTCGCTCGAATCAGACTTGAGACCTCAATCAATATTACTGGCCACGATTTATTTGAACTGGTAACGGTAAGGCATATCTGAATATTGATAGGCAGATGATAGCATTTATGTAGGTTAATTAGGAGAGAAGATGAGACCACGGATCTTCTGCAGCGGTCATCTGGCTATCATCCGAGAGCATTTGCAAATATCTAAGAATCTTGTTTAAGATATTTCTATGTATCTTATGTTTCAGAAACTAATACCATATTTTGGTTCTGCAAATCTTCCGAGGCCTGGACTGACAGCAGAGGTAAAGTTTATACGTTTTATGCTTTGACCTAGTTTCAAGCATTAAGTAAAAAAGATCCAAGGCGCTGGGGTTTTTTCCTGTTTATTGGGGTACCGTTAATGCATTATACAAAACTAATATTTATAAAAGGTTAACTGAAAAGGTAAACAAATTTAAAGTAATATACTTACGTTCTATTCTAATCATTGTCATAGGAGCTGATTCACAGCTATAATTCATCACTTGTGAATGAAGCACTGGAACAGTTCAGAAGATCGAGTAACGTGAGATTGAATATTTCTTTCCTTCCTTTTTGTCGTCTTCTTTGACACACATAGGGCGGGATTTACTTTGGTTTGAGTATCACTTTTACTTCTTATTAAAAAAAAAAAAGAAAAACGTTATTTGTTTAATTTTAATTTCGGAAAAGCAGAAAGTACAAACACATCCGCGGATCGATTCCAGTGAATACCAAGCTAAGCTGGATGCGGACGCTGAGTGTGTTGCAAAGTTCTTTCAGAGAAAAGTCCGTGGAAATGCGGTGGAAGCGGAACAGTCAACAAAGGAACTAAAAATGGCACTCAATAGGCTTATCAGAAAACAAGTTTCGTTTTTTGAAAATGAACTTCTGAAGCAAAGGGTAATATATCATGTCAATAAATAGAATATGCAAACACAAATATGGAAGTTGGAGGATTTGTTCCAATGTAGCATTGATTTTAACAGTAATAAAAAGTTAAACTTCTCAAAGATAAAGTGAAATTGATAAACGCCATGCCAAGCTATTGTCGTTATATAAAAATTAGTGAGAAGCAATGAAAAAAGGCGATTACTTTCTTTTACCTTTTTTGGTTATGTTCCCTGTAGATACCTAGTGGCCTTGCGACAATCGAGCGATGTATGGTTGTTATAACACGCACGCCATTTTATTTGAGAAAGGAACCGATTATAACTATCATTTGCATGAAATCGTCTCCTTGACTGTTATCAGAATCTTCTACAAAATATTTAAACGTTTGAGAAAAGCATGCTGTGTTTATAATGTGAATGTTATCTTCATTCATGAGTAGAGATTCGGTGTTATAACTGTATACTATATTGTTGAATTTTCGTTCAAAATGTTTAAGTTAAAAGCACTCGATCAATGTGACAGAAGACGGTGACTGTCACATTAAAAGACTTGTTACTAACATTGGTCACTGAACGTATCTTGGTACTGGTTAATTCTTTGGATCTATCTTAACGTTGACATAATCTTAAGTTTTACTCGTCATATTTAATATATCCATTCTATATAAAAAAGGAGAATGACATGAGGTTGTGTCGCGAGAGCGTAACAGAATGCATCAAAATATATGAAGAAGCAATGGGAAAGGTTTTTATGATATTTATCTATCTTCTGCCTGTCATCTTTCGGTATTTTCGCCACCGTTCTTCATCAAAACAAAATTGTAATATTCACATATGCTTCTTTACCTTTCTTCAGTTCATTAGAGGGCGGTCTTAAATGTCGAAACCGAAGGTGCAACAGAGACATGTCATGTTGCACGTTACTGATAGAATAATTTTTTGAATTACAGGTAACATTGAGCCAAGCTACACCGGAAAGAATGCTCGCGAGGCATCATAAACAATGCCTCCATGACGCAGTTATAGCTTTCCAAGAGCAAACACGGGATTCCCCAGTTAACAAATGGCCATTTTTACGCGAATTAGAAGAAAAGATTTTACAGCTGTTTGATAATGTCAAACATGACAATAATTTGATCAGACTGAGAGAGGTGTGTATGCGTACTCCTTTGTCTAGAGATGTTAATGTTATTTCCGAACAATTGCGATCTCAATATTAAACTAAATGCTTTAAACTGTTTACAGGAGAGAGAAAGGGAAAGGAGACAATCAAACTTGTCCACCAACATAAACCTTGGAGTTGGGCCGATAGGTAGCATGGTTTTCCAGGAGGGCAATTACCTAAGATCAATTATGAATGATAGACCATCAAACCTATTTGCCGGCACATATGCGGCAGCTTGGTTCAGAAGTAACATGGCTTTCCAGGGAGAGATGGATGAGAGATGGATAAAAGAATTAATGTTAGCAATGTACTTACAGGAAGAAGATTAAAACTTGATGGTAACTTTTTACATTCTGTCTGAACCAAGTAAGCTCCTATTTATACAGGGAAAATTTTTAGTTGACGTTTGATTTTAAATACCTGTAAAGAAATACTTTATGACTCTGAACTACTTGTTTCTACTGTACCTTCACCAGATGTGGAATATAAATAAATGTTGTATCACCTTTAGCATAATATTACAAGAAGTATCGTGTAAAATCAGACTGATACAAAAAGACATATTTACATATACATTGAATCTTGCAAAAGTAAGCAGTGTTATCTAAATGTAAAATATCGACGTAAGATGATAGATATTCGAATGTACATTCACAGTCGTCGTTACTTCCAAACGGTTTCCATAATTGATATTAATAATTCACACAGAAGTTGCATGTTATATGACAACTGCAAGTAGGATATGACAGAGGAGCGTGTTGTTTGTTGCTTTTCTGTCGCACGTACTCGTTATATGCATACGTTCTATTTGATTCAACATATAATTCAGCAACATGTATCCACACACATTATATCAATCTCTGTATGCTGGTTTTTTAGGTCTTCATGTGTACACACTTCGCAAAATGTTTCAAGCAGGATTAATATTCATCGATGTGCGAATACTGTTCATAATCCGCCTTTATATATGCTTGAGTGGGATTCATTTTTCCCCTGAGATATTAAGACATTTCCCTGAACAATGTTTATTTAAAAAAAATCGTAGATCGGTGAAGATTACACTGGCAAGATCTTATCTGGCAAGACTATTCCTTGTGACTGGTCGGGATGACTGTCGAAGAAAGCCTCAAACACATCTTATGACCACACCAGAGTTTCCCTAATGACACCTAGCTTAGGTGCCACATGGTGCGTATTCACAATTTCAAGGCGAAAAATGCTGGACAAAATAAATCTGCAAAGCCACATAACATATGTTATCCAAGTGGTCCTGCCTAGATAAATGCAGGTTGGACAAAATAGTATCCATCCGATTGAAGTCTCAACAAGTGATTATATGCACAATTTGGCCTCTGTGTGACTCAAGACTGATATTTATACACATATGTACTTAAAATTTGAGCTAAATTGAGATTGAGCGATTGAGCAAGGTCATTTAACCTGCAGTCGATCATACACAGGGGATGTTTAAATCACAGATTTACTTTTACTCGTGTTTACGAAATTTGATATAAAGTCTTTCATTTGACATAACAATCTCTGTGAGTTTTCTTTACAAGGTATAAAAAAAATCTTAATGTACTTAAAGTCTGATGGGTGTATAAACTTAACAGGAATGTTTACTTTAAGTCCTTCAAGGTAGTACTACGTAATAATTTCTTGAATTATAGGAGCTAAACAAGCGGTAAAAGATAGTAAAATGCTCTGACATGCCACGTATCAGACCATAGGGCAAATGTATGTATGTCGCCTGGGCCCTACCTTCTGTTTGTAATTTTCTGATAACCTGGTCTGTCCTTAATGCATTAACATTATATATTGAGACCTTTATTACTCTCAGTTGAGAGGATGATTATAATACAGGACATGACCTGGATCGCAATTTATGCATTTCTCACCTGATACGGTAAAAAACCTGGGTATCTCTCATAAAGGTGAACAGAATAGTTTGCAGGACCATTTGAAGAGCAAAGTTAATGAAATAAAAGATTGGCAACAAGCAATGTTTTCAAAGGTAAGACAAGATGAGGTCATCTTACGGAAAACAAAGGGATATAAAGATCCATTTGATATCAAAGCATCCGACAGAGGAATAGAGGAAATTTCCACAGGTTGCCTGATAAAACTACAGACATAGTCTCACAGGAGATATATAGATCAGAAAGAGAGAGAAAAGCTTGACAACAGATGGTATATTTGACAAATCCTCCCTACTCAGGATAGAACAGAAATCATCAAGTAGACGCAAGATTTAGGTACACGAAAAGACATGGACACCTTGTTCAGTTTCTTATTTAGTCTTTATCGAATGCAGTAAAATTCCGATAACACCACCATCTGCAGAACTAAAAATTGTGCTAATGTAAGCGAGATTTCGTGGTACGGGGATGGCCATATTGATACACTGCACCAGTAAAAACACATTGCATACATACATTGACAGCGCTGCGGTGCCCTCTTGAAACCTAGTTGAAGTGGTGCATATTGCGCATTGACAAGTTACAGCGTCATGTATCAGACTAATAAAGTTTCTCAGTTGAATACTATATTCGATCTCTGTTTTTTTTGCCTAGTCAAATGTTAGTTGGACAAAATAGTATTCATCCGATTATGGTTTGATCAGCTGGTCATTATCTTAATATAGCCTGTATTTACAATTCATAAATGCTATATATACAAATAAGTGAAAGGAATTTAAAATAACTGAGACTGAGCAATCGACATATGGGCATAAGCCTACAATCAATGGATGGACAAGTTAAGATCATCCTACCGACGACGAATGTTCTAAACCTGTTTTTTTGTACTTGTGTTTAAGAAGGAATGTAGATACGTTAGACCAAACATTGACATAAAATTCTCTGTAATTCTTGTTTACGAGATATAAACAACATTTAATAATTTATATGAGATTATTCCTACTTCAGTGGTAAAAACTAAAAGAAGTGTTTATTTTAATTCCTCCAAGTTTCTCTTTGTAGCAACCATTAGCTTCTTAAAATATAGGATCTAGACAACGACTTAAAGAGAGTAACATTCAAGACATGCGCCGTATCCCAAGATCAAGATATGGATCTATCGCAATGACTCAACCATCTTTTACAATTTACTGGTAACCTGAGGGCCCTAAATGCATTTATATTTGTTATCGAGGCACTTAAAACTCTCAAATGACAGAATGTCGAATTTACAAGTTTAAAAAAAAGATTGATGATCCTTTATGGCAATTGATCATGTCTCGTCTGACATTATCAAATTCCCTGTTACCTTTCATCAAGCTGAGTTTGCGTCAACAATTTGCAGAGCTATTTAAATAGCAAAGTATATGGCATAAAAGTTGGCAACAAACCTTTATTGCTAAAACATGAGAGAATGATGTCATCATACCGGTATGAAATGGATACAAATTACCTTTGGAATTTTAGCCATTCCATTAATTAAAGGCCCTGTCACACTTCTGCGTATCCTAATTCTTATGAGCTGTGCATTGGCATTTTCCATACGCAGTCGTACGCACATTACGCACCACATATGAATCTCAATCGTTTTGTGTAAGTTTAAAGTACGCAGGCATGCGCACAGTACGGCCCAGTACACCAGACAGTTTTAAGCATGCACAAAACTACGCTGCGTACGCTGTTACACAGGTAAGTTAAACATACGCAGCGCATCGGTCGTTCATCGGTCGAGCGCGGCATGAGTACGCTATGTGTTCGTGGGGTATAAGCGGTTCATACGCAGTAATACGCTGACCTCCCGGCATGCACCCCGTCAGCGTATGAGCCGAGTATTTTGCACGTATACATGGCATACTTACAGGGCAGATACAAAGTTCAATAGGTTGTATGATACCTATCTTTTTACGTGTCATGTAGCCTTTACTTATTTTTCAATGTGGTGTAATGACAAAGTAAAGGGGTTTAAAATATTAGGGAAGTGGAAACATATTCGGGAAGTGGATAAATATGTAATATAACAAACTACGAAGTGTCATAGACGATTAAGACCCACACTTCAGAGAGAGGGGGTAATAGGGTACTTTGTCCCCTACCCCAAAAACTGAGTGTAACATTTCCCCCTGTAACCCTTAAAACAATAATATATGATTAATATATACAAGACAACCGTACTTGTAATATACGCTGCAGACAGAGAAAAAAGACATAAAAATATAACCTGAAAACAGTGTACAACTTTATTTAATGTTGGTCACGCATATTTGATTAATTCCATATTATTTGAATGTATTATACTGTTTATCTGTACAAAATAAAGATTATAAAGACACAAATTCTTACATATATACATACTTATTGACCGAAATGTATAATAATATAAAGATAAGGTGTATAGTTTTATTATATTAAGACGTCCGTACCGATTATTTGACAACAAGGACTTCTGGTCAATATATATTGATATACACATTCAAATCATTCCGATTTGTGAAGTCTTGATTAATTAGTATTTCTTGAAGGGGGATTGGTAATATGCTGCATCTATACATTTAAACATTATCTTTCCTCCAATTATGGACAAAAATTTCATATTCGGTCCCAGTGACAAGTCTTACTACAAATAAATTTAATTAAAACTCTTCATTGTCAGTATTAAATGAGGACTGGGGATTGTATAAGTCTAATAGGCTAAAGGCTGACAGTAAACATTTCAAAGTCATTGTGACATATGAAGTCTGTTAAATCAGTTACAATGACATAACGTCAACATGATAATATTTCTGAAACGTAATTTTACAAAATCAATTTTATTTTAGAATAAATACCTAAAATGTACACCGTAAGTATCATAAAATACGTCAACAGAAAAAAGACGATCCAACGAGGAAGCGAGAATAAGTTGTAAAGAATATATTTAATTACTTCGAATCAAACATTTAATTCAATCCTTCAGGAGTGTACACAATTGTCTGCTACTAAATGGGTCACATTCAAGGTGATGATAACCATACAAAAGACCCACATGCACACACAGCAGCAACTTATTTGAGACACACTGCATCAACTTCGTAGACCATTACTTTCTACATTAGACCCATGGAAACTTGTGATAACACGGTCCACAAACACATTTGGTGTCAGATCCATACAAGTAATTAGTGCCAAACTATGGAATGAACTTTCACCTGACCTCCGATGTTTGCAAGCTACATTCAAGAAGCTCTTCAAGTCCTCGTTGTTTAAGCAAGTGATTGATTAATTTTGACAGAAGTCTAGCGTAACATGAACTCATTGAAATATATTTATTTATTTATTTTTAATGTGAGTTCTGCTTTTTTAAATATGATTTGAATGCGCATAGAAACACATGTACTTTTTGCGAATACAAATGATTTCATAATAAAAATAATAATAAAAAAACTAAAAAAGTGTAGGAATATTGCATTCAGTAGAACTCTAGTGGCTCCCCGAAAACTCACGCTAAGGTGTCTGCGGGACTTGGCTTAAAACACAAAGTGTAACAGTGATTTGCGATAGCCCCACAATTGAGATCACATACAATTATGACCACTTTTCTAGTACCGATTATTTTTATTTCAATACTCAAAATTAAGACTAACCAGAAATCTGAATTACGTTCACACTTCCTGGCCAAAGAGCTAATCTAGTCACGAAAATGTATCCAAAAGAACTGTAATTACGTGTTATGGGCCCGATGGATCAAAAAGGTCGACGTTGCTACCTGATTACAGAGTCGTTGTTCTGGTTAAGGGTAATCTTCTTCACGTGTTACTTTTAAACTCTTACTTTTTACATATATTGTAAAGAGAGTTGGGGCCGCTGCTCCGCTGAGTCCTGTAACCACAAACAACAGAAGCAAATAAACACATACATTAAGGTGTGTCATATGCAAGCCTGGAAATTTGATCAATGTAAAGATTTCGAAAATAAGGCCACTTTACTGAATCCTAAAAGGGTTCTTCACTGTGGCGTTCCACTTACCACTGGTAAGCCGATATAATAAACAACTGGGACAGACTCGCACAGATTCTGGGTTATCCAATGTCACGGTTAGAAATCTGTGCCCATCAGATACCCTTGATTTCCTCATCTCCCAAAAGATGTCGCTAATTACCGATCTGAAGCTTTTCCTTTAACCTCCCACATAGTAAAAAGACTTTTAAATGGGCGTGTCTAAGCTCCAGAACGGGGCATTTTTACCCAGTGCATTCCTGATGTATGGTTATAAAGTAATGTCTGTCAACTAAAACTATAATACATTGTTAACAATTTCATTTATTTTGACCAAAAGAAAGAAAAGAAAAGAATCAGAACGGTTATAATAATATGTTATTTTCGATTGTCTATAAAATACAGACCTAGTGATACAGGGAACAGATCGGAGAGTAATCATTTTGGCAGTATATTTAATATGATTACCACAAAGCTTTAATCATCGGCCAACCACACTAAAAATAGAACCGAAATCCTCCACAAGAGGTCAGACCTAAGCACACATGCAGCCAGACGATACACTGATCTAGTTTTCTGGTTGATAACTAAAACGTAGACGCGGTCAAAATCAGTAAAATCCCATTAGCATGACCGGCCTGAGCGGTCAGGGTGGTCGTTTTCTCGGGGTGGTCATACTGACGGACAGCTCTACCAAAATATCTAAATAAATAATATCCCATATAGTATAGTAATATTAAGCAAATTCGCAAAGTTTTAGTAACACGAAAATACGGTAACACATAAGCAGGTATAGTTCATATATATTATTTAGAAAAAAGTATCGATCAACCGAATAAAATGTTAAACTAAGTGTTACAAGGAGCTATTTAAGGCGTAACTAAGTTGGGCGATGAACGTTTGCCATTTGCCCCACTGGCCAAAAGGGTGAGGTGAAAACAGTTGACACAGATCATGCAGGGCGCAGAGATCATAACAGAGCCCAGAAACCCTATAAAGACTGTGCCAGCAAATCACAGAAAATGTACTTTTAAAACTAAGAAGAGACCCCGTCTTATAAGAAGAGGGCATAACTATAAATTAACAAGTACCTGGTGATTGCATGTTTCAGACAGGAATGCTATCAATATTTATACAACCTAGGCCTACCATTGGTAACATTACACTTTATTATGTCGTGCGTATTGGTAAAAAGTGACGATTGTACGAAAGAATTATTGCGACGCTGTAGGATTTTCTCCGCAGATATAAAACAACACGCTTTACTACAGATACGGATGTTATGCATGGGCTGTACGCTTTACTAAAGATCAGAAGGGTTGCAGGCTACTCAACTTCACCATTTGCGTAACGATCTCAATTTCCTTAAACATACGTAGGTACCCCAACCACTCCCTAACGTGACTTACCTGCAGGCTGCAGAGGTCTACCTTCCAGGCCCGCCAACTAGTGAGTGACCAAATCCCTCTACCACCCCCCTGGCTGTGAATTATCATCTGGGAATCAATATTATATGGAATATCCTACAATTCTGAAAAATGAATAAATGTTCAAAATCGTAGACATTTCGAGAGAGCTTTTGTTTTGATCTATATGCCCGACCTTTATAGAACTGGTGGACCGTGCCGTTGGTTGATCAGGTAACAATCTAATGATATCAGCGAGTTTGAATGGATGGGCGGCCTGACTGGTACGCCACTGACATACATGTATATGTTCAATATTAAACGATATCATAAGGATATCCCCTTAAATAATGGCGTTGTCTCTAAAATGCTTTTCGACCAATTGATTTAACATGTAACCTCTACATTTCACTTTTGTATGCAACAATGCGGCATTTTGCAAACTGAGACATCAATTCTTTAAATCATTTTAACATATATATGTACGTATGTATTTAAAAAAAATGTTGTCCCGACTTTGATTACCCTCCCAAGACTGCGAGTCAGACCCCACCCTTGAAGACGCCACTGTTTATATTTATGTCTATTCCGTCTGGGCTAACTGTAGCAACATATATTTTAGATAATCCACACTTCTCATTGTCCTCATCCAGAAGAGTATGCTGCTAATTCCGGAGTCACCCTTTATTTCACTGACAGAACAGCTAAGTCGCTAAGCCAGATGATGAGATTCTCACTGATAGACGAACATATAAAATTAAAACTTATGTAATGATGTAAAAAATCTTATTTCTAGTAATCAATGCCGAACATGGCTGATTTGATCTTTCGTCACTTCTTAGTATATTTATATGCCCGCTATCGATCATACGTATGTCACGTTCATATCAATCCTTGTACGTGTTTTACATACGCCAGCATCGCCTATGTCACATACACACCGTAAGGGAATGAACAAAGGAAGAACTAAGTTTCATAATGGTTTTCCTAAATTGGTGGGGTTTTTTTTAAATATTTATAATGCTAGATTTTTTAATTTTCTTGTGCCCCAAGAGATGTCGCTAAATACCAGTCTGGCTCCTAATACGTTTTTGCAAGTAAAACCGGAAAATATTTTTCGGCAAGTGTCTGAACTCGCTATATACGCAGAAACAAAGCAGATCTTCTTTCAAGGGACAACATGGCATTATGTGTGGGAATAAAGTAATATTTTACAAACATTAAAACTTAGAACACAGAGAGAAACACATAATTCTATTACATTTGTATTTGTTCCTAACCCCCCCCCCTCCAGATCACTCTAAATTATTCCGATGGTATGGTCAAGATGGCAGCCCCAGTGTCACTCAGATTGAAGACTGTCCCAAGCAGAAAAAAAGAAGGAAATGGTCATGCATTCAAATCAGTATTTAAAAAAAGTAATATTTTCAGCTGCCTCCGAACCGTATTTGCATGAACATGTATACATCTTGCGTAAAACACTTTAAAGAAAATTCAAACAAACGAAGAAACATATATAGCCACAGAGAAAAGATGAAAAAATGGGTAAAACATTTTCACTAAGACTTTTTCCAACTTATCTTAAGGACTCTTATTTTTGCAATATATTATTTAATACATGTTATACTATATAATACATGCAATTATTTTGAGATCATAGTATTTTTATGTATTCTATATAAAGCAATAACAAATTACTTTATCTTTAAATATTACCAATTTAATTATAAAACGCAGGGTTAAAGTAAATATCTATCTGATATTTCGTGGCTAAAATGAAACAAAAAATGACATTATTTGCCTTGTCTGGCTGACAAAAGTATCTGTCCAACTAACATGCTGTAATTATTGTTATTGGTGATTGGTGTTTCGCAAAGTTACTATAACGTTCTAATATAGCGGTGATAAGTGACTTGCATTTTCTTTAATATTGACATAATGAAAACCACCTGAAGCTATTTAATGTTTGCCTATCAGAAATTGTAAATTTCAGAAAATAAACAAATGATATAGAATAAATAATAATAACGATATAATTGAAATAACAGAAAAGCATTTTAGTTTGCAAGTGCAAACATTGGCAATATGTGATAAATGTAGATGACGACACGTAATTATTATAAGACTTAGAGGGTGTTCATTTATATATATAAATATGTGAAAAAATAAATGTATGATAAATTCATCCATTATAGAGCGCCTACTTTAACAAAATCATGTTAGGAAGTGCGCTTATAGAAGAAATGATTATAATAAATTTGTAATTATCAAATATGTATCCTCCCTAGTACTGGGACCTCACACTAGGTCCGGTATAAACAAATATTTTTCTCGTGTGTAAATTTAAGCTAATCATAATAAGAGTTAAACAAACACAAAGTAGGTGTAATGAAATAATTATCAAATTATGTATTATTTATAAATTAACATTTCATTTGGTCCCTGTATGATATTTAAAAGTGACATTAACAGGACGAAAGTGTTAATGTGAGATGTGGAATTTGTACAAATGTACAACTGTCTTAGTACATGGGCGGGGAGGGGGGGGGGGGATATGTTGCTCCACTATATAAATAGTTGCATGGAACAGTATTGGACTGACATTGCCGCTATTGAGCGACGGGGAAACGTGTGATATTGGCAAGTTTAAATGGATAGCCTGACTAATAAGTCACTAACAGGATTTAAGGTATTCACCTGCAACAATACCGTGTGAACATTGATTTTCAGCTTTAAATAAATGATTTCGGCTGTCAAATTCTCTGCTTTACCAATTAACTAAAATGTGATCTTTGCAACTGCCCCTTCAGTGATATCATTTGCAAATTTAAGATGTATTTTTCTCTGTTTCAATAACATTACCTGCAGACAATTGTTCTCATTAGTAGCCTTTGGTAAGTAAAAAGAAAGGTCGACAGGCTGACTGTTACTAAAGCTTGCACTAGGTATCGCCTACAATTCTCGTATTGCAGTATGGTGATACTGTGGTTGCCTTTTTGTTCGCGTAGATTTCAAATTCGCGATACTCGCGAAAGGAGAAAATTCGTGACCAAGAGGTCCTATCGTCGAAAGAAAATTGAAAAGTTAAGGGTTAAGATTATGAATCACTATAGATCTTTTAATCACAAAGGTTTATATTTAAATGATACCTGGTCTTTCCAATGGTCTGCCATTAAGGCAGAATAGTTTTGTTAATATGATTTTGTGCACATAATATTTGATAAAATTAATTCACATGATAATGGTTATATACTGTGTGTAGGGGTTAACTCATGAAGATCGCGAAAATGGACCTTCCACCCCTGCACATGTGAAGCCTTCAACAGTATCTGGTGTAATGCGATACGTATTATGTGTGTTGTCTGAAGGTGTCTCTCTAAACATATAATACTTGGTCATCCTGCAGATATCACAAGATGAAAGGAGATAACATAAATTATTCTCACCGTGTTCGAATTGTATTGTGTAAAAATAATTTAATTCCATTAAGTCATCGAGCATCACTTCAAAATTTCGTTTGACGGACCTAACCACCCGGCCTGGTGGCGGGTTTCACTTTCAGTCTCTTAACAATTTAAACACACAGACACACACATTCATACTCTCTATGTATATATATACACACACACGCACATATATATATATATGTGGGGAGAAAGAGAGAGCTAAAATTGTTACAGAAACATGTTTGATAAAATATATAAAAAAATATCGATATATGAAAACGATATCCCGATACGCAATATGAGATTCACCGTATCGAGCTATATGAATATATATATATATATATATATATATATATATATATATATATATATATATATATAAATATATATATATATATATATATATATATATATATAAATAAAATATCGCACGCTCCTATCTGTTACTATGTCTGCATAAAATACGGATAAAACATATTGCTTTTAATGTTTCGCAGATTTTGGTATAATAATATTCCTGGGAACAAAATGGAAGCACAGATTTATGTCAAAACTGTCTGATATAAAACAAATTTCCATCATATGTGTGGAAGCGTACACGTATTCCTGTCAGGACATGGCAATATTTTGCCCCTCTGACATTATTGACTTGTCAGGTAAGGCATGTAAGAACAATGTTAATGCTAATGAGTAGGGTTATCATGGTAAGTGAGGATATATGTATTTATTAGAAATAAGTATAGGAATAACCGCTCAGTTATTGAAATTTTCTTTGCTTTCTTGGTGAAGTATATATTTATATCATTACAGAACTCCCAAATCGACACACATAAGTAATCTCCTAAAAAACACGATGCTGTAAAAATAATATATGTATAGGCCTAAACCAAACGTTTAGGCGGGGGATGGGGAGGCATAGGAGGGGTTCTTCCCATGGTGTACAAAGCAGCTGCATTAAAATGGTTACTCTAATGGTGCATTCTGCTGGCGTATTTTACAATTTTTTAGAAATACCTCCTTAGAAATTACCTTAGAAAAAAAAGGGGGGGGAACCCCCTGGACCCCCCCCCCCCCCCGATCCAGTTCTGTCCATCCATATAGATTTTATATATTTATACATAATTAATAAATATATACATAATTTTTTTTCCAGTCGTTGCAGCCACATAACTCATTAGCAGTGACGGCAACATGTAGAAACACGCATGCGTCCTTTACGTGTTCAATATACATGTACGTACATCTACATTCACATACATATATATCCAGGAAACATAACATGGGTGGATCGTATGAAACACCTACAAGCTGTAACCAAATCTCGTCGGACTTATCTAGCAACAGCCCAATTAGCGCCATCTGTTGGCCGTCTAGCCAACGATGGACAGTCAGTCTATTCACAGTGTGGGCGTAATTTCAGGTTAGTTTAGGAGATGATAAGTGAGGTTACATACGGTGATAATGTACTATGTATTGCAATTTCACTGGGTTTATTCTTATTTATTCTTAATTAAACCAATTACACTTCACTCTGCGTTAAGTGTTTGGTGCTGACATCAGTTTATGAAAAGCAACAAAACTGAAAAATAAACGTGATGAATATATATATATATATATATATATATATATATATATATATATATATATATATATATATGCCAATATTTATGCATATCTATTTAGGGTTATACACATTCGTTTAAAATTTGGAGCCCTAATTCTGAGATAATAATAGTGCAACAAAGCTTATTTTTAATACCATACTTCTAACCTCGAGAATTGGATGAAACCAAAAGAATGTGTACACAAATTTAATTCCCCGTTTTTTTTTCCAGCAACCTTTCAAAGGACTGATTTAAGCAATCATTTATAGAATTTGGATAATTGGAATATATTTGTAGATTGTTTTTATTTTTCTTAGGAACATGCCGTTTCCTTTGACAAGTTACTCGGAGTACACCAAAATGAGTATCAGCAATTAAAAGACATAAGAGGCTATATAAGATTTCATGGTTTACTTGGTGACAATGACGACGTAACAAGGGATATCTTGGTATATAATTATATGCTCTAGAGAGTCATGCTTATCAATTAATATCACTGCTATTTTTCATTCTGAATGTCAGAGTCTCTTGGTTTCCTCGGTTCTCAACAGTTGTCGCTAAATGTCAGTCTTGCGCCTTATACTTTGTCGTAACTCGGACAGGAAAATACGTTTCGGCAAAAGTGTAAACTCGTTGTATTCGTGAAAACAATGGTGTTTTTCTTTCACGAGGTAACATGAACTTATGTGTGAATTTGAAATAATGCATTCCAAACAATATACTTAACTGAAAATGCGTTACTTAAAGAGGCATGACCTTTGTGTTTTTCGATCCTTCGAGACACACACAAATTGAAACCGATCTATACCTAACACCTAAGACAAGTCAGTCATTTGTTCCTACACCCGAGACCACTCTACACAATTAGAACGCCATCGTCCAGATGGCAGATTCACGTTCTTTCAGTGTGAAGATTGATACATGTATAAAAGTCATAATTGGTCATTCATTCACATTAAAAGAATACAATAATAGCTCGGCCCCTTCCGAAACTTTCATTACTGTGCGAGTAAACACATTGTCAGGTAAAAAAAAAATATTTAACGAACAAACAGACATAGGTATTGTAAAAAGGAAAGAAAATCATTGGTGAATGAATAACCTCCTATACCTCCTCCAGCTTCAACTGAGGAAGCGAATTTTAAAATGTTCGTTGTATAATATACAAATCACAAATAAAAATTATCATGAGTTCTTAATATTTATTATATTTTCAATAAGACTATCATAAATTGCTCTATTTAAAAAAACTTTGTACAATATATATATAATATTATGTGACGCGTTAAAATATCCCAACACAAAATTTTCCATTAATACACATGTAAATCGGCACACCGGACCAAGCGCTCGGGTCAGTAAGTTCATAGGTCACGAGTTCAGAGGTAAGGGAGGCATGCTTGTGTAAATGGCCTAGCCAGCGTGTCGGAGCTAAGGAATATTCATAGGGCTACCCAGCACTTTGCTTATTCTTAAGGTTTTAATAATGCATGCACCCCAGTGAAGTCCGGAAATAAAAGGGGGCTTCAAGACTGTAGTCATTTGCACTTCAACTACAGCCGCCAACGACGAGAGATCGTCAGCCGGACAGAAACCGTAGATCTTAGAGTGCTATCGAAAGGTTGGGGTTGAAGACCCATTGGTTTTTCTCATTTGTCTTTTTCTTGTTAATGTATTTCTAGATACATACTTTTATCTCATAGTTTGAATACAGATTTTATATACTTAGACTTTTGACTTTTAACTCACAGTATGAATACAGATTGTAAACACTTTAAAGTAGACCTTTTTAAAGGAGGGTTCGTTAAAGGCTCCATTTAAAAATAGTTCAATCGATGTTTCGAGAAGTAAGCGTATTTGTAATCCCCAGTGCAAAGTAGCGTATAATTTTAGTGGTAATGTATTGTATATCTCAAATGTTAAGTGGACAGTGTTAGTCTGAGCTGTCAGTCAATCCTTCACGTACTCTCCATGCCCAAGTTATAATTGAGGGGTTTTCCCATGATGTCAGTATGTGATGTATCACAAGGATTGTTAATTATGCCACCCACTGTTAGGGCATCACAGGTAACACTACAAATGTTATTTCGTTTGGCTCGTGCAGCGCTGATAATACGTTATTAAAATAAAAATGTTCGACTTTAGGTGTGTAGAAGAGCATAAGCCCAGGGGTATTATGAAACATTCCCGATATGAACCTTTATAGGCAGCAGACCTTCATGGCATTCGTGCCGTAGTATTCGAAATGGCCATAGGAGTTATTGAGTATTTCTGTGTTTTCTTTCTGATAGCTTTATACCCCGGTTGGAGAGCACTTGGCGAGGCCGAGGGAGGAGAGAGTGGGTGAACTACATGGTGTCCAGCTGACGGACAAGCGGACATCCGGGCAAGGGGGAGACTGGTGAAACGCACACCAGCACGGTAGAACCGGTAGAACCGCAACGAGGCCGAGAGATGACGCTCAAATGTGGCCGGCGGGAGATTGAGGGTGGTCAGGGATAAGGGGCGTAGAGTCCAGCACAGTATAACCGGGTCTGGGTAATGACGTCAGAGTACAACGGATCGTGTAGGCGTCCCAGGATTTCCAACAGATCTCGTATTTTGCTTAGAGTAGATTCCTTCTATGTATTAGATAGGTTAAACGCAGTAAAGATAACGTTTATCTTATATACCGATCTGTGTCATGATTATTAGCTTTAAGCGAGTGTGTGTGTGCACGAGCACGTGGTTCGGACGGACGGACAACGACGTCACATACTAAACTAGACATTTCTTGGCACCTGCGATGCCATAGTATCTCCAGAAATAGTTCTCCCATCCCCCTTACAGAATAGGTCCCCATCTTCAGCAGTATATACTGACAGTTGGCAAGCATAAATGGCTTCTGCCATCTATAAACTTGAGAAACAATATTTTTCACCAAATATTGGGGCAAACATGGTGAATCACTCTTGAGAAAAGGGGATAAATTTATAGTATTAACACGGTAAGGTAGGTGGCGCCACTTGTCTGTGTTATGAGAAAACTCTCCTAGATGGATGTATAGCTATATTGCAGACCAACACATTGAGCGATTGCTCAGATATGAGCAATTTTCACCTACAGCAATTTTACGGATGGACGCCACACAAAGCTAATGCAGACGGCGCCACCAGTCTTGATGGATGTATCCAATATCTATGGACAAGCACAATTTCAGGCCAATACGACAAATCATTCCTGAGAAAAAGAGCATTTATTTATACTATGGAAATGGTAAGGTAGATGGCGCCACCTGTCAGCTTTACGAGAAACTCTCCAAAATGGATGGCCATGTCAAATTTCGGACCAATACCTTGAACCACTCTTGAGATATAAGCAATTTGCACCCAAAGCACATATCCGGATGGACACCACACAAAAACGATTGCAGATTACACTACCAGTTTTGAATACAAGGTGGAGGTACCAATGGACATGCATAATTTTAGTCCAATCTGTCCATTAGTTTTTACTTATAATGCTCACAGTACTGTCAAGTGCAATAATGGGGTATTAGAAGGCGTGAAAATAAGAAAAGGACAAAAGGTGGGGCAACAAGAAAAGGACAACAGGTGGGGCCACCTGTCTTCCGCAGAAGACAAAGCTATCCAAGATCTTCGGTCAATTTGATTTTGGGACCAATCCACGCATCCCTTATTAAATTATTTATGATTTTGAGTGATTTTTACCATATATGGCTATAATAAAGGTCAATGTCACTCTCATAGGCAAGGTCATGACCCAAACTTAATTCTGAATCATGCCAAACCCATACCTATGTAAATGCATAATATGACAGAAATCTGTTGATTAGTTTTAGTCTTATAATTAATGCTCATAGTACTGTCAAGTGGCAATGATATGGGGAGGGGGTTAAAACGGCTAGAAAACAAGAAAAGGATAAAAGCTGGCGCCACCAGTTTCCGGTACATGATAACACTATGCAAGATCTTTGATCAAATTATTATGGATCAATCAATAATTCATGCAATAATTTTTTATTTTTTTGTGATTTTCCCCAAAAATTGTCCTTTTCAAGGTCACTTCCCTAGTAAAGGTCATGACCCCATTTTAAAAAGACTTTCTCCTCTCACCCATATCTATGCACATGTCAAGTTTGGTAAAGATCCATGAAATATTTTGTTCAGTCACCTCGCCTAAAAGAAATCTTTTCGTCGGCGGTGCGACAGTGCCTAAACCATACTACCCCCCGACTTTGTCTGGGGATATAATAAGAACTAGATATGGTCGGACAATGGTCCTCAAAGGGCCCCGCATGGAAGTGGTGGACAAGTTTACATATGGGTGAAAAGTTTAGGCTACAGTTGAAAAATATGACATATAAATAACAGATTTTTATCTATATGCATTAGGGAAAAATCCTATTGGTTCAGATAATATTAAAGAAGATATGTCTGAAATAATCTTTGAAATGGAAAATCACCGATTGTACTCTGTTGGGCATATTTGATTTTGAGCAAGTCCGTATTTAAATAGGTCAGAAGCCCTTATAGGTACCAATGATCCCTGTGAATTTGAGAAAGATCAATCATGTACTTGTTGAGATATATCGGGTGCGAAAGGAAATGCTCTGGTGAATATTGCAATACTGATGGGTCTGCTATTCGATAGTGATGGAGCCCTTGTAGGTACCAATCTTCTCTCTGTAAATGAGCAAGATCAAGCATGGTCTTGTTGACATATCGCACTTAAAAGAAAATTCCCAATTGTGCTCTGGCAGCCATATTGGAATTCCGACAGGTGTGTTATACAATAAGGTTGAGTCCGCATAGGTACCAATAATCCCTGTGAATTTGTTGTTGTTGAGTTATCGTGCGCGAACAAAAAATCAGCGATTGGGTTGTGGCGGTCATATTGGAATTTCGACAAGTCTGTAATTCGATAGGTCTGGAGCCGTCATAGGTACCAATTATGCCTGTGAATTTGGGAAAGCTGCACTATGTTGTCGTCGAGTTATCGCGCGCGAAAGAAAGTGTCACTGACGGAAGGACTGAAGGACGGACTGACACGGTAATCACTATTAAGCACCGCTTGTCAAGCGGGACCCTTATTATTATGAGCACCTAAGGTTATATATATATATATATATATATATATATATATATATATATATATATATATATATATTGATAAATTACTTAATTGGAAACTTCAAGTTGAAAGTAATAGTCCATTGGAAATTATGTGGTAAAATGAGACAGGTGACACCACATGCCTTGTGCAGCTGAAAAATATATCTATCATAAATGTTCTGCCTTACTAATATTTACAGTTATCGGTTATGTATGTTTGACAAAGCAAGCGAGTGCGGAAATAGATATATAAAACAGGAATATGAAAACTTCGTCCTAATATCAATGTATTTAAAGACACCTTAAGCCACCTTAATGTGTCCTGATGAAAAGGTGAGGCAACAGCTGTGTCAAAATGTGCTAATGTGATGCAGCTGTAGCAGTCATATTGGGCCACACATGAGGAGAATTTAAACAAGAATTAGTTTGTTTTGCAAAGCAAACAAACACACCCATACCCAAATAAACTAACCCGAGAGGACCTTGCTTTGACACCGCACTTCCGAGGATCAGCAGTTCTGCTACAGTGAGGAAGAAGTGCTACTGAGATAAAAAAAAGCAAAATACCCATGTATCATCGCACACTTTTTTCAAAGAGAATGTCTGGTAAGACGTTAGAACGATTACATAGCGCATAACTTGCGTAGACGTTCATGTGCATATTGCACTTTTATGTCACGTCTTCTTGTCGTAGTGCGGACATACTAATTAGCGTATCAAGCACACTTGGATAACCATTTTATCATATTATCGAGGACCAACTTACACCAAAGAACACTTTTACAACCATTGCGCATAATTCTCAATAAATGGCGCTGTTACACACACAAATTTCAAGCGAAACGCTCCTTATGGGGTTTGCAAGAAACTTCCCTGGCATCGTTTTCCAAGCTTTTTAAATGCTTTACCAGCGTTTCGTTTGCGAGGGTCCGTGTGCTGCTTACGAGGATTTGCAAGAAATTTCCCCTGCATTGATTTCCCAGCTTTTTCAATGCTTTTTCGCTTTTGGTTTGCGAGGACAAGTGTGCAAGTCCTCATACGAGCAAGTCCTCGCGCGTTTGGTGTGCGTTCAATATCGTGTTCCTCTTAAGTTCGGTTATACACATACACACACACACACACACACATATATATATATATATATATATATAAACAATAATGCATTTTTATTTATTTATCTTTATGTTTAAAAACAGGTAGAAAGTACATACATTAAGTTAATGAAGTACTGTTATAAACAGGAGTAACTATAGTAATATTTCAAAGTAGGTGGCAACACTGAATGTTACGGCTATTACCTCCATATAATGGTCACCTCTATAAAGTGGGCGGTTCGGCCCAGTCCTAGGGCTGCCCACATTATATAGGTTCGACTGTATAGCCGCCTTTAATATAATATTTGAATAGAACAGTTTCTATTATATTAAGTGTGTAGGGTGCACATTTGTTATTGTATCTTCGAAAACTGTATCGGACAATTATCACAATAGGTGACCAGTGCGGATTTCCTGTTAGTGTAGCCAGTATTTGTACACGCATTACGTCAAACCCATATGCAAAAACACCTCAAAGAGGCTTTTAACAAATATAGATATACTCGGTAATCAGGTTACTTTCATACTAAAGGTAACCAGAAGTTGCGAGGGAAATAATATTTCCAGCATGCGACAAACGGACGGACATGACATTAGGCTTATAGTATCCAGCTGTAGGCTGGCGAATGAAAACAATAGTTCACCCAGTACTAAAATTGTCCAGAGGTCTTTGCTGTAAATCAATAGGCCTACGTCCTGGTTGTCGAAAACGAAATAATGTACACATACATGACCTTAAAGCTGACGTTATGAATGAAGAAAAGATTAATGAGCATATCGGAGTTGACTGAACTACCAGGTGCAGCCTCATTAATAATCACGGAAGTATGTCGATACACTAGTTGACATTTTATAAAAAGTCCTACTTTTGATCCAAGTCACGTTAAACATTGTTTGTTTAGGGTTTATGGGATAGTGGTTTTGCGTGATAAAACAATCACTTTTCGGTTTACAGACTTGGAGACTATTGTCCGAAGGCCAATGCAACTTATATGTACCCCGTCGTTATCACACGTTAATATTTGGAGACCATTATAAATTCACTCTCCAGTGCCCTATAATTTAGAAAAATATATTTCTCCGTTATATATTATATGATCATCTGCAATATAAATGACGTTTTTGTTGTTGGTCTTATGATTTTTTTAGAAACACGCTATATCACATATTCCTTAATAAGTCGGCACTTAACAATATTATAATATCATCTTAAAATACATAATATAGCTCCGGACATGTTTATCATGTATCTATTATCTTACCTTCCATTTTTTTAAATTTAAAAATATCGGAAAAATTAACAACTAATTCTCTGTTAAAATGCGCAGTAACTGCTCTATAAAATAAAATTAAAATGAAAGTTCCGATTATATGTACAAGTTTCCGAACATATGTTCAAAATTGAATAGCCTTATTATTGATTTTTTCTATGAAAAATATCCCTCTGAAGATGTCATAATCGACGACTATAAAGTTTTTAGATAACGTCAAAAATATGTGGAAAGAGTATTCTTTTCTTGTTTGGTTAACTTAATAATAATAATAATAATAATTATAATAATAATAATAATAATAATAATAATAATAATGATAATTATTATTATTATTATTATTATTATTATTATTATGCGACCTCAGGCCTGACCAGTCCTATATTTACTATTACTAATGGATCTTAAATTCCCACTCGTCTTATTATTGTTAGCAAGGGGTGTCTCATAATAAATATTTTTATATTTATTATGAGCCACCTCAGCCTTCAGCACGAACCGGCCTGTCTCTCAAGCCCTTACCTCCAAATATGAGTACAGATCCCCGTCCAGAATCATCGAGTATCTAAAAACCATGTATCTAAAACATTGAACCGGACTCCTGACCATTTTAGAGAGACAAAAGTTTTTATAGGTAGACAAGTATAAAATATTGCCCTAAGGCCCAAAAGAATAAGGTTTGTTTCCCAGGGTTTTTTTTTATGTTTTTGTATATTTTCATAAAAAAATCAAATGATAAGGCAAAAGCATGATAATAACAGATTTATTTTGCTGGACACGTCAAAGCACTACATAACAAAGGCGATTTTTAGCGAACCTGTTAGCTTATGCGATGGTGTGGCGTCGTCCGTCGTCTGTACGTTAACCGATACTATCTTGAAAACGGCAAGAGTTAGCATCAAGAAATTTTCCGCAAAAAATTAGTCATCTAATAATCTTTTGCTTATTTTTTGGCTAACTGCATTTTCTTAGATTTTTATAGAGAAAAAGCTAAAAAAGCTTTAAAAATCTTCTTCTCCGAAACTGTTCAGCCAAATTGTCCAATATTTCACAGAAATGATCCCTGGAAAAATCTCTCTCAAGTTTGTTCGAATGATTTAAGTTCGGTGATTTTTTTTGCCGAGTTACAGCTAGTTGAACTCAGTCATCTGCCAAAAAAAGCATACCAAAATTACAATCTAAGAAACGGCTGAGGCTGTCATCACCAAATTTTATGCCAATGTTGGTCACATGAGTCATGTCTGGAATTCAGGTATTTATGGCGCCACCTGCATCGGCTTTTTTGAACGGGGGTCATCAGTGCCCGTATCATACTGACAGCTTCAAAAACGTCATCTCCGAAACTCTTTGACCAAATTGTTTAATATCGCACAGAAATGATCCCAGGGTAGTGCTTTCTGAAGTTTGTTCAAATGGTCTCAGTTCAGTGACTTTTGGCTGAGTTATGGGAAGCTGAATTTAGTCATATGCCATAACAGCCCATTTTAGCTCAGTGGCTACAAAGGTCTTCTTCTCAAAACCATTGGGCCAAATTCGTAAATCTCACACATTAATTATCCTTAGATGTTGATAATTCAAGTTTGTTCAAATGGTTTTGGTTCAGTGATTTTTGGCTGAGTTTTTGGAAGCTTAACTTAGCCATTTTGCTTTATTTTCCCATATGAGTTATAAACCTGCAAAACGTTTTTTGGCTGACGCCACTGAGGCCAATTTGTTTAATATTTTACTAGAATAATCACCTGAATAATTCTTATAATAAATGTCTTTTATGGTTCCAAAGAATGAATTTTGGCTGAATAATAAAGATTGAATTGAGTCATTTACCATATATGTTAGCTGTGTGAAGCAGATACATCTAGCCTGGAACCAGTTTATCAGCATCCGTTACACCATGCCTCCAGACATTTAGATTTCAGGTTATCCATGGTTAATATTGACAAGAATGTTTTTAAAAAACTTTAAAAAAATGTAGATTAATAATTTTAAATTTCCTTATGCAATGTTTGCAATCACAGGTATACGTTAACCAATACTATTTCGAAAACGACTTGAGCTAGCAGCATGAAATTTAATGCAAAAAAATAGCCATCTGAAAAAAAAATCTGCCTTTCTTAGATTTTATAGAGAAAAAGCTAAAAAAAACTTAAAAATCTTCTCCTCTGAAACGTTCAAACCAATTTGTTCAATATTTCACAGAAATAATCTTTTATACCATCTCTCTCAAGTTTGTTCAAATGGTTCAAGTTCTGTGAATTCTGGCCAAATTACAGGAAGTTGAACCTAGTCATCTGTCCAAAAAAGCATACTAAAATGACAATCTCAGAAACGGGCAGAGCTATCATCACCAAATTTTATGCCAGTGTTGGTCACATGAGTCATATATGAAATTCAGCTATTGGTGGCGCCACCTGCATTGACTTTTTTGTACCGGGGTCATTGGTCATCTGTATATCAACCCATAATTTCTCAGGAATTGCAGGAGCTACCATCCCCAGATTTTCTGCAATTATCTGTCACATATCAAATGTTGTGTTTTTTGCTATCTGCATTTACTTAGATTTTTTAGAGGAAAAGCTGAAAAACCTTTAAAAGTCTTCTTGTAAACGGTCCAGCCAAATTATTCAATATTTTACAGAAATGAACCCAGAGGCAAGCACTCTCAAGTTTGTTCAAATGGTTTGCATTTGATGAATTTTAGTGGAGTTAAATGAATTTGAACGGTCATTTGGCCAAGTAGGCATACTGACATAGTTATCTCAGAAATGACAGAAGCTAGCATTACCAAGTATTGTGCAAATGTTGGTCACATGACTTATATTTGAAGTTGCAGATTTTGATGTGCCATCTTCATTGACCTGTTTTTTATGGGCAAAAACCTCATAATTTAAGCCTCTTTCAGCTTAAAATGTTTATGATGAAACTGTTAAGTTGAATCGTCCAATTTTTCAAAAGAATTATCGTAGGACATGGTTATTTCAATAATATCAACTTAAGTTGGTCTTATGGCCATTATTATGTCTCAAACTCGGGACTGCAAAACTGTTCTTCTACAAAATTATTGTTTCAATTATAACTCCTGTTACATGGCACAAAAAATTATTCTTAGGTGGCCTTTGTTCAAGTTTACTTGAATGATTTTTGGCAGAATTATTGGACCTTTAACAATGAAAGAGCTGAATCTTTTATTTTTCTAGATATTTTGATAAAAAGTTATGTATATTTCAGCTTGAAAAAAAAGCATTTTAGCCAAATTCTTTCAGTATGTGTAAACGGATTTGCCAACAGACCAAGATTGTGTCTGTATGTTTACATAGGTTAAGAAACTGCCAACTGTTTCAGATTTGGCAATAGATCAAGAGTTCATTCAGTGCAGCCAGATATAGGTCAAGAGTTCAGTCAGTGCAGCCAAGCACAAGGCATGTGATCCCCTCATGGGTTACATGTGAACACCTCATGGGCACCATGTGATCATTTCGTGGGTGTCATGCCCCTCAGGGCTGCATGTGGAGCCAATCTATATATAGCTTTGTCAGACTGCCAACTGTATCAGATTAGGCAACAGGTCAAGAGATCACTCAGTGCAGCCAGGTACAGGTCATAAGGTCACCCAGTCTAGCAAGGTGCAGGTAATGAGTTCACTCAGTGCAGTAGCCTGAGCTAGCAAATTTGTCACAGTTCACTTGGGGCAACTGCCTTTCTCACCTAAGGGTGGTCAGTCCCATGCATCAGACTTAAGGTAAGTTTGATGTATTGGCCTAATATTTTGACCTGTCTATGTGTCTTTGGTGGGTTTCTCGTTCAAAAGATAGGTGTCACCACCTACAATGACATTTGCACAGTGTGTGACTTTTGTGCCTGCTTATTTCTATAGAGGAATTTGATATATCATCCTGAAATTGGCATATTTATACCTATCGTATTTTAATTATCGTATACTTGTCGTATACAAGACTGGTGGTGCCACCTACAATAATTTTTTGCACAGTGTGTGTCCCTGCTTATTTCTCAGGAGAGGTTTGATATATCAGTCTGCAGTTTGATATATCTGCAGCAATGCAAACAACCTTCTATTTCATTATTTGTCTGACGGATTCAAGATAATCTTTTACCTTAGTTGGCAAAATCCTTTTTCCGAAACTGAGATTACATTTACCAAGAGGAATGATGAAAGAGGAATATTTTGCAATTAAACATTATGATTTTGTGAGGCAAGTAAAAGTTAGACGTTACCTGCCCGATTGGACAAGTGCTTTCAAAAGTTAATGTAAATTTATACTATTATCAAAATGGTCCTTCTGAAGTGGATACATAGGATACCAGAATTCCTCTAAACTTTCTCCGCTTGAGCATGTCTTCAGTAAAATTCGAGTTGTAAAATATCTTTTGAGGATAATTCTACAGACTGTGCAACCCCAAAAATATAGACCAGGGTAGGGTCCATATCACGGAGATGTCTGTATTAAAGAAGTTACAAGAGGATACAAACAAGGACCACCTGAAGTGCCCAGAATAGAAAGGTAACCGCATGGAGAGGTTTCTCAATGCTCATCTAAATGTGGCCTAGTTAAACTTCATTTGCTGCATTTGTTTCAAACATATATTCCAATAAACATGTAAAAACAAATAACAATAAGACAGGTGGGGGGTTTGTCCAACACCCAAACAAAAAACTGATCACAAATTCTGCAGGTATCTTCACAATACACAACCCACAGGACTGTAAAACATGAAATGTCAACACAAGGACAAACGGATAAGAATCGGTCAGACACGATGTGATATGTAATGCAGAAAAGCACCCAACACACTACTATCAACAGAAATATTAAACATATTCTAAGTACACCTGTACCGGTCTACCCCGAATCTAAGAACTGTACAGCCCATCTGTTCCGGCGGAACATTCGTGCCTGCACTCAAAGAAAAGCTGTGGAGATGCCCATGTTAAGTATCAGAAGTCTGAGAGCACTTGTATTATAAATGGCTCTATACCTCTGTAAGTACTACCAAGTTTCCTCAACCTTCCTGATTTTTACACCTCATTTATAATACAACTTGCCAATTATCATACATAGAACAAGTACAGAAAACTGTATTAACTGTTTTCGTCTAAACGGTCAAAAGATTCTTTAACATTCCAACTCTTATCCTGAAATGTGTTCAAAGCCACCTGAGAACTACTGCATAATACAGAGCTTCAGCCTTTTGATTTTCTTGCTATAACTTATGAAGCCTGGATAACGATTGTCATTTTTTTTCAGCGGTGGCACACGGTTGAATACATCAGCAAACTTTTGCCGAAACACTTCCAGTTTCTTCTCATCTTCTGCACTTCGCCTTATCTTCCACGGTAGGAAATCTTTGCCGTTTTGAAGTTTCCTAACTGGTGGTTTGCGGGGTAGTCCTCTGAAAACAGCCTGGTCGATTGAGCTAGGTAACGAGTCATACAGTGCCGCCTCAGCAGAGAATTCCCATGGCAACTGCTCCACTTTTTCTCCTTCACCGACAAAATTGATGGTTGGAGGCACTTTAGGAAACAGACTAGCAGTGACAGGAGGCTGGGCGTCCCCTTCAGATGACGCCACGGCCGACATGGGGCGGGACCTGCCGGTTGATAGGCGGGATCCTGACCTGCTACTTTTAATTGACAGATCTGAAAGACGTTTGGTAGCTGAGCGTACCCGTGAGGAATCTCCACCATCATCATCTTCAATACCATCCATGACGTCATCATCGTCATCATCATCATCATACTCCATGCTGAATTCTTCTCCATCCCCCGGCTGCCTCTCACTGGCAGGTGGTTTCTGGACCGGTTCAGCATCTGCTTCATCTTCCCATTCATCATCGTCATCCTCCTCGTCCACGACCTCCACCTTCCTCGTCACCTGTTTCACCTGCGACCTTGCTGGCCGGGCGTTGGCGGCCCTCAGTGATCTGTTGGCACCAGCAGACAGGCTTTTACCCGTGGGAAGTGGTCTTGACGTTTTCTGAAGTGTGTGGTTCTGCTCCTCTAGAGTTGGTCGTGGATGATCAACCGGAGGCCTCGGAGCTGATGGTGCACCGTCTGCTTTGGTCTTTTGGCTAAGTCATGAAGCAGCTCTTCAGCTTTGGAGGATTTTTTATAATAAACTGTTCAAGTGACAGTATTAGTCACTGGCATTTTTTTCACTTTGGCATCTGATGGAGGCATATGGAGAACAGACATTGTGTGCATGTGAATGTCCCCGTTGATGGCCAGCTTATCCAGTGGACTGCCTGGCGGAGGCGTTGGTAACAGACAATGGGCAGGTGACGAACGGGCTGAGCTATCTGATGACACCTGATTCACTTCACTATATGGCTTTGTTGGAGTGAAATTTCGGTTACGGACATTCACTTTGGCTGATGTTGGTCTGGACTGAGTTTGCGCCACAGGAGGCTTACCCTGGGCTGTTTTCACAAGACTAGACTTGGATGGGCTTGAGGTTGTGTTAACTGTATTTTTATTATTACTATTCTGAGTATTGGCAGCCGAAGTTTTTGAGTGCTCCATGACCATTGTCCCTGAGTTGGATTTTGAAACATTATTATCATCTGCGAACCTTACTGAATGTGACTTTGATGGTTCTCGGAATGGGGAAGTGTCCATGGCATGCTCAGAATCAGAGGCAGAAGGCGACACGTTTGTGATATATGCAGTGGTGGCCTAAAAACCTGCACATGTGATTTTGACGGTGCTAGCGATATCATTGATAAACCCTTGAGTGCTCATTTTGGTGGCATCGGTTCTGAAGGCACTTCGTGGCCGCATGAAAGTATTGGTCTGTTGGAAATCTTCAGGCATCTTGGCAGACACTGAGGCTGTGGGAACACCAGATGCGCTGCCTCGTCCCAAACTGCTCCAGCTACTGTTACTTCCTGTGCTTACAGTAGACACCAATGATGTTGTGCTAAGGTTCTTTTTAATAGTAGCGACGACCGGTCCATCTGGAGGTTCGATATCTTTGGCACTCATGGGTCTGGCATAAGGATTCTGTTTACGTGATTTGCTCTTGGTGCCAGTAGGGGTGTGACTGTGTGATGCGGACCCTGTGTTAAATCCAGCACTGGTAGGAGAGGGGCTCTGATGATGATAGAACGTAGCGGGTGACACGTGACCTGATGCAGCGATGGTCCCATTACTGAGATTCCCATAAGAGTTCTTGCAGTGGAAGGCTAGGTCAGCTTGGCTGAAGAGCTGGACAGGCTTGCCAGGGATCGAGGGCGAGGTAGAGACACTGTATTTCAGGATAGGCTTGTCCCTGGTCTGCCTTAGCGGCAGCTGTTTCCTATCCGTCCGGTCCTCTGTGGCAGGGTGCATGCTGGTTTAGCACCCTACATCACTATTTCTTCTGTCAAAGTGATTTCCTTTTGTTTACAATCCGTGGTGCCGAGAACCTATGGGACATGAAAGTACCCCCGAGAATAGTAAAAACATTGATACAAAACCTCAAATATCTTGATAATTAATGCATGATTTGTCATGAATCTTGCCTGGAATATTGACCATGACTAGTTTTGTCAGTTCCTGAAACGTGGTGGTTTTCCTATTTTAACAAATATTTTTCTATTTATTTACTATAAAATGACAACAATCATGTCAGTTTCTCAGCTTTCATTACATCTGGTGTCCCGAAACCTGGTGTGTTTATTGATCACAAGTGGATGCCCTATACTAATCACCCTGTCTGTCAGTCAGTCTGTTTTTATGTTTGTCTTTCTGTCAATCCGTCCTTCCACACAAATTAGTTTCCAGATGATAACTCCAGTTTGATATATTGGTTTCAAACTTAACTTATAAATGGCCCACCACTAAAGTAAGAACTATGTTGATTTTGGGGTCCAAAGGTCAAAGGTCAGGGTCACAGGACCCATTTCTTTAAAAGGAATGTGTATGCATTTGAAGCCAAACTTTTCATCGCAAACCTTCCATCTTCAAGATATTGCTAACCTGCCACTAGGGGAAGATTCTGTTTGGTTTTTGGTTCATAGGTCAAAGTTCAAGGTCACAGGGCCCATCCATTCATAAATTAGTTTATGGATGATAAATCTGCTTTGGATAGACAGACTGGCTTCAAACTTGATTTAAAAATGACCAACCACATATGTAAATTCATTTTGATTTTCAGGGTCCAGCGATCTAAGATGAAGGTCACAAAAGCCACATCTTTAAAAAGATTGTGGATGCACTGTAAATCAAACTTTTCATCCTGAACTTTCCAACGTTCAAACATGGCTTACTTGCCAAAAATGAGGAAACCTGTAGAATTTGAGGTTATCTGATCAGAGGTCAAGGTCACTTTTTAAAAGATTGTAACAAAAATCTAATGCTGCAAGTTCTAAGATTTTTTGGTCACAAGGTCATGGGTTAAGGTCAAAGGACTGTCATTCTGAAAAATTTCTTTCAAAATATCCGTATAGACAAATTCAACTTAGCGTTGAGACCCATTGGTCCCTAGTTGTGTTGTGTGTACCCATGCCAGAATTTCAGCAGTGATGTTTGTGTAATTGTTTCTTATTCAAAATGTTTAGTACCTTCATTGTTCATATACATGAGAAGTCATGGTCCAGCATTGGAGCATTATACCTGGTGTATTTCCAAATGCACAGGTTCGCATTAGGCCTGTAGGCCTTTTTTTTATCAAAACTGGATGATTTTATCTACTTGAAATCAATGTATAAGCGGCTGGAGCTCAAATATGGTTTTCTATTGAAAATCAAAATAAAACTTTTCGATGCGGGGATTGAAAATTTGAAACGAGCGGAACATGGGAACCATACGTTTTATTTTTTGGGCCTAATTCATATATATATATATATATATATATATATATATATATATATATATAACAGCAACATCACGTCCGATAAGCCGATAAGGATTGAGCAATTCCAAACTCTAGCGATGTTGCAGTGGAATAAGCTTGTTATAAGAGTTACAGGCATATAGTCCCCTATCTGAAATTGGTTACACTATAAAAATGCTTGCAAGAGGAAGTCCTTTCTAAGAAGTGTAAACCCACAAACATGTTAACCGATGCGGCTAATACAGTGTGGTTAACACAGCATCATCAACCCCTTCCTACCTTTCGTATACTGAATGTTCATTTATACTTATTCATGTATACTTGGTCAATTATATAATATTTATTGTACCTATTGGGGTTTACGACCACTTATCACTAATCATTAGAATAGTTTGTCTACTCATCATCAGAACCATTTATATTTTTAATATGTTTCGTCTGTGTCAAAACACCATGCAAATTCTCTCAAATTTACTGCACACACAAACATATACATTTATATATATATAAATACACACAGATATATATAGACTTACACTTCATAGGAACACAAATACTCAAAATAACAAAATAAGAATACTAGAAACGAATAGAAGACCAAGAGTTTATTTATTTGTTCTCAGAGTGACACTAGATACCTAGTTTTTGTTCCACGTGTTATAAAGAATTCTCCACTGCTTGGTAACAGGATCCTTCTTCCAGACAAAAATGGCTCTACAAGTACAAGGGAAACCAAGTTTTAATAATACTTTTAAGCTGAAATGTATATGTATTGAAGTATTTTTGAGTAGAGAAAATAAAGACATCAACTAAAGGACGGACGCTCAATACGAAGAGATGCAGTAGTTTGTGTTTGATTGTAAATGCCCCATTATATGTTGGATGATTGAGGAAGAAATTGAAACTCAGAAGAATTTTAAAGTGTACAACAAATGGTTACAAAATATATCATATGGATGAATTTCATAGCCGAGAAATGAACTTAACGTTTATGTTATTAGGGTATCTGCATTAGGCCAAAGTCTCGTTACAATTACGAAATGCCACATTTGATTCGATTACAGCGTTCTTTATACACAAGTATGAAATACATACCTCCCAGTCTCCAGAACCTTCCGGTTTCGCCCATCCTCCTCATACCGGCAAACCTGTATCGCGATATCTCCGAAGACTTCAATCCTCTCACTACGAAAGTAAAGTTCTTTAACCGTTTTCATGAAACGACGGAGCCTGGATGTGATATTTTCTCAGAAAAGAGAAAGATATATCATTAATAATATATTGCAATATCTTAAGTGATGTATATGTTGCAACATTATTTATTCAGCACACCGTATAGTTGAGATCCATGTCCAGTTATTCTCAGTTTAAGAGTCAGTTGAAAACATTCTTATTCATAAATCATTTTAGTACATAAAGACTTTTTTTGTGTGCATGGATAAATAACTTTTTATCTTGATTGATAAGCATACACATGTATATTTTTATTATGTTTATTCATTTCATTTGTACAGCGTTTAAGAGCACTCTGTGGATTTTACGCTATATAAAATAAATTATTATTAATTATTATTATATTAGATAATATGTTATTTAATACATTTTCATCAATCATATTATAGCATGTTGCATTTCCTCCAAATTAGAGTAAGATTCCCTATATTCTCCCGTATTAAAAAGGGTCAGAATTAAAAAAAATGACTAGTATTTACTGAAATTATAGCGTGTCATTTATATTTCTTCAACAGCATCCATCAAATAAATATTATAACGCATAGCATAGTGTGTCACATAATAATAATGATCATTATTAAGTGTTATCATTATTTAAATGTCCAGGCAGTCGACAGTGTCGGCTTTACAGACTCGGATAATAATCCACAGCTAACAATTTTGGCCGCCTATAGTGTTATTAATATCATTATTATATAATTTTTTTTTAATTTGTATAATTATGGTTCCTCAGGCCCGCTATAGTTAGGGTATTATTATGACGGGTCCCTCGGGCTCATATGCAGCCCAATATTTATGTCTAGATGCAGAACGAAACGTGAAGCTCAGGTCCCTATAGACCTGTTATAAATATGGGGAATCAGGCCCGGAACGATAGGGGATTAAATATTGAATATTACATTATTATTATTTATAATTATATATATATATATATATATATATATATATATATATTACATGTGGGTTGTCCGAGAATGTATTAGTTTGCATTACACGATTTAATATAATAAAGATCTTCATATTATTATTTTTTTTATATTTAGCTTCAACGCGTTTACATGTTATGTACACGCCATTTATACAAGATATGCCATTTACACACCATCAACATAAGTATATGTTATATACACGACATCAACACATACATATGCCATTAGGCCAGAACACGAAGCTGCCTGTTTTTCAAGTCCTTATAAATATTATAACGGGGTGGGTGTCATAGAGAATAGTAATCTCCTGGTGTAACGATTTATTTATCTTTGCTTGCAAAGCAGTGCCACAAAAAAGATCGGCATTTCATCCATTAGTAACTGTATATTACGCAACTGTGTCTATAAAGATATTACTTTCTTTAACTAATTTTTCACTGTAAATACGACCAACTTCGTGTAATGTCAGACAGCCTTAACTTATGTCAATTTAAGAATGTTGGAAGAAAGAAAGAGGATACCTCTTTATGAGAACATAAGTCATCTGATACGATATGACGTAATGATTTGAATAATCGACAGGGCTTTCGGAAGCTGGATGTTTGGTTTAGAGATGTTCTATGGTAATTTTCTTTATTAATAGTGTAGGATGTAAGCGACCCCTGACCTTTGCCCTCTCTTGTCTTCTCCCCTGGAGGCATGAAGTAAGCCTTCGGATCGAAGATCTGGTCAAAGATGGCTTTTGGATTCGGATGGTGGAAAAATTTGTGGAACTTATTCAACTGGGAAATAATCTGCTCCTCATCAGGTCCTGGGAGCGAAAGATCTGCAATAAAGTACCGGAGTTTAAAAGCCATACAGTCATCACGAAATTACATCAATTTTTCTAATTAAAGATTAGTATCTCTCTAATGTCCATTCAGCTGCTCCGTTCAACGTTTTAACCGTGATCGTCTAGCATTAGAATACACATGTATTCTTCAGCATTATTTCCGATGATAATGTTTCATACAATTATCTATTGATATATCCTTTAACAGAACAGAATAAGGAGATAATACAACTGTTTTCATTAAGTCAAAGTGTAAGAAATCAGAGCTTACTACCATCCCTCTTAACTATAAGTGGACTAACTTTACTTGGTAAAGTAAGGTGCCCCCCTGGCCGGGTTAACGTCCTCACTTGTTTCTTAGCGCTTGAATGGTACTTCACGCGGTCAAGTCACCTTGATCTGTTAAGGGCTAATTAGTGATCGACATAAAGGATAGTTCCCGCCGCAGTCGTTGTAGCTCGTTGACTATCACATTAACTAATCCAATGAAAGTATATATTTTTGACTTATTAATGATAACCGTTATTTTTTTAGAAAGACCTTTGGTAATTTAAAGCGTAAGTTGCTGTGTTGGTTTATTTTATCTGTGGCCAATATCTCTCAAAAACACACACTTAAATGAAAAAAAACTATTGTTTCTATTTTTCAAAGCATAACCCCTAAAGCGCTGTCAAAAGACTTAAAAGTCGAAAAAGGGACGAATCATAAAAATTTATAAAGGGTCTGGATGTGTATTTGCTATTTATTTGATATAATTTCTTCCTACAACGGTACGGGAAAGAAAAAAAATGCAAGTAAACGCTCAAGATGTTGGACTGCGAATTTTTTTTTTAGTTGGTTTACAACACGAATTGTTTGATACAGATTTGCATGGAATATTGGAAAATTAAGCTACTAAATGTTAAATCTTGTTTAAAGTAGCTGTAGCAGACAGAACCCCGAATTCTTAAACATAGCACCAATTAGAAGTTGGTTCTCTTCAGGAGTGGCTAGACGCAAATACACATATACCTAAACCTTGAACCATTAACTGCATTCTGATTCGACTAGATTTATAAAAGATATAAATAATCCCACACAATTCAAATATCCCACTTGCCTTCGCGGATTCGTCCTGACACTAACGCCAACACAAAGGCGGCGACCACAGCTGCCTGAACGAGAGCCATGCTTCTGCTTTCAGCTGACAATACCGTTGTGAGCAAATGTACAGGATCGGTGGGTACAGCCGTTTATATAAGCCTGGTAACGAGGCCAGAACACACATTCGTTTTACATTCGAATGTTTATCTAAATGATCGTTTTTTTTTCAGTCAATGAACGGAATCTCAGGTTAACATGCTTAACAGTTAACATACTTACAGTTGTTAAATGAAAACTGGGCTAATGTATACATCAGCATAAACTGTTTAAGCGATGCAAGGAATTGGTGATTTTAATTCACGTGCCATTGTAGTACATGCCTGCTCCTCGGTGTAGTACATACCAACACCACAGGTTTAACCCTTGCTTCGCAAAGCGCACAGGTGTTGACCGAGGTGCTGCAAACGGGTGTTGTGCGAGGTGCTGCAAACGGTTGTTGAGAGAAGTTCTGCCAGCGGATGTCCAGTGAGGTAACGCCAGCGAGTGTGCAGTGAGGTGTCGCTAGCGGGTGTCCAGTGAGATGCCGCCAGCGGATGTCCAGTGAGGAGCTGCCAGCGGTTGTCCATTGAGGAGCTGCCAGCGGGTGGACAGTGAGGTACTGACAGCCATTGTCCAATGTGGTGCTGACAGCCATTGTTGCTGGCCGGAGTCCAGTGAGGTGCTGCAACCCAGTTTCAAGTGAGGTGCACCCAACCGGTTTCAACTGAGATGCTGCCAGCCGATGTCGAGTGTGATGCTGACGGCCGGTGACCAGCGTGATGCTGCCAACCAGTGTCCAGTGAGGTGTTGCGAGCCGGTGTCCAATGAGGTGCAGCCAGTGGGTGTCCAGGGAGGTGCTGCAAGTGGGTGTCCAGTTAGGTGCAGCCAGCCGGTGTCCAGTGACGAGGTGCTGGCCAGTGTCCAGTAAGGTGCTACCACCCAGTTTCAAGTGAGATACATCCAGCCAATGCCGGTATCAAGTGAGATGCTGCCAGCCGATGTCCAGTGTGATGCTGCCACCCGGTGTACAGTGTGATGCTGCCAGCCAGTGTCCAGTGAGGTGCTGAGAGGCTGTGTCCAATGTGGTGCAGCCAGTTGGAATCCAGAGATATGCAGCAAGCCGGTGTCAAGTGAGGTGCCAGTCGATGTCCAGTGAGGTGCCGCCAGCGGATGTCCAGTGAGGAGCTGCCAGTGGTTGTTGAGTGAGGTGCTGACAGCCATTGGCGAGTGACGTGTTGCTGACCGGTGTCCAGTGAGGTGCTCCCACCCAGTTTCAAGTGAGGTGCAGCCGGTATCAAGTTTGATGCTGCCAGCCGATGTCTAGTGTGATGCTGCCAGCCGGTGTCCAGTATGATGCTGCCAGCCGGTGTCCAGTGAGTTGCTGCCAGCGGGTGTCCAGTGAGGTGCTGACAGCGGGCGCTCAGTGAGGTGCTGCCACCGGGTTTCCAGTGAGATGCCACCAGCCAGGGTCAAGAAAGATGCCGCCAGCCGGGGACTAGTATCGCTAGTTCAAAAGATCTAAGTTTTATTTAATGTCTGCCAGTCTATCTAGTGAGGCGTAGCAGGCTTGGAACCCCATCTGGTAGGTGATTTTGAACTCTGTATCTTTAATGTTCTTTTAATATACTCTTGTTGTTTGACCACTGACTTGTGATTTGTTGTGTGCCTGTGTACTGATACGTTGAGTGGTCCATCAAAACCACACAATCTCTACTTTAGCACTTTAAACCAAAGGCAACCCGGACCGTCACTTGGTAAGGGCAACCTTTCCCTTGGGCGCCAGATAGGGGTAATCTTGAAGTATGGCTCGTTTCAACACCACGTATTGTTAGGCGTTCACAATCTAACCAGCATTGTTGGACGTTCACAATCTAACCAGCTGCTGTGTGCGTGTTAATATGATAGTCCTGTTTTAAAAATATTTTTTTTACCAGGAATTCCAATAATGAGAATTTTAAATCTCTCCATGTAGGCATACTGAATGCAACAGAGAAGGATTATAAATAAAGTAACTGAAAGTCAATGTGCTCTTGATATTTTAGAAATCGGTCATTTAAATATATATATATATATATATATATATATATATATATATATATATATATATATATACACGCACACACATTTGTATGAACACTGTGTTATAGGTGCTCAACTCTTAAAAATAGGGTTCTTAAAAAAAGGGTAAGTCTTTATCATAATCCTCTATTGCAATATAGCATAATACATTCTCTATTAAAATGTCGTGTAGCGTGCCCATCCATGCATTTAGATCTCCAAAAATAATTATTTGTATGTAACCATGAGTTTTTAACAATTCAATAAATATATTTTCAATCCTAGTTATACAATTTTGCTCCTCAAATAGATTGTAAATAACATAATATTCAGAGGCAACATATGTTGCTACTATCACAATATCTTTATCAAATCCTAGATTTGGACCATTTAACATGAAAATGACAGTATCCACATACTTAGGTTATAACTTGCTTAAAACACCTCTTTAAAAAAAAAGAACCCCTTCACTTTTAACGTTTGAGCGTGAACGAGAATATCCTGTGTAGCCAAAAACATCATCAATAAAATCATCTGTAAGTTTGCCCACGTTTCAGTTAGAGCGATAATATTATACTGAGTAACACTTTATTGAGCAAAGGTAATGTCTTTCTTGACAATTTTGAAACCATTAACATTCCAAGACATAATCTTTAAAACATCATTAAAATGTTTAGCAGTTTTGTTGAGTATCTGATACTCACCTAATTTATCCATATTGTTAGTCGTTTTGCAGTGTGGTGCAATATTCAAATTTTGTGCATTAAGGGCAAGGTTGATGAACCGGAATAAAGAGATTGATAAATATTATTATCTGTGAAATTATCTGTGACATTTTCATCACCTGTGTTTACATTCATATTTAGAGTTAAGTATCTAGTTGAATGATATACCCCACTGTCTACATTGTTGTCTGCTGAGGAACTATGACAAGATTGCTGGTTACATGTTTTACAAATAAGTCTTTTATCATTTTTACCCAATTCCATCACATCATCAGGGTCACCATTTACTGTGTCGCACTCATATTCATTTGACATATCACATACATTATTTTCATTCCTCCTATAATCTCTAACATAAGTTTTATTACAAAAAAACTTATGATTATAGGTGGAGCATAAAGAAGTGTGGTCACTGTATGTAATACTTTGAATTGTCTCTTAATGATCTAATAATATACATGGAGGCTTACAAGAAGTTTTATGTTGGGTTGTATAGTAATCAATAACCAGAATGATATTCGTGTGATTCCTGGCCCTGGCCCCACCTTTATTCATTTCAACTATTGGCTGATATGTCAAGTCTTGCAGTTGTGGTGGATTCACGGTTCATACTTCTTGTTTGGATGCATTTAACATAATTATTTTCAGCATCCCATACATACACAATGTTCTCTGTGATATGTTTGTCATATTTAAGTTGGGCTCTCATATCGTCATTCCGTGCTTCAAGTAATTTCGGTTGAAGTCATCTCCTGGCTTCTCTGACACGTTCAGAAAAGTCCTCCTGTATACAAGAACACATGAGAGTTGGACTTTTTCGGTTCCTTCGTGCGAGGCTCAAAACTCTCTCCTTATCTTTATAGCTGCCATACTTGGCAATTATCCGATGAGCTCTCTAAGCATTTACATCTTTCTCGCTTTCCTGATGATTCATATCTTGCTACATTACCTTTCTGACTATATATCACACGATCTCAATGAATCTGGACCATTTTCCTCTGGTACAGAAAAAATATCAAATTGTCCCTTTAAGACTGCTCCTCAAGCTTATCAACTTTTGTTCTCAGTCTACTTTTCTCTTATTTTATTTCTTTAATCTGATTTTGAAGCCTTGTCATCTTGGGATGCATGTCTTTCACCCCATCAAATAAATTATCATCAGTGGTCCAGGTATTACATCATGTTCGGGTTGAATATTAGTAGAGCTCGGAGGGTCCATCACTGATTGTTGGGGTTTGCGTTGGCCTTTTCGGTTTTGGAACGATGTTGCGCTAGGGTTTAATTTATACTGTACCCTATCATCGCTCACTTCCCCGGTGTCCTGAACATTGCCGCTGCTGTCTCATTCCGATCTGTCCTGGCTGGCGCTCCTAGTGACCTGGACATGAGGTAACGGTGTTGGCTGGTCGGAGCGAGCGTAGAATCCTGTCTACATTGAAGAAGGTTGAAAACTAATAAAGTTTCTTGAAGTGCTTCGTATTCTGTATTGCTTTCTATGTCCCGTGTCCTTCGTTGTCTAACATTGGTTGTATCTGCAGTCTGAAACATGAGAGAAAATATGTGAATTATTAGGGCATTGAGAACATGCAAAGATGAGATATCAGAATTAGATTCGAAAAAAAAAAGACCGCCGTCTGCGTAACCAACTAAATAAAGAGCGAGCGGAAAGCCATGGATATTTAAATCTATGCAAACTATTGCGCCTGAGTAACTCCGTAAATGTCCACCAGAGGTCACTGTGCTTCGGGGGTCGATTCTCCAAAGTGAAAAATGGTACATATAATTTGTTTCAGTTAGGGGTAGCATTTTAGATTGGTAAATGAGAATGTGAAGCAAAATAATTTTAAGCAGAATGCGTGGTAAAAGACAGTAGGAATAAATGAAATGGGGGTTGCCACCCCTAAAGCTCCATTAAGGTCAAGCTTGTGGATTGTTATGTAAGACGTCAGCATAGTTTGTGCATAAAGGAACACAAAAAAAAGTGAGGTTGAGGTTGAGATGACAAGAAACAGCAAAAATATGCAGTCCACATATAAAGGACAGGACTGAATACAGTTCAGTTTTTATTAATGAATAGTTTTACATGTCTTATGGCGATTATTAGACGGCTGGTCTTGACTCAGGCTGGTAGCGGCGCTGCACTTTGGCGGCGGGCCGAGATTCAGTTCAACATCCGCTCATGGTCATGGAAGCACAGCTAAACAAGTGGCCAACTGCAAGGTTAAGGCCACTCCTGTCAACAGTATGGCGGGCACTCTGAATTTCTCTTTCAACTTTGTCTGTAGAAAGGAACCTATTCGCGCTTTCCAAATTTCAATGCCTACCCCACTTGGTAGAATGTGGTCATATATTTAGACTTGTATCATGTGGGGTCTTAAATTAATGTCCATACACAAAATTCTAAACTTTATTTCAGGAGCACAAGTGCTGTGCAACCTGCCGGTTTAAAATCACGTGACCTCCTATCTTTCTTAGTTTCCTTTCTTTATTTTTAAAGATTGGTATTATTATTTTTACCAGTCACTCTTCTGGGATATGCTGACTTGCAGTTAAGCAAAATAAAATTATGGTTCTCAGGCACCGCTCGCGTCAATTTTAACTCCCGCGTCAACAATTTTTATTTTGATTTTCATCTTTCAGAATATAAAATAATACAACTTTGATATGATTTCTTTTGATATGTAGTGCTTTTACCTGTTTAGCAAAAAAATATGTTAATATCATATGACATTTTTATCGAAACATACAAAAAAAGGTAAAAATAAAAAAAAATCTCTCGCCCGCACTTATTTCTGAAAATTAGTGCCTGAGAATTGTACCTCTTTTTTTGGCCTAACTAAAGTGTTTTTTTGCGACGGTCTTTATAAAACCATTTCAATATTATTTTATGTCCGCACGCCATTTGTTTTAATCCTCAAACACTGTTATTGGTTAATTAATTATTTATCACGATGACCCTGATGACATATTCCTCCTTCTTTCCTATCAAATGTTAAATTTATTTTCGATCATGGGCTGAGTCAGGGAATCTGCTAGATTTTTTAAGAAATGGTTAGAGTTGGTTTAAACTGGTAGCATTTTATTCATGCCTGACCAATAATATTTAGTGTTTTCAAATTTGTTTGTTCTGAGTTTTGCGATCTGTTAATTTTACTCAGTGCTCTAACCATTGAATTACTTTCTGATATAGTGCTTGCTTGTTTCACTTAGCTTTCTGTTTCTAGCTTAGTCTAAAAATGTAACCCCCTTTTGACCTATGTTTAGATTGTTACTAATGTTTATTTTTTCCCACTTATTTGATACGTTTTGAGCCTCTCGGTGTTTTATTTTAGTCAACTGGTATGCTGTTAGGTTAATGTGATTTAATCCTGGGTATATATTTTTGACAAGTATCCATGAGATATTTTATTCTTTCCACATTCTACGATGTGGCTAAAAATGTCATAATTCTTATTCTGACCAGTCTCTGAGCTCTTAAATTTTGTATGATACCACTACATTTCATTGACTAACCTACACTGCCTGTCTGAGAATATTTGCATTAAAATCATATTTTAAACATGTTTAATGTTTAACCTTGATGATATACTAGCACTAGCTAATACTTTAAGCCAATAACTACCTTGACTATGGATTGGCACATCTTTTAATAAGGGCTACGTCCATGGTTGTTTGACCTTCTACTGTCAAAATTTTCCTTTTCATCTAGTGTTTTCACATCATTGGTTGTTTCCTTGGTCTCCCTATGAAGTTCAAGTTGTTCTTTCATTAATTCACAGGTTTAAGTGTAATATATACGATCTGTTGTGTGAGGATTAAAGCATTGACAATATTTCTTCTTGTTGTTCCCTCATCGGCAGGTTGTTCCGGTATATGCATGAAACTTCCGGGGGTACATATACATAACCTACTACTAGGCCTGTGTCCAAACCTATTTACTAAGAGTAAATCACTGTACTATTACTGAATATGACTGGAAATTTTATACTTCTATAACCACTTTTTGTAAATATCCGTACTATCTAGTTTTGTTTCACAGAAACAGCAAATTTCATAATTCTTCAGATTTTTTACGCATTGTAGGATATATAGTTTATTCTTAATGTAAAAGAGATTAAATAATTGGACGTATAAGCTAGTTTCACGTAAGATTGTGCAAAATTAGGTTAATTGATTATTACAACCTGAGTAGTTGTCACTAAGAGCAATGATGTTGTTTGAAGTAACAGCGTGGGTTTTTAATACTTAACTTAAAATAGTATGTAAAACTACAGAAATCTATTCCGGAATCGGACTACGTAAAAAGGACGTATTACACGCTTCCTCTAATTTTATATCCTGGTGTTATCCATGCCCGGTGACTTCTGCACCTGTAGGTCTTGTATCATTCAACCGTGAAACCCCCGAAAGGATGTTTTTGCGTTAAACACTGCCTTGACATTGCTCCTGCAGAGCGCTCACCCTGGGTGCGGCCCGATCATAAAAAAAAAAAACCACACTAGGTTGCCTGAAATTCGAACTCACGATCTCCCTACTTTGAGTTACCTCAGAGCCACAGACGCTTTTACAAATGAGAGAATTGACAATTTCCTTACTTTGACCTGATGCTATCCAACTTTCTTGTATGTGCGTGCTGACATCCTGAATATTTAAAACATATTATCTCATAAACCTTGTAAACCGGGCTTTTTTACCGGGGTTGGGGAGATTTATGAAGGAGATGAGGAATGTCGGCTTATTTTTTATTCTAAAAGTTAAAAGAAAATAAAAATTTTTTTGTGGGATACTGTCTCAATAAGTTATGCACAAATATCTTAACATTTATTTTGTGGCGCTGTGCTCATGGGAAGAAATTCATAAATCGATATGTTTACTTTGAAGACCTGGTCAGTGATGATGTATATATTTGCGAACCAGGGGGCCTGATGCATAAAGGCATCGCAAGGCTGCGAGGCGTCGCAACAGGGTCGCAAGCAGAAAACTCGGTTGCATAAAACTGTTGCAGAGTTGCGATGTGTCGCAAAACACCCAAAATTTGCGACGACAAAATCGGGGTCGCAAGCCCATCGCAGCACCTTTTAATCCAAAAATAAATGTAAATAATATTTGTTCACTGTTTGTTTTAATCAAGATATTGGAATATGTTTGTTATATTAGTACGGCCGCTGCTGACAAAAATTTATATCTAGCTCTAATTTTGCATAAACACTAAGATATTTGTTTCATAAATTATTATCTAAACCTTTCCAGCATTACATATAATTATTATCTCATAATAAAATGTAAACAGACGTTCTTTAGAAATACATAATATTCATACATCATAATATAAAAATAATGTGCGCCATTTTCTTTTTCTTACAATATCTCATTTACAGAATTTGTAATAGAGAAAATATGTATATGGAGCCTTGGTTTTCATATAGTTATAGACTGGCACATGGCTCCAAGAACATCTGTTCACTGTTAGATTTAAATGGTAATGTACATATTTTTATGCCAACTAATAATAATAATAATTTGATAATAAAATTAATAATTGATATTTATTTATTCTATAAAGCGTAAATCCGCCAGAAATGGTGCCCTAAACACTTTATACATGACTAAAAGGTTACAATTGGAATGATATTGGTTAATTTTACAATAAGAAACTCAAAAATTACAAAATTAAGTTTATAACTACAACAACTTTTAAGAGAATTCGTATCACAGAAATTCATTGACTACACTAATGAGTTTTCAAATGAGATTTAAAAGCTGACAGAGTGTATTTCGAATTTCGGATTCATAAAGGTCCAATTCAAAACGTTGTTTGTTTACGGACGTCCGGCCAGACTGACAAAGGACCGTCGCTATAGCTTAGATAAATTATAGTAAGCTGAGCTAAAAAAATGCAGCGGTACGATCATAACTTCGAAATGTGGCCTGACAAATCCGGGTTTTAATGTGTGCGCATAATGCCAAAACTCATGAGTGGCATCGATAAGCTTTGATAACTAAACCTGTCAGTGTTCGATTAGGTAGCGTCATATTGACCCTCTGGCATACGACCAGATTACTAGCGCCAGAGTGTCATGACATCTACGTCTGAGGATCGCATTATAAGGCCTTATGAAGATGCAAATATTTTCGTCATTTCTGACAACGCTTCTTGGGCTACAGGTACACTGTCAATCAACCTTAATCAGGCCATACGATAGCATTTTTTGTGTACTTTCTAATAATACCAAATATGAGCGAGAAAAATTCCTGTTTAACCCAGCACATTGGTAAACCCCTCGCCATGTCTGTTGAATTTATGACCGCATGAACACAAGCATGGCTCGCACGGGTTACACAGGCAACTTGCTGGCCACACAGGGAATGACCCGTGTCCATGGAGACGGTGTTTCAGTTTGGGTTGCGAGCTCATACATATACAATTGTGTTTATTCACCATTCCAAGCATAATATTGAGATTATGGGCCGTTTTCCACAATATGAATGCAACCAGATTTAAGACCACTGCGATACATTCCTCCATATTACTCGTATCACGACTCGAGTAGGCTTACTAGCCCAGTTATCTGATTGCCTACTGAGTTGGGTTGTTAGGGCTATCGATTAGTGCGCTCAGATGCGACACAACAGTACCCCGGGAACATTCTCCTATCAAGTTTCGGAGAGAGTTTGATGACAACGAAGCGTGAATCGAAAACGTTTAAAGCGGAATAACGCTATTTTGGACCACGCCCAAATCCTTAATTACAGTCGGATGTAGAGATTTCTAGAGATGTTCAAAGTGGAAAGTTAAAATTGGTGCCAACTAGCGTAAAACTATATGAAATTTTTAAACGTTACCATTTTCAAGGCCATTGATTCGAAATGAGAAGTACACGAAATCGGAAACTCGGAAGAACTTAAAGATATACCAGTGCCATATAGTAAAATAACAAGGCTTCTTCTTGTAGATATTATTTGGAAATTACACAGCTTAGTTGTAACGGTGAAACTGCAAAAAGTTCCTTTTTTCATTACCTCCTAACTGTTCATACATTATGGTATACATATGTTAAACTGAAATATAATTATGAATACGAACTGTCAGTTGTGTGAATATAAGAATGTTAATAGGCTGGATCTTGTTTGGTATATGTGCATATGAAGGGAAATCAATTCATGTTTTTTTAATTAGGAAGTGTGTGTGTGGGGGGGGGGGGGGGCTAAACGAAGAGAAAATTGGGAAATCTTAAAGTTTCTTGGGGATAAAAGTTTATATATTAAACATATATATTACAATAATGAAACAATTGACAAATGATATGTTAATATGATAATTGGATACCTAATTTGCACAGCTGATAATTCCATGTCAGTAAAATATAAACAATGTTAAACAATATTCCACAGGTGATATCATTTCGGATTCGATACGATACGTATAGACCTAACCTTATATAACATATATTCGTACATGACAGATGCATGTGAATTAAAAATGCCCTTGGCGCCCTTGGCGATGTTTCAATTCTTGTTGCGGACATATGTATTTTCCCAGTTTGACATTTTGTTCAATATTATTTACAATGTGTTTTATATTTGTTAACGAATTATAAAGATGATTACTTATTCTTGCAATTATATATTTTAGGACCTTCAATGGTGTTTTTTGTTTAACGTTGTCACAAAAACTATCTGCTTTTAAAAAACCAAGTTTAAATGTGTACTTATCGAAGGTGGTTACACTACTTTTTCACTGCCTAGGAGACACATAGTTTGACACTACCTAGGAGGCACATGGAATCGCCTTATTCGGACAAGTGTACGTGCCGGCAGAATCTAAGAATACACGACACGTGAAGCATAAATGGCGTCAATCCCGTCGCAAGTGCTTGGCAAGTAAGTGAAATTGGCGTCATGTTTTAGGCAACCGTCACAAGAGCTTCGCAATTTCCATCGCAAACCCATCACAACTTTGCGATTTGCGGAAATTTTATGCAACAGGCCCAAGCATGGCCCGCGAGGGCTTCAGATTTTCGAAGATCTTTGACTGGATATATATTTTTTGTTAGACCAATAAAGGATAGATTGATATGAGGAAGATTTAATAGATGAAACAAATTTATGTTTTAAGGCAAGGAAGCTATTCCTAAAGAAAGAAAAGGGAATATGCATACCTTGTTAGTTGCATAAGCGGAACCAAGGGGGAACCCCCCCCCCCCCCTGCTTTTTTTCAACCTTTTTGAAGGGTTTCAGTCGTATGTGTGGACCCTACCTCAGCCTGCACTCCCCTTTTGAGGACCTTGGGACCTTTTTGTAGATTTGGTAGGAACTAAATGATGTATTCTTTGGACACCACTCAAATTAAGGAATAATGTGTTATACTATGTATATACTATGTACTTAAAGTGGAAAACCACTAGAAGTATCGTAGCAAAATTCAGTTGGTGAAGTCTTGATGGACGGCATGCGTGGCTGAGCACTAATTATCTGTATTAAGCACTGTTACACCTGATTGTCGGCCGGGTAATGTCCTTGTTAACTTTATAACATATTCTTCCAACAATCTATCAGGTCTATCAATATGAATTTTCTTCCCACATTGATCCACCCAGCACGCTTTTAGGCGAAAAGCCTTAGGAGTGTAATTAGAAAAAAAAAAAGTAAATGGAACAAAAATAGAGTATGTATAGACAACATCTATGCCAAATATAACCAACAGAAGGTATTTGTCCGTGAAACATATTTTGTATATTGATAAACCAGTGGATCTATTTTGGGATGATATATCCGTGACGCGGTATTTTAAATTAATCGGGAACTTATGCACGAGCTTTCTTAGATAGTTTAGGTGATACAACTGTTTCCAGAATTGTTTATTTAAGTTGTAAATGCTATGTGAGAGTGCAGCGACATTTGTTGCGGTCATTTCAGTATTTTAAGCGAAAGGACTACCTGGATGAATTGTGAGATTAACCACATTCGCTTGCTGACATAAGAATTGAGTACAGGGGATCTCGAGATACATATTTTCACATTTACTGACTATGCACGTGGATCAGGTCAAACATGCTTAAATCGGTCACCGACAGCAGGGGTTATTCATGTGCACAATTGTCCTTAATCCTTCGCTGGAGGACTCTGTGTCATGTGGTGTTTGTATACCCAGGTATTCCGGTCATTGCCGAGTTCGGCTGTTCCCTGTGCATGGTAGCCTTCATGCAACTCAAAAATCACTCATAATTATGTGTACAATAAACAATTATTTATTCTCAAATCGGCGAGGTCACTACAGCAACAAAAACCTGTACAATGAAGTATAGCACAGTGTCATACGCAACGCGGTTTCAGAGAACATTGCAAACAATGGTGGAACAATTTCTTTGATAAGTATCAGATTCCATTAGTCTGGGATGTTCATAGGATTATCCACTTGACATGGATATACATAAGCAGGTTACTAGATATTTGTATCGTGAGGTGAATGGTCTCATAGGCTAATGTGAAATGTGTGTCCTCTGTGCAAATGACGTCATGTTATCACATGTGATGATCTTTCTTAAAATGGCTACTATAAACGTGTATAGTAACAAGGGATATAATGGTTGTAAATCTATACTTAAGGGGTCATGAGAGGTCATGCTCATAAATTATTCCCAATATTATTTATCATTCTGAACGGCAGGGGCTCTTAGTTTCCTTTGTTCCCAACAGATGTCGCTTTATACCAGTCTGACGCATTGTTCTTGTGGTAACATGATAACATCGGTTAAAAAAAAAATGCGGCAAAAATAAAAGCAGTTCTTCCTTTATGAAACAACAAAAACTTATGTGTAGATATAAAAAAATTAATTACAAACATTATGCTGTTACATTAATCCGTTACTTAAAAAGAAACCACCTTTGTGATTCTCTATCGTTTGTTACAGACACAATTGGAAATCACAACTTTACCTAAGACATAAATCGGTCCTCCTCATGCTCACCCTAATAATCAGCGTCATCATCTAGATGGCAGATCCATGGTCACTCTTTTTTTTAAATTTTTAAATTTATGGACAGACAACAATGGTCATGCATTCACATGCATCAGTTTCCTGATAATAATGTTTTCTTTGTATCAGCTCAGCCTCTCCCGAAACCTTCGTCAGTACCGACATTCTGCGGGTTAACACATCGTCATCAGTAAAATAGTTAATAAACGAATAAATGGATTCAGGAACAGTAAAACGAATAGACAAACATGGGTGAAAAAATAACTTCCTATACTTCCTCCAGCTTCTCTTTAAGAAGCAAACATTAAGAAATACTTTTTTGTCATATAAATATATATAAACACAATTATTAAAGAGTTTTTAATATTTTATTTATTTAAAACAATATTTAATCAGAAAATAGAGCTTAAAGGTGGAAGAAATATTCCCTTGGAATTTGAAAATAACGTCGTAAAAAGAAACAAGTAATACCACATGCCTTGTGCAACTGAGAAATGTACCTATATGTATATATATATATATATATATATATATATATATATATATATATACTGAATATTCTGTCAAACTTATATTTGCAGTTAGCGGTAAATATAAACTTAGATAATGGGATAAACTTGGATAAACTAAACTATAAACAAGGATTGTACAAATAGTTTTTAAACTAATCAAGGCACTCTCTATGGCTCAGATGATGGCGTCGGTAGTCCTTGGGGTGGAGGAAACCGGAGAACCCGGAGAAAATCTCCGGCCTTGGACGGGCGACTACAACTCACTCTGAATGTTTGACCAGGTATGCCATTATAAAGTTGTAAAATAGGTGAAAAAAACAACATCCTAACATAATTGTATTTATACTACTTATATTTTTCCTTAAGTACTGTGTGAAAGGCATCTTGTATCATTTTAATATCTGCTGATCTATATGTGAGGCTATAGAAGCCTGAAATGTCAAAACTCAGTTATCTATTTTGCAAGTGTCAAATTGTCAAATGTGATATATAGATGGCGCCACTGAATCATTGTAGTAGTTAGGGGGTGGGGGGGGGGGGGGGGGTTATTTAAATATACAAATCGAAATATTAACAATTTTGTGAAGTGTAAATCAGTCCTTCCAAAGTGTTAATAGATGAGACGATAACAAGGAAAGGACAAACGTATAGACACCGCTCTGTGACAGTTTGATGAAAATGATATTAAACCGGTGAGCATTTGTATACCATTAGTCATCAAAGGACATGTATTAATTAAAATAGATCATGTGATAAGAAAGGAGGTATCAATCCCCCTTACACTGGGCCCGACATATATATATATATATATATATATATATATATATATATATAATTTAATTATATATATATATATATATATATATATATATATATATATATATACGAAGTATAGTAGCAAATGCCATGAAAGTCGCTTAAAGTAATACGCAGTAGGTATATACACAAGGACCGTTGAATTAATCAAACAATATACCATTTGTAAATTGATGTTTCATTTGATCCTATGTGTTATTTATAAGTGACATTTATAGGACTAAAAAGTTATTGTGACGCTATGCAATTTGTACAAATGTACTATTACCTTTGTACAATAGGGCGCGAATATGACTACTGCTTGTGTTAACGGCTGTTACGGAAACCGGACGACCTTGCCGCTGACTGGACAATAAGCATGCTAGTGATATCGGCAGGGTTTAATGCATAGCCCGACCAATGTGCCACTAATAGATAGTTGTGTTTAAATTGCTACACTACTGTATAGATACATTTATATACTTTACCATGAAATGGACGACTTTGGATATCTAAATGCTTTATTTGCCAATTCATCGACATCCTTGCAAATGCCGTTTGATTTATAATGGCATCTACATTATAAATACAAATAGCCCTGTTTTAATAACTTTGACTGCGGTTACGGTACTGACCATACGTAACATTATAATCGACTGCTTTATTGTGTTACATGTTCCTGTCTTAATTGTCCGGTTTCAAACGGCATGGAGCATACGCAATTAGAAAGACTTGCATAAAAATATATTAATCTATTATAATATAAATATGTACATAATATTTTTCACTAATATAGTGATTACATAAGGTATGATTTCTTGTATATTATCCATATGGAGGACACCTATATATATATGCTGTGCTTGTCTTAGAAAGATGTCTCCGGTAACGTCCAACCCAAAAAATCATGTTGACCCGTACAATTTATTATTAACCTGTAGCAATCACTTTTGGTCAGGGATAAGGAGAATTTAACCTAGAATTAGTTTGTTATTGCGACGCAATGTGTGTATGTATGTATATAAATCCATCCCATACGGGCCTCCCGTCTCAAAATTTGAGGGACGAATATTGACTACTTAAAAAAAATTAGGGTTCACAAAAATACATAGATTTCTGAAGATTTGAACTTGATGATCGCGGTCAAGGTCACCAGTTTTCAAGCTTTTTTCGAGAACTTTTGGGTTCACAAAAAAAAAATCTTGACCTTGAAGGTCAAGATCACCGATCTTCGTACTCGTCCAAGATTTCGGAAGAGACATTCCAAATTTCCTGAAAAAAATATTAAATTGTTCAAAAGTTATCGCGTTCACAAAAATGACACAGACGACAGGGGAGACATAGTTCTTTCAGAGTTCACGTATGAGGTATACAACGCTGACGAAACACCAAAAATAATGTTGGCGCATGCGCAATATCGGTACCAGCCCGATGCGAACAGGTCTGCTCGTGCTATTTATATCGGACAATCACTTAATTGTTATTTGATGTGATTTTCTCTACGTTTCATAGTTCTTGTTTGTTTCTTTTGAATTCTCCAATTGTCAAACACAAGACCTGTAAACGGACTCGTTAATAGCCCTGCCGTCTCATACGGCCTAGCTTCATGACGTACCCAAGGAAGAGTTTCACCAACCACAATCACACATGTTACTGTGTGCACACCACTTATGGATAAACAGAATTACTTTATGATTCGTAGGTCTGTGTATGGTGGGACACAATGGAGGCATCAACAGAGTAAAATAAAATTTCATTATGTGTGCAAGCTAAGTTTGATCAATATCAGAATGTATGTATTTTCTGGTTAAACGAAATATAAATTTTCAATTAATGACTGTTTTGTTTGAGTTTTGGGAAAATAAAGGACATAACACAACTCACTTATAATCACATTATCACTTATCCTTTTAGGCAGCTATATTGTATAATGTAATCTCTGTACATGCCTAGCAAAGAGGTTTTAAATGCGAGACGGATTCTGCGGAAACATATATTCCCGTTATACAGCAGGGTACGGAGATGTAACTTTTCGTCTATATCAGTTTTAGAAAATGGTATGAATGCTATGATATCATGTCCCTTTAGATTATCATAAAAGCCTTCGAGTCACTGTTAGGATTAATCAAACAGTCAATAATATATACGGCAGGAGCAGTAACAGTGTTCAAATAATGCACCATTTGTAACTTAATGCTTTATAGATTCTATAGATCTCTGAGAAATGACAGCTGCTTAACGAAAGAGTCAGTACGACACTCTGCAAACTGTACAATTCATGTATCATTTATGTTACTTTTATGGACACGGTCGTAATTGCAACTGGCCACTTAGATTGGATAAACAGACAGACTAATGATATCGACATGTTTGAATGGACAATCCGTCAGTAATAAGCTGGTATATATTTAATCGGCATCACTACACTACGGGTATATTGATATAAGTGTAAATGTCTGTCGTTGGCTATTAAATGCTGTGTTGACCAATGGACATACATGTATATCATCTCTGCATGTATCGTCTAATATTAACAGTTCCGAACTATGCATATTCCTGTTTCAATAACACTAATTGGGAAAAGAGTCCATTTATTTGTTGTTACAATATCGACACAACCTCTGGTTGAGACCACAGACATATTATAAACTAAGTTTAAGCATAATAAAAACGTGGTTTTTAGTTATTGTTTTTCGGAATACCTCCTAGATTTTAGGTCGGAAAATCCTGTTTGAATAATGATAGTTTGTCCCCAGAGAACGATTGCTTTACTTTTACAATGATGACAACACTTTAAGACGATAGTAGGCAAAAGTCACATACATAATAAATTCTGGCCCTCGGATATGCAGGCAAAGTCTGACATGCCAAATTATACCGATTCTTGTAGGATTGGTTGGAATTTCGTAGGGAACCGATTCAACAATTTATTTTTGCTCCCAGTGTTCGAAATTCGGCAGATCGATGGAGTTAAACAAACCAACTAAAAGAAATCGGGAAGTAAGACCACGCGATCTGTGTTGTGCTTCGCTTGCCCATTTCAAATAATCGCTCAGCTATGTCGATCCATCTGCTGTTACTCGCTCCATAATGAGCCCGGCAATGATCGTGAATAACGTATGGGTTGGCTGAGATCTAGTTTACGTGGCACACATTGATCCTCAACGAAATAACGAGGCAATTTATTGGATATTTACGGTAGTACATCTTTCATCTTTAGGAGAATACGGTATAAAAGTTTAAACGCCTGTAACACGTATCTGCTCCTCGGATTGACGCTTATCTTGTCACCATTAACTTAATTTCCAGGCCAAACGGATTGAAGTGGACGTATACTAGGCTTTTCGCTTGGTTTACTTGGGAAATGCAGTGATTGTCACTGAATCTTTTCCAGGTGGTTGGTGCTGCTCTTACAAATGTTACCTGGATTCTCCTATTCGGCATTTGAGGTTAATTTTTATAATATGTTATAAACTGACGTCATCATCAGAGTGTTTGTATCAGTGTATATGCAATTATTTGTTCATTATGCTATATATTTAATTTTACAGTTATTGTCAAGATTTGAACCAACATTTACGGGGGGTCATCCTAAAACAATACTCCTATTTTGAAGAACTCGATTAAAAGGGCCAACATCATCTGACCATCATATACTAAAGGTGATCCCTTTTATAAAAAAATAAGCCAGACAAACCGCATATCACCCCACATAGGCTGTTTGTGGTGTTTATATCAACGTGTTGATAATAAGTAGGGGGCCCGCCGAAATAATCAAAACAAATTCAACAGGGACATCTGGCAACAAGTCAGATAAGCCAGAGCTTTGCAAATGGCGTTTTGCAACAGGTGACCTTTTTACCTCCGCACTTATATGCAACCTACCACCTTAGGTTACATGTTTTTCCCGTTTGTCAACATTGCCGTGTTTACAAACATGTTGTTGATAAACAAGTTCATACATCCTTCACGAAGGCGTTATAAGAACTTTTCACAACCAAAATTACCCCATGCTCATTAATATATACACAGAGGAAGCCAGAAATCACATGAATTCATTTAAAAAAAAGTAGGTGAATCGGCATCTTTAAGTATTTTTGCTATATTTTGCTAAAAACAAACAAGCAAACGGGTCGAAAATATAACCTTTGTTACAGATGTGATATATAAAAAAAACAAACAAAACAATTGTTTTATAAAAGAAGAACAAAAAGTAAACGGTGAAAAGAATCACTTTATGAATGTGCAGAATGAAAAAAAAGCAAAACGGCTCACCTCTTTGCAGCCCATACAATTGTGCAAGTGTGAAATGTCCCACATGCAAACTTCATATACATGCTTTCATCTGGAACTAGAGTCCAAAGTCTCAAGTATGAGATACAAGTACGTATTTTAAAGTAAGTTTACAAATACTTTTTATTTGTATGTTTGATTAAATTTGCAATACTAAAGCTTGGTATATATATATACTTTACTCCGTGTAGTTTGGACATATTTTTAAATGTCTTTAAAGTGTGTGACAAAGATTTCCTTCTTTGGATTCAAGATGGAATCGTCCTGATTACTCGAGTCTTTACCTCCGAGTATGAGTACTATCCGACTCTAAATACCTCCGGTCCGTGTACCTGAAAAACCCGGACATGAATCCCACATCACTGATTGAAGGCGATAATTAGCTGCGATACAAATGCTTTATTATCTACGCCAAAAGGTGCCAGGGGCTCATGTGATCGTCTTGTGATCTTTGTGTGTGCGTGTGTATGTGGGCATATCGCAGAAAGGTTTGAGTGAATTAAAAAGTAATCCTGCAGAAGGATAAGCCGTGGGCCACAGAGGAAACCATTTTGGGGCGGATCGGTGAATTTAAAATGCTGATCTGAATTTGGTAACAGCCAAAACTTCCCTCTTTTGTCTGCTGTCATGTTTGGTTTCTGTACAACATATCCAAATATATGTCGATCTTCTAAAACATTAACGACCTCTTTGTCGGCATATGGCCAATAATCCCGAAAAAAATTAATTTAAATCAATTGAGAACTATTTCCTTTATGTTGTCAAATGATATAAAGCATATTTTAATAAAAATGGACCAGTGAGGAAATCCCGCCCCACCCCAAGTCTACGCTCGCCGACTCATTGAATTCATCATCGACGATTTACAGCTTGTACGAAACGACCGCTGTTAGAACCTTTTTAAACTATTTCATCATTATATCATGGGGGTAGACAAATACATGACATAATACATATGATATAAGACCAAAGCTCGTCAGTATATAGCGTGATGTCGCCAAAGAAAACCCTTACACATTTGATTTAATTTTTGTGACTATTTTAACTTTGGTTCCAAAACATATGGGAGAAAATACACGTTAACGTCTAGTTTTCCATGCAGCATCTGATTTAAACTACTCTTTTATTGGACACAATATCACAAAAACCGCCCATGAACACATATATGGCTTTTATATGTTCACAGAGGAACCTATATATCAAGATAAAGATTTCCCCATACTTTTCAAACAGTGTTTTAAACGAAATGTAAATTTACAATTTGCACTAATCCAGTAACATTTAATCGAATTCATTTTCATTTGAATTCATTGAACTCATATTCTTTAACTTTTCAGTCTGTCTAGGAACCTGGTCTTTTTAAATGGGACTTGATTGGCTTGATATGGAATTTAATTTCGAGATACCACGGCCCGTGAAAAGAACTGCCGGAAAATGAATGAATAAATACATGTTAAATGTCGGGCAAGGTAACAAACAGGCCGGAGGGTCCATCACCTATCTCAGTTTGACTGATTCTGGTCCATTGTAACACTTTCGTCTCATGCCACTATATCCCCAGGTCATTTAACATTCACCCATGATCAGCTGTAGCTATTCGGTCATGTCTGGTCTTCCTCCGGCCTTCCGCCCATGCTCCTGGCCGCAGGTATGGATCAGTGATAGGCATTACACATAGACCCAACTTGAATCCAAGACAGGTCTAGATGATATATCTCTTCGCAAATTTTGTGTGCCAAATAATTTGTGAATAGAGTGTAAAATCACCTTGTGTTGCTGCTTGTAAGACATACTCGGTTAGGCTCCCCCCAAAAATAATTGGTAGGGTTCTCAGGCACCGCGCGCATCAATTTCAACTCCCAGCATCAAAACTTTTTATTTAGCTTTAAAATAGAAACATATCAATTCTGAGCTGCAGACGCTCAGACTTTCTTTTAAAAGATAAAATGGTACAATTTTGATAAGATTTCCTTTGTTTTGTAGTGCTTTTAACTGTTAAGCAAAATAATTCCGTTATTTTCATGCTTCTCCTTTATCATATGGCATTTTTTTCGAAACATATAAAAAAAGTTGGAAAAAATCGCCCGCCCCCACTGATTTCCGAAAAATGTGCCTGAGAATCAACCAATTTTTGGGGGCCTTAGTGTTCAGGTTACTTAGGAATCTTTAATATTGAATATTAATAAAGAATGTCTTTCTAGTTAAAAGTGTTTACTGATAGTTAGAAATATCGTTATATTGAATCAAATCGAATTATACTAGCTAAAAACTAGGAATGGTGTATTGAATTACAATACTATATTATGTGCAATAACCCGATATTAAATTGTAATCACATTTGCAAATAATCGCCAAAATTTGCCAGTGCAGAGAAAAATAAATCATGCAAAAGATAAATGTTCAAAGGGAATGTTTCGAATCTGTATTTATTGCCTCGAACTTACTTTTGCATGGGGACCTTTTATATCTTTATCCGTTGCACGAAATTGGTAATATAATACAATTTGTAATTTTTACAAATTGTGCCCCATTTCATCATGTGTCTGCAAATCAGCCATATTTGGATCACGAATAGAGAGACAATATAAAAGATATGATTTTACATTAGGCAGACACAGGAAAGCACGAACACACATTTTGGCCCAAATATATTTATAGAAATAAACTAATCAACCCTTGGAAAACTCCCCTTATTATATAGGGTTGGTGGGTGAGCTAAATCAGGTCAGCCAAGGACATTGGCGTCAGAACAGGGAGGAAAGGAAATCATACCATGCTATTCTTAGTATCATATTTATATATTGGAAATTAACATATTAATAATTGGAATTATAGACTATGGTTACATATTTGACTTTACCATGAAATATATAACTCTGGTATGCTTGAAACATAATACCTGATTCTTTAAAATCTAATACATGATTGTAACATATTTTGAAATGTGTATCACAGATAATAAAAGTTATTTTTTTTTAATAAAAGAAATTGTTTAAACTTTAATTACCCTCCCGAGCCTGCGAGTCATCCCCCACTCTTGAAGATAAATTGACTTACTGAAGATCAATTCTGTTCCATGAACAAAGAAAAATTGATCTGATAGAACCAATAGAACCTAGAGCGACTATTTAAATCTCTCGTGGTCTGCCCTTTTCCTGTGACCTTTTAGTCCCCGCCATCTTTCTTATGCACCATAGGTCCAAGTAAAACTCCCTCGGGCGGACTCAGGCAGCGGTGAAGGGTTGATAACAACACATGATGCGTCGTCATGTGGGCGGCTCCACTAGGTGAATCAATATCAAGAACACTGCCTGGTGTCTGGAAGTAGATATGTAAGAGATTGATCTTATACCACAGATCCATTAATATTAATTATCCAATATTGGAATAGCTGCATAAGTGTAAACGTGAGTAAATTATTCTTATGCATCATAAATTATTTAATACCTGAGTACTGTTTTCTCTGTTTTGGATGAAATGCCAGAAGGACCTGAGGATAATGGGCGATTACTGTCATTTAGGTATTGACAAGTGACATGTCTTGATGCATAATTCATACGTATGGACTAAGCGAGTAATATAACCTAATTTTTACCACTTTGGTCCCTGGCTGATTAACATTGTTGCCTCCGCCAGGAGGGTATGCGTTAATCCCCGTTCGTGTTTGTGTCTGTGTTTTTACAATATAACTCACGCAGTCATGAATAGAATCCCATGAAATTTCCAGGAAACCTCGAGAATGGACCATTAAAGAATCGATTAGATTTGGGTGTGGATCCCGCATGTGATCCGGATCCAGGAATAGCTTCCATGAATATCCACAATTGTGTATTCACATACGCACCAAAGAACCTGGGAATATGGGCTCAATAAGTGAATAAAATCACAATTTGCGGAGAACCCCACATTGAGGACTGCCTACATGGCGAGAGCCTGCATTCCATTCACATGGATTGTACAACTAGTTGTAATAACTAATACGAGGCACTCTCCAAGGCTCGGTAGTCGGTAAGGGTGGAGGAAACCGGAGGACCCGGAGAAAACTACCGGCCTTGGACGGGCCACTACAACCCACTGTCATAGCACCGCCGGGAATCGAACCCGGGTCTCCAGAGGAGAAAGCCGAGCGTTTTACCACTCAGCAGATGCAGCTGTCCAGGTCTCTTAATCGGTCCATACTCCAAGGTTGCTTCGTGCAGAAGTTCTCCAAGCCTTGTTTGAATTTACCTATTCGGTCAATATTCCCAGGTTCATTCGTGCTTAAGTAACTCTAAATTTGTGAATATTCCTGGAAGTCCTAAATAGACCTTCCTGCATAAGGCGGATCCCCACCAAAACCTGCGCGATTCGTCCTTGGCCAATTCCCTATATGCCTTGAAAGTTTCATGAGATATATTGTGAACAAATACACACGCACACACAAACAGACACACACCATTACACACGCACCATCACAGATTCACCCACGCACACAAACACACATGAACAGGGTTGAACGAAAACTTTCCTGGGGGAGGCAACAGTTCTGGATCACCAGAGAAATCCGATTCATTTTTTTTAGGACCCGGCTACACCACTTGCAAAGGCTATTAAAACTCTTGGACTGTAAATGGACTGGAAGTTTAAATTGCTTTACAGTTCATTTCACAGGCCTAGTATACCAGGAAGGAAATTTTTCATATCTACACGAATGGGTAAACTTTCTTTTACCACGGTGTTAAATCATTTGGATTAAAATTGGACCAATAATTACGACCAATAATATGATTACAATGTTACAGGTGCTCCTTTTATTGTGTGACACGGGCGAAACTCGTGTTGTTGCACTATATGTTTAATCCGTACTAGTTGAACTCTCGTTGTAATGCTAGCTAGGGGCCGAGGTCAAGTGATGACCCTGGTATATAGACAGACACACAGCGATGCTTTTCTAGATGATTCATGTGACGCGTGCTTACCGTGTATAATGTATTATTCTTCGAATGTTCTAGAGGTAGAATATTCTCGGCTTGGGGTGAAGAGTATATAAAGGGGCTGTGTTTAGAGCCGATGGGGGGGGGGGGGGGGGAGCAGAGATTTCCAGCGGACGCAGAAACGTGTGTCAGTTTCTGGGACCTTATCCGACGAATGCGGCAATTATAGATTTTCTTCAGAGTTTTTCCTGGATTTTGTGCATTTGAACTTCAGTTTACTTTCTGGATTGTTACAAGAGTTTTGCACTGGACTGTCATTCTCCGAGAGTATACATTTAAAGAACTTATCGTTGTGACGGTGTTGGTATCCAGGTACTGTGCACATTGTTTATTATTCTGTGTGATTGTATTGATTTGTTGTTATACCGCTGTTTTACTGTATAATTGTATTGATTTAGTGTATTGTAATGTTAGGGTTGTTTTAAGAATAAATTTTAGTTATTTGTTAACAAAAAAACACTGACTTCTTTATTCATTCCCCTAGACATTTCACGCTGCCTAGTGTTACAGAATCTGATATTTTATCTCTGTTACAGAATTTGTGTTCATCACGTATACGTGATCTGTTTATATTAGGTTCCGTAACAACAATAATTTGTACTATCACGTGTCTTCCATTTTGAGTACCCATTCTAACCTAGCTGTGTTAAGATCGAGCATGTGTGATGAAGACCTTAGCCAGTGGTCTTCTAGTGAGGAGAGCAACAACCCACCAAAATTGTAATAACGTCATATGAAATAAATATTTGTATCCACCGAAAAAGATTTTCGCAATTACTGATTTTAGCTGACTTCCGTCGCCGTTGCCCTTTCATTTCCGGAAAACTGTTACAGAACCGCTGGATGGTATTAAATAATGATATCATAATAATACTAAAAGGAAAATTTTGGTATTTTCTTTGTACACAAGACTGGTGGGGCCGCCTATAAATTTTATGCGTGCTTCCATCCGGGCATCTATTGTGAGTGAAAATTAAACATATCTCAATCTCTTTCTTTTTGGGAAACGGTTTCCACTTGATTCATGGTACCACCTATGTAAAATATCACCAGATCACGAAGTCGCCAGAAGACAAGACATATTTAAAGAAACTTTACATCTTTGATACAGGAATTTACAGAGCTTTGGGAGACATTCCATAGATACGTGTATCAACTGATACACCTATAGTCACTTGACGGCCGCTATTATTTTAGTTTGCAACATAGAAATACTTAATGTCTTAATATCAGAATAAGATATAGAGATCCATGTAAGAACGCTGTTTATTAGGCTTACACCCCTTTGTACTTGAGGCTGGTTGCAAGTTTAGCAGAGGTTTCTTTTAATTGAATTACTTGTCTCACGCCCAAAGAACGTTCGACCGTGGATAGAACACGCTTTTCGTATGAGGCAGACTTCGTCGCTCGAGGGACACCGGAAATTACCTATTGGTCACGTAGTGGTCATGTATTAATGATCGTGTTCATTAACCGCAATGGAACCCCTGGAGAAATGGTACGGTTAGCTCTCTCTGATTGTCTGGCCATAACCTCAGCCAGCATTGGAGTTGATTTAATGCAAAATTCTCACAACTATATTCAGTTGATGGTATACACTTTTAAATTCTCTTTTAAACCGGATTTTACTATTAAAGAAACAATGTGCAATTGCTAGTGTTACACTTATTGTGCAAGCCTTCCGAAATCAAGATTTCTATATATATATATATTCATTTTAATCATGATTAAAAATTTTAAAATTAAAAAACTTTACAGTACAAAGTACACAAAATGCATCAAAAGAAGGAAGACTCATTGTAACGTTGGGGAAATACTTACCATAATAAAACTGTAGGAGATCCATATATATATATATATATATATATTGACCATTTTCCACCCTCTATGAGAGACTCTTCCTGTCTGTATAAATTTAGTTTAATGCTTTAACTGTATAGACAATGCAGGTGGCCATCACTCTTAATCCAGACAGATTATTAATTTGAATTTAAGGTCTTTTCTACTGGGATTCTGAGATAAATATGACTGTGTCATGGGAGTAATTATACCAAATATATTATTTTACATACTGTGTTGCTTTAATGATTTTGTCAGTAACTCATTCATCGTTCATGTTTATGACTATTTCATTTATTTATTAACATACCAGTGGCGCATCCAGAATTTTGTAAAAAGGGAGCACAACTGCCTCAAGGGTGTATTTCGCTCAGCGTCTTCATGAAAAAGGAACGTCGAATGTTTTATACAAAAATAACATGGCCATATGTTCAGTGTCACTTGTGACCTTAAAAAATGAAATTTGTGAAAAAAAATATAAAATCTTTAATTATTTAATTCATAATACTTTGAAAACTTAAAAAAAAACCCATAAAAACTGTTTATCACTTTATCACACTCAGCAGCAAATAGAAATGCTACTTAAACTACCCAACGTTGTGGCCATAAATATTTAGCGGCAATGGCAATAGATTTGTATCCCTGAAACATTTGATTAATAAAACTTCTACATTAAAAGAAATCTTAAACATATTAACACCTGAGGTGCCCTCTTATAATGATCTAACAATGAATATATCAGGAAATATGAACACCAAACAATAAAATTAGAGTCACAGGCACTGAATCTTCACACATTCGACAAATATAATTTAAACATTTTAATACTTTTATATTCGTAAAACAAAGCTTCAGGGAAAGTTGTGGTTGTATCAGATAAATAACATGGAGATTGGCCAGACGAATAACTTAACACCTCAATGAATTGAAGCATTTTTTAACAATATTTCGTTAATTGACAAAATGTTTAATAATTCCCTTGGCGCTTTCACCTCACCCCCACCCCTCACCCCCCTGTGTTCTCTCTGGATCCGCCAATGATATTTTTGTTTGATATATGATATGTTTGATATATCAAATGTTTTACGATGAACTTAGAACTAAAGACTCCCTAATTAAGACACCCTTTGCCAAGGATGCTTTACAAGTTTCTATTCTCAGGTTGCTTCCTTCTTTATTAAGTAATAAATATTTGCTTAATAAATTTATATTAACTAAACTGATTGTTTTCTAGATCCAATATTTCGCTGCAAAATAGAATCTGGTCCTTTGAAAACCTTTCCTTTCTCAGGTGGCAACGGACCATTGGTCAGTATCAGTCTATAACATAATAACATTTCGGGGAAAATACATGTTATATAGAGTTATATAAGTTAATCCTCTGTAAGGCCACAACCTCTCCTATGCAGACTGCGGTCAGTTTTTTTTTCCGGACAGGAGAAATTATGCTAAAATACGAGGTTACCAATGATTTAAGCAATTAACCAGTTTCTCCGGTAAACAACACACGCACAGGAATAGAGGCAAGATCACAGAGACAAGACAAATAGAATCTCCTCTTGAGTTAATGTACTCAAACCCTCTTTAACATGTCTTTACATTAAAGGGTAAACCCAGCAAAATCAGGTGGATATAACAGTGGTAATATCTTCCTTAGGCCATCTATGTGCACTTTGATTAACAATAGGATTATCTAGCGTATCAGACGGAACAAGATGCTGCCATTTAATAACTTGTCCTAAAAAATATATACATAAAATCAGTTAATGATAAGGCCTAGAAGTGATGTTCCTGTCAAACTCAGCGAATGACCAAGTTACCGAAAGTTAACAAGGGAGAAAGATAATCCTGCGGCAATCCTACCATAATTTGAGGATTTGGGCGTGGTCCAAGATAGCGTAATGCCGCCCTAAACTTTTAGTTACAGGTACCCTTGCCACCAAACTCTCTCCGCATATATAGTTTCTCGCCTGGCCGCCCTCCTCGGACAACTTTCGGATCACGTGGTCCAATTTGTTTACATGACCTGGGGTCACCAAGCCCTGAACCTGAAGGTGAGTAGTGAATGGTCTGGCTTTCTCTGGTTGGCTCTAGCCATCATTTGATTGGGTCAGGATGGTTAAAAAGAAGAAACACAAGCCCCCGTTTTCTTGGTCTATTTTGACTGAAGATTTCTCAGGAAAAAAAAGTTTAATATCGAATTTTTTTTTAAAATGATTTAAAAAAGGCCAAAACCTCAGGTGTATAATAGACGTTATATAGGGCAAATAAATACAGCCAAGTGTCCTTCGTGTAGCTTCCCTCGTACCCTTATGGTCACGTGACAGGTTTACTTCCTCAGCTCTTTGCGGTATACACTAAAATCTGGGTGTCACAGGTCGCATGTCGATTTAGGTTAAACCGCTCGTTATTGGAACTTAACAGAACGAAAACAATGATTAATGGTGATATACTGATAAAACAATGATAATTGTCACATATGATATTTTGTTCAAGGTTTTATAACAGAACTGATGTGTTTGTGATAGGTTACATTTGAATGCCATGGAACGATGCATTCTAACACAATATGTATAAGTCAGTTGATTATTCTGGTCTGATACTGTTTCCAAAGAAGCAGAAGATAAGGAAATTGGGTGTTACTACTGAGGACTTGCAGTAGATTGTTTGAATCCCATCATAAGCATCTTATTTGCTCCGTTACCATGGTGATGATAAAGTTCCTTGTGTATAAAACCGTCATTTCTGCGTCTTGTTATTATCTTTCTGTTTGGTTTGGCACTTATATTCCAGTGGTATAGCTATGCTGGCAATCTTCTTCTATCATCTTGACAGAGTTTGTTATAACAAAATAATATAGAAAGGGCCGTAGGGACCTCACGTCACCAAGAATCGATTTGACTTAATTTGCTTGGCTGCTTTGCTGTGCCCTCATGACGACGTGTTTGTAGCGCTAACTGGAACAAAAAATTTGCAACAAAAAAATTAAACAGTGAAAGAGGGTGCCTCGATTTCGTTGTCAATTTATTATGACAAAGATGTTTCCTATAATGTCAACTGATAAAATGAAATGAGACCAATAAATAAAGACATTTGTTTCCAATATATACTTCAAAATCTTCGGGTGGTAATATTCATGTATTTTATGTATTTAAATTTAATTCAATTTCCTTGTTACACTATATATGTAATTTAAGTGTTCACTGATGCCAGGTTGCCTCCTTCAGGTAGCGCATATTTGCTCAATGATAAAAAGATACATGAATATTTATGCATGGTATTACAAATGTACGGCCATGTTCCTTCATATAGACGACTGTTTTCTGCATCTTGCTAGATGATGGCAGATATTTTGTTGAAATTTATCTTCGGGGGTTGGGGGGGGGGGGGGGGGTATGACTCGCGCATGCACACACTCATAGATATTTACACACACACATATATATATATATATATATTTCGTGCAATATTTGAACAACAATTTTATTTTTTTCTGGTTTTATTGATTATTTACCATAGATAATCATGAATATGTCATTTCATTAACATTCATCCGCCAACGATGTAAAAGAGTTAAAAACGTTTCAGTGACTAAACTCCAAAATTCAATCATTAACAACGACATATACATTGTACTTGATCGGCAAATGGCTTTCAGAACGAATATTTCTCTGGATTTCCTTTTGGCGAGTGCAACTTTTCTTCTACTGTTAAGCTCTTAACCTACCTACCAGGTACAACGGTGTGGGTTTAACATCTGACAATACCCTATTACATTCTGGATCTCTTAGATCTTCCAGCTTTCAGCCTTATCATCGCCGTGGAGGGATTCTAAAACGTACGCTGTCAAAAAAAAAAAAAAAAAAAAAAAAAAAACTAGAAAAGCACTCAGAGAGCGCAGACCTCCGACAAGACAGTTGATTGCCTCAATATGTTTCCTAAAACATTCCTGGATCCAGATGGTGATCCGGATCACTACCAACATTAACCAATCGTTCCTTGTATAATTGTCGAGCTATCCTGAAAATTTCATCAAAATGTGTTGATAAAAATTTGTGTAATGTTGTTACAGACATACAAACAGACAAAAAACAGACAAGCAATCAAACGCCGGTAATAACATAACTCCCGCCAATACTCTACCTACATATGTGGCCGATGACTTGTACTCATTCAATTCTGAGTGAGTGGCTCACCCTATTATATAGGTCATAGATCAAGGCTCTCTGCACGATCAAGCCTACCTGCAATTACACAACAAAAACACGAAATATGTGTTAACTTGACACATCTTATCATTAATTTGAAATATTATTTATCATTACTATTTATTATCATTCTGTATTTATATAGCGGCTTATTCAACATCATGATATTGCTATAGAGCGGTTAACAATAATTAATTCAATACATTACTAAGAAAGGCACATGTTAAAATTCTATAACCATAACACATACCATACATATTATTAGCAGCAGGTAAGACGCAAGTAAAAATTAATAAACGCTATAAGCGGAAGTGAAGAGATTTTTTTTTTAAAAAAGAGACCATGATTCTATTTTCCTGATTGAAACATACAAATGTGACAAATAACTATTAGAATATAAATAAGAAGTCAAGAATTTAAGATCTGGTCGATTGAGATCCATTTTCAAACACATTTGATGGCGAACATCTCTTTGTATTCAGAAGTGACTGCATGCATGTACAGCCTCAATTTATACAATTTCCTCTATATTGAGTTACTTTGTCTTGCAGGATGGAATTCGGCCATAAACGAACGTTTGCAATAGAAGTGGAAATGTTCTCAGTATCAAGCAGACTTTGGCGCTCGAGGGACGCCCAAAATGCCTATTGGTCAGATAAAATTAATCGAGTTTATTAGCGTCACTGAAGGGGGAGAATTTGGCCAAATCTGGCTTACTGTTTGCCAATAGCTAAAAGAGCGTTAACAGTAGGTCCTGGTAATACATAATACACAAATATTAATTCTGATTGCATTTTACATGTTTTATCCATTGAATAAACTGTATATCCAAACAGGGCCCTGTGGCAGATCAGACAATCTTGTCTGAACGGGCTACCCTGTATAAATATTTTTTAATAAATAAATAAATAAATAAATATGACATTCTGATGAAATTGGAAACTGTAATTATATATTTTTGGGACTGAAAGAGTCTAGTTTGAATAACAAAGCTTATAAGACAAAGGAACAGGTATAATGCAGATATCAAACACGAAAATTATGTCGCTTTTTTATATTTTCCAGAGTTGAAAATAATCTCCACCAAATATCCGACTTGTTTTATTTCATTGCCTTCCATTTAATTACATATATTTTTGTCTATATGCTTTTGGCAAGATCTATGTTTAAATAATGAATTGAAGACTGTCATTTTAAAACAAACGTGCAGTGCAGATTCGTGAATCATTGCATAGTTTACAGGAAAACAAGTTCGGCAAACAAATAGATGGAATAAGAAGGAACCCATGATTAGTCGTGACATATTGACAGAATCATGATAAATGATGGGTATTATAAGATGATGAATATGTTTGTGATCAAATGTATTTTTTTTTTTGCATTCAAAATGGATTTTTTTTTCAAATTGCATGCAGTTGACTCATTATGTTACAATTTTTGGTTTTAATTAAAAACGAAAATCAATAGGGGTTAGGTCTTCCCGTTTATAACATTTAACTACATGGTTGAAACTTAAATTCCAACGATGCCACTATATTGGCAATCTTGTGGCAATAGGTGGCAAATGATATATCCGCGGAACAGTATTTCGTATTATATACGGGAAGGTCCATGGGGATCGAAGGTCAACCAACACCGCATCGAATTGGCTTTATTTTCCTGGCTTCCTTGCAGTCTTATTCAACTGGATCTGACTTAGTTGCTCTGAAGGAACCAGCGGCGAAAAAGACAAGTGGTACTCTGTCATCGATTTGTTTGCAATTTTATTCTGACACAGATGCTACCCTTCTGGCAAATGAATGCAATATAAGGATAGAGTAAAAAAAGGGAAAAGAAGGGTTATTTCTTGTTTTTTTTTGCAAGTTAAGAAATTACCATTACTTTTCCTGCATAGTTGATAAAAATTAAGTTAACACGTACGTTATCACAAAGTATCTTAATAGGAATGTATCAGCCATTGATCTGTTTTGTTAAAAACAGTGGTTCACTTTGAGTCATACTCGTATTTTGTGTGTATTTTTTTATAAAATACGTTGCGTACATGGAAAATGCCAAGAGAGTCATGAAGTCTTAAAAGTGACCCTCAGTGAATCTTTCAAATTATAATATATCGTCATATTTTTCATTGTATGGTAGCATTTTGGTGAGAAAATAAATACTTGTTCTGTTCATGGTGAATCAACAATTGTTATCTTTGTCAATGACGTGGCGTACTGCACACAATTCATTTGACGACGTGTGTATTACGTACGGAGCCCGGGAGACGACATGGTCAAAATATTTATTTATCCATTTGCAAGGATTAGTTATCCGTGCCAAAGATTAACTAATCCGTGCGCACGAATGACTAATCGGTGCGCACGGATGACTGAACCGTGGCTATTCAAGATAGCAGACCAATAGGAACCGTGCCCATGTATATTAGTTATTTCTGCCCACGGATTTCGTGTTCACGGATTTCTCATTCGTGCGCACGGATTAGTAATCAGTGAGCACAAATTAATAAATATTTTGACCTTGTCATTGACAAAAATAACAGTTATGGGTTCCCCATGAGCAGAATAAATGTGGGCTAATTTAAAATATGGTTAGAAAATAGTAAATTGTTTACAAGTGAAGTGCCTATTAGACACTGAAACCACATTTTTCTGCAGACAAAATTGTCCGCTCTTGTGTTTTAACTACCCAAAGTTGATGACATATAATGCACCTATACCATTGCTCCGTCCATATAGAGATTTTAAGTATTTAATTCACTGTTTCATCTGGTTGATTCAAATGCAGAAACAAAAAATTGAATTTCTCGAAAAATCCCAAGGACAACTCTCAACTCATTCTTTTAGAAAATTCTCGAGCTTTGTTGGAAACAAAGAACCAGCATGACAAGAATATGGTATTTTTCATATAAAAATAATAAGTTACATCACGTTAACAGTTAATAACAACATAATAACAACAGTTATTGAAGTGATAATATATTAGTAGTGGAAGCATGACATTGTGAAACGCCTGAAACTGAATTAGTTGAATAATGTTCCCTCTCTCCTCAGAGATTTTTTGTTTTGTCTTATCCATTTAATGATTAATATGTATGCAGCACTCCGGAGGCCACATCTCTAAATCCAGAGAGATACTTAATTTTAACACATGTGCAAGGAGGAGTATTATATCAAAATGATATATCATGGGACCAACAAAACTAAATTTACATACTGTATTGCTTTAATGGTACAATTCATGATCCCTTCATGTTTTTTATGTTTATTTCATTAAATCTTTGACAACCCTCGGGAGTTAAATTTGATTAATAATTTGCTGCTTTTATCCTGCTATCCGTTAGAATTTTCAGTAATCTTCCTGCCAGTCCATAATTAGTAAGGACAATTTTCAGAAGAAAAGCCTCTTACCTGCATAGAATGAAACTTGACGTAAACATTGACTGATATTTCCATATTTTACAGTTAAGTTCATACTTAAAATTTCTTAGCAGGTATTACTGTTTGGAAAGCTAACCCCGAATATAACATGCAAAACCGGATGGGGAGGGAGGAGGGGACATGCCCCCCCCCCAACGGCTTTCCCTGTGTTCGACCCGGAATTTATGTAAGGTAAACCTGTGCAAATCCTTTAGTTCAAGCCAGAGTTCACGCAATCAGCTGATTGTAGCCAGAGCTAGCTTACGCTTCCAGTTGATTTTTGCCAGAGCTCACGCTTCCAGCTGAATTTTGCCAGAGCTCACGCTGTCAGAATACATCAATCTGAAACATGTCGACTGTACGTGCACATCAAATACGTCATTTACCTCGATGGTCGAGGGGAATTCTTTGATCTCTCATCGGTGGCAACATGAATAAGCCATTTATGTCAAATAATTAGAATAATATTCAGATAAGAGACATAAAATTTCCACTGATTTGAGCATTTGGCAAGTTTAACGGCAGGATAATTTGAATGTTACGCACCCACATACGGATACACAAAAGAACGACACAAGCATACACCATCTAAAAACAGAAGAGTGCGAAGGGGAAAACAAACTGCCGGACTGCTGCGGAATTTTTAAACTCTTTTTTCAGTGTAAGTGATGGAATAATCTTAAACCGTTACCAACAAAGCATTTATTGACATTAAATTGTTAAACAGCAAGGTAATATAAAAAAACAGTAGTGATATCTTTCTATGCCTATGTACTTTGAGTTACATCAATATAATCTAAACATATTCATATGATTAAGGTACAGCCCGTAGCATCTTGCCTTCAACAATACTCTTAAAATTATTTAATGATGAGGCATGGGAAATGATGATCCTTTCATACTGAACTGATGACCAAATGAGTAATGTAAGGTTGAAAGTAATGTGATATTGGTGACAAGCAGATAAAATAATGTGATAGAATCAAATCAAATATTCAATCACTTGTTCCTGGTATTATTGTGGAGTATCCTGAAAATTTCTTTAAAAAATCCACTCATAAATTCTTGAAAAATCTATCTTTCTAACAGGTTAACAGACCAATGCCACATGAATAGTGAATTTTTGCTTGATATATATATATATATATATATATATATATATATATATATATATATATATATATATATATATACGCATGAATTAATGACAGACGGCAAATACTACCAATCGAAATATATTGATCATGTCAGAAAAGCGTTTCGTTTCAACGGTGACGACTCAAATGTCAGTGAAAGTATCAAATCCTCCCAGTGTACAGATATGAGGTAACTTAATGCCAGCAGTATATATATATATATATATATATATATATATATATATATATATATATATATATATATATAAGAAAACAACACAAATATATACTTCAAGTATTCCCTGTAGTTGTAATAAACAAATGTCAAGGTATGGTGAGTAATATATGATCAGACCCTTAAACATAATAAAATATAATACTAGCGTGCAATTATGGTAATGTCATAAGTCACTTTTACTTACAAAGTATCACTAATACTCATATATTATCAGAAATATATATTTTTTCTTCGATCATTCCCGAGCTATCCTGAAGATTTCATCAAAATCCATCCATAACTTTTTGACAAATCTTGTTAACAGACAAACAAATGAACCACAACCCACAAAAACATAACCCCTGCCGCTTAGTGGAGGTAATAGGCAGTAGAGTCGAATATATTTGCAGGCTATAGCTAATATTTCTTATATGTGCGGTATGCGGGATGCGGAAAGCGTATAAAATCGGTACATCCATTGGGAAATAAAGAAGGTGAGATTCCTCATGCGCGGGCCCGGCAAGCGGAATGCTTAAATATCCGGCCAAAATGATTGCTACATTTGGCGAAATTTTAAGTTTCTGGATGTTATGAAGGGCAACACAGAGAAAAAATGCCATGCAGGTTCAAATGAAATCTCACAACACACATTCCATATTCCGTGGATAAGTTTCATATTAAAACAGAGCCCGGGACTATAAAAAACAACGACAAGCAACCGTGGTGCCCCTGTTTTACGTTGATTTACTGACACCTTTCAGAGAGACGGCACGTATACGGGCAATTACGTCATTGTGCTTTATGACGTCACGACTCTCTCTAAAATGGCCCTTTCGTCACCTGCTAAACGTCCCAGTGTAAGCAAATATGCAATAGACTCCCTAATAACAACACAGCTCATTTACGCATGGATCGGTCCAAAATTTAATCAATTGTTCCTTGTACCATTGCCGAGCCACCCTAAAAATTTCATCAAACAACAAACAATTAACAACTGTGGCCAGTCCCCCCACCCTCTCAATACCCCCCCCCCCCCCCCCCTCCGCCGCTGTACGTTGATTACCGACATCTCTCAGGGATACGGCACATACACATGGTGTGACGTCATTGTCCTCTGTGACGTCAAGACTCGCACCCCAAATATGGCCATATCGCCACTTGTCTATACAAATATATGCTACGGATCCCCCCCCCCCCATAAAACACTAAAACTCATTCCGGAGATATTTTAGCATTGATCGCCCAAAATATTTAATCAATTGTTCCTTATCGGGTTATCCTGAAAATTTCATCAAACTCCGTTGAGTACATTTTTTTCTGTTATCGTGCTAACAGACATACAGATAATCAGATAAACAACATACGCTGCCCAAAATATAACCCCCGCCGCTAGGCTTATTGGAGGTAAAATTCAATTTGCTCCCTAATTATATTTGTTAGCATTTCTCGTTTATCTTATCGGAACATATTTGGAACGGATCCTGTTATTCCAGGGTTGGCACGAATATACCGAAGTTTCAACTGTGTGCGCGCTGTGTTATGGAAGGTGGCAATCAACTTATCCTTGTTACTGCGTTTCTTATTGGCAATATACTGCAGAAAGGCCCATAGGAACCTCACATCAAGCAACGCAGCATCGATTTGACTTCATTTGCTTGGCTGCTTTGCTGTGGCAGTCGCGCTCAATCCCGACTTTTTGTTGCTCCCCCGGAATCAGCGGTGAAAAAAACTGGCAAAAGTATCCTGTAATAAATGTGTTTGTCAATTTATTCTTACACAGATATTCCAAATTCTAGCCTATGCAAAATGAGAAACAGACGATTAAATGAATACATAATTTTACAATAGATACTCCATAACCCTCGGGTGGTATTGTGCATGTAAACATGTTTTGTTCTGAGGTCATTGTGTGCTTGTTTGCCTGCTGGTGAATATTAGAGTTAGTCTGCAGATTCGATACGCAAACTTTAGTGATGCCCTTACAGATTGAATTGATGAAAACGTAAGGAAACCTTTTTATGAAATAATGTCATATTTGAACATTTATTTGAGGCTACTAAATGTTTATCTAAGAGAAGCATGGATATGATTTCATTAAACATACAGAGCGCAGATATCCGTTATCAAGTTGAATTTAATACGATACAATAGATAAAATAGAATAACGCGTGAGCGGAAATGTTATGTATTGTTAATAAACAGTTGACCTACTTACCGAATGTAAACGGAAGGAAAATTTACACAAAATTAATTAAGTCAGACAGAAAACATTTATCATTTGCGACACATTGATAAACGAATGATCAATGTTGCGTATTGTAAAATGGTGGATGTGTTTGTAATCAATGACATTTGTATTTTATGGGTAGGTGGCATTGAAAACGTACTAATCAAGGCCCTGTAAAGACAACATTACTGCAAAAAAAGTAGATAATGAAATTGAAGTAACATTTAGTCTATTAACTATAGATGAAATAACTTGAACCTTTCATTGAAAAAGGCCAGAAAAAAAACCCGGATCCAACCGCACACGGGCCGTTCTTTTTGTTCATGACCACATGTTTATTAGGTGGGCGCTCCAATTTATTCTAAACACATTCTACAAGGACATCTGGCGAAGATCCAGACGAACAGGAGTTTTGCATCTAGTTACCTTTCAGCCTTTAACATACATTTTCCACAGTTCGGTATTATGTACGCGGAGTAAGACAGATATATCCATTCTGTCGAAAAAGTAGTGCTCAGCTCCATTTAAAGAAAATCCATAACCATAGTGGCGTTTCTCGTTTTATCGTGATTACCTCTGGACTTATCAATTTGCTGCCCGGTGTGGCATGTATTTTACAGTGATGTCACTATGTAAGGACAATCTTCCGTCGGTTAGAGACAAATAAAATATCCCCGCAACACAGTTTCATATTGACAATATAACGCAGACACATCCATGGGGACCGCACATCAACCAACACTGCATCGAATTGACTTCGTTTGCCTGGCTGCTTTGCCATGGTAGTCGCGATCATCCAGACCTGTTTTTGTTGCTCTCTCGAAACCAGGGCAAGGAGAATGGGAAAAAATCTTCATAATAAATTTGGTTGTCATTTTATTCTTGTTCTAGTCCGTGGCTCCTATTGTAAAAATATATAATGCAGGCAACGGAAAAAATAGAACAGTAACTAAATATCTATTGAAGGCATTTTCTAATTTGATGGCAATTTCCCTTAATCTTGACCACGAATTTAAATATATTCCTAATGCTAGATATCGGAGTCGCTGAATAAAGATTACATAATTATTTTAAGGGCGCGAATTACATTGAACTGAAGAAATTGCGAATAGAAGAAAACTTTCATTGCCGATATGTATTATGTAATAGCAATACATGTTTTCACTATATTAAAGTATCTATAAAGAGGTACGTTTTATATTTCAGATTGATTTCAAATTAAGTGGAACTCAGGAGAATACTATGAGAACTGATACCTCACTCAAGAAGATAATGATTGAAATACAAAGCCTTTAACCTTCAATAGGTTCATTTTATTCAAAATCAATATAAAATTCCTAAATCACCCAAGCAGTTGGAATTATCTATAAGCAGATATACAGAAATAACAAAAAGTAATTATGCATCTGTTTATATATTTGATCCCTTCCAACATTTATTTTGTTGTCCTTAGTTTAGGGTCCTTCAATCCATAATTTAATCACCGAGATCCATTGATAAGATATTATCACAAGCAAACATAAATCCATAGGGCTAAAACATAACAGGGTAAGGTTTGTATCGAATTTATGCAATCATATATCAGTTCTGTGGCATAACATGTTTGAAAATAAACGTCTAATATTTTTATCAGACACTTCTTTGGCCTGTCGGCATTATGTATGTGAAACATTTTGTGCGGACCACAACTACTCAGATGGATAATGCTTCCGATTTGTTCAACGTGTCCATTGGATATATCGAAATTAATATTTCCTCTGAGGTTTTCATCATGAAGAAAATCTCCAGTAAGCAGTCAAAGATAAAATGCTAGGTAAAGAGTCAGTAGAGACATGAAAGAGGTAGAGAGCATACAGAAGGTTATTACATATAAAGGAGTGAGCCCATAGCGGAGGAGACCATGTTTTAAGGAAACCATAATCGATTAAAATAATAATTTATCTAATCTTCTTTTATAAGAATAATAAGAATGTGTGGGTAGGAATATTGAGACAGCAATATACATGCTGTCAGTCTTAAGAACTAGTTTTATTCCATAACATATGTGCTAACGAATTCAACCAGACGGAATAATGTTGGGAATGGAAAGACACGGGCAAACATTTATACTCTGTTCAGCATCGTTTACGGAATAGCAGTTCAAATGTGTGCAACATATACAGACGGCTTCTGCGGTATATGTACACTTTATATGTACTGATTTTGGACACATGTAACTGGCGTTTCGTTTATTTACTCTGTCTGGTTCGAAAGAGTTATTTGCGTTGAAGGCATGGGTGTCCACAAGTGAAAGTTGATTTCGTCATGCAAACGATACGCTTTATCAGCCGTCGACCCCAAAAACTGTCAAAGTATGGGCAGATCCATGGCGAATTTAGGAAAAGGAAAGGTTAAACCTAGGAGGAATTATCAGAACACATGCAAAAAAGTCCCCTGGTCCGGAAAAAAGGAGGGGGGGGGGGAGGGGGGGGGGGGCAGGCGTAAAAAAAAAGGAGTTCGGACCCATTTGAACCACCGCCCCCTTTTATCCGCTTCTGCAAAGAATGTTCGGGTGCACTGACCGGCATGCTAAATTATTGATTCAAGCACGTGATCCCAAAACACGATCCCCAATATATGTGAACAGTAGATGATATATCTTGCCACCTGTATATCGGTCCTTATCACATTGGCTGCTTGATCGGAAGTTCTTAGCTTATTTTGAGAAATGGAAATCGGATTACATGGGAAGGTTTGTATATTGATGTACGCCTAACAGCTGTTGGAAGTTAGTTACGTAGAAAATATCGATGTAACGCTCCAAGTGACAGAAACACTATACTGTGTCACGGTCTCTCTAGCAGACCTTTAAAACGCAAAACAGCAATGCACGTAATGTCGTTCGGCATGACAAGTGATAAAATTATATAAAAATCATTATCATGGTCATCAAAACACCCTCAGTAGAGCGCACACCCCCGCCAAATAAACTGGTCTTATCCACATAATTCCATATATATATATATATATATATATATATATATATATATATATACTGAATTATGTGGTTTATGTGTTCATAATGTTTGCGTATTTCTCCTTAGAAAATAGCAAACAAACAAACATACGCGTAATACCATAACCTTCTTCGCTGAGCAAATAATGCAGAACAAATAAAAAAAAATTCATAGCATTTCTCTTAAGCTAATTAGCATTACCTACTGATTATGGTACAGATATAACATAATAAACATAATATTAAAAATAAGATAATAAACGTAATATCAGTAATACGAAAATAATATAATAGTTACAGATATTACATAATAAACATAATATTAATAATAAGATAATAAACGTAACATCAGTAATAAGAAAATAAAATAATAGTTACAGATATAACATAATAAACATAATATTAATAATAAGATAATTAACGTAATACCAATAATAAGAAATTATTATAATAGTTATACAAAACTAATTTTGACAATTCTCATACTTTAGAAGAATCACTATGCATACGTTATAGTTCACGAAATGGTATAATCAGGCACTGAAGATTAGGGTTCTGTCTATACAAACTCACGTGTAAAAAAGATCAGACGGCGCCTGTATCCAGACACATGGAAAGTAGCAGTACAACAATGGGGGTAAATCAGCCACTTAACCATCCTGTAATCAGAAGCAATGCAAACCTTATCTGTCTTACGTCGCTTATTAAATTGAGCTCTTTTGTGAGAGGGGCCCCAATTCCCGGTCACGTGTATGACTGTGATACAGGATGAGACAATCATACATCCGAAGATTTAGAAGAGAATAGAACCAATTCAAATCATGAACTACTGTAATCGCCATTGGTTCCGAGATGTCCGGATGTCTGCGACGTCTTTCTGTTTTCGAACACTTAAATTTTCTTACTGCTTGATTTCATTATTAAGAAACCTCCTGTGAGACATGTGCGGTTGAGTAGTAATTGAAGACCATTTATCATATGCATAAGCAACCACACGTCCAATGTCAAATGTCGCTGACAAAGCGTTGTGTCCTATATAGACATTAATAAAAGAATCCGCTTTATGTAGCACGATTGGCTTAAGTTCCTGTATCTACAAGCAATCCAAACGTTAATTTAAATTTATAAAATTCTCCGTAAAGTATGCATTATTTTAAACCTGACTGAGTGTTATTTCTGAAGATATGCATATTTTGTAATTTTTATTCACTTGCACATGATTTTGTAATATTTTGAACATTTTATTTTCTTAAAGGTAAATAATTTCTCAAAGCCTATTATTTTTTCCTCTATTTTGTTCCTACCTTCCTTCTTTAAACTGAAATCTTAAAATTTAATTTCAATTTAAAATTACATTTTTCAGCAAGATATTGTTCTGGGGATTTAAAATAGCTTTTTTTTTAAAAAAACACTTTTTTTTCAAAATGTTAAAATATCAAGTTAAACAAAAATGAAAGTGAAATAATATGTATATCATCATGAAAGAAACTGTACCAGGCTAACGTAACATATACTATATTGGATCTAACATAATAGTAAACGAATCATGCTGTATTATGATGTAATACAGATATCAATCCTTGGTTACAAAATGGTTATAGGTAGGTTATCCGGTACGTTTGCTTTTCATTATGTACCGGGTAACCTATAACCATTATGTAACCCTGGATTACCCACACAACATAAAAGTTGTATACCGGTATGAACTAAACATTTTCATTCAGGCTTACCTGATGATTCCAGGAACATGTTGCACGAAACTGCGTAGTAGTAAAAATGTTTGACAAAGTTTGATTCCTCTATATTTTAATAATTGTAAAGCTCTGGTGTCATGCCTTTGAGCACTCTTTCAGTTGTTTATTGCAGAAAACATGTAGATTAAATTATATATATATATATATATACATTAATTTGAGTAGTTTGATTATATCCTTTGATTGAAAGATAACAAAAAATGACCAATAATGTTTTATTGATTATATTTTGTAACCGTGAAAGGTGCTTCATAGAAGTATACTCAAAATATTGACCGAGTGAATTCAGTCTTACTTGTACATCACGCCCCCAAGGTCAGTTTAATGGCTTTGATGTTGACACTAATTTGTTGCATAAGCTTCTGTTTATATGCTTTTCGCTGTTTACTTATATCCGCCTTATTCAATAATATTTTGTCGGGATAATATCGTAACTTCTTTTCATGTACATACGTAATCAATTATGCAAAAAGGTAATCGGTTTAATCGACTGTGAAAGAGAACGACCATTTGATAATATCGATTAATTGACATTCTATTATTTTATATATATCTATATGTATACTATATATTTTGGTGAATACCAAAATTAAGATAAAAACACTAGACTTTTGTGTTTACAAAATAGATTTGTATATAAAAGGTGTTGTTCAATTTCTCAGTGCTCCATTAAACATTAACGATCTATACGACACATCATTGTCTATACAATTCGCCTTGCAATACTCTTTACTTGAACCTAAACATAGCGTCGGCACCTGACGGTAAAAAAAGTAAACTACACGGGGTGTTCGAAATAGCGCGGGTTTTTTAATTAAGCGCAAATCACGCTCCCGCGAAAAGCGCGAAAATAAAAAACCCGCTAAAAAACACTTCCACAGTATATTATGGACTGGTCGGGGTTCTGTCTGATGAAGCTAGTTGATGTAACAGAAGACGTTTATTAGTAAATAATGATTTAGGTAATTTCCCTGTTTTACGTGACAGTGTAGCCGTCTCAGGACGAGTAATGATGAGACCCCGCAGCTGCGAGTTAATCTCACGTTACAGCAATAAACGGGAATAAAACCTGAAGCGTACTGGCCTGAAGGAGGTCAGCTGCTATATAGAGCGGCAAGTGTTTGCGGCTGTCATTTGCGCCTTGTAGGCTATGCTCCATATATGGTGCATATGTTCCCATTGAAAATGATACTATGGGCAACGCTTTGATGTAATGTACGGTATAAGCTTAAACGGTCTCTCAGATTGGCGATCACCATATTTGGATATTGGAACATTCCCAGAGGGACCTGAGATGAAATCGACAAACTCCACGAAGCAGACGACCGTTTGAGGTTCACCTGTGACCTCAGTCACGTGGCAGAATCAGACGGTAGGCATTTCAGTGCAAGCCCTGTGGACACGCACTGCTACTCAGCAGGTTCCGTTAAACAACTCTATTAGGAACCAGCGGACTGTGGAAAACATATCCATTATTTATAATTTCTACAGACCGGTAAGTAACATTTATGCTTTGAACTGACTGTATGACACGAATGTTTAAATATAGATATTTTTGTGTCGTGTTTATAGTATTTTTCTGCTCGGTTTGTATTTTGTTTATGACACCCAGTGCGCTGGTATTACATTTCAGGATATGACATATGTGTAATGGAATAGTCGTAATCTAATTGGACTATAAAGCAGTAATAAATTATGCTTTATGAAATATAATACATATAAATATTTGAATGGTGATCCAATTCTGAGGTGGTCTAGCTAAATATAGTACATCAGCAACAGAAAGAGATATTATATGACAACTTCGCTGTTGTTGCTGTAGTTCACGATACCAACTTATACACATACATGGCAGTGGTAGCAATCGCCCCTCCAATACTTCAGCAGCAAATTAAGTACACGCAAGTAGGCTACAACTAGACAGCCTCTTTGCCGAAGAAAATGTTTGATTCTCGAACCACCGCTGTGGTGCTTCAATTGTTACAATTTCTTTGTCCACACTTAGCCATAGGTTTATTAGCCATCGAATGTTGCACCTCATGGCATAACCTTAAACTGAGGGAAGAGAGACTAAAGGATGACATTCTTTAAATTAAGGTCCACTTCTAAATAAATCTCCTGTCACTATTACGTATTTACAGAAGAAAAATAAAAAATATATATATATATTCTATTAGGCAAAAAAAAAAATAAATAAAAGGTATGGTTTTTAGGCACCGCCCGCGTAAATTTTAACCCCCCCCCCCCCGCATAAAACATTTTTATTTTGATTTTAATCTTTCAAGAAGATAAAATAATACAATTTTGATACAATTTCGTTTGTTATGTGGTACTTTTACCTGTTTGTCAAAAAAACCTGTTATTTTTATGCTTTTCCCTGATCATATGACATTTTTATCAAAACATACAAAAAAGGTAAAAAATAAAGTACCGCCCGCCCGCATTGATTTCTGAAAAAAAGCCTGAGAACCGTCCCTTTTATTTTTTTTGGCCTCAGATTGATTGCTCTTATGGAAACCTAAGGAAGCCTCACTCTTCCTCCCCAAATGGACCCTAACTGAGTTGGCGGCTACAATAATTATAATATTTAAATATTAATAATAGTTATTCGTTTTGCTGGTTGGATAAAGCGACACTACTTAGGCCAAAATAAAAAAAGGGTATGGTTCTCAGGCACTTTTTTTCGGAAATCAATGCGGGCGGGCGCTTTTTTTATTTTAAATTTTTTGGTATGTTTCGATTGAAATGTCAAATGATAAGGGAAAAGCATGAAAATAACAGTTTTATTTTGTTAAATAAGTAAAAGCACTACAAAACAAAGGAAATTGTATGGTTTTATCTTCTTGAAAGAAATGTCGGAGCGGTAGCAGCTCAAAATTGGAAAGTTTTTATTGAAAATCAAAATAAAAATTTTTGATGCGGGGGTTCAAAATTGATGCGGGCGGTGCCTGAGAACCATACCTTTAATTTTTTTTGGCCTTACCATATTAAATTATCACATATTTCTTAATATTGCTGTCCAATCTTTACTGGTCGACCTTATTTTCCGTTCAGTTAAACCATACATCGCTTGAAAATAAACTTACACGTACGAGCAGAGAGGAGGCCCAATGTACGGATAAAGTCAACCTAAACCCGGACTCCCCAGTAACAGTCATTCACGCTGGTGTCTCATAAATTTGGATCCACAAAAATTAGGTATTTTTCTAGAGTCAGAACTTCGGTGGCGGCTGATTCGGGGCCGTATCCGCTCTCCATTCATCTGAACAATAGGCATGGTTAACCTTTTTTTCCGTTCTCGGATGACCCAGATTTTATTGCGCTGTAATATTTCAAATTCTTCAAGTCCATTTCCCTTCAACTGTCGGGATCGGCCTAGATAAGCAGACAGGTAATCGCGGTTTCTCTCTCAGCCGAATGAAGACTTGAAAATAGGAGACGGAAGGTCTTACGCTGACCTATCTCTGTGCATTGCTGTGCCTGATATTTGGTAACAATGACATAAAGTTTAACAAATCAGCTTCAAGTTCCCATTATATTTACCAATCAAAATAATTGCGAAATGACTATGTGTTCATCTTGTTCACTACGGGCCGATTTCCTGTCAGATTTTTTTCTATTTATTTTTTCCATACAAGGAACTCGATGTTATTTGGAGCTCTCGACACTTCACTTTTTTCTCTATTTTTTCTCGAATATTACGTCACCAATGCAACTTGACAAGTATCTCTAAGAAAAATTTTTAAAATACCGTTAGCATCATTTTTTTTAAAGAAATAAATTAAAATAGCATGTATTAAAAGGTTTAAGTAACAACTGAAACAGACCATGAAGTCACACTTGCGCCGATGTGTCTCTGTTTCCCTGGAATATTGAAACTTTGCCGGTTAGGCCTTTTTATAAAAGGTTTCAGTGAAAACTCCCCTTTCTCGCGATTCTTGGATATAAGAAGAAAGCCATCAAGTCATTCGTAGATCGATTTGAATTTATGAAAGTTTCTGTTTCAGATGACTTTAAATATGCTTCAGTTGTCTGAAAAATATGTGAAGTCATATAAACCACACATGCACAGCCACTGAAAATTTAGAACCCGTCTCCCTCAACCAAACATTTTTACATTATCCATGTTTTTTTTTCTTATGTGTTATCTTCTTTGTAATCGTTGTCCTGTAGTTTCCTAGCTTGTCTTTGATAGTGTTTTCTGCTATTATTTTTCTTTGTCCAGCTCATATTAATGTTTCCCGGTATAGCTCAGATAATACATGGCTTGAATTTCCCCTTGACATAAATTGTATTCTGACCCAGTAAGTCAAGGGCTCCAGAGATCTTTCTTCACAAAGTTGCATCATGTTGAAATGTAGCTATGAACGTAGAGACGGGTGCAGCATTTTGGAAAAGAAGAAAATATTGATTTAAGAGGTTTCAAGGAGCAAAACATTGGTTTATATCCGCAGAAAAAATGATGTGGAGGGGAAAATGTAGGGGACCTTTGGACCCCACCCTCTGGATTAACTTTTAGTCCCACAATTCTAGGTACCTTCTGATATATAGTGAATGCGTACTATCCGTCGGTTCGTTTTGTTCTGCGAATGCGGCAGACTTACTAACCTACAGCGCTCAAAAATGCCATTTATGTGGGTTTTGATTGTGATAGATTTGACCATGACGCACACAATAATTTGGTACATAGTAACACAGCACTATGTATGCTACAACTATAGCAACTAGTCAAACATTAGTCCAGAACTGGACTGTTTGTTGCCTATATGAAATCTGACATCTGTGTGTTACGGTGCAGCACAGACATCGGATTATAATACACAATCCGGCTCTGGACTAGTCAAATATATCCATACAATTTAATAAGCATTTGTATATTAAATGCCTGTAGCGCCTGTTTTTTTTTACCTTCGCAGTTATAAACCTTACATTACATATATTATCTATTATACATCAATCTGCGAACACATTTTAATTACCTATGCATGAACACCCTCAGTCCGTGATGTCTTTTTATATATGTATTAGCTGTAACCTGGCGTCATCGGCCATCATGTTTTTTACATGTTAGTATCTGTGTTTAATATTAGATGCACTATATAACCAAACTTAACCATACATATCAGGCATTATCCACTAAGGACGTTTTTGTAGATTTTTCCCACTTGTAAATGACGGAACCTCACTGTGTAAGATGATTGCCATTCACTTTGTATTAAACAAAATGTTGCATATTCCCAATATATTTGATATGTTAAATAGAAGATAGATAATTTTGTATATCTCTGCAATGTCCGCAACAGCGTTCCCGGCTCAAGAGGAGTCACGTTAACTTAAATGTGCATTATGTTTTGTAAAATTATACCATAAAGATGATAAGATGGTGTTCCTCTAACGTTTTGTAGATTTTAATTTATAACAATAACATTGGTGCATGTTCAAAAACATTAAACTATTATTTTATGATACAAAGTCAAAAGTGCAACCTTAGGTACCAATAAAATTGTGGCAGCCAGCGTTGTTAAATATTTATAAGAAAAGTGTATAGGTACTTAATATTGTTAAAATGTAATAAAGGTTCAAAGACTGATACACTCAAAGAGTGTACCTACTATCCATCACTGTTTGATGCAAAAAGAAATCCCCTGAAAATCAAAAAGGACTATTCATGATTTATGTGACAGCACCATGTACTTAAAGGGTCCATTCACGCTAAGCCAAGCTTCACTTCACAAGGTGATTTTTTTTTGGTCGTTAAAACAACCATAGTCCATGGAAATTAAATTAACTCTTTTATGATAGCGTACAGCACCCCAAAAGTAGGCAGAGAATATTATTAATGTTTTATTTCGTTCTGGTTAATTATGGGGTTGGTGTACATAAATATAGAGATGTTAAATGAAAGTTGCTACAGAAAATTATATTTCACTTGCTTTACGGCTTTTCGGTATTCTACTTGCCAAGCTTCACTTCACAAGGTGATTTTTTTTTGGTCGTTAAAACAACCATAGTCCATGGAAATTAAATTAACTCTTTTATGATAGCGTACAGCACCCCAAAAGTAGGCAGAGAATATTATTAATGTTTCATTTCGTTCTGGTTAATTATGGAGTTGGTGTACATAAATATAGAGATGTTAAATGAAAGTTGCTACAGAAAATTATATTTCACTTGCTTTACGGCTTTTCGGTATTCTACTTGTGGTGTCTGTATGTCAGTCCGTCCAGATATCCCACGTTCTTGCGTTTTGTGCACTTTAAAGCTTTTGTAAAATTTCGAGGATTGAGTCCTACTTTTTATATACCTTAAATAATGATTTGATAATGAGATCGGACAAATACTGCACTAAGATACTTCGAGGACAGTGCTCTCTGCGGAGATATGTTTGGAGTGATTGGACTCACAGCGTCAGTGAACCCAGCAGGATAACGGGGCCGCGCATAATGTAATTACAAATAAGAGAAGGCCAGGCTGTCAAGCCGTAAAGTTATAAGGATGTCTCATTCTCTTCTAATTGTTTTATTAAGAAGTTAACACAAATGAATGTCGGGTTAGCTGAGTAAATACAGGGCTGCCACCAGGCTCCTGAGGAAATATAAGAATTTTAAAGGAAGACATGAGAACAAAAATATCGGAGCTGATCGGAATTTGCAGCCACAATATAGAAAACTTATAGGCCTTTTCATTGCACAGTCATGGTTGCATGGCAATCTATCCTCTAGGCTGCTTCTGAAGGTATATTTGATTGGTTTAGCTACACTCAGTCTGTATCACTTACATGGACAAATCTGGATAAAGGTTACAGGTTTTCAATTATAAAAGGTTTATATAACAATAATTTCTCAGTTAATAATGGTATGATTGAACAGTGAGAAAGAATATAGGAGATTTTGTACTAAATGCTGGAAAATATAAGAAATTATAGCAGTTGAAAAGAAGAAAAAGTTAAAGTTAAATTCAGAGAAATAAAAGAAATATAGGATTCAGCACATGTGTTCAGCTTATGTGCGACAAACTGGTGCTTTGAAATGCCACTTAGATCAGTAAAAGCAAGGTCAAGTTAATTGGCAGATTGCCGTCTTTCGCAAGGCAAAGGAAGTTTGTAAGTGGTTTACCATTACTTTACCAGCTAGCCTCTGTGGTCGCGGGTTAGAGCACAAGATTTAAAGCGGAGAGCGCTCTGCAGGTTTAAATTGAAAAGCTGTTCAACACAGCCATGTATCACTCATAAAAGAGTTTTGGGGAAGTTTCTCGGTGTTATGATCAAACAATGGTAGAGATTATACGCAAAGGACCTGCGGGTGCTGTAAACACCGAGGCTGTGTGACGCCAGCATATAACATACAATGATATAAAGCGAGTGCTACTGCACTGCTATGTAGGCCCAGACCGAAATGGAACAGGTTAAAAATTAGACAGTTTTGCATTATCACACCTCCTCAAAATAAATCTGTATAGCCTAAAAGTCAGGGTAACTTTGTCCAGATTTGATGGTATGGCTGATTTATGGACGGACAAAATGTAATACATGTAATACCTTTACTTTTCCTCCGTTTTTGATTTACTTTAAAATTCTCAAAAATTAAATTGGTTGCTAGTTTTTGTCTCAGTGAGCAGAAACATTAACCATTAACAGTCATACTATTAATTTGGTCCATCTCCTCCATGGAAAGCTAATGAGATGATGTACCAACCTTCAGCTGACAGGCGGGCCCCCCTCGATGCAGTGCTACAGCGTACGTGAAGGAGAAATAAGCCTAATAGCTATGTCCGCTATATTACACATACATTTATAATATTCAGATAATTAAATTATATTGCTTTTGTACGCTGAAAATAAAAAAAAAATGATAGAATTAAAGAGTTAGCAGCATATTGGCAAATTCAGGGTGAAACAGAGTACATGGGGTCAGCTTGTATAAGACAGTTATCGAAACATGACGAAAAGCGCAAAGCCGTTAGGGAAACAGGACTAAGTAACAAAACTTGGCACCTGGTACTATATTTTCAAATATTGTCCTGGAAGTGAATCCACCTGGCATCCACCCCATATAGGAATTAGAAAATATATGATTAATACAGATTCTGCGTCTCGCAATGTTTCTGCGTGCGAGAGACATATGTTTTGGAGCGTTTTAAAAAGTGGGAGGGGGTATCCCCCTCCGACTAAAATTAATTGCATAATATTGAATCTCTTACCTCTAAATATTACACAATACTGACATGCATTACTAAATAACTCCATTCAGAAATGAAATCCCGTTTTTTTTTCATGCGAGGCATTGAGACTGAGAAGAAATACAGTGGGTACTAAAAGAAAGGTCACCTTGACCTCCACACTTGGGCCAAAATGTGTGTGTGTGTGTGTTGGTGGGGGGGGGGGGCTGGCACCCCAATATCCACAATGCCTATGAGAGACATGCAAAAGATGTCCTGGCACTCCCGGCATACTTTTCAATAGGTTCCATAGATCTCCCCCCCCCCCCTTCTCTAAGATCGTGTATCCGCCCGTTGACTACCCCTTACCACGTAAAGTTCCTATTCAGATCACAGTTGAGCATTTCAGGACATGTTAAAATAGTCTTTGCGACAAGTCGCTAACACGAACACGGGTTCTTCTGTGTCTTTAAGGTAGTGACGGCGAGGTTTCAATGAATTACAACTGTATTTATACATGTTTCTGTATATTTGCTTGATTGTGTAGAATATGACGCGTGAAAAATAACGAACCATTTAGTTAAATTCACAGGGATTTTCTCACAGCAAAACTCCACGTATAATATTTTAGGAACACTTTATTTTTAAGTGAGATTGCCATATACACATATAACTTGAAATACATGAAACAAGTAAAGGTGATAAATGATGACAGAAAACTTATATGAAACAGTTTTAGGCGGAGTAGTTTCATATTGGCTTTACGAATTTATCACATGGTTCCAATTAAGAATAATTTGGCGAAAAGCCGTATACCTGCATCCTGGACAATATTGACAATATACGGCCTTTAGAAGGTCATTTAGGCTATCCAGGCAGACCGCCCCCTATTACTGTACAGTATAACCATCAGGGATCACAAACACAGAGACGGCATTTTCGCGTGCACGTAGTATTCTTGTATTGATTGATCAATATCTATAATGGTGACACGGAAGTGATTTATGCTCTGTGTCCAAGCGTGCCTGAAACTTCGAATTTGGAATTGGTTAGTTTTGCCTTAATATATGCAGGGAGGGAGCAACACACGGGATTTCTGAAGAAAAGATCCCCTGTGTTGTTAGTTATAAGTATAAAATAAGTTCAGTTATATCCGTTGATAATTTCAGGATTTACATCAGATTAATAATGAATAAGTGAAACTGACGGGAGTCGTGCGAAGAATGCTTACTTGATGTTAATGATTATTACCTATTTTTATACGGAATTTACTGCTTTTTTAATACCTATTTTAAGTCTATGTGAACAATCGACTTTATAAACAACCCTACAGAAGTATATTGCATCATAACTTCTTTAATTAACTATATGAATAATATGAACTATATGAATAAATGGCAAATTCCGTCATCACCTCCCCTGTCATATTTGTATACAGATAAAGTAAACGCTCCGACAGTAACGTTAATATTCAATTGATTTAAAGTACACAATATCTAAGGCAAATGATTATTCCACATGTGAATGCCCATGAACGTAGATGCTAGAGGGAACTCTGACACAGGCAGTTTGCGGAACTAATTATTTTCGTATGCCTGGCACTGGCCAAGGATTAACTACCAGTGTAGATTTACTGAATGTTTAACCATACGTCCAAACGATCGATTAATATCTTCCATTAATATCAACATGAACTAAGTGGCCCATGGGTAATGACGCTCAGCTGAATTGAGGGAACCTTGAGCCATGGGTATAATGACTCCCAGAGTGCTCAAAATCATGCATTTTTCGATAGCCCTTAGAAAATAGGCTATAGCACACTTATTTAGGGTTTTAAAGAAGATTTTACCAGGAACTCCCTACAAACTAAGTTAGAAGTTTCAATATCCAACTGCTACAATTTGTGTGTAGGGACCTCCCTGGATTTTAATTGAATTAGAAGTTGCTAGGACCAACTGTAACAAATCGTCCACATCTCCCTTATAGGGTGCTCAAATCATGCCCTCTCACATATCTTGCAGAATATAGGTCACAGTGACCTTATTTAAGATGCCCAAGGAGACTACAATGACCTCACTTAACATTAAGAAAAAAGACATTTCTAATTCCAAAAGTTAAGATTTGGGCCCTGTCTGATCATCTGTGTGCCGGAATTATGTTTTCTGCTCGTCGCTCACAGGATATGGGTCATCATGAACTTTCCACAGGCACTGCAGGAGATTTGGCCATGACCCACTTGAATTTTAAGTCGGAGGATTCTAGGTCCAACCGTATTGATTTGTGCCCATCTCACTTTCACAGCGTTAAAAATCTTTTTTCTCTAAAGCTCACAGGATATAGGTCAGAATGGCCTAATTTCAGGACTTTAAGGACACTTTCCGAGGATTCCCTCGATTTCATATTAGAGGGTTCGAGGGCAAACAGTAAAGTTTTGTTCCCTGTCTCACTGTCTAGGTGCTCATAATCATACTTTTGGACATTTGCTAGCAGGATAAGGTAACCATGAAGTAGTTAAAGTTTCAGAGGGGATTTGCCCAGAACCTGCCAGGATGTCATGACAGAAGTTACAAGGCCTAACGGATACAATGTGTGCCCTGTATGACTCTGAGTGCTCAAAATTTTTCCCGTAATTGGCAAAATATAGGTCACTATGACCAAATTCCATCTTTCTTCCAAGAGACTGTTCTATGATCTTTCTGGATGAACAGTTAGAAGTTTCCAGTTCTTACGGTTACAGTTTGTTCAGGTCAGAGCAGCTGATAGCAAAGTGCACATTTTAAATAGAAAAGTTAAATTTCAATTGCGGATAAAATAATGGATCGATTCATTTCAATAGTCCACCGTTTTCAGTTATCACCAAACCACAGGCGCGTTTCGCCCGTAATGATTCTGATTCGTACAAAATTGATAATTCTATCGCATATAGGTATAATAGATATTCTACAAATATGTCCAGCTAACGTTCATTTAGTTTACTTCCTCAGTAGTTTAAGGATACTACTGATTTGTCAGTGAGTCGTTTTCAGTAGCTCTCAATTCAAATACATGACTCGGTTTTCTATTCGGATATATATGTGTGTGTGTGTTGGGGGGCGGGGGTAAACGGTTTCTGTATCCTGCGTGGGAAGACTAAGTAAAACAAATTTTGTATTCCCTTGGATGGGCTATACGTTACTTGAATCCCCTGTAATTGTATGCTAAATATAATGCGTCTCACTGATATTGACCTGTTTTTAATGGACCGTATATAACAGATTTATCAATTTACTACATAAAGGCAGACATGGCACCGCTGGGAGCAAAGAGACCCTGGCATTGGTATTCTACCAGCGCAGCATTTTGGAGCGTGTTGGTGTTATTAGCGTCACTTGAGTTGTTTGATGGTTGACACGAGTTCCCAATGGCGTTTCACGGTTGCCAGTGGTCATGGTATGAGAGTCTTTTAAAGTGAAATATAAAAAAATAATGGAATAAGAAGGAGTGATGATAAAGCGCCTGATTCGTGATCAAAGAAAGCCGCACAGCAGCTCCATTAATTTTTAACTGCCGTCTCTTTGGTTGGCCGCTTGTATCGTTTTAAGTTATACCCCAATAGGTTACTTATGCTTAGCGAAGCGAACAAATTGGGTTTCCCAAATATTCAGGTTATAATATTGCGCCAGGGTTAAAGGTGCCCATTCACCTACCTATTGAAAAATAATTTATGTAATTTCTGGCTTTCTCTGTGTATCAATAAGTGAGCTAAGGGTAATTCTGGTTATGAAAAGTTTAACGCCTCCGTGGAGGATGCATGAACTTGCTTATCAACAATGTGTTTGTTAACACACCTGAATTGACATACAGGAAAAATATGTAACCATGGGTTGTAGGTTGCAATTATAAAGAGGTAAAAATATCACTTGTTGCAAACATTATCTACAAAGCTCCCGCTTATCTGATGCCCTTGTTGAATTTGTTTTTATTATTTTGGCGGCCCTAACTTATTGTAAACACGTTGATATAAACAAATTAAGGAACCTGTGTGCGGTGATATATACGTTTTCCCGCCCTATATTATAAAAGGTCCAAGGGAAAACTTTTATTTGATAAGGTCAGATAGATGATTGGTCCATTTTAACAACAAACGATCTGCAGTCCTTGCCATTTCTAAATTACTTTTTCTCACACACATAACACCGCACAAGCCTTAGATGGTGACTGTTTGTTAAGTGTTGCAATAAACCGATAAAACAGGGACCCGCACATCTGCACTTCTTATTCTAATTTATGTCAAGATTTAGTTAAATCTACACCGCGAATATTATATATATATATATATATATATATATATATATATATATATATATATATATATATATATATATCACCCTCTTGGTCACGTCGGGCTCAGCGCCTTTATTTCTGACACTTATCGGCTTATGGTCTTCAGGGGCTGTTCTCTCTGTCTCGATAACAACATTCGGATAAGCCCCCTGTCAGCCGGGCCTGGATACGCAGCCCCGTTACAACACTCCTTAGACCACTGTATCGGGCAGATTTCCGCAGAGGTGCAATGAATGATGGATTGTTATTCTGAGCTCTTCATGCTCCAGGGCAAAAAAAAGGATAACATTTATGTTTTCCCTCAGACGTTTGTCTATCGATCTTACGGAAGTCTGAGCTTAAAAACAAGTATACCCATATATAGATTTGTCTTTATGGAAATCTTGCCAAGCCTTTCGAACTTATTTTTTTTATTTTTAATTTAAAAATAATATACGCAAGGCATACAGAATGAGGCTCAAGGCCTAGATTTCTGCAATCACAAAGTGATTGCAAGATTAAACTGTTGAAAATATGCTTTTGAAAATTAGCTCTACCGAAGATCTAGCCCAAACAAGAAGAATTTGAAAGAAAAACAAACAAAAAACTGCAATTGATAGTTTGCTCGGATGGGGGGGGGGGGGGCAATAAAGATCACCCACAAATATTGTAAACCCAGATATGGATATATAAGACTTAATGTGATTGCTTTAAATTAATATACCATAGGAAAGAACCCATATAGCCACAAATTAATGGATTTAATTCTAACCCACATATGGATATAGAATTAAAAACCATTTACACTAAACATTGTCTGTTGACAAAGACAACGGTTGACGAATATAAAGGTTCATCGGAAACATACATTGTTGTAATTACAGGTATGGTTATATCTTACATTTTGGAACACAACATTTTTCGATGAACATGAGTAGATTGGTCCGGTTCATTGATAAAGCATGAATAAATACATTTTGGACCGTAGTTGCATAATTGATGGGGTACTGGACTTGTGACCCCCCAGGTTGCGGGTTCGCGTCCCGTTCTGGCCACATTTCTGGGCTCAGCTTTAAATTCTGACCGAAGTCTTCAACACAGGGGTGCGTCAATTCCACCCAGGGGTGAATGGGTACAGGCCACGAATTGACGACAGGCATACATGGTATGAATAACCCTATAGTTTCTGTACGCCTGTAGCCTGCATGGGCTGTATGTTCCATATACGAATTAAAAAGTCAAAGACCTATGTTGAGTCGGATTAGACCGACTTGATGGTGATATGAGATAAATAAACATGCACTCTTTTTATATTTATTCTGACCCATAGATTGTATAAAAGAAAACGATTCACATTCAGGTTCGTGCAATTCGTATACTCGTCGAAAGGTGCCTTGTTATAGCAGACGGGTTAAACAAAACTCTGATTGTCACCACAATAACTTTCTTGTACCGTTTTGTAGGCAATCAGAACGGTGACTCTTGCACGGACATGATATCACAGGAGAGTCACTACACATACATAATTCACTACGTTACAACAAAGTTCCATTAACCTCGCAAGGACAGTCCCATTGAGGACGGTCTGTAGCAAGTAGGTTATAAATTATCCACAGTGGCACGCGATTATGGGGAGTAATTAAAGTGATCTAATTAACTTTTATCACGCATCAGCTGGACCTACCAATAGAAAGTTCGGAAACTCGTGTACCTTTGCCACAAGTTGTTACTAACAGAAATTAAAACAATCCTTTATAAAATTATTTTTATAAAATTAAAAAAAAATCTTCCCGTGGTTAATTCTGTCATTTTTGCATGTTAAATCCATGTTGAATTTCAAAATAATGCTTGATAGACAACAAAAAGATTTCTTTTATTTAAAATTCCGCTGGAAAACCCCCTCTCAATAATAAAGGTAACAACGGTGCCAAGGATAAAGGTACCGGTAAACGACTTCACAGTGACCCATCCACCTCCCCAATCCAGGACCCAAAAATACAAATCATGAGTGAAAGTCTTGAATTTGATAAATCTGATGAGCAACCCTTATCACAATTACAGCCAAACTCACCAGATAAAATGACAATAAATATTGGGCAAGAGAATTTCACGCTTTTGTTGACAGAAGCATTAAAATCCGATAGTGTAAAGAGCGCATTAAAGTCAATCATAGACCAAGCCGTTAGTGAAAAAACCAAGGAACTTGAACAAAAAATATGTAATTTAGAAGAGCAACTACAGTCCATAAATATTGAGGTAGATAGTCTGCAGGAACAACTTGACGATCAGCAACAATACACTCGACGCACGTCCCTGAGAATATCAAACAGCTGGCCGGAGAACACGGAGGAGTGCACAGACACCATGATAACAGATATGGCCAAGGAACACCTAGGTGTTGAATTGTCGCTTGAGGACATTGAAAGGTCGCACAGAGTTGGTCGGCCAAGTACAGATAAAAAACCTAGGCCAATTCTGGTTAAATTGCTTTCATACCGTACGAAAGCAAAACTGTATAATGCCAAGGCAAAACTGAAATTCGCAGAAGGCCAAGCCAGAGGCATCTTCATGAATGAAGATTTGACAAAGCCGAGGCAAAACATATTTAAACAGGCCCGCCAGCTGAAAAAGGATGGTTTGATAAAGGACTGTTGGTCACATGATGGCACCATTAAAATCAGAGACTTCAATGAACGTGTGATAACCTTCACAAAGCTTAAATTATTTCAGCAGTGGGAATTGGTTTTAAGAGAAAACCCTCCGCAAATGTATTCTGAGACTGTCAAAGCATCAACACCAAATTAAAGTTATAAGATGCTTAATAATGTATGCATTGTACATAATCATGTATAATATATGTCACTATCAACTTGTGTTGATAAGAGAGTTTATAGGGGAGTCGACCTCACCTTGCCATCTTCGAAATTAATCCCATTTTTACAGCAAGATATATTATCAAAATAATTATCTAATACAAATTTCAAAACTCAAAATTACTTTTGTAGGTTTTTAAAACAAACCCCTATATCAAAATTATATCTCCATCACACTCTATTCTCATAATCTACTATGACTGTGGGAAGTCTTCATAAACTAGTTTACTTTTTCTGCATTTGGACATTGCTAGCTAAATTATATCGCTTGATACAAGTAATGACAGATCACCTGATTATTCAGAACATTACTGATGTCACTGCCTATGTGTTTTGTCAGATCTCACAGATGAAAAGTACGCAGAGGCCAGGAGTAATTGACGATTCCAAAACACAAGTGTTAAATGAAATTTTAATTAAGTGTATGTATATAAGAGATGAATGTCATCTGTGTAACAAGAAACATAAGGGATTCTATCAATTATATCGTTCATGTCAGTATTCTCAGTAATAACATGGAATGTGCGAGGACTGCGGGGGCTAAGGAAAAGGAATAAAGTATTTAAATGGTTAAATGATAAAGGTGGTGCAAATAGTGTGATATTTTTACAGGAAACACATTGCACGGAAAATGACGAATGTTTATGGAATCGAGAATGGTCGGGCTCTACATATTTCTGCCACGGTACAAGCCAGTCGAGAGGTGTTATGATTCTAATAGGTAAACATATAGATATTAAGAATATTAAGCTTTACAAAGATATTAATGGACGTTTTCTGTATTTGAAAGCCGACGTACACGGTTCTGCTTATGTCTTCATTAATACTTATGGAAAGAGAGCAGACTTTATTCTTTGAAGAAGTCCGAAACAGAATTAAAGATGTACTCTCGAATACTGAGGCTTTGGTAATCTGGGGAGGAGATTTTAATTTTAGTTTTTCAAATCTTGATGCAGATGGCGGTACTTATCGCCCAAAATATAAATCCATCAATACTGTGTCAAGTATAATGGAACAGCATAATTTAATTGATTTATGGCGTATAAGGAACTCCTCTGCACGTGGCTTTACCTGGAGAAGTAATACTCCTATTATACAACGAAGACTAGACTTTATTCTTATTTCTAGCGAACTTAATGCACATGTTCGCCATGTACAAATTTTGCCAGCCATAATTTCGGATCATTCAGCGGTGAGATGTACAATTAAATCACTTCATTATAATAAACATGGTCCTTCCTTTTGGAAGTTTAATGTTTCACTGCTGAATGACACTCTTTATGTCCAAGAGCTCAAAGATCACATAATACAATGGAAACAATATTATGATTTTTACAAGAAAGAGAAAGAATGGTGGGAGTTTTTAAAATTTATGATCAGAGATTTTACTATTCGTTTTTCTAAAAAGAAATTGCAAGAGGAGAGAGCCGAAGTACAGCATTTGGAAAAATTACTATCACAAGTAGAAACTAAAATTTCAGCAAACCAGTCAGAGAGTACAATGGAATATGAAAATTATCGACGAAAAATTGAGAAATATTATGATCGTATTATAGAAGGCAACATAATTAGATCTAGGGTTAAATGGTATGAGGAAGGGGAACGAAATACAAAATATTTTATTAATTTGAAAAAAATGAATAAAAAGAAGTCTACAATCAGAAAGCTATTGATAAATGGAGAGGAGAAAACTGATCAAAAAGATATAACAAATGAACTCGGACGATTTTATAAAGAAAAGTATTCGCGAAACAGTAAAATTACACGAATGGATTGTATGCATTTCTTATCTAACCTTAACATCACACGTTTAACGGAAATCGATTCAGCGAGCTGTGACGGGGAGATAACAAAATCTGAAGTTTTAAAGGCTTTACACTGCATGAAAAATAATAAGACACCAGGAAATGATGGCCTGCCAAAAGAATTCTATATTACTTTCTTTGACATTTTAGGTGACGATTTGGTTAGGTGTTTGAATAAGTGTTTTGAAGAAGGAATATTAACTAATAGTCAAAGACAATCAGTTGTAACATTAATAGAAAAAACAGGCAAAGATAATCGTATATTAACATCATGGAGACCCATAAGTCTGTTGAATCTAGATTGTAAGATACTAAGTAAAATTTTAGCCGGCCGGATGAAAGTTTTTCTTCCAAAATTAATAGCGGATGACCAAACTGCTTTCGTCCAGGGAAGAAATATTAGTGACACAACGAGACTGATAAGTGACGTAATAGAACATTGTAAAATAGAAAACAAGTCAGGGATCTTATTTGCAGTAGGCTTCGCAGCAGCTTTTGATTCTATAGATCATACTTATTTATTTACAGTACTTGAAAAATTTGGATTTGGTGAAAATTTCATCAGATGGGTAAAAATTCTACATTATGATATCGAGAGTTGTATTATTAATAATGGTTATATTAAAAGTTGTATTGTGGACTTTATATGGTACGGCAGAAAACCCAAAATTAAATATGAAGTTATGATAAACTGTCAGAGAGAAGGAGGTATTGGACTACCGGATGTGGCATCGATAGTGGAATGTCAAAGATTAATGTGGATGATAAAATTTATAAACGCTGGAGATGCCAAATATACTGCTGTGCCGAATTTGTATCTTAAGCAAATTGGTGGGGTAAAGAATATTACAGCAAATCTGGATACCAGACGTATTGGTGACGATATTCCTGATTTCTATAAAAAATGCTCGAACGTATGGTCATTATATATGTCTGGTGAACCAAGTAACCCAGAAATAATGTTGTACCAAAGCGTGTGAAACAATAAATTTATAAAGATAGGAGTTAATTCTGTATATATGAAACATTTTGATGCAAAACGTGTGAAGTATGTACATGATCTTTATAATACCAGCGGGAAAAAGAAAAGACTGGATGAAATTGTACCTCCGGATACTAATGAATACAAAATTTACTATGTACACTGGTTGTCCTTGATACATGCTATCCCGCAGAAGTGGCATGATTGTATTCGTACATTTGCAATGCAAGATAACTGTAGCCAGTTTTCTGAAAATATTAAATATGTTTCATTTAAAGATGTAATACTAAATACGAATAAAGTGTCTTTCAAAGAGTTGTACAAAAGAATAATTCAGAGTAAAAAATCTGAGCCTTCAGCCAAAGTAAAATTACAGTCCAGATTAAGATGTTTTGATTGGGAACAATCTGTTGCAAAGCTATATTCTATTACACTGGATATGCGTTTTCGTGAATTTCAGTTTAAATTGTTGCATAACGTTTTAGCAACAAGGGATAAGCTATACCTGTGGAAAGTAACTGATAATAAGCGATGTAATTACTGTTTTGTTGAGGAGGAAACAGTTGAACACTTATTATGTCAGTGTCATATTTCAATAACATTTTATCTGCATATAAAAACTTTTGTCAAGAGAGCTAATATCCATATGCCAGATCTAAACAAAGAGGTTATATACATGGTTGTGGGGAAACATGAACCGGTAATTATCGACATGTTATTATTAATTTATAAATATTTGGTATACAGAAATCGGATATTTCAGGTGATCCCTACCCTGGTACAGTTTGTGAATTGTTTAAAAAATACAGAATTGTAAGAGAGAAAGATTGCTGAGAAAAAACACACTTTGAATGTACATGAGAAAAAATGGAAGGAGTGTCTTACCTTGTTAAGATATTAATAACTCCTGGTCATTATAACTGTGTTGGTAACTCACAAATGTTATATGTATTTTATGCACAGATTCACATACATTGGTATATTTGTTAACTGTTACAGATTTTACTGCATTGTACTAGTTTTTGGAGATGTTGTTTAGGCTTGTTTATTACCACTATATTGTAATTAAACAAATTTTTCAATTAAAATATATAAATGGTGTCGATGATGAAAATATGTAGAGGAAGGAAAATATGTGAAGTATTGACTGAGACATCATAAAGGAAAAAAAAAGGAAAGAAAAAAAAAAAAAAAAAATTCATATTAAAAATATTTATAAACATTAATGGGTATTTTCAAACAGGAGAGTTTTATTATCAGTCACACTAGCTCTTTTTATAAGTTTAGATATATATATATATATATATATATATATATATATATATATATATATATATATATATATAAACAAGGCTTTCAACAGGAAAAACATTTTAAAGTCTGTCATGCCATTATCGTATCATTGTGTCATTTAATTATTATTATTATTATTATAATTATTATTGTTCTTCAGTTGTTCAGCACCCATTTTTTTCTATTGATGCCACACTTGTAACATGAGATATAAAAGTATAAAGTATGTAACTAGTGCCCATAACAGGGGTTAACATGCGGTCTAGTAACTGCCCTTTAATGCATGCACCTACACCTTTTGTGTTGTCAGTGGCTTGAAATTTCCCTTTGAGCATGCATGTAGGGTAGATTTATCGATATGATATGATGTATGTGCAGGTCTAATAATTTACTTGTTTCTTTTATAGCTCACAGAGGGCAACATGATTTGTCTAGTTTCATTGGCAATAATGTAGGTAATTTATGTGAAATATACAAATGTACATATAATGAAATGGAATGAACTATCTTGCAAAGTAACATCACCGGAAATCAATATAGAGGAACAGGCTGTAGGAAGCATTGTCCTCGACCTAATGAATTTAAGAAATGGCTTCAGTGATATTACCAATTTTGATTTAAGTTTCGTTGATTATTTCATCACTCATCTTACAGTTGAGTGATGTGTTACTACATTGTATTACAAGTCTTTTTTTCTCGATCTTGTTTATTGAAAACATTTGTCAAATGCTGTACTTTACTTGTGCAACAATAAATATTATATAATACCCGTAGGTCCGTATTTATACAGCCGTGCATGCCACATGGGCCCTATTTAGAGCCACTCTCAGGGGCCTCATTTAGTTGTTATTCAGGATGGTTAATTGAGGTTGATTTACGAGTCAGTAACGGCAGTAACTTTATTACTTTATTCCCTGTCAGCCTTTCTCACAGGGAAGCATGTCAGCTGTGGCCATCCATTAAGGTTGGCTATCTCCGAGTCTGTTTCTAGTTGTGTTTGTACCCCATGGATGTTTCACGAATTTTCAGGTAAAAGAAAACATCCAGGAAGTCTTAATTTAAAAAAATATATATTAAATGAATAGAGACCAACCTATTTAGAAGCAAATCAAGAAACAGTCCCACTTTTTCAGGTTCCATTCATGTATCTTATAAAGTAAAGGGCTTACAAATATAATCATCCCCAGCTACGTCTGTTGAGTTTATAAACGTCTGGTAAGTGTGACAGTCCAGACATCCTCATTGCGCCTATAAAATTCTTGGCTGTATCGCCTAGATCGAGGTTACACTTCCAAAACTGGACAAATATTATACGATAATTTATCAACTTTACAGGTTCTGTGAAATTCGTTGAGGCCTTTCTAGAAAGCGGCATGCTGGCGACCCACTGGTATCAAAATCACCCCCTTCCATTCTGTCTAATTAGACAGTGGTTTGTATAACATATCATTGTTTAACAACCGGTATCACTCGAAATTAGACGAGATTATGCCGCCATAAGTATACAGTTAAGGCAACTGCTATACCTACGCCCGAACAGTAGGCTCTGAGTAGCCAAATTAAGTCAGTATCTAGGATCACGAATGGCATTTGATTCATTAGCCTTTGGGGAGGTAACTTAATTTGCCCTGTTTCTCGAGTTCATTTCGCCCACCTACCGGGAGTCGTAAATTACTCTTTTGATGAAGCAGTGCTGCGTCTGTTCATGTTTTAGCTTTTGTTAAACTTTCAGATGTTACACAATTATTACTTCTGACACGGATACAGCAGCTTATTTTATGAGTCACAGTCTGGCGTTTTCAAGAACGACATGTTATCAACTGCTTATAGTAGACCGTCTCGATACTGTTGGGAACAGTTGTCTACGCCTGGAAGGTATGAGTCCTTCCCCATTCGTGTGTGTGTATTTGCGGGGTGTGTTTCTTTACAACATTACTCCACAGTCATGAAAAGAGTCTCATGCAATTTTATGGTATTCCGGGAATGGGCCTTGGAAGATAAGATTAGGTTTACGTGTGGATCCGTCACATGATCTCGATTCAGGAGCGTCATCAAGAAATATCCACAAATACACATTCTTTGAAGTTGCGCGTGCACGAGGCAGCCTGGTATATGTTCCGTTCAATTTAAAATTAGAATTTTATAATAATACCCCCAACACTTGCAAGTTTCTTGACAGAGTCATTGGCTATACCGTTACCCTACAGAGCATCTCACAATTCAGATATCGGGTTATTTTACTTCTCTATTTCACTTTTCCTAGCTTTTTGTGGAATTTGTAAACCGAATGTTAAACCAAACCGAACCTACACCAGGCCGCTAATGCAATTTCGACTTAGCTTATGCGCAGACCATGTCCATGGATGCCACGCCGGCACTCACCCATACAGCCCTGCCTCCCCCTTGGTCAAGTCCACTTTCCCCACCGTAAATGCCTTTATAAGTAAAAACTACTAAATGAGTCAACGCAAGGCATTCAAAATTGCTACAGAAGGAGGTTAAGATTCTTAATATACCTTTAAGTCGTTTTATTAATTAGCATGGCAGTCGACTATATCTAATTATATTTCATGGAATAATTAACCTTTTCATTTGTGTTACATGGTATATTTTCTTTTCCATGAAAGATTTTGTTTAAAACTAAATAAAATGAAACTTGGATACAGGCAAAGTTCAATATACCGTAGTTTCACAGTTCTGAATTGAATACATAAGGTATCAAATTGACAACCGCACCCCCTGTTAAAAGTGTGACAGGCCATAGTGTATCACAATTTTTAGATATGATGGCCCTGTATTTTCAGTGGGCAATAAGTATATCGCGTCAACGGATATATTAATATTATGGTTTGAGTACCAAAAATAAGATGTGAACTTTTGTAAACCAGCTGATATATTTATATTGCTTTTGTCATGTGGTCATTTGTTTAATTAAGCCACACAAGTTTTTGATACTGCTTGAGACTGCATGACTAATGTGGTATACTTCATCAGGTTCACTGCTATTATAGACTATTTAGCGAGCAGTTGGTATCAAAGTGCACATTTCTTAATAGTGAAGTTAAACTTCTTTTTTAGATACCATAATGTATTGATTCACTTAAGCAGTCACCAGTTTCAGGTATAACCAAAACCACAGGCTCGTTTCGTCCGTAGTGATTTTTACTTCGGACAGAATCTATCATTCTATCGCATAGGTATGACAGATATTCCACCAGACGGGCCACATTGATATGCAAATATGTCCAGCAAACTATGCGTACATTTATTTTACTACCTCTGCATTTAAAGGATGGTACTGATCCCTATTTTACTGTGAGTCGCTTTTAGTAACACTCTATTTAACAAATAAACTGACTTAGTGTTCTATACCATATTTATGGAAGGCCTATTTGTATATTGGGATTCTGCGTTCTGGGCAGTGCGACAAAGTCTACATTACTGGAATCCCCTTAATCATACTTTATAATGCGTCACATTGATATCGACCTGTTTCTAATGGACCGTATGTAATTGATATATCAGTTTACAACAGAAGGGCAGACATGGCACCGCCGGAAGCAAAGACATACGGACATAGTTCTACCAGCTCAGGTTTTAGGAGCATGTTAGTATTGTTAGTGTCACTTGAGCTGATTTATAGTTCACATGAATTCCCAATGGCGTTTTATGGTTGTCAGTGTTCCTGCAGAGTAAAGGAATGAGACTCTGTTGAAGTGAAATATTTTGTTTAATATATATATATATATATATATATATATTAAATGTAAAGCTATTATGTATGAATTAGCAGGGGTGATGACTTAAAGCCTGATTCTTGATTTAAGAAAGCCGCACCGCAGCCTTATTTATTCACAACTACCGTCTCTTTGGCTGGTCGGTGATGTCCTTCTAATTTATAGCTCCATAGAATACGTAAGCATGGCGAAGCGAAAAAACTAGATTTGCCCAATATTCAGGTTATAATATTGCGCCGGCGTTAACAATAAACGATCTACAGTTTTTGGTGACTATGCGCTACTGTAATAAAGTGATATTTTAACAATTCCTCAACAATATTTTAAGAGATGAATATTTCGTCAGATGAACTTAAATTTAGAAGAGTTAGACCTGGAAACCCCGTCCAACCCATCCTCACCTCTGTTCCGAAAATGTAGACCTCTTATTAGGTTTTGTCATTAATCCTCCTTGGTTGAACCCCTCCTTTTCATAAAGCGAGAGTCATGTGTTTTTCACATTTACTGACCACGCACGTGGTTCAGAGACAAACATGCTTAAATCCCTCACTGCAAGAAAGTAGGGTTATTCACGTGCACAGTAGACCGTAATTTAAGCCGCTTAATCCCATTCTTGAGGGATTTTTGTGAATAACGAAAAGGTCGCATTCCTGTCTTTGCAGAAGGAAGTTCAACTTCTTTCATTACATGGTACTCTCCCCGCAATGTGGAAAGCAGGGAAATTCAGTAAAATCTATCTTTGTGTACATGAAAAATTATTGATTGTCATAGCGGCCATGTCACTGAGTGAATAATAACATTTAACATGAGTGAGGCTCAGTGTCATCTGCATGGTGGTTTCAGAGACATTGAGGACAAAGGTGAAGAGAATTCCTTTTATAAGTATTAGACATCTCCAAATTTCATATAGTATATTTATCTTATATCACGTGTCTCCCTCTTTTTCAGGTCGGGCCTAGCGCCTTCATTTTCACACTTATTTGCTTATGGTCTACGGGGGCTGTCTCTCTCTCTCTCTCGGTAACAGCATTCGGATAAGCTCCCTGTCAGTAGGGATTGGATACGCAGCCCCGTGACATCACTCCTTGTGCCACTGTATCGGCCAAATTTCCAAAGAGGTGCAATGAATGACGGGTTGTTATTTTGAGTAATTCATGCTTCAGGGCCAAAATAATGATAATTTTTTTTTCTCTTTCCTGAGAGGTTTTGTACATCGATCTCACAGAAGTTAAAACATTCAAACAGGTATAACCCCTATAAAGTGTTATCTTTATGGCCTTGGTGTCATCTTTAAGCCTCTACAACGTACTCCTTATTTTTTTTATTTGTACGCAAGGTATATAGACTGAGCCCCGAGGCTTATATATCTACAACCGTCAAGTAAAGGAAGTTCAGGTTGTTTCCAAAATTCTGTTTTTTTTAAAATCGGCTATACACAAGCAGAAAGTGGAAATAAAACCCAGAGAAATCGATGGTTTTCCTCTCGGGGGACCTAAGATGATTCACCTACAAATTTTTTAATTCAACTTATCTATATGAAAAAAAAACTCATCAACCCCTTATATCCATTCATTTATTTATGACTACAAGGGTTCTTTGCATATGGCATGCATCTTTATTTAGAAAACTCTTGTAAGTATAAGTGAAATGACACACACACACGCACACACACGTGAAATTGTCGGTTTACAAAGACCACGATTAACGAATATATTGGTTCATCGCAGACCTACATTGTGTAATTTCGGTTATGGTATAATCCTCCATTTCAAAGACTTTCTGATAATATATTTAAATCGGCGGAAAATGAAATAGCGAAAAGGCTCGATTACATAAATTCTGGAGCGTGGCGGCCTAATGGTTGGGGAGATGGACCTGTGAGGGCAAGTATGTGGGGTTGCGTCCCGTCCTGACCGCCTTCTGACCAAAGTCTTTACATAAAGTTTACGCCATCTCCACCAGGGAGTGAATGGCTATAGGCGAAGCATTAGCGACAGCCATATTTGGAATGAATTAGCCTAAAGTTCCTATACGGCTTCAGTGTGCATGGGCTGTTTGTTCCCAATTTGAATTAAAAAGTCTAACAAACCGAGGCTGAGTCGATGATATCAGATATAAACATGCACCCTGTTTATATTTATTCTGACCACAGGCGCTTGAATCCCTATTTATAATTAATTCTTCATATCTCCAATGTTCTTAGAAATACTAGGACGGAATCGGGTCAAACGACCCAATAACAAAACGGCCATACCGTGCTATCACTTGTATTATGATTATTATTGAGTCGTTTAACCTGATTCCCTCGTAGTATTTCTAAGAACATTGGAGATATGAAGACTTTACTATAAAAAGAGATTCAAGCGCCTGTGTTCTGACCCATATAGACTATAAATGAAAACAATTTCAGTTGATAATATCAGCGATACTTAATTTCCACGTTAACACAGCAGAAGACCAGTTCCGCGAGTCGCCTGCTCGTCGAAAGGTCCATTGTTCCAGCAGACGAGTCTAAACTCTAATTGTCACCATAATTACTTTCTTGTACCGATTCGTAGGCAATCAGAAACGTTACTCTGATTTTCACAGGAGAGTTACCCTATATATGATTCACTACGTTACAACAAAGTCCCATTAGCCTCGCAAGGACAGTCCCATTGAGGCCGGTCTGTAGGAAGTTGGTAATAAATTACCTAGAGTGGCACGCGGTTAGGGGGAATAATTTCAGCGAACTAATAAACTGCAATCATGCATCCGCTGGACTCAACATATAAAGACAAGGCTTTCAATAGGAGGAACACTTTGAGAGTCACATTTCAAGGTCTGTCATGTAAGTATCGTATTAATATGTATATCGTGTCATTGTTTTATTATTTTTATTATTATTATCTTTATCATTTAAGTTTTCCCGAGCTCATTCAATAAAACTGCAAATGTCAAACTGTGTGTTACGTATTACTGATTAGGACTACCATCACTGAACCTTTACAATATGCCCAATACCCCTTGGTCTGTATTAATACAGGCGTGCATGCCATTCTGGTCCTATTAAGCGCCACTCTAAGGGGCCTCATTCATTTGATATTCAGCATGGTTTATTGAGGTTGATTTACGAGTGAGAAATGACAGTAACAGTTTATCTGTAGGGGCAGCGTTGTAAATAATAAAGGAAATATTTGTATTGAGCTTACAGATGATTGTGGGGAACGATATAACGATATTATAACGATAATAAAAAAATCATCTTAATCATAATACTCATTATGACTATAACTGTTATTATTATTATTATTATTATTTATAATAATTGTTGTCAAAGTTAAATAATCTGGTCCGGTTTCCCTCGAAAGCCTGGACAGAAAGCCTACAATTACCAAAAGTATACAAATATTGCCATTATAGCAACACCCTATAAGGTAATACGTATGCCCTGTACACAGGCACAATTAAATGCGTATCGAGGATGATGGATGACTTAATCATTAGCCTTTCAGGAGGTTACCCAATTTGCCCTGTTTCTCCGGTTAATTCTGTCCCTCCTGGGACTCGTAAAGCTGAGTGCTCTTTTGATTGAGCAGTCCTGTTTCTGTTCATGGTTTAGCGTTTGCAAAACCTTCAGATGTTACATGAACTTATTTCTGACACGGATTTATCAGAGCTTAGTTTTCAAGTTTAGTATAGGAGTTACAGTCTGGCGTTTTCAAGGATGATATGTTATCAGCTGCTCATTGTAGACCGTCTCGGTTAGTGTTAGGAACAGTTGTCCCCGCCAGGAGGGTATGCTTACATCTCCGTTCGTGTGTGTGTTTGTGGTTAGGTTTGTTCACAACATCACTCACGCAGTCATGAAGAGTCCCATGACATGTTCATGGTATTTCGAGAATGGATCTATGAGGATAAGAGTAGGTTTACGTGTGGATCTGGCACATGATTCCGATTCAGGAACGCCATCAAGAAATATCCACAAATATACAGTTACCTATTCAGTAATGAACCTGGCATATAAGTTTTTGTATTGTACTTAACAATTTTGCCCTAATTTAGGATGCAGTAATTTTCTTTATTAAATCTTTTCCTGAAATACCGATAAGTACTTGACTGTACTGAAGTGCGGGGTAAGAGCAGTCATTTATTAAAATTAACGGCGATCACTTCGAGGCGGGCTTTGGGTCTGGATCGTTGGTGGATGTAAATTGGAAAAAAAGTGCTGTGTCATCGAGGGTAATGCATTGATGGAATATTCGCACCCTTTAAAATACGGACTTGCCAGCCCTGAACCTGAACCTCTTGCCCTAGTTCCTGGTGTTAGGATTGAGATGTGAAACCATTATTTTATAACTGAGGTCCCTTATTTGTAACAATATAAATAAGATAATGCAAATTTCATTGAGACTGAAGTTGCACGTGCACGAGAATGGGCCGTAACTTTACAGCAAGCGGGGTGGTCCATGTAATCATCCCCCCTAATATTCAGAGAATAATATTTAATAGATTGGAAATGAAATATGTAAATAATTAGAATCATATACTTTGGTCCTATTATTGTTAAAATAATATTCCAACACTTCCTAGTTTTCTTTTCTTTTTTTTTTTTGCAGAGTCTTTACCTATACCACTTCCCTACAGAGCATCTGTCGATTCAGATATCAATTTATTTGACTTTTTATATTCCTCTTTTTTATAGCTTTCTTCTTTCCTGGCGCCATTTTGTGGAATTTTTAAACTGAATATTTAACTTAAACGAACCTACACCAGGCGCCTCATGCACTTGCAACTTAGCTAATGAGCAGACCATGTCCATGCATGCCACACCGGTTTGAATGATAAGGAGGCAACCAAATACCCCGGCCTCCCGTGGCAAGTCTACTTTTCTCATTGTAAATGCCTTCAAATGTAAAAGTTAAATGAGTCAACGCAATGCATTCAAAACTGTTGCAGAAGGAGGTTATGACTCATAATGTGCCCTCCATTAAGCTGCTTAGGTCGTTTTATTAAAAAGCATGACCGTTTACTTAACCTATTTATATAATTACTAGCTGATAAACTCGGTATACCGGGCTTTTTACCGGGGTCTGGGAGATATATTTACTGAGATATTGAATGTTGGCTAATTTTTTATTATAAAAGTTAAAAGAAAATATAGATTTTAAGTGGGATACGCTCGGAATACGATATTTACAAATATTTTTTACTGTGATTTTGTGTGGCGCTGTGTTCGTGGCAAACATCATACCCCGGTATGTTTACCTTGAAGACATGGTCAGTGATGGTTTACCGAAAAACTCGCATATAAGTCGAGTATAAATTTTCAGGATAAATATCAGGTTAAAATTTTTTCAAGCCATTCTGGAGGTCAAAAAGGTCTGAAGCAGCATACATGACCATCGAGAGTAGTGTGACAGGCTACTGGGGAAAGGTGAATTGTATGACTGACCACTCGTTTTTCACATTCATACCACTCCAATTTATTGTTAAACTGTAAAAATTTCATTTGTTTTGTTGTGCAATCTATTAAAAATTATTGCGCATCATAAAGACTCTTAGATTTATAAATATAACAGGTCGATATTTTAAGTATTTTTCAGAAATGAAGATCGTCTGACACCCAGAATCGGCAGGTGCGCGATAATAGAACAGCCAAGGATTTCTCACACTTTCCGTCATTGCTTATTTATTTTAAACTTCTAATGATTGTTTGTGTCAGATATAAAAAAAACAGGACTATTTAGGCGTGTTACTAAAACAGGATTGTCGCGGACTTCTCTACATTTTAAATAATCTAAATTGAAAAGAACGCGCCAAGTTGGGACCAAGCGAGTCGCCTGAAAAGGCCACGTGACAGTGTAAGCTGTCCTCAGCTTGGTCATATCCGTGGATAAAGGGCAGGAATGTTATTATCAGAATTTTTTATTATACATTTTGAGAAAACACAAGACCGTAAACGACAGTTTTATTTAAGTTTTAATTAACTCTGGTCTTCATTTCCTCCACAGACGGACGCGCTAATGAACAATTACATGCGAAATAACTGCATATATGCAACTTAGGTATCCAGCATAGCGAACCGCAGCGAGAGCACGGAAGCCAGGGCAACACGTGGACAATATGTCAGTCGTTCTTTGATCAGACTCCGTTTTCCTATCTTTTTGATGAAAGTTTTCGTGAATGAATCATATATTTCACATTCTGTGGAGTATTAATTTCGACTAAGTCTTGCAGGTTTTGTGTTCGTTTGTTCATAGCAATATCGATGTAGGGTTGAACTTCGGTCAATTTTTTTCCCCGAGCTTTGCTTAGGGCCGCAGTCATTCACTACGATTTGGGGTGATTTTTAAGTAGGAACTTCCGAACGAAGTAATAATTTTCCCCGCGTGTAAGTACACATGTGAACAGCGTGACCTAGTTTTGGGCTTCTTGGGACAGGCAGCCATCCCCGTACCGAGTGAGCGTTAATCGGTGCTGTAATCAGCCATTTGTCACCTGTTTGTAGTTCAGATACCACGGCCCACAGGCTTTTACCGTTTACATGTTTGCAAACTTACGCAAGCACCAAATTTTTTTGTGGGGAAACACAGTAACATAATCAGATGTCGAATTCACAGGGGCCGATACCCTGGATAAAATCCCAACTGATTACGCAATACCCATGCCTCTTGCACTCGTACTTAAACGCCCGTGAATGAGGCTCATTATAGCTAGACGCGGGTCATTTCCTGGTTGTCATCAACCATGTAATTTGCAAACATTTTAATATGCTCCATTATCAAAATGAAAGAACAGCGTAAATGGTCAAAATTTGAAAAAAAAAATTTCGGAAACCTTATTAGACTGTATTTTTGGACCGAAAGCGGGACTTATGTACCTGACTTCACCGGAAACGGATATCTAGTTGTCGATCAGTTAAGACATTCAGGCCGGCAATTTGACTAAGTTCGTGCAAAATTTTGCCTCTCATGCTTAGACCCGCACATAAGTCGACTCCCCTTTCTTGGATTAATTTTTTGGGAACAAATTTCTCGACGTATATGCGCTTTTTACGGTACACTGCGAACCGGAATGAGACGCCGAGGCATACAGTGTTTTGTTGATATTTGACTTGTTTCTATTGGACGTATAAAGAATAGGTTGATGTGAGGAACACATGAAAGATTAATTTAATGTACGTTGCAAGGAAACTGTTCCTGAAGAAAGAAACAGAAACATGTATACATCGTAAGTAGCGGAAGCGGACCCAGCGGGACTCCATGCAGTGGGTCCGTATCAGACAAATTTTGAGGCCTGAAAACCCCGCCACCACCCCACCCCACCCCATCCCTGTTCCTGAAATTGGGACCTTGAATTAGGTTTTGTCATTAATCGTCCTGGTTGAACTCTCCATTTCATAAAGCGAGAATCATGCGTTTTTCTCTTTTACTGATCACGCATGTGGGTCAAATCCCTCATTGAAAGCAAGCATTATTCATACGAACAAACGATGCACGCATTCCGGTGATTGCCGAAGGCAGTTCGGCTGTGTTCGGTAAAAAAAAAAAACCGGAAAAATCACTCAAAATTATATGTATATTAAAAATTATTTATTTTCATATCCCCTATGTCACTGCAGGGATAAGAACCTTTAAAATGATGTATGGAACAATATTGTACACAAAGCGGTTTTAGAGAACGTTGCGCACAAACGTGAACCGAATTCCTTTTATAAGTATTAGATTTCATGGAATAATTAACCAGTTCATTGTTACATGGCGTTTTTTTTATCATGACAGATTATTTTTTTATAAAGAATTGCAATTGGCTCTCTCCGCTTGCGACCCGTGTTCGATCTCCGGCTTGGCTATGATTGGTCCGTTCAATGCCGGTGTTTTTAGCTCAGCTGACTATAAGTCATCTGAGCTATAGTCGTGGTCCATTGTCCGTCGTCCGTCCGTCTGTCCGTCCGACCGTCCGTCCGTCCGTCCTGATGTCCGTCCATAAGACTGGCACGTTTCGACACCATTGGACCTACGAATCTGAAATTCGCCATACAGTTAAATATCCCCAGAATCTCCTACCATGCCGAAAATTGGGTCAATAGGACTTCGTTCTTCGAGATATTAAGGAATAACCTCAATTTTTTTATTAGAAATCTATATTCACACTTCAGGACTGCCTTATATCAAAACCACTCATCTGGTTTTCTTTATATTTACCATAAATATTCCTATATATAGTTCCTATGTACATGCCAGAAATTAAGTCGGTATTATTTAATTTTAAATAGTAATGGGCCAAAACATAATGGACTTTGTAAAAAAATCAGGAAAGATATTTTGGACTTTTTTTCAGTATGACAACTGTAATTGATCAAAATTTAATTGTATACCAAAAATTAGATCAAAATCTGTTAAAATTTTTTAAATATTGGCAAAGATATAAAAAAGGTACCTTAAATATTGCCCAAGTTTGACCATGGCACGTTTTTTCCCTGTAACTGCTGAGGATTTAATTTTCAAAGCATGTTTTTGTTACCATTTTAACTGTTAACACCAAAAATTTGAAACCAGTTGATCGAAAACTGTAGATTTTATTCAAGTTTTTAAGCACCATGTCACACATTGTTTACATCAAGCTAGTGTTATGCAGTTTGCTAGAGCTCAGCTCCCCAGCTTCAGCTCTAAGTTCCTTAAATTTGGCATACAGTTAGATGTCTCCAAAATCCCCTACCATGCCAAGAATTTGATCACTAGGACTTAATTCCTTCAAAATATTAATGAAAAACTTCATTTTTCCATTAAAAACCCATTGTTACACTGTAGGACTGCCTAATATCAAAACCACTGATCTGACTTTGATCATATATAATATACATATTTTTCTATACATTCGCTATGCACATGCCAGAAATGATGTCAGTATTGCGTAATTGTTTTAAGTTATGGGCCCAAACATAATGCACTTTTTAAAAAATCAAGAAATATATTTACTCCCTTAACAAGAGAATTGCTGAAGCTAGAGATTTTTTTGTCAGGAATGTAACATTATTTAATCAAAATTCAATTGAATACCAAAAATTAGTTCTGAATTTTTCAAATTTTATAAGTTATTAGTATAAATATAAAATTAGTACCTTAAATTTTGCCTAACTTTGACCATGGCACGTTTGTTTCCTGAGAGCACTGTTGATGTAATTTTCATATCATGCACACATAAGGATTTCATCTTTGTAGTTTAGAAAGCTGAAAGAAATTGGCCAAATATTGTAGCTTTTATTAATGTTTTTATGAGACCATGTCAGACCCAGGCTCAATCCAGCCCCTCTTCAGTCACCTGTATGTTGACCTTGTTGACCTTTCATCAGATTATGCATGCTTGAGCGAAGCATACACTGGGGCAGCCAGGCAGCTAATGCCCAGCCACAGTTGATCCAGGTGTCCAACCCAACTCATCTAGTAGTTTTTTTAAAAAAACAACATAACAATAAATAATAAATTAATAATTTTGTATTGTTTTTTTATAAAAAATTAAATAAAAATTAATAGAAAAGGAATTTGTTAGTTGATGAGTAACAGAAAATTAACTTGCAGTAACTGATGATGTAAGAATCTTGTATGGATGGTTAGAATGTCAATGTCAATGTTATTCCAAATAACACCATGCAGTCACCTATGGTATTTTTCAGTTAAATTTTAATTATAAAAAAAATAAATCATATTATTCATTACTAATCATTAGGAATCATATGAAGGAAATTAATGATAGACAAAGATGCAGTTGATAATATTAATTTAAATTCCTACTGTGTCTAGTGTGTAGATTGATGTGAAAGTAGTCAAAAGTGAATATATTACATTTATTTTTTTATAAATAAAAGCCATAAAACCAGGTACTTATGATCATTATTTAAAGGTGTGAGTTTTGTATATTCTGGATTCTCAAGATCATTGTTTGGCTAAAACTGAATAAATACTAGATATGGTGCGAATGCTTTGCAAATGTATTTGAATACGAATATGAATATGTACTGCATTAAAAAAATTTTATTGCATAAGAATGGGAATTCAGGTAAAAATGAAAGTATTGAATACCAGTGCAGATACTTTCAAAATGTATTCTTGAATGCATTCATGAATATATTCTATACTATTATTTCAGTAATCATTTCAGTTATATTTTATTTTTAAAAAATCATAAGATTTTCTTATTATTTTTTTAATAAAAATTATATTGGCACAATATTTGTTATTTAATTTTAATAAATAGTTAAACTCTTTTATTATATGTGCTGCTTATAAGTTATATGGCCAAGTCAAAATCTGTGTGACAATAGCACTCCATTTGTTAATAAAATAAATGATATCAATCCTCTTCCCTGTCTCCAAAGATACTATCAAAATCATACATAAGCTAAAACCAACAACTCATAATAAAGCTTATATTTATTACCACACAAAACCAGCATGTGCGTCTTTCCCAAATCATACTTTTTATCATATATAACAGCTGAGCGCCGTGACCCATGGGTCCCTTGTTTTTTTCTGGGTCTGAGTGTAAGTGTTAGACATCCGAGCCATTCTGATTTGTGCCATTTCAGAATTTAAGAATTCTAATGCATCAGGCGATGGGTCCTTGTGTGTGACGAAAAACAACACTTGAAGCTTTCTGTGGAACGGGTTTATTAAAAGCTACCACCAAGTCTTCACTAGTTAAGTTAATATTGATATCGCTTTGCAAATTCTGGCAAGTTGGATCAAATAAGGCCAATGTATGAAGATGCCATTGGATTATTGCCATAGCATTCTTCATACACATCGGCATATTACGGCACCGACCTTCCTCAGCGCAATGGATGTGATACTAATTAACACGGCTGTGATCCTGGAAGGTATGCACCATAGCGAGCCATGTTTTATGAATAATGATTTACTGTAACCAGTGGAGTCGGTTGATCACTAAGGATTTAGAATCAGTCGGAAGATCCAGAATGGAATTTAAAAGTGAAGATTTTTCTTTTTTCAATATCATATGTATATAATATATATAATATATATGTATAATATAATATATATATTTTATATATATATATATTAATATATATATATATATACATAGAGAGAGATGTATGCATAAAGTCAACCGAATTGTGTGTATATTCGTGTCCCATTCGTATATATATATATATATATATATATATATATATATATATATATATATATATATATATATATATATATATATATATATACAGGGCATTTGAATGGACTTCTCTTCTCTACATTTATACATACACCGCTGGTACACCGCTGAAGCCCCGGTGCATTGTGGGTGTCAGATTTTGACTCCAACGATCCCTAAACAGCAGAGTCGGACTCATGTGAGTTCAGTTCTGTTCATGCAATATGGTGGTGCAACCCATCAATCGTCGGTAACACTGTTGATACTTGTTAGTTACATAAATGACGCCCATAAAGAACTATAAACATATACCACCTAGAACGACTGAATAAAGGTGTCATACGGGACAGGGTGAACAGCAAAGGTGACCAAGGGTCAAGGTGAGTCAAAGTGATTGAGTAATCGATAAATACTAGGCGCTTTGACGGGTCACGCTTGATGTGTTTCTGGTAGTTGAAACACAGGGTCATGCGTGAACTAGGAACAGTGTGCGAGGACTCGGGATTTTATGTTCGTGGTGGACCCTAATATGTGTTGACATGACGTGCAAACGGACTCCGTAACCATATACATTTACTGGTCAGCTGGTCCAGGTAACAGCGGACGGAATCACTGGGATAGCACAGTTTTTACAAGTCTACTCTAACAGGCAGTAGCTCAATATACGAGGAGGATGGCTATGACGTGAGTTCTTTCATTTTGATATTCAGTTGAAGTTTACTGATTTATAACTCCACCACTCGGACATTACTGTGGGCATATAAGATAACCCGCTCAGGTCATCAGACGTTTCATCGCTTTAGGCGGACTCTGACATAGTAGCTAGATTTACGCGGCAGATGGCTTTAACGTGAGTTTATTCTATATTTATAATAAACGTTGAAGTAATTTCTATCTATCAAAAGTTATAACATGTGACTGCAGGCGAGTGGATATATTAGAGTTATAAATACTAATGAGAAGTGAATGAGACGAATATGCGTTTGAATAGGTTGGTCCAAAGGCACCGTGCGCATCACTGTTCTTCCACGCATCAAACATTTTCATTTTGAATTCCAGCAGATGTTAGATATTTTGATCTACACACACTCAGACATTACTTTCAAAAAATTTATGTTCAGTCGTGTCACCAGATGTTTAGCATAAACATAAGGTAACCCGCTTTTGTTTAAACTTTACTATTTTTAAATCAGAGATTGACTTTAAAATGTATAAAATAATTTCTTTTATGTTTTATATATACCTAGAATTTAAAATTGTAAAGGAAGTATATCAATTCATCAACCAAGCTGTCACGGTATAGTCATATAAGTGTCATGTTAGGACATTATACTTCAGTATTATTGTTTGGGATCTAAGTTTATTTAAATGTTATGAATACATGCAAAAGGATTATTATTGATACAGAGTAGATTTTCTTTAACGGTCTCTGGTCCTTATAATATTTCTTCCGACACTTGATACCCCATGGAAAGAGGACAGGGATGGTCAAGTTTCGTGTTTTTATTATGTTCAATATAGATTTTTTAGGGTCTTTACACGCATAACATTTTCTTAGGATCCCTTTGGAATAGTTGTGTTTTCATTCTGGCTCGACTCATATTTTCTCTTGCATTTGGGCGTCTACATTTAGATTAATAAACCTTTCTCTGTTTAACGCTGTTTGACTTAAATTTGTATTAGTTCATCTTTATTTTATCAACGTATATTAATCAACCTGGTATTTATAAATGTCAGCGCTCTAACCATTTTATTCAGTAACAGTTTTCAGATCTTGTATGACCAGCAGTTGGTAGTTTTCATTTCAGTTGAACTGTCATATCAGCTGTTGCCTGTTTAAACTCCATGTGTATGGTCTATAGCAGTAGTCATCGATCGGCTTTTGATGTTCGGCCTAACTCGTCATTTCGACTCGGATAACCCAGTTAAAAATGGTTTACCGGATTGATTGTTTGGCTTATAATCTTTGATGTGGGTTCTACCATTTCCCAAATGTGTTGATCCAGCTGATTAGTTGAAGTATAGTTCTGGGTAAGAAAAGTAGGGATGCCACTGCAGTTGACACCGCTGATCATAAAATATTGTACATTGCTAAAATTATGTATTATTGACAGCTGTCTCATACAATATCGCTCCTTAATCGAAGAGTCGTGTTGCCCCACATACTTCGGGATAAAAATTGAAGTGACATCGCCAAAAATGTAAAATATTTAATTGATCCTCGGGTAATGGATAGAATACTTCCTCTGAATTATTCAGCTTAAATGGTTTTCCCACAACGTGGGTGTAGTTTGTTGGGCAATAAATTCAGGGGCTTCATCAAGTATTATTAACAAATGCAAAGCCTCTTATGCACGAATGAACCTGGGAATATGAGTAGAATAAGATAATGTTAAAACATTTTTGGAGGTATTCCGCAATAGGGACCTCCCACATGGCGGAGGCCTGAATTGCTTAAAAATACAGCTTTCTGGTTTGCATTGGGAAGTTATCGTTTTGCTTCGGGTGAGGGGCGGGGTGGGGGGTGGGGCTAGGTAATGTCAAAGTGCTGAGTACCTCGGATGCTTCGCCTATGACCTCTTAATTAGCAAAATCTAATAAATATATCTGATAAATATTATTTCAACGTATTGTTACGTTACCCAATTAAAACAGATCACGTTATCGTGATCAGCACAAATCCTGCCACGGAGATAAAAAAAATCAGACTCTGTAACACTGGGCAGCGTGAAATGCCTAGGGGAACGAATAAAGAAGTCATAATTGTTTTGTTAACAAACAATTATAATTTATTCCTAGAACAATCCCAACATTACAATACATTAAATCAATACAATTACACAGTATAACAATAAAAATGCACAGTACCAGTGTGTCCGGATCCTAGGCTTTGATCCCTGGATACCACCACTGTCACAGCTCAACAAGAGTCCTTTAACACCAATAATCCACGTAAATAGTAATAATTCAGAGGTAAACTGGAGACAGTCCGTATTAAATCTGTATAAAGCCTGGTAAATATCTGACACCACTGCAATAATCGGAAAAGGTCTCAAAACTGACGAGAAAGTAACACTCTTAGTGCTCGCTGGTATTTTCGTTTCTGCCGGCTCTAAGCACAGCCCCTAAGTCATATCTTCTCACTCGAAAATTCTAGAAATGGAAAACTCCAAAGAACAATACACACACACATGAACATACCAAAAACATCTAGAAGGAAAAGAACGCTGTGTCTCTTCAGACCCAACACGCGAGCCAGCGCCCAACAAGCGAGGTTCCCATAGCAACGAACTATGCCTTCGCCACACGAATTTGAATTTCAACAGACACATGTAACACTCCTGCGCACAATAAAACAAATTCCTCTAACAGAATTTAGTTATATTTTGTTCAGAAAGGTTTGAAATTTATCAACATAATAGCAGCGTCCTTACGTGCTGTGTACTCATTTGTTTATCTTCTTATTTAAAATGATACTAGCCTTGATAAATGACTCCCCGCCAGGATAGGCAACAAGCGTCACCTGCCAACGAGTCAGATTCAGTCGGTCATCGTGTTTTACAGGTGTGTGTATATATTTTCTGTTGATTGAGATATTATCCAATATTATCTGTAACTGAGAGTTATGAAATCTGCCAGATATTTACATTTGCGGGATATAAACAATTTATTAATATTTTTATCGGTACGACGTTATATGGATAATTTGACCAGTTAACCCGGAAAGGCTGGTGCATCGAGTAAATACGCTGAGTCGAAGATAATAACGACAGTGACTAGTGCTAGTGGCATATAGGGCCGACTCATTACCCAAGTTGAATCATGTTTCTTATAATGTTATGACATTTCTTGATATGTGACATATGTAAATATGATTTACGAAATGGCATGCAGAAATTCAAAGAGAAGTCGTGTTTTGCGGCACATTAAAGACGTTTACTTCAGGAGTTATTTTGGTACAGTTTTGGTGCAGCCCGACCCTTCACCAGAATCAATTTTACTCAAAACTAGCCTCTCCCAGTTTGGCACTGTTGGACGACCGGGACTTCTTGTTTCAGCTGTCAAACTTTAAATTCAAAATACATTACATTGAAAAAAATCTTACAAAATATTACATATTCCGTGGAATTTGAACGACAAAAAACAAGCATTTTTACGTTATTTTCCTTGAATCTTATCCGATTATTTTAACGGATTACTATGCCCACTTCACTACATTTATAGCTACGCCATATGTGTGGAATTCACGGTGTATGGTAGTGCATATGTGAGTTCAGTTTTGGCAATTTGGTGCAGCCCAACATCCCCAGTAATACTGCAGTCGATTCCTACACGACTAGGGTGTTGCATAAATGGCGCCCGATAAGGGACTGTATGTACATACTAACGAGAGAGATTGAATAAGCCTGCCGAATGGAGAAACAAGACCAGGTACCAAAGGAGTTTAACGGAACCAGTGGAGCAGCCAAGGTGACCAAGGGTTAAAGTCTGTGATGAGTGATCGATTACACCGTCAGGGAGTTTTAACGCAAGGGGCTTTGGCAGGTCACGCTTGAAGTGTGTTTTCTTGTGGAAAAATTCTTGGCTTGGGTGAAACATATAACCGCTAGATTATACGTGAACCAGGAACAGTTTCTGTCAGGACTAGGGATTTTATATATGTGGTTGATACATATATTTGTTGACATAACGTGCAAATGGACACCATTAACATTTAAACAAGTGTTAGCTGTACCAGGTATAATCGGGGGGAGTCAGGGGATAGCACGGTTGTATAACAGGTGTAACTCCGGCAGATGCAGTAGCTAGATTTACGCGGAAGATTGCTATAACGTGTGTTTATTCGGCGCGCATCACTGTTCATCCCCGCGTCAAACATTTTCATTTTGATTTTCAGCAGAAGTGTACAGATTGTGAACTCCAGATACTTGGACCTTTCTTTCAAGAAAATTAAATTTTGATAATAATTCCCTTTGTGAGGTTTGGCTAGATAGACAGTTTTTTTTAAATTAACATAAAAAAATCAGCAGGAAACCAAGCTTTTCTGGACAATACTAAGGTATAAATAACGTTCTTTGGGTATATTGCAGCTCTGCGTGATTCGGCCACAGCAATTATTGCTAAGCGAATGCGAAAAGGAATTATGGTTACAGTATCCACATATGTTGAATTATCTAACAACAACTTAGTCATATCTAAAAGAAAGGTTTACGTTCTATGTTATACTGTAGACCTAGAAGTTGTTCCATCATAAAGATGTAATTGCTTGCAAAACAAAGTACGGTAACGATATTATTTCATTTTCTAACTTTGTTTAGAAATAATAAAGATCGATCTCTTTTCACAGTCACTCGCATAGCTTTTAGGAGCAATGTTAATTGAATATGGTAACAGCGGAATATAAAGAAAAATATCGTTTATTGACACAACGTTAATCAATGGTCGAAGACGAAATATATCTCTTGTTTTTATGTTTTTCTCGCATTAGACTTGCCTGCTGATTATCTTAAAACGCCGAACATAATAGCTGTATATTAGTAATATGTTTGTATTTTTTTCTCAAGTCGATTCCAGCAAGAACAATCGATAATAACATTCTTGCCAGAGGTTTTCATATTAAATAACAGGACTTGAGGTGATCATTCAGAAGCGGACCCAAGGGGGGGGGGGGGGGTCCAGGGTGTCCTCAACCTTTTTTTAAAGGGGTTCAGACACAATTTTGCGGCTTGCACTCCCCCTTTTTCTGGACCTGGGGTATTTTTTCGGAATTTCATTAGTCCTCCTGGGATGGACCCCTATTTCCTAAATCCTGGGTCGGCCCCTGTCATTTCAGTATTCTTGCATTGATCGAAACAAACAATGCATCCGTTAGCAGGACTAAGTTATTATCAGTTGTCACCTTCTGAAAACATTGGCGCACAGCTGGGCGTTGATATGATACGTTTCAACACACGACACAACTGTTCCTTTGTATTTGTCCCTACTTATTATTACAAATGCTGTGGCCCCCATATTGTTAAACTTTATGCCTCAGGCATGTCACAACAGAATCATTATGTGAGTGTTGGATTGGGGCAGGTCTGCCACAATGATCTATCAGGATTTATTTCCTTGGATGCGGCGCTCACATCAGGGTAGGCATCGATCAAGAGTACAGGTGTGTAGGAAAACGTTTCCGAGGGGGGGGGGGGGCTTAAGATAGAACAAATTATATTAATAACCTTGGTAAACTAGAATAATATTGTATATTGGTGTTTTCACAATCTTTCTTTAAACACTATATAACTATGGGTATAGTTAAAATGCACAGCTGCAAGAGTTTTTAAGGAATAAAAATCTGATAGTCAGGATCATTTTCTTGTTAAAAAATATAGGGGGGGGATTTAAAAACTTATTTATAGTACATGGATTGTACAAATAGTAATTAATCTATTCAAGGCACTCTCCATGGCTCAGATGATGGCGTTCGGTAGTTATGAGGGGGGAGGAAACCGGAGACCAGGAGAAAACCACCGGCAACTATAACCCACTCTTATAGCCACACCGGGGATCGAACCCGGGTCGCCAGCGGAGAGAGCAGAGCATTTTACCCCTCGACTGTCCAGGTCCAGAATTATATCTCTGCCAACCCCCCCCCCCCCCCCCCCCCCAACATATTTATCCTGAAGATATTATTGCCCCATCTGTCCCCTGCTTCCACCACCACTCGGCATCCTGTCTACATATTTCGTAAAATCCAGCCCATGCCACAGACATAAAACTCGTTTCTTGTCGGACTCTCCAGACGCTCCGTAGCTAAAATAACACATCAGCGTTAACTTTTAACAAGCCTGTAGCAGAAGTACGGGTGAGGGACGTTTCGTCACCCGATGAAGTCCAATAGAGATTGTTTTAATTGACAACAAACACACCAGTTTTATGTTGTACACTTATTGTTCATATATTCATGGTTTCATCACATAATGCCTATTCAATTGATTTTTTTTAATGCTTTAATGTTTTACACATAGTGTTAATATATTCATTATTTTCACATCATTTTAATTTAATTTTATTCAAATTGAGATAAAATGAAATCTTATGTCATAAAATATACCGTATCATTATTTCATAAAATTGTAAGATATTTTGTGAAGGATATGGCACTTTGGCACAGAACCGTGTATTTAGGGAATGCACCAATCATGACTGTTGAAGTAACTGTATTATGATAATGTTTTTTTTATTTGAACTTAAAATTTATTGACTAAGGCATAATACAAATGGAAACATTAAAACATTATGAAATGTAACAAATTTACATTTTATGCCAATGATCAAAAGGGGCTGAACCTTAAAGAAGTAAATGCTCCTTAATTAATTACGTTTCTTTTATTAATTAGAGCAAAAAGGAAATATTGTGCATGAATAGTTGAAAGCCACGTATAATATTGAATTAATTATCCATATTTTGAGACATTAAATAGAGTTTAGCCTTTTTCTTAAACATTCAAAATTTCGACCAATGACCTGTAAGTAGTTCATAAATGAACATCTTTAAAACGGATGGTTGTCTGTTATGAAGATTTAGAATTGTCTGTTAAACTCATGAAATTCTGTAGAAATGTCAACCCAAGTTATCATTTTCTGCTGAAGTTCTTGTTTCAGATTTCATTTTACGGAGGTTCTGTTATCGCTACGCTTTGCTGGCTTTCTTCTTGTAACTTTTTTTTCAATAACATGATATTAATTATATATGTTCATATTTCTCCTGCATGCAAGCCTCAAGTTCTTGATAATCATATTTGTATCCGCCAAAACAGAGTTTTGCGGATACTATGTTTTTTTTTTGCGCGGGTTCAGTCGCCGCCACCGCCGCCGCGATTGTTTTCTTTCCTCTGAGACCATTGGACAGATCTTTCCGAAACCCGGCATAGTTTTTCTATGTAGCTGTGCGTAACAAAGACAGGTGGCGCCACTTGCAAGCCGTTCTGTGCAGTACGAAACTGGGTGTCTTTTAGATAACAACCCATATCTCAGGAGTGGTTAAATGCATTGGGACAAAATTTTGCATGTCTATATAACTTGGATCTTTCGGTCTCGTAATGAAAACTGGTACAATACTTTTTTTTCGTATCGTCCAACTTTGCTTTTTCCATCTGTTCGTCTTTAGTGGTTGTTAAGGGTATTGAGTTGTAATTTTGCAAGTACATAGATCCTCGACACTTCAGACTCGTAAACAAGACTGGTGGCGCCATCTGCAAGCATTCTCCTGCAACGTCCATCCGTACATTTGCTTTGGGTGAAAATTGCTCATTTCTAAGCAGTGGTTCAAGGCATTTAGCACATCCATACATCTTTGAAAGTTTTCTCGTAAACCAGACAGGTGGCTCCACCTACCTTGCCTTTTCGTAGAATAAATTAATGCCCTTTATTAAGGAATGATTTGCGTGTTCGCCTGAAATTGTGCATATTCATAGATCTTGAACTCCTCCATCTTGTACTTAAGACTGGTGGCGCCATCTGCAATCGTTTTCCCGAGGTGTCCATCCGTACATTTGCTTGGGTGAAAATTGCTCATATCTCAGGAGTCGTTCAATGTATTGGTCTACAATTTGGCGTGTCCATCCATCTTGGAATATTTTTTTCGTCAACCAGACAGGCGTAGCCACTTACCTTCCTGTTTTCGTTGAATAATTTAATGCCCTTTTCTCAGAGTTTTAGTAGACTTCATTAAGGAGTGGTGTGACATTTATATGGGCCTGAAATTATTCATGTCTGGGATTATTTATGTCATATTTAAAGAGTGATGGTGAGCAGCTGTTATCATGTGGCTTCTTACTGAATACTGGTTTACGGGAAAATTTTGCCTACTGATGATCATGGTTTCATAGTTTATGTTTAATCAAACTTCTGCTTATTTCCACCTACAGTTTCTTGCAATTTCTTGGAGTTTATTCATATTTTGCCCTGTCTACTTACTCCATTTCCCCTTACCAATCAATCCGTCCTTCATTTCCCCCGTACCACTCTGATTTCGACGGATACACATTGTCTTTTGTCGACTACCCGTATTCTAGTTCTATAAGAAGTGCAAAATTGCAATTTTATATGTATCAAGAAATGTAAATAATTTAAAAATTGTAAACAGAACGGTCAAAGGCGCCGGTAGTGAGGGGCTAACAGATTTTATATTATATATCACCGGCTTAAAATGTAAGATTGTCCCCAAAGTGTCCCAGTGTTTGTGATGGAATGGCGCTCGAACTAAACCACACATTTAACAGCCGTTTAGGTGTTACATGTGTTATACTTATGGTGATTCCACTATTGGAAATCTTAAGTGCAATAGATTCCTAATATTGTAAGCTTATAATGGAAGTCGCCGATAGACCGTTTATTTGTCCACAATTTTGAAGTGTTCTTATTTTGGACGGACTCGAGATTTGCAAGGTTTCCTTCTACGGCAAATATCAATACAATGCGGCGTCACGTCAGACATGATAACATCTTGGCGGCCACAGAGTATCTGTTAATTAAATGAGGTTTCAATTTGATGAGTTGCAGGGAAACTTGTATATGCTCCGCTGGGAATCCTAGAGGGATTGTCCTGTTAAACTATAGCATATAAATAAGATATAAAGTACCATTATATAATCAAATATGCCTTCTAGGACCAATATGATTTCAGGATTTGAAGTGAATAAGAACAATTACTTATAAACACTATCCTTTAGGTACACATGGCTCGCTCAAAGCTGCACATTGAACCCGCACCCGCCCCGCATCATGCCCTGCCATCCCGCAGCCCGCCCCGCAATCAAAGAAAAAAAAATTAAGCCCGCCTCGCCCCGCAGTTACTATGAATCTTTCAGCCCGTATCCGCCCCGCAAAATTTTCTTTCAGCACGCACCCGCCCCGCCCCGCATTTTTCAAGTTTCCGGCCTGCAGTCCAGCCCGTAAAAAAATTAAAATAAAGTTTTCGGATCCAAAGGTTTACATATCAAGAATATTCACAGCACATATATAAGCTACGCTTAATAATAATATATATTAATTTTTTATGATTGGAATGAAAGATTAATTTTAATATGTTTTGCAATTATTCAAACCATAGTTCATGAAATATTTTAAAGACATGTTTGTTTTTAAATGGATTTAATATATACATAATAATTTAACACACCTTTATAACACGTGTTTTCATATTTAACAGGTGAAATAAAATGTGTCTGTTTCTTCAATTTATATAAAAAAAGTAAAAATTAAAAATAGATTTCTTCAAAGTATGTGTACCATAAGTTACCCTTTGGAATAGTTTTGGCTAAACACAAGCCATCAGACTACCGAGATGTGTTGCTGGTTGAAATCTTTTCAGTCATAATCTGCTTATTAGCTGAAACTGAGACTAATCAGGTCAAGGGAGTAAATGGGTAATCTGACGGAAGTGGTTTTTGGTTCAGGATGTTCATTCGGATAGACATGACCAGAGCGGTGTTTCTTATAGCAGTCATCACCACATTATGCCGTGCCCAAAGAGGGATTTTACCAACCATTGGTCAATGTCAGTTACAATTAGACAGCACATGGAGTTATATTCAGATAAGGAGTAAACCTTAGGCTTTCTGGAGTTCACCTAATTGAGTCACTTTCAGAGCCAGCTGTAGCCACATACTGTCCATCACAAGATCAAAGGTAATCAAGCCCTTGCTTCACTCCCAGGCATATTATGTAATATGTGAGACCTGATACAAGTACAGGGTTACAGTCCATATACAACATCAGGCTAGGTAACTTCATACAAAGTAATGACCAGCTTCTATTGCAAGGACAATTGTTTAAAATCTAGATTTCAGACTAATGATGCATCATCTATTTTGTATAACAAATAACATCTATTTTGTTATACCTCGAAAAGACACATTTGCATAATGTTGTTACAAAAAACTGTCAGTCAATGTAAGGGGTTAACAGGAATAAATTAAAATTTATTCAAATTTATCTTTTCATATTAATATAAAATTTTTACAATACCTGAAAACCTTTTATACAAAATATCAGTGTCTTCAAATTACAGTTTTTTTTAAAGTATTGTTTTATATTCATTTTCTACTGAACTGCCAGATTATCAACATGCAGCCCGCCCCGCCCCGCATAGACTTTATTTCGGCCCGCTCCGCCCCGCACATTCTTAGATGTAACCCGCCCCGCCCCGCAAAGATTCCTATGCGGGGGCCCTTAGCGCAGGCCCCTAGTAGACACGCATTTGAGGAGGAGAACTTTAGGACTGGTGTGATGGAAGACAACTTCCTAGATTTGGCCCCTAGTAGACACGTATTTGAGAAGGAGAACTTTAGGACTGGTGTGATGGAAGACAACTTCCTAGATTTGGCCCCTAGTAGACACGTATTTGAGAAGGAGAACTTTAGGACTGGTGTGATGGAAGACAACTCCTTAGATTTGGTGATGAGCTGTACTGCATTTTTTGACCAACACATTTGGACGAATGCTTGACTTTGGCTAACCAAGAATTCTTCATTTTGTTAATCATAGTTATATAACAGGTGGTGAGCAATATTTCTATTTGCATATTTGTGTAAAATCTATCTTGTTGGTGGACCTCGGGTCCACCGTCCCCCTGAGTGCAAAACCATCGATTTCAAATCAATTATTATTTGTTTCATAGCTCAGCTGACTGAAAGTCAACTGAAGTATACGAGCGGCATTTTGTCCGTAGTCCTACCGGTCGTCGTGGCATCCGGTCGTCCGTTAGTAGGGCACAAATAGTGACCGCTGACCCTAGAAACAGGTAACATAATATCCATGGAGGTCAATAAAAGTCTTTTTGGAAACGAAGATACCTATATATTCAGAGCTATGGGGCTTGTAAGTACCCCCCCCCCCCAGAATAATTTAATATTTGATACAAACCTCCAGTATCTTGTTAATTTATGCATCGATTCCTTTATTTTGAGACTGTAAAATTATATTGATACTCTCAGATTCACAACTGTATTTTTTCATCTTTTTTCCTGAAACCTTGTGTGTTTATTAGGGCGCATTGTGGATGTCCTATAATAATCACCCTGTCTGTCCAGCTGTTTGTCTTTCTGTATAACCATCAAATTTATTTCCTGATGATAAATCCAGTTTGGATTAACATATTGATTTCAAACTTGACTTATATATGGTCCACCCCTAAAGCACGAATTTGATTGTTTGGTCATGAGGCCAAAGGTCAAGGTTACAGTACTTAATTATTCAGAAAGATTGTGGATGCATTTTAAGCCAAACTTTTCATTACAAACCTTCCGTCTAGGAAATATAGCTGACCTGCCTATAGGGAAAGAACCTGATTGATCTTTCAGTAACACGGTCAAAGGTCAAGGTCACAAGGGCCATCTAGCCACAAATTTGATTCCAGATGATAACTCCATTTTCGATTGACATATTATTTTCAAGCTTGACGTATATATGACCCACCAATAAGGTAAGACTCTTAACGTAAGAGCCCTTTTGATTTGGGGTCATATGCCAAGGTGTCAGGACTCACTTCTTTTAAAAGATTTGGATGCATTTTAAACGTAACTTTCATCCCAAACATTCCATCTTCCACATTTGGCTGTATTGCCAAAAGGGGGAGATTGTTTTTGATTTTGGGGTCGGACAGACTGGCTTCAAACTTGATCACAGGACCCACATTTTGGAAAATTCATATAAATAACAATTAGACAAATTCAGCTGAGCGTCGAGACCCATGGGTCCCTAGTTCTGTGTATTCATCTTGCGATCTCTCACAAAAAACAAACTATGTCGTTATGAAACAAAGTGATATACTACTTTTACTAGATATTGATCGTATTTGAAGGCGGCTGAGTGTATTAAGTATACTATGGTGATTGGCTACACCGGCTTTAATATTAGTTTACGTTACGTAACACTGGTTGGGCCTGGAGGGGTTTTCGTCCTGCATGTCAGATTCAACCAGAGCGGAAGGGATTGTTTAAAGTATGCATTGATATCGCGCTTGGATAGCCGGGGTCTGTAAATGATAAATGAAGACGAATCTACCAATATCGTCGGACACGCTCCTCGGGCTAATACGTCAAGGTTAAACTGTTTGGCAAGTCACTCCAGCAAACAAAATTGACTTATGCGTATGTATATTTATTTTTGTTGGTCAATGGGATTACAAGCATGTGAGAGGCCAGGGAAATTTAACTAAGCGTTTAGTCTGTCTGTCGAGCTGAACAAATATATAGTTAATTTTAACTAAGCGTTTAGTCTGTCTGTCGAGCTGTACAAATTATTTAGCTGAGCTTCTGTCCTATGTTATTTAGCTGAGCCTCTGTTATATAGCTACACTGTGTTTTTTCTCATTTTTTTGGCTGAAAATAACGACTAATTCTACCGTTTGTAAAACTTCAGATTGATTAATGCATGACAAGACACACATGCTCTCGTTCTGACTCTAAATAGACACGTGTGGACGTCTATTTCAAAAGAAAGACGGAAACTGTACCTGGTCGATAGGGACAAAGGACTAATGATACGATACTTGAGAGGCAAGGCCGTAACGCTCAGAGCCAACGTGCAAGGTGGTTAAGCTCAGGCTCCAGGTAATCCGGAGGGGGCTGGGATATCGGGGGATCGAGAGGTTGGAAGGGAAAAGCGGACACTGCCGAACTCCTGTGTGACGGGTGCTGGCGACAACAGCATCTTTAAGCCGCATATGCAAGACTAAGGCGTAAAAACCCAAGTTATTGTCTTGTCATATGGGATTCAAGGTATTTCCTTTCTATCTGAATACTTCAAGTCTTCTCAAGTAATTTATTCAAACTTTAATACAGAATATGAAATTAGGACTGATTTATTAGATATAAACGTATTTTCTTAAACACAATAGGTGGTATTACGTGAGGTGCCACCCGTGATGTAGTCGAGTTGGTAAGGGCGATTTCGGCCGCCGTCGTTATCGGCCGCCGGCCACGAATCGATCAGTTCGGCCGCCATCGCCAAGTAACCGACCATTCCGCCCGCAACCCAGAAGGAGCCACTGCTGGGCCCGATTGTGGTCAGTCAACCATGTCGGCCGCGGGGTGGGCGGGGATCACCATTTTGGCTGCCGGGCTGCCTCATTACAAGAAACACGGGTTCATGATTATACTGTATTTAAAACAAGCTTACTCAATCAAAAATATGATAGACTTAATATATTAATTTTTTATATGAATATATAAAATAGTATATGTTCAGTATTTAAATGAAACGATTTGAGCTCTAAATTGAACACACATTTAATTTGTTGTTTCATTGACAAAAAAATCATCAATCGTCTTATTTACGCTGATGATATAGTGGTTATTGCTCCGTTATCGACAGTGGCCGAAATCGCCCTATACCGTCGATTCTACACCACTGAAGTCTGGGTGCAGTTCCAATAAACATTTACATATAAAAAAATCAAAATGGATATTTGAGATAACCATAGGTGTTGTTATGTTACACGCTTTTACTTCAATGTTTATTTACATTTATCTCATAATGCAACGCTAAAACTTGGTATACATATTCTTTTCTTATAATATTTTGTCGGAGGTTCGCACTTCTATATTTATGTTTTACTCGTGTGTGACAAATCTTCGATCCTGCTGGTCTCATGATGGACTCGGCATGATTCCTCGAGTCCTTTCATCAGAGTATTTCATCAGAGACCCTAAAACGTGGACTCCATCACTGGGTACCACAGTGCACTGTCTAGCCAATCAGATTCATTGAATTATTTAAGAATGACTTAGTTGAAGGTAAGCCGGGGTTAGTAAAAACATCTGCTGTTTTAGATTCTAATGTCACAGAAATATATAGGTATGTATATCGCTGTAACTTGATTAAGTATATATAGAAGAATATAATATATAAATGGTACTTAAAACCTTATTTTTAATAATATTAAATTCAGAAATTGATAACTCTTATTCTCTGTGTTTGTTTTACAAATGACGTGTTTGAGCATGTTCTTTATAATAAACCTCGGTTGAATGCAGAGAAAATGAGTTACAGATAAATCGTTAACCTGTTTCAATTACCTTTTATTCCCTTTATTTGTTTTATGCAAGTATGCCACACTACGTTTCGTGTGTAAATGGAACTTTTATTAGTTTAAAACACCATTTATCCATCAGTAAGGGAAGACAGGTATTATTTCTGTTTTACATTTCTCATTATACCCGGATAAATCAAAATCATACTGTTCTAGTTCCCATTATACCCGGATAAAACAAAATCATACCATCAAGTGCTCTGCTGTCCGCTCGTAGGGCAAGTGTTCCATCATAAATATTTACCAAGCACCATTCGGATGTAGAAATTATCGTTAAGTGCTTTAGAGAGGGAACAAAGAAAATGTTTTCCCATGCGGCCATCAGCTGTGGTTGTGTCAGTAACAAAATGGATGGTTATTTAGAGATTCAATAAAATGTGTCACTATCACTTATTCAATTAACTCCTTTCAGGACAGCTAATAAAACATCACTATCATGGGATACAAAGAACGCTAATGGTTTTATGGGAGAGACAAAGAAAGAAATGTCTGTGGACCCAATCCGAATTCCAAAGCTAGTCAGTTGTATCCGTCGGTCATCTTTAGTGGTATCACCGAGATCGGAAGCTTATTTAAAGATCTTGAAAATACATCACGGACACTTATTGAATTACCCACCTTCAGGGCAGTAAGTTCAACATTTAAATTTATAAACGTGTGGGGTATAAATGAATGATAATGGCTCAGTTAAGGGACAAGGAGCAGGTTGTCTATACTTGGGATAAATCTGATGTAGTAGACTTTGTACGTATTTTCATATGAATGAAATCTGCTGGCCTAGTTTAAATTTATGTTGACAGCAATTAGTCGTGAGACCATGCGATGTCAAGATACAACGACAGTTGATTAATCATCGATAATTTTATCACTGGTTTAATCATTGATACCTTTATCACCAAGATGGGCTTGGACCAGATGTCGATATCTATATTTTCTTTTTTTCTTTTTAAGCATTATGGATTTTAATATTGAGACAATCAAACTTGGCATTTGTACTCATTTTACGTACCTTTACGAAAATGCCAAATTTATGCCACTGCGGCAATTCATCGGAGACGGATACAGTATATCAGTTACTCTGAAACTTGATATGCTGACCAATATTTTTATCAGTTGAACAAGACTGGTGGCGTTCATGTATTTAAAAAAGTACACATTTCATTTAGGAGGCTAAGCGTTAAAAACATTATGTCAGTTTTTCGGATACAGATTCATGGATTGTCCTAAACTGTGTAAGCGTACTGATTATAGATACTTTAAGTAGTCCACACAGACTTCAAAGACTATTTATTACCAAGTTTACAGTTCATACCCTTCGCATTTATTCTCTATCATAACTTGTAAAATATAAATCTAACATATATAAGCTACAGCCCTTTAAACTCTTAAGACTATTGGACTAACCAGGTTTGCAACAATATCACTGACATTTGCGACATATTATTAAAGTCGGTCAATGTTTGAGTATATATTCACACAAATATTACTTTTTCCTTTCTAATATTCTTTCATGGATTGCCTTTACAGTTGCATGGCGAAATTTTCTGTGATGGTTGCATCCATTGTATCAGAAGCCAATGATATCATATAAAACTTTCCATCATTTTGATAATGAATATTTTTGAGATAATATGTACCAGTCATGTCACAGTATCACCTCGGGAATAATAAACAAATCAAACATTTCCTTTGCACAGTAATAGATCTGATATTTTATTCTTTTATCCTTAAGGGTGCAAGGTATCCTAAATTGGCAAGCAAACTCTTCAACAATATGGCGGAAAATTACGAATGTTGGTCCATAATATGATCTTTATAAGTCTTTCAGCTGAGCGTCATGGCCCATGGATTAATTGTTTTAGGGACACATATTAATATTTTACATCACTAAACTTCTGCGAAAAAAGAAACCTGCCCACTCCTTTATTTATTTTTAATTGTCACACTGGAAACATGTGGACCTGTTCAATGTATCAGTCAGCCCGATATCAATTTAGCGTATGATGTGGTTGAATTTTATACGCTGCAAGGTTCGAAACTCTCCAGTATGAATTGGTCTAAGGAAAGGGAAGCTTTTTGTATTGTAACCGGAGACTACTGCTTTCAGTGACTTTTTAATATAAACCTTTATAGTTTCGTGATACGAGAAAATGTCTACATAATCGGGGGAGGTCAGTGGATATGCTGCCACTAGGCTTTCACTGCAAGATGAATTATTTGTGATGTCAATACCTGCGATCCGTAGGTGATTTGCTGCTTTAATATAACCTCCTCTGTGTGACAGATAAATCACTCTGCCGTCTGGTAGAGTGTTTTTATTGCAGAGTCGTTTTCTGTATCAGACAAAATCAGGTGTGACAGCACACTCTGAATACACGGCTGCGGATGGTCCACGGCTTGTTATGTAAGCATAAAACACAGCAAGTTATTTAATCCCCTAATGACCCAAATTTTTACTAGGGAGGCTGTCAGGCTGGGCTGTATGGCTCCTTCGTTGAGGGAATTATTCAGACGATATTTTGGAAACGTTAATTTTTCATACATGTCGATCTTATTTTTGTTTCACTGTCTTTGCAGGAAAAATTTATACCAACGAGCGGGCGTACATAAATTATAAGTCATGGAAGAAATAAGTAACGGTGGCTTGTTGAAAGTCTGGATCATACGATGTCCAAAACAACCGTCTCTACAACTTGTGACGTCTTTAAGTTATGCACCATTATGACAAAGTTGACACTGATTGGCGTGATAAAAGACGACATTTAACAGATGTCATGTTAGTTAAGCGCTTTGTCACGTGATCGTCCTACTATGGGTAATCCATTTGTCACGTAGTGTGACATGTGACACTTTTAATATTTATACTGTTAAGATACAACAAAAACACATGATGAAGCACATATTAGTGGCCGTCATATGCCTATCAATGGCCACCAGTGATCAGTATTACTACAAGTCGGGGGATATTAACCTTGGCGTGTTGACTTCCGTCCATAATGCCGGGGGAAAGGACGATAAGTGTGGACACAAGGTCGTCCATCCCAGAAGGATGCAGTATATTGAAGTAGTGGTATACACACTGAAGGAGATAAACGCACGTAATGACATTCTACCAAATATTACCCTCGGATTTGTTGTTCTTGATGATTGTGATAAATCCAGTACAGCTATTGCTACATCCTTACGATTTTTGCCCCTTCATCATCTACGGTCCAAAGTTTCATCATCGGACCAATGCCAAGCAGAATACGACACATTTGACGTGGTAGGTATTGTTGGGCCGTATTCAAGCACCAGCGCCATGTTGGTTAGCCCTCTTCTCGGTTACTATGGCATTCCGCAAATAAGCGCAATGGCGACCAGCGAGGACCTCAGTAAGAAAGGAAGTTACAAGTACTTCATGCGTGTGGTGCCCCCGGACCAGTTCCAGGCCATGGCGATGATCTCATTAATTCGCCACTTCAAATGGAGTTATGTATCCGTTGTGTATTACGGAAGCACTTACGGTCGAAATGCAAAGAGGAAAATTGACGATTTGATAGAAGACCTAGATATATGCATTGCATATTCCAGAGAAATCCCGTATTATGCAACAACTGAACGTTATGAAGATACCGTTAAGGCGTTGTTAAGAGCAGAGGGCGCTCGCGTCGTTTTGCTGTTTTTGTACCCGGAACAGGGAAAGGCACTCCTGACCGCAGCGAAGAAACTAAATGCTTACGGACGTTTTATTTGGGTTGGAAGTGAGGCGTTTGATCTCAGGGCTTACACGGATCTGGAAGATATTGCAGTTGGCGCATTTTGGCTCTCGATCACTTTACCGGAACGACATCCATTTGAACAATATTTTGAATCATTGACACCAGAAAATAATGAAGTCAACCCTTGGTATGCGGAAACTTGGAACGACACGTTCAACTGTTGGTGGCAGAACAAGACATGTCAAGAAACATTTCCTAACATAACCCTAGCAGACAGGTATTTCTTGTCCCCATGGAACTATATGATCATGGATTCAGTTTTAACGTACGCCTACGGACTTGATGTGCTGATACGCAATGAATGCCCGAATGCGACAGGGACCGACGCAAGAAAGTGCGTTAGTGGTGATGTTCTGTTGGATTATCTTCGAGATGTCAATTTTAAAGGAACTACCGGACCTATATCTTTTGATTCTAACGGTGACATAAACGGTCGTTACGCAGTCATGCATTTGGTGAAGAATGGACAGGGTTATGACGCAGTTGAAATCGGACAGTGGAGCAGATTGACGAACAACATAACAATACGAACGGATCAAGTACAGTTTTCTGTATCTACCAAAGCGAACGAAACACCGATTTCCGTCTGTAGCTTAGAATGTCCCTCCGGGCACTATTATGTAAACGGAAACGTGCCGTGTTGTTGGGATTGCCTCCCATGCAGAAAAAACGAGATCGTGTCTACAAATAAAACCTACTGCGATCCGTGCCCGCTATTTACTTGGCCAGACTCAAACAGAAACGGATGTCTCATTATCAAACCCAAATTCCTGCAAGCCAATGATTTTATCGGGATTTTTATCATACTGTTCTCAGTGGTCTGCCTTCTTCTCAGTTTAGTTGGAGTCACCGTATTCTGTCGTAATTTAAAAAGAAAAGTCATCAAATCATCTAGCTATCATATTATGTTTCTGCTGCTTTTTGCGGTTTCCGTAAACTGTATCATGGCCGTTACGTTCGTGCTGCCAATAAATTCTGTGATTTGTTACCTCCGCATTGCCGGGTTTCATCTGGCATGTACGATGTTGTACGGACCTCTTTGTGTCAAGACCATTAGGATTTACAGATTCTTTGCAGCGGCTTCTAAGTGCAAAACAAGACTCAAGTGTGTTAGTCCCTATCTAACTCTGGTTCATGCAACATTCATAATAACCTGCCAGGTATGTACTTGATTTTATATTTAATCGTTAACATTTTATTTTGCGTTATAAATTTGTTAACTTAAATAAGCTTAATTAAGGTGTGTTGTGTTTAAATGTTATATCATGATATGTTATTTTATATAGTGTCATATGTTGGCACATATTTGTTTTCAATATGATAATGTTCCATTTCCAGGGGGCGGATATAGAATTTAAGAGGCCGGAGGGATGTTAGAGGGGGATCTTGGGAGTGGGCACCCCTCCTCTAGTCTTGAAACTTGTTATAAAATTAAGGTTGTTTCTCAGCATCATGATGCGAAATTTATGCACTTACTTTTGTAGTTAACAAATCTTTCTATCACCTGCGCCCCCCCCCTCCACTTTATCTGCCCCTCATTTCGTTTACTTCTTGGGATGTTGATATGATTATTATTACCATAAATTTCAGTCAAATGCATATTGCCCTTAATGGCACAGGATACAACCGACAAAACATAAGAAAGGGTTACTTCACCAATGCTCTCATGGCATTACTTTTATTTTTAGGTTGTTCTGATCTTGATGTTAATGTTGGTTTATCCACCGGAGTCAAGTCGACACCAGCCTGTTGAGGTAGAGAAGTACGTTGAGCTGCGCTGTGTGACACCCGCCGTCAGCTTCCTGGCTCCGCTAACTCTGAATCTCTTCCTGTTGGTTTTGTGTGCCACCTTCGGGTTCCTGACCAGGAAACTACCAGACTGCTTCAATGAGTCGTTGTGTATCTTCTTCTCTGTGGTTACCACGCTGGTCGTTTGGGCCGCCTTCCTGCCCACATATTATCTCATGTTTTACGCGTTCTATAAGGATATGCTCCTTGCTCTGGCTTTGCTTCTAAATTGTTTTGTGTTTCTATTTGGCTTGTTCGGTCCTAAAATCTACGCTGTTTATTTTATTGAAGATACAAGTATTAAGACGTCCAACTACGAGGCGGAAGTAAGTAAAATTACACAAAGTGTCAGAATCAAAGAAAACGGCTCAACACTTTCCATTCCATCTGAGGTGCACAAAATCACCCATAATGGTAACCATAATGGAAGCAATCCCACAATGCTTTGAGGCAACGCGCATATCCAGGATACACTTTGATCATAAATCTTGCAGGTACTGGTGACAAATGCATGCCGGGAAACCTAGCAGCAACGGATCTTGAAGTATTGCCAAAATAGAAAGTAATTAGACTTTTGGAACCACACATCTATTTTGTAATAACAAGGAACCGCACAGGTACTCCAGACGGACTCACACATAAGAGATTGGTGGCTTTGTTGATATTTTCGTAATACGTGTATAAGGATGGAAACACAGGAACTGTTTTTTTCTTATTTGTCTCAGTATTGTTCCATGCGCAAACGTGTGTTTTACAGCTATATACACACTTGATGTATGCTATTTAAAATGAAGAGGAACGTCAATTGATATGTTTTTTTTTTTTAAATCAGAACTTTCTGCTTTTATAACAAATAATAGACATATGCGTACTGATATCGTAACTTTACAAAATAGAAGTTTTACAATGAAAACCGATAACTCTCATATTAGACAAGCATGGACTCGCAGTATTCTTTCCTGAAAGGATTCAATAAGTATAGGCCGTAGAAGACCCGTGAACCATCATCGTATCTTAGGAAAGCATTTCTCCTTAATACGTATCGCATCAACATGCCATGACCAGGAATCTCTGCGTCTAATCTTCTACATTAGGTTGTGGAATTCAGATAAATAAGATTCATTTAATGTAATCTTTAATTAGCAAGATGTTATACTGATTTGGATTGAAAAAAGGGTAATATGCTGAAACTGAAGGTATCAACTTATATTGAATATTAAGTGTTTGCAATGAATCAATATATATAAAGGGCGTGCAATCCTGTTCATATATTAACGTCATTACTGTACAGATGATCGACTCGGGGATAGTTTTATTCTAAATTATCCAAGGAAAAATCATGTCACTATATACTGACAACAGTTCATGTTGAGCATTACAGTAGACCGGCTTCAAAGCCGGGAGATCGTGAGTTCAAACCTCAGCCTAGGCGGTGAGATTTAATGGTCGGTCTCCACCACGGATTAGCGCTCTGCTAGCTTAATGGGAAGGCTGTGCCCTCACCCGTGTTTCACTCACAAACGAGTGCTTCTTTTGGGGTTCCTCGGTTTTATGACCCGGCAATGGAGATGATTACACACAGGACCCGTAGGTGCGGTAGACCCCAGGCCCGGGTAACACGAGGATACAAAAATAATATGATAGGAAGCGAATGCTACCTCCCTGTCACGTAATCCCTAACCAAAATGGAACTCTGCAGATGTACATACATAGATTAAGAATAAGATAAGAGAGCATTAAAAGTGGAGGCAGTAACCGCCACCAAAAAGATTTAAAAAACATTACAATACGAGTTTTACATCAACCACAGCGACTTGCGTTGGTTTGATTGCCTTCTAATTTTTTATTTACTGCCAGGGCCTTCAAACCAAAGCTTTATTAAGGAAGTTCATTTAAGTCTTAAAGCTGAATATTTGACACCCACCCATTGAGAGTGGTAAAATTCCTACGCTGCTCAAGAGCCGGACAACAAATCACCATTAATGATCTGCAGCTTGACCTAATCAGCATATCCTTCGATACATATAAATAGGTTTCTTTAACTTGCCCTAATTTAACTCATGATTTATATAAACAGCGCCTTATGACGTATGGCAGGTAAATCTATAACTTTCCTTTAGATATTTCCTGGTTGGAGGTAGCCGCCTCTGATTTTATGCTGTTTTGTCTGATATTTATTCCAGGCATGTACATCTGCAGAGTTCCATTTCGGTTTGAGGGCGGTAGCACTCGCTTATAATCAAATTATTTTTTATCCTGGTGCACACAAACCCGGTGTCTACCGCAACTGCGGGGGTTGGGTGAGCAATCATCCCCACTGCTGATTTACAACACAAAGGAACACTCGTCAACTAGCTCGTTTGTGAATAATACAAAGTCGTGGGCCACAGCTTTTTCGTTGACCCTGCAGAGCGCTCATCGTTGGATCAGAACCTATGACCTCCCGGCTTTTTGGTTCTGTACTCCACCCCCAGAAGTCAATGGATAAGTCTGGATCTAATTCACCCGCATTATAAACACAGGATCAGTGGGATCACTGATTGTGCTTTAAATTTACTAAGTATAGAGCAAACAGTTTATATACGAACCAGCAATTACCTGCTTAACGCACGGTTTGGGCGAACACGACAATCCGTACAATATCCACCTGAAATCCGGAGATACGGAAAATCACACAAATCGTGTTACGCTTGTAATATATACATCCATTATATGTATGGTGTTGTGGATAAAATTCTTTCGGAACAGCGTTCAAAACATGTTTCGGAACAGCGTACAGTCACACACGGTCGCCCCAAGCCATTGCCTATAACATGTAGTCGGGGTCTTTGACAAATAGTCACCTACACATATACCATGTGAAATGAGACTGATCAACAATATCACTTATACATACAAAAGAAAATACATACAGAAGAAAATGCAAAAAATACCTGTTTTATATGTGAAAATAGTTACAATGATGGCTATGACTTATACGCAATAAGCATACATACTGAATGAAAGATTAAAAAGTCTTTAAACAAAGAGTATTACACAACCTACGACCATGTGCGACTGTATAACCATTACGAATTCCTGCGACCCGGTATATGTGCACTCAAGCATATCCGATCATATGAGGGGGGTCGCAGGAAGGAGCCCACTTCGTGCGACCCACCGGTCGCAGGAAGGCCTGCAAAACAATTTTTTTCAAAGATTCCCCCTTTTGAGAAGGGATCGCCGATGGGGATTATTTCGAAAAACCTGTCCCGCCATCACACACGATGACCATACATTGTGTTACCGGGCCCGGAGACACTAAGAAAAGAGGCGCCCGCGGGGAAGGAAATATTAAAATTAAAAATTTTGCATGTAATACGCAAATGTTACAAATAAAAGTGGGTGGGATCTCTTCGGACAAAACATGGGCATATGTATGTCGAAAATCACGGCAATCCGTACGGTGGTATCGGAGGAGATACGGAAAACTACAAAAATCGGCTTACGCTATTAATATATAGACGGGTGGTTGACATGCATGGTCACATTCACCAAAGCGCACTTCTGGCACAATTCGCATTTCTTCACATTTTCTTAAATTTTCAATACAGCAAGTGTTCTAGTGGATACCTAGCCATTTGAATTATATTTTGCTATTTAATCATTATAAATTTTAATAATGGTTTGATGAATATTTTTATTATTTATTTTAATTGTGTCGTCTGCAGTGTTTTGTCAGAACAGTCCAATACAGGAGGGCGAAAGAAAACCGTTAAAAACCGTATATTGAGGAAAATCGGAAAAAAATGTTTAGTTAGCATGAATCATGAATTCTTTTGGTTAAACCTTCTCTTGTTTATACTTTTTGATAACTGTGGTGAGTAACTAGTTTACTTCAACGTCCGTGTAAAAAAATGGCATGTGGAACTAGCTCTTATTAAAGATATATTTTCAGAGAGGTCACATCAATGATTTATAACCGAAATGATTTATAACTTTTACAAAGAAGAAGACGGAGAGAAAGATATTATTGATGTTCACTCTACTGTTAACAGAGTTTTTACCAATTTCACCTTGGTTTGTCACCCTGTCTGTTTGACTATTAGTAACATTACTCAAACAGCCATAAACGGAATTTGATGGAATTTTCAGGATAGCTCGGTAATGATACAAGGAACGATGCATTTAATTTTAGGGGTGATCCTTTTTAGGGGTGCGGACAAATTCATATCGGGATAATATATTACCTTGGCGGAGGTCTGCGCTCTCTGTTGGAACATTTCTAGTTAAGCATGTAATACACCAATTATAACCGAGAAACGTATTCTCTGTGATACAGAATTCCCATGTTGGACACCAGGCAAGGAGTAACACATCGGGTTAAATATATTTATATTAATACTAATGTTCATTTCCTTTTTATATTCTTAATATATGTTAATGGAGTATTAACTGTGAATGCATATTATCTGTGAATGAAAATCCGTATGTGCGTAAATTGTTGTTTTGGATATATTGTGTTTGACATATTTTTATGAGAATACGTATATATTCTATGTATATATTTATTTATTTTCCTATGTTTTCAATTACAAATAAAGTCTCATGTAAATTCGTTTCACTTGTCATTGTACTAGAAATTTTCTGGTAAATATAACCATTTATCTCTTATATATCCGCGTATCCAAAAATAAAACCGCTAGAGATCAGAAGTGTAAAAGTATCTGTCCTGCTTATCCTTATAACGCATCAATCAATTTGAACTTTATCATTGAATAATTGTCCATATGCCGAATGGAACTGTTTATTGATAATTAAGCGACTCGTAGATTGTACAATTATATTTAATTTATACACTTAGGTATAAAGCATAGCTCTGATATATAATCACTAATAATAAAACCACAACTTGCAAAGTCCAGCATGTGTGTGTATCCCTTGTAAATGATTTCACTCAGTTCAGCTTGGTTACGAGATTCCGCTAGCAACCCCCGACCCCAGTCCTCAGGGAATTCTATCTGCCGCTTGTATCTTATTGCCCCAAAGCGTAAATTGACAATCAGCAGTCTTGTTTTCAAGTGGCATAGCAGGTCAGTGTAGTATTCTCGCATATCTCTGTAACAATTCCCATCCCTAATCAAATTTCACCCCCCCAAGTGTTGTATAAAATATGTTTTTAATTCCCTATCGCTAATCAAATTTCGGCTGCCAAATTGTCGTTGTATAAAATATGTTTTCCATTCCCCATCGCTAATCAAATTTCGCCCTCAAAATTGTCCTTGTATAAAATATGTTTTTAATTCCCCATCGCTAATCAAATTACGCCTTCCAAATTGTCGTTGTATAAATATGTTTTTAATTCCCCATCGCTAATCAAATTTTGCCTTCCAAATTGTCGTTGTATAAAATATTTTTCAATTCCCGATCGCTAATCAAATTACGCCCTCAAAATTGTCGTTGTATAAAATTTGTTTCAAATTCCCCAACGCCAATCAAATGTCGCCCTCAAAATTGCTGTTGTATAAAATATGTTTTTAATACCCCATCGCTTATCAAATGTCGCCCTCCAAATTGTCGTTGTATAAAATATGTTTTTAATTCCCCATCGCTAATCAAATTTTGCCTTCCAAATTGTCGTTGTATAAAATATGTTTTCAATTTCCGATCGCTAATCAAATTACGCCCTCAAAATTGTCGTTGTATAAATTTATTTTAATTCCCCATCGCTTATCAAATTACGCCTTCCAAATTGTCGTTGTATAAATATGTTTTTAATTCCCCATCGCTTATCAAATTTTGCTTTCCAAATTGTCGTTGTATAAAATATGTTTTTAATACCCCATCGCTAATCAAATCTCACCTTCCAAATTGTCATTGCATAGAATATGTTTATAATACCCCATCGCTAATCAAATTTTGCCTTCCAAATTGCCGTTGTATTTTAATGAACATCCTCACAACATTTAAAGTAGAAGAGTGATAAACACTGTATTGCGTTTATTAACGAAGCGAAATAAGATATACCCCTCGACATGTATGAAACTTTTATCACGCCTTGACCAATTCTTGCTGCAGATTCCCGTGAAGTATTTTTTTTTATCCTAACCAATTCACTTTACACATTCTACCGTTTCCCTATTCCTTAAATGCGAGTTGTCCTTCTTCCTCGTACCATGTTTCTGAATAATGTAACCAGATAATAGGGAGACGGAACTTTTGGATTGATAGACTGTTTTCTGGTACCAGGGTCACAGAAAAGCTTAAGGCGATTAGCATGTACTAACGACGGATAAGGTTTATAGGTCTCATTGTTGTGCAAAGCGTACGTGTTGTTTGGTTAAAACTCTACAATATATAGAGATCTGCTCCTTGGTGTGCCCCTTCGGTACTGGAATCGTGAAAAGCAACGAAATGACTCGCTCTGCATGTGGATGGCACTGCAAGCTGCTTTATGAGACACAATTGTCGAGGAGGTTTCCCAGCCTTCCTTTCAAATGGATGATACAGCGTACCTTTATTCAAGACATAATGATCAAGCTGCAACGTTTGTTGCCTGAGCTCGATTTTCTTGGAGTGTCACAGACTTAGGATAACAGACGATAGCGTGATAATCATGGCAGGAGCCCAGAGAAATTGTCACATGAGGCCAATTCTGTCGAATCTTGAGCGTTCGTTGTGTTTATTTACAGGGAAGCTGGAATATCATTTTCAACAACTTGGTTGCCATGCTGCAGTTCTATATAGTGACATAGATTATACAGTGTATTCTAGGGCTGTATCAATGCCGATATATCAATACGATTCCATACGCAAAGTCGATACGGTTACCGAAACGCTTTACATATTGTATCGGACTTATTGAGGAAATAAATGACTGCTGACAAATATGAATACAGGTCTAACTCAAACTATACTAAGAATAAAGTTATAGTCAATTTAAATTTGTTATTTTGGCTGTCAAGACTCAAGGCTCCGATGACAAACCGGCGCGTGTGACCGATATAAAGGGAAAATAAATGACATGAGCCATGTTTGCTGAGGAAAGGTGAGGAGGACAATCTTCCGGAAGTGCGGGCAGATGCTCCCTGACCCTCCCGACCACATTCAGGACAAAAACACCGCTCATGACATAAAGGACAGTATAGCCCCCTCCCAGAATATCACACTTTTCTTAATATCATTTTCCAACACATAATACGGTATTTATATTTAGATGATGATAGTACATTTTGCTCAGTTTTCAACACCTTTTTATTTGAACATTCAACATATAATTCTATATGCTATCATTCTAATCAGGAAGATGAACTAAGGTCAGGGAATCAAACGATATCCTAAATTTGCTTATTCTGAGATGCGCAATTGAAAGAGAATTGATATATATATATATATATATATATATATATATATATATAAACTAATGAGTGGAAAACGGATATATGATCTCGAAATCGCTATGTACAAAAGTACGCCTTTTACGAGTTTGTGGCTCTAGGTTATTTTAAAGTAAAATATACATATACCTGCCTGAAATGGCGTGATTAAAGATTTTAATCAGTTGTGCTAATTACCAGTAACTCATCTGTTATATTAATTTAATATTCAGCATTAATGCAAAACATAATAGATATGGTGAATATTTAAAAAAGCAAGACAGTTTTTATCCTCAGGAATTTTATTTAGAAAAATGAAGCGTATCGTCAATGCGTATGGGATTATCACAATACGTATTGTTCCTGTACAGGCAGACCAATACCAAACCCTATTCAATACCAACAGTCTATATGCGGTTTCGGAAAAATAAGATGGAACAGATTTTAGCTTAAATGATACATATTTTAGGCCATTTATGAAACGAAAGAGTTGGTCCATTTGAAACGAGTGGCTACAAATCGCTGAAATTGCATCACTGAGGTTTTACGGCGCCACGGATATGTGAATACAGTATATATATATATATATATATATATATATATATATATATATTATTGCACTTTTTTTATTTGTTCACGAATATCTTTATCCAAAGAGCTTTTCATCAGAAAAACAATGTACAAAAAAAAGAAGCGTATCGTCAGTACTTATTTGGTATCGCATTAAGTGTATCGCAGTACGTATTGTACCTGAAAATTCTGATCTATACCCAGCTCCAGTGTATTCTCCTTGCTTGTCGCGTTTGCTATATCAGCTTTGCTCGGAAATGGTAGGTCGTCGGCCTCTCTATCATGTGTGCTTTCAGTTGTGTCGTAAAGTCGTCTGGATGACGCGTCTGTGTGATTCATATATTTCCCTGGCTTGTATTAACCACAAATGTATATGCCTGAAGTAACAGGGACCACCCAACAATGTGGCCTGTGTTCTGTGTCACTGTTTGAAGCCCCTGTATGACCGCTTGGTCCATAATAACGATAAAGGGTTGGTTTGCAAGATATGGGTGCTTTTCTACAAACCATTTTCTGTAAAAGTTGCAGTTATTGATGTTTGAAGCCAAATTAACATCTTGATATAAAATTTCCATAAAATAACGTCTTAAACCATGGCGGAAGTTGTGTCTCGTCGGGCATAACATATATACATAGCAGTCGCCGCCGGCTTCTGGGATTTTAACCTAAAAATACCGTTTTTTTTATTTTATTACGATGATTGGAACATATCTTGCACACCTGTATAATGAAGGAGCCTAATGCTGTTTGTATATGTTTGTTAAATTTGGTTCATGTTTAATCCACATAACTGGATTAAAACCAATGTATAGCTTGACTCATGAATTTATGGCAGTTGGACTAATTAAGACTAATTAACCTTGTCTGCACTAACATGTCATGGCCTTGAATCTGTGCTTATTATCTTCTAGATTCCAGATTCCTTTATAGAATTAAGATGTATAATGTACGTGCAATCAGTCTTCATATATAACTGTGACCAATGTACAGATGAACGACTCAGGGATAGTATTGATAGTTTATATTGTAAAACCCTAAAGGAAAAATCGTTAGGCCAAAAAAAATTAAAGGTATGGTTCTCAGGCACCGCCCGCATCAATTTTAAACCCCCGCATCAAAACTTTTTATTTTGATTTTCAATAAAAACTTTCCAATTTTGAGCTGCTGCCGCTCCGACATTTCTTTCAAGAAGATAAAACCATACAATTTCTTTTGTTTTGTGGTGCTTTTACTTGTTTAGCAAAATAAAACTGTTATTTTCATGCTTTTCCCTTATCATTTGACATTTTTATCGAAACATACAAAAAAAATTTAAAATAAAAAAAACGCCCGCCCGCATTGATTTCTGAAAAAAAGTGCCTGAGAACCAAACCTTTTTTTTTATTTTGGCCTAAATACTGACATCTGTAAATTTAACGCATTGCAAAAGTATGTTCATATCAACCTCAGTGACTTGCGTAGGTTTGATTGCTCTTCAATCTTAATTTTTTTGCAAAGAACCTTTATGGCAAAGATTATTAATCAGATTAATTAAGACATGGGTTCTGAAGTCTGTAAGTTGATCCTCCTCAATGAAAGTGTTGACATTCTTACGCTGTTTAAAAGCCGGAAACCACCAAAAATGGCCTGCAGCATGACCCAATCAGCATGTCCTTTGATACGTTTCATATAAATTGGTTCCTTTAACTTGCTTCAATTTACCTCAGGATGCATGTACACTGCGCCTGTTGACCTGTGGTATAGATGGATAAATCAATAACTGTGTATAAATTTTTCTTTCGATGGAGGTAACCGCCTCCATTTTTCATCTAATTCTTAATCTAAGTATTACATCTGCGTAGTTCCTTTCGGTTTAAGACAATGTGCCAGGGCGGTAGCACGCGTTTCTTATCAGGTAATTTTATATCCTGGTGTCACCCAGGCTCGGTGATGCGGACATGTGTGTTTAAACAGTCTGATTGGCCATATCACAAAGAAACCCCAAGACGCACTCGTTTTTTAGGTGATACAGGGTCTTGGGGCATGGCCTTCCCACTGAGCATGCAGACCGCTCACTCCAAGTGGGGACAACCGTGAATAATCTCACCACTCCTCAGAGGAGACTTGAACTCACGACCTTTTGTGTTCTGTTACTTTTGTGTTCAATACAGCACGAGTTCTAGTTATTACCTATCATTTTTTAAAATTATATAACGCTATTTTATCATTATTTATTTAAATAATATTGTGATCAGTGTTTCTTTATTATTTATTTTACTTACATGTTGTCTGCAGTCATTTGTCAAACACAGTCTGACACAGGAGCCGGACACAAACTCGGACGTAAAAAAACCCCGAAGAAATAACGTTGTTATTTCCAGCGTAATTGTAAATTGAGGAAAATCTGAAAGTTAAAAAATACATAGTTAGAATGGTTCATGAATTCATTCAGTTAAATCTTCTCTTTTGATATTGTAGTTAGTTATAACTTTAGTTAATAGTTCGTGATCTGAAAACACGTTGTATATGAAAGTAGCACGGTATGAAAAATATATTTTTAGACTACATAACCGAAATGAAAAACGAAGTGAAATGATTTCTTTCACAGAAAACAGGAGGGGGAAAGATATCATTAATTATATAATCTACTGTTATCAGTTTGCACCAATTACATGTGATAACGCAAACTGGTTTTCACTTGAGCTTCTTTTTAAAGATTTTTTTATTGCTGGAGCTACTTTACCTTCTAGGTAATAAAACATGTATTAGGCTAATCATTATTGAGGAACATGGGATTCCTATGTTGGACAACAGGCAAGGAGTGAAACTTCGAATGAAATACGTGGATACTTATATTTCTCTTTCATAATCTTTATATCTGTGAAAGGAGTATTAAATAATCTGTGAGTGCACATATAATCTATGAATGAAAATCCGTATGTGGGTAACATCTATATCTTGTTTCAGTTGTGTTGTGTTTGAAATGTTTGTATTTGAATTCACATATATTCTATCTTTATATTTATTTACTTTCCAATATTTTCAAAGACAAATAAAGTGTCTCGTAAATTAGTTTCATTTGTCAGTGTTTTTTAACCTTCCTGGTTAATTTACCGTTCACCTGTCCTTTTCCCGCTTACTCCAAAACGATTTATCGGTAGAGACCAGAAGTTTAAAACTATCTGCATTTGCCCTCGATCTTGCCGTTTTCGTTGAGAGAAGCCACTTGCAACTGCAGCAGTGACCAGCAGATAGATCACACTACTCAATTGGTTTGTACAATGTGTATAGATATCACTTCCCTTCCCTTTTCAACGTTTTAACTTTGGCAAAATAGCCAACATGAAATTACAATAGTGGTAATATTGAGAAGTGTTTTGCATGATTTAGTTTTAACATATTGCATAAGTTCATAATAATTGACACCATGTGCATGTATACCTGTCCTGCTAATCCCGATAATGCTGCAATTAATGTGAACTGATTCACTGAATAATTGTCCATATGCCGCATATGGCCATATATGGTATTATACTGAAGATTTTTATTCACGTGACCATTAAGATAATTAAGATAATTCAAGAAAACCCAATTTCCATATAACACCCTGAGGGGACAGATTTCTGTAGTCCGTTTTCGTCAGTAGTATGCATATATATATATATATATATATATATATATATATATATATATATATATATATATATATATACAGTGAAACATCGATGTGTCGAACTCGGTTAAGTCGAATTCCCGCATAATTCGAAGTCGAACGTGGGGTCCTTGCAAAAATAGTTAAAACCTTACTAATTTAAGTCCGCTTGTGTCGAAGTCGGATTTGTCGAAAAACCGGATGTGTCAAGGTGTTTTGTTGGTTCCGAGCTAATATATCTATCGCTTAACTCGAAGTCATGATTGGATAACAGTCGTGCACGGTCCAACAATCGTACCTACGGCCACGATGACTAGTTACACAATTAATAACGGCAAGGATCTTACTCATCACGCGCGATGGCTGACATACCTAGTCCGTTGTTTTCTTGTTTGGCCTATTAGTCACTCATGATCATGCCTTTCTCCCGCCGACAAAGCATTAATGAGAAGTTATTGATTAACCAAACATCACCCAATCCTTAACTTTGATGTGTCTAGGATAAAGTTGAAGTGAAAATGATCTGAGCCAATCATTTATTGATTTGGATGCTTTTATACACGTACATGTATGTGCTCTTATTTCACTTTCTTGATTAACCTAAGGTAATCCTAATTTTGGTGGTACTTATGTGCTTTTATTATTAATAAACAAAATGTATATAGTTTGTGTTGTTCTTTCAGGAAAACATTTGTGAGAAATATAGATATAGGCCCTATACATGTGCAGTATTTATCGATTATGATCGAGGCTGAAGAAGGTTGGATATAATGAACATCGGTTGTCTCGAACTCCGGTTGTGTCGAAGTAAATTCACCAGTCCCTTCGACTTCGACACAACGAGGTTTCAATTGGTGGGAAAGTAAACTTGTATGGCCCTCCTTTCTGTCTGTTTAAAATTCATCATGCTTTACATGGTATTTATATGTCAATGAATGCGTTAATATCACATTACATGGTAGGGTCTGTGATCACATGGAAACAGTACTCAAATCATACATTTTAATCGTGAATTATTCTCCTAGGAATCCACCAGATGCACCGGTAGCAAAAATGCTCCATACTTTATAACTAAAAACTTATGTAAATCTCTCAAATTGCTACGGATCCTGTTATCTTCCAAACATAGCAGGGTTTATTCCTTTTCATGAATTCTTAAAGTTATTCATTCATTAGTATGACATAAGTCTGATTTATGTGTTACGTTGATATATAAATGTTGCATTTTTATGCCTAAAACTCGAATATCATCATTCGCATGATTCAGCCTGTAAACAGAAGGGCAGTTCAAGATATGTTATTTCATGAAAGCGAAACCATTGATCAACCCAGTGGTGACATCTGCTGACAAAAGTGGAAACGAACAGTTCGGATGCGTAATATTAGCAAGTAAAGAGACTATTAGCCGTAAATCAAAATTTGATAGCAATAGAACCCTGTCATATTATTAAAGCTGGGTCTCATGGAATAGGTCTATTCTACATTTACATGCCACATTGTGACGTCACGGTTTCAAGTGACCCTGGATTTATTTATTGTCCCTCGTTATGCATGTCGATCGTCATCAGCCACTCGCCGTTCAGGTCCCTCCTCCACATGATCGCATTCCTGCAGAGTAAGCAATAATGTTACATTGAATATGAACAAAGAAAATGCTAAAATATTCAAACAAAAATGTTACAGTCACCGGGAAATTTGTAGTATTATATGTATCATCTTACAAGTTAAGTTCATTTTGCATGATTAAAAAAATTGTTATAATATATTATTATTATTATTATCTTTAAATACAGTATCGTGTAGACCTATTAATATGTTGCTTAATTGGAAGTAATTTAAAACAAGAGGACTTATGGGATGCACTCGGAGTTTTTTTGTTTGGAATATTTGTAAACTGTCATAAAATTTGCAGGGAGATAGATATAGTTATGGTTAAAATTCGTACGCATTAATGTCAAAAGATAAGGGACCAAGAATTTACGTCCCTCAGATGTCAAAGCGGGTTTTTAAAGATGACGTGTATGGAAGTAAAGAGAATCGTAGCGACCTTATATACTATGTCCGTTTTGATATGCTCTTGAAGTATACGAAACGATGCCACATGTGTCGTTAGAGGGGATATTTTCAATACACTCTCATAAATTCAGATTATTGTCACATTATTTCACGAAACGCATAGTGTAGCGCCATCTATCAGTATACACAACTTACTTTCCTGCAAAAACTTCTTTGCCTTCTTCGTTTAAGAGTTTAACTGGCATCCAACACGAGGCCACGTTACCATACACTGCTACAACGACGTCTTGATACAAGAAGTCAGCCATGTCCTCTTCGAAGAAAAAGGCAATTTCTTTGGATATGGCTTCTGGAACCGACATGTTGTAACAGTGTCAAACAGTTTCTGTTCGCTGCTCTTTCGTTCGTCTTGGTACATTTAAAAAAAATATTTGATCTTAATAAATGAATTTAATAATGAGACTCTTATGGCATTACTATATACGTCTCTGAGATGACTCGCCCAGAATTATACTCTCTGAAAATTATCCTACAGACAACTACACCCCCCCCCCTCAGAAAGGCAATAACTCACCCGTCGGAATTACCCCTATCTTATTTAATATTCGGTTTGATTTATAAAAAAAAGAAGTGTATGCATTTCAAAGATGCATGCCAAACTTTAACAAAAGAAATAATATTATAAGCTAAGTGGCAGCGATGAATGAGGGTTGACATATCTGGCGTAATATTGATATAGCCTTACTCGTACCATTAACCTGAACTAACCTAACCTTTTCCGACTGCCGCTGGTCTGCCCGGGCTAAGAATCACAGCATCTTCGGTGTACAAGTAAGAATAATCTCTTCGTGCCTTCACATTTTCACGGATCTGCCGCAATTTTTCCAAAATTTGCGCTTTCCCCTCGTCATCTGATAAAAAAACGCAAACAGTAATACAAAAGATGGTAATGTTCCAGTTTATGACTGAATCGTTCATGTTGAAATATATAATCGGAAAAAGGAATGTCCCTCTGTGTGTTAATAAGTTCGAACACTTTCGCAAGTCAATATTTCATTAAAATTAATACCAGCTGCAAACTGCAAAGCAGTATTGAAAGGCAACATTTGATTTATTTTCTCAGATGTTGCGAAGTGTTTGCAAATTATATAATTGAAAGTATTGGATAAGACACAAACCAAGCGTGTAACAGCTATAGTTGAAAGTAAATCGATTCATTTGCAGAGAAAGGACTTAATGAGGCGAGACTGTTCGTAGTCATTTATGATCTGGATCCGACTTTATTCTTAATTTGACAGGCTTGATAAAACAAGTGATGAATGTTTTGCTACATTAAGGAGAACATTCTACCACAATCTTATACTTTAATTGTTTACTATATGCTTGTATACCATATACAGTATATGCGTATACTTTGTCAATACGCCACAGCGTGTTTCGAACCGTAAACACTGAACTCAGTTAACGGACTTCTTATCTCCTAAATAAACTAAATCAATAAAAATCATTGAGTAACTCAATATATGTAAAGTTTATATTTGAATATTTTTAAAGTATTACTATTCTACTCACTTGACATGGTAAGCTCGTCAATCAGGGCTCTCAGATCTTTTATTGTACGGGCGACACGGGGATCAGACCTGCTGGGTATGCGTACACTGCTTTTGCTTGGGCGGCTACACAGAGAGTCATACGACCTTATCAAGTGAACGAGGTCACCTATATTTTTACGTGATTTATATTGCAAGCTAGCAGACTCAGAGTGACGGATCCAGACGGGGCGTCCGCAACCCCCCCCCCCCCCCCCCCGATGAACTGTAACACCTCTTATTTTATCTATTTCTTTTACTATTTATTCGTGATTAATTTTCATTTTGCATGTTTCTTTTTAATTTATTAGCAACAAGGTCATTCAGTAATCCAGTCTACTACTTTACTATTCATAAGCTGATGATATTAATGAACAGTTGTATGATTTGATAGCATCAAAATGTTTCTATAATGAAAGAGATTTATAATAACCTCTGAAAAGATAATAAACCTGAGAGAAGTTTATAATACTGAGGGGTGTCCGAGTCCTGTGCCCTGCCTAAACTACAGTAGGGGGGAAAATGCAAAGTTAAATATAAGACTTCAGTATCAATTATTTAATCCTGAGCATTACATTTGAAAGATATTTTACAAAGTATCAACGTGCAATGGCCTTTTGAAAATAACAGCAAAATGCTGCAAACAATTGGAAGTTTATATCCTAAATTTGGAGAAATATAAATACATGTATCTAATATTGAACCTTCAAAAGTTTGGCTACATTATGTTAAGACTTTTTTAAGGAATAAATGTTTTTGTATAAGTGTCTCAAAATGTCCTGTTTTAATATTATATATTGAAACACACTCTCTCTCTCTTCTTCTTCTCTCTCTCTCTATATATATATATACATATATATATATATTATTATTAAATATATATATAAATAATATGTATATATATACATACATTTATATATATATATATATATAAATATATATATATATAAATTAAATTTACAAAAATTAAATGCATAATTTAAGAATTTATTTTTATAATATGCATCAACCGCCAACCGAGTAGCGCCCCCCCCCCCCCGTTCTCAAATTTCTGGATCCGCCACCGACACAAATAGACGTACGGGTGCATGTGTAGTGTTGCCTCCGCCAGGGGAGTTTGCGTTCGTATGTTTGTATGTGTCAAATCATAACTCACACAATCATGAACAGATTATAATGGAATTTTCAGGGCATGTAGGGAATGGGTCAATGGATAATCGTGTAGATTTTGGTATTGGAACAGCACTTGATCCGGATTCATCAAGGAATATTCAAAAATATAAAGTTACTTATTCATGAATGGACCTGGGTCGAATACGTGTGTGCAAGGGTTGACTTTCGTATATATTTCTATTTGCAAGACATATAACTTCTAAATTGCTCAAAAGTGTTCTTTTGCCTCAAGGCTCAGATAAAAGAGGCCCAATTCCGTTTAAACTTTGCATGGTGATTAGTCTGAAAGTCCCAATTAAGATACATTATATCAATTTTATCAATCAACAATAGATATTTGATTTGTAGAGAACAGTGATTCATCTTAAGGTACTCCAAAGCATGTGTTTACCCTATCGTTAAATTGATTTACGATGAACCGGCTCACTCGATTTAATGATAAGGACTTGTATCCTCCCGTTGACAGAGTCATTTAACTTAATCGCGCTTGCTGATTGCCGTGTCGACACGCTTAGAACAGGTACTGGCACCTGGCGGCAAATTATGTAACTACTTCACGGCTTTCTGATTGACTATTTTATTCAGTGATAAGAGCTGGCACTGAGTAACGTCAACCGGTACATGGAATCACATTTTTTTACGCGTTTGAGCAGGAAATTATAATATATATATTTATATATATATATATATATATATATATATATATATATATATATATATATATATAAATTATTGGTAAATCAAAAGATAAAAAAATAAATTGATAGATTGATAGATAATTAGATGTGTGTGTTTGTGTTGCTATATATAGAATACGTCTGATCTGGTCTATATTTTACGAAGGTTTCCGTCGTTCAAACGTCTTGGTCAATGTAATGCCGTTTATAACAGAAGTCTCATAAAACCTATCAATCTCCTTCTCGGTCTTAATTCTCAAACAAACAAGAATATTGCGTGATGCGAGGATTAACTGTCTCATAGAATTATACAATATTATCAGCCTGAAAAAGAGTGATTATGTTTCTTCTGCTTTGAGGGAAAAAAGTAAACACTAAAGCCCTGACAGGGCTAAAGTTTCAGTTATATATAGTTTCTGTTTGTATGTTGTCCATAACAATTTTTATTTTAACAAATTGACTGGATGAATTTAAGTCTTGTGTTCGGCAGAATGAGGTTGTTTCATTACTATCAATTATGGGGCTGTCCCACTTAGGCGACTCTACAGGCGACTACAGGAGACCAGGCTGTCGCCTCATGGTCGCCGGGTGGTCGCCTGTATCGGCGCCTGTAGTCGCCTGAAGTCGCCCAAAGACGCGTGACCTCGAAGCTGTCGCCTCTGGATTTTCAACATGTTCAAAATTCTCAGGCGACAGCTTTTTTGTCGCCAGTGAGACTAGCCTGTCTTCTAATGGCGTAGGTGCTGTCGTACGCTGTCGCCAGCTGACGCGGGTTGTCGTAGGTCCTGTCGCAGGCTGTCGCAAGGTGACGCGGATTGTCGTGTGTGTTGTCGCGGGCTGTTGCTACTTGAAACAAGGCCCATCCTTGTGTCCTGCTCTTCACAAAGCACATGGTAGAAAATCGTCGAAGCTTGTCGCGGGTGGACGTAGCAAATATTCTGGTGTCGCCGGTTGTCGGCAGCTTGTCGTAGCTTGTCGTCAGACAGTCGCCAACCATTTATAGCTTGTCGTAGACTATTGTCGTAGCGCCTGTTTTTCGGCGACCATGAGGCGACAGCCTGGTCGCCAGAAGTCGCCTAAGTGGGACAGCCCCATTAGTCAGCAATTACAATAATCCCTTGTACAGAACCCGCTTTACAAGGGAGGTGTTCAAGTTCAGCAGCAGGTTAAAATATTAAGGTGCAGATAAGAATGTACACATATTATGTACTTTGAAATTAAGAAATCATTGGAGAAAAAATAGGGTAGATATATACAAAATCACAACAAATTACTAAGTCTCACTTATTAATAAAGCATACCTCCAGGAACAATACAAATAAATGAGAACACAAAAGAAGGGTATCCAGGAGAAGCTTTTCAAGTTAAAACTAGAACCTAAGCCACTCATCTATCATTTCAGTTATCCTGTCACCTAAACACACATGAAAAAAGCGCTTCTTACAGGAACTTACATGAATAATGTGATCTTTAAGATGTATTTTCAGAATTCAAAATATTTCCACATCTAACTCATGTCCATAACTTGTGTAAGAATTTAATTTCGGTCAGAATTTTTTTCTTTATCACCTTTTTTATCTTTTAAATTGAAAAAAACAGTAGCGTAAAAATCCGATTCTAGATATATTAAAACTAAAAAAATGATAAGAAACCCGTAAACATTAAAAAAATAGGAATTGAGCGATTTTTTAATTTAAAATAGGATTAACAAAGGTTATTTTTCATTTGTGTGTGATTTTTCAGAGTCTGACAGATTTTATCCATATTATGTTACACAGTTTTCATCCCTCTGTTCTTCCAGTGTAAACATCTCACACGATCCTTTCCATTTGCCCGATGCCTCGTCCTTTACAGCGATAAACAGAACCCTGGAAAATGGAAACATGTTCATAAATATTGTGGTTAAGTCACTAGATAACAAATTATTTTTTTCTCCACATATTATAAGTAATAACAACATGTTGGTGGTTATGGAGCGCTCACTGACATCGTTCGTGCTTTGAAACATGTAAATACCACAGATTTTACCACGTTTTAATACAGAAAAAAAACTCATCTTACGACAACCAATGTTTAGCGACCACCTCAAAATTACGACCACTTGCTCACGGTCAAAATTCTTGTATTCTCTTTATATGAAACCTAACTTAGACGACCATGTTATCGAGGTCCCATTTGTCGTCGCATTTTCGAGGTTTTACTATACTTTCATTAAGGCCACCACATTCGTATTCCGAAGATATTACCCAAATATATCAAGAACGTTTGGATAATAACGTCTGATGTACATGAAATGTACACGTTAGTGACCACCTGATTAACTTAACATCCTTAAAAAAATAATTTAATTTAGGTGATATTTTAGTGGCGTAAAAATCGAATTCTAGAAAAATTAGAATTTAAAATAAAAATGATGAAGAAATTCGAAGAAAAATATATAAATAATAATAATAGGAATAGAACGATTTTTTTATTAAACACACGATTCCCAAAGCTAGTTATGCCTCATGAAAACATTATTTTCCATTTTTGTGTTATTCTGTATTTGTTACTTCAGAGTTTGACTCATTTTCTCCACATTATATTATATGATGCATATGTACTGTTCAAGTAAGTGACCACCTAATTTACTTAACATCCCTAAAAATATAATTTAATTTAGAGGATATTTTAGTGTCTTAATACCAGAGAATCAAATAGACCCATACCATCGCTGTGTCTCACTCACTCTTATGTTGCTCTTCGGTTAAAATGGTGATATTCACAGACATCAGATACTACGAAATGCTGTGCTATAGAAGATAGGTCTCTGGCTCTGGCTCATTCACAAACTATTTTCAAAACAGAGGGTTCCTGTGTATTGTCCCTTAGGTGGCTTCAACACTGGAAAGGTGGGACTGCGCATTTATTGTCAGGTAAACCTTTTCCCCTGCGCTCTTTACACAGCGCTACACCAGAGCGGAGCACTGTATTTTTGTCCATACAGATGAGACCCTGTGCTGGAAGACAAAACGGTTTACCAGCCAATCGAGGATTACACGGAGCCAATGTTGTCTATTTGGTTTTGAATGACAGTTCATCGCCCCGGCAACCATTTAAACTGACCACAGGCTCAGAGAGTATGGCCCCCTCACGTGGTTTTCACGGGTCCTTGTGTACATAGGATGCCCGGCCGATGAGCTGTAAGTCAAACGAAATGAAACAACATAGGTTCCGTGCATACCTCGCTGACTCTTTTCCGTTTTTCTGGCAAACGGATACATGGATACGCTAACATAGTCGTATTGTCATAATCGAATCGGGCGATGATGCGAGAACGTAGAGGGGGAAATTAAAATCCGACTGTTTTTCACTAAGAGTAACCACTTGAGTGCACTTGAAGCGCACTTGAAGCGCAGCTATGGGCGGGGTCATGATGCCTGTTGAGTGTTTTTTTAACTGACATTTGGTTGGCTGCATGACTACGACCCACCACCTAGTGTCTAAATGTATCATAAACGGTCAAACCAGGCAGCGGGAAAATCAGTAGCTTCTTTAGAAGCGCAAGATTTCCGCTGCCTCGGAAGCGGACTTTCCCCCGAGAGATTTAAATTCATATTTCTCTAGAATTCGATTATGATTTTCTGGTGGTTTTAACTCAGAAATTAACACTGTCATTCCTTATGAAGTTTTTTTTTTCACTTTACTAACCGGTTGTTTGTTTGATATGCAATTTTCCTTTTCACGCTTCATTATTCAATTTGTTTCATGTTAAATTAATCTCAATAAATAGAGCTTCCTTTTCAATCAATGTATCAAATTCAGTCCATCAGCGATGACCAACAGTGACTTTTTTATCGGTGGCTCACCCATTTAAGATGGTGTTTGATTGTATCTCCAATTTTAATTGGTTATAACCGGGATCGGGATGTTATGATCTTTATATTTGTAAATTTAAAATTTTTGAATTAGTATATTTCTTAGAATAGATCCCTTTCATATAAGTATCCCGGTTCGACTATGAACGATATATGGTTAAAAAAAACCCCATAATTTTCGGAAAGATGTAGTCGGGAAATTATACTTATCATTATGTTGACTATATCTGGAAAATTGGCTTGTAGAAATACGGCACGGCGTGGTCCAATTTAGTTAATAAAAAAAAACCCGGCCTAATCTCATTTCAAATATCTCGGAGACTTACCGATTATCGACTTTACTAAACACCTGAGGATATAACGTGCACTTACCTTCCACTTCGTGTGATCTCGTTACCCTCTCCATACAGAGTGAAATCGGCATTGTAGACCCCCACGTTACCATGGACCTTTACCTCGACGTTGCTATGCTTTGGGGCGAAAAGTCCCTTTTCAGCCAGTTCTTGTACAGCAGTCATTACCTCGTCTCAGAGGAAAATTAATATATTTAAAATAAAACGACGTAACTATATCTATGTGCGTTCATATGTAATTTAAGATGAATAAGATAGAATAGGGGATGTGAAAATTCTATTCCCTTCTATGTTATTATATAAAATGGTTCTGTGTTCTAATACATATACACTAGAAAGCTCAAACTGACATCATTTTGCACGTTTTTTTTTCTTTTGATTGTTTTAGGTTTGATGGTCAGATGCTACAAAAGGATAATAACGAGAGTTTAAAGTTTCATACAGTTGCTTAGCTACGTATAATCGCCATCTCCGATTCTGGTAATCACTTCTCTGTCTTAAAACAGGAATATGTGACATGCTTTTAGGCGAAATATAGCGAAACCAATTGATCTGTTATGATTAATTCATCTATGCATATGGTACATTATAGATTTTGGATTGAGCTTTGTATTGTACACAGGTTAAGACAAGCATATTAGGATGATATGGTTTTAGCTTTTTCTATAATATATTTTCCATATAAGAAAATGTGATATTTTTCATTTAGGATTTAAATACATCTTGTATTAGCATCGCGGCAAGCGGATTTCTTTCCAAATTGAGTTGTTGCCAAATATCGAGTTAACTACCTATTCCTTTTTCCAGATGCCCTTTTGGTGGTATTCTTTTGAAGTCTTCTCTTAAATATCCCCGAAATGCTTCCATATCTCTTCGGTTGAAAGCATCCACAATTGATGCGACCAGTTTTCCGACTTCCTCCCCCTCGATTGCTAAGGATGCTAAATTCGGAAGGCGATAATGAAAATTAACTTCGTAAAAAGCGGGGATATTCTCACACGAATAAAACGATGTCGAAAATATTTTGAATTTTAAAGTATAACATAAAGTTTATATATTTCATATTCTATATGTCATAGAATGAATCGTTTGTCCTTTACATATTTTCAAACATGATATTGTAACAGCAAAGTGATATCATTATATAGAAACAGACTATAAAATTCAATCAAATAGGTAATAACTTTTGACAATGGATATTGTACCTTGCACTTATGGAACGAGTCATTAAGTGAATAATTGATTTTTGACAAACTACCTTAGGATAATTTACAGGTCCATGAAAATAGCAATAGTGTATTATTACCGTGCTTTATATCAAAATTAAAGTGTTTACATTTAAAAGTCACTGTATTGGTTATTGTGTGGATTTCACGGCAAGCATATGTTTTTAATTTTTCTTAACAGCTCTGCCTGTGCATATTTGTTATAAATTCAAGTGTCTCTACATTTACATCTTACTCGGAGATAAATTCACAAAGCTGGTCGTCGCCTATCCCGCATGAACACGTGACACAAATAGGTTAGTATACTTTGCACCACTTCTAGTGGTTATATTATTGCGTTTACTTTGAATACATTCATGGTTTCGGGCCAGCCTTCGCTTTTTTTTCCTGTCGCTGATACGAGGAATCATCCGTATATGACTCCAGATTGCTGTACTTATCCCGACGAACCCTGAGCTCATATATATTAGATACGTCTGTTTCACACATCTGTGTCTTCTGTGATATCATAGTTTTCTTGCTGGGACATACATGCATCATCCCTTGACCTGTCCTTGGTGCACGATGGGGTAACACCTGGTGATTGTTCTTCTGACGGCTGATACATAAGCTGGTAGTCGATTTTCACATTGCCCAGTCTGCAGCTGAGAAACCAGGAGCTGCAGGTTTTTACTGCTTCTGGATTTGTTTCTGTCCTAAGTTCTACAAGTCCTAAACGTTTTACATTATCACTGACGCGCTCGGCACATTAGTTTCGTCGGGGCTAAAACTCGGTAATTTGTTTAAGTAAAATTGGTTGAAAACTTTATTTCAGTCCTTAAATTTATCATTATCTATTACAATATGCCGATTCAGTCCGCCACGCTGTAGTGTGTCACCTTATAACAGTGGTCTAGATTACACTATCGTGTGTTGTAGGTCTGTTTGTGATTCTCTTGTTTGTTGCATTTGCCTTTTATTTGAACGTGTTTGTTTTATAATATTCATTTGTATGGCCTCTGTTAAATGTTTCTGCGTGAACTAAAATTACACATCTTAAATTAAATGAACGTACGCGGATTACGCTACTGGCGAAGCTAAACTGTAACACCTCCATTGTCAAGTGAGTTCTATACAAGGGTCCTATTGTGATAGCTGACTAACTAGATGGAATAAGACAGCCGCATTCGTCCAACATATGTTATTTAATTTTTTATTCTTCATGATACTTACTCGTCGTCATGTCGTTCAAGCTACCGAAAATCCACCCTCAGGCAACCGAGGTGCAGCGTTTTCAATATTTATGTTACGATTCACACACGAGAGGAAGTGACTGATAACGGGGTATGTAGGCTGAAAACCTTTGCCCCGGGCATTGTACTGATATTTTTATATGTTATCCACTTGAGCCATTATCCGATAACGCGAGTTAACTGCTATGTGCATATTGTGGACCACATATAAACCCCGCACGTAATGTGCACATCTGACTTTCAGCTATGCTTTAGCGATGGCCCTTTAACCGTTAACTGGGGATCAACCGCAACCGCTGATTACAGAATCGTCTGCATTATTATTAAGGCAGGTCTGGCCATAACTTAAATTGTTCATCATGACCCTTTATTCTTTCAGCTACAGGACACAGAAAGGTTATGAGTACTTTGAAACGGTCCGAACAGCTATAGATTAAAAAAAAAGTTCGTGTTGGGTTACAAAATTGAAAAAATGAACTCAGCATCTTTCGGACTAATTACCAACTTTTGCAACATACGCTAAATACATAAGCAGTAATGCCTTACTGATTTGTTTTATTTAGTCTCTGTTTAAGCGGTTACCCCTTTAATAGTCAGGTTTCTTGTTGGTCTGTAAACTGTTATGTATAATTATTTGTGATGGTGCTAAACGGGAGACGTGTTCTCAGGAACACCAGTATATTCCCGGTTTTGGGGTTTGCAGCCAAAATTTTCTGATCATATCGTATTGGGCGACGCGTTTAATCTTCTTAGCATGCAGTCTGCAGCTGAGGCTAGAATATGCGAGTAACCTGGTTGTCCTTGACCTCAAGGTTCAGACGGCAAATTGACCCCGCCATGAAAAGTAAGCCTCTTCTCGTCTGGTTCATCAGATTTATAGGATTGATCATGATTCTTGAAAAAAGAAAACATTTAAGATATTGTCGTTTCATACATGCTTCAAAGACTTGAAACTGGCATTGGGCTGTTTCTGTAAAAGTATGCGGACTATGCTCGACCTTCTATCTTTTGCGCTGAATATCTTGGAACTCGTTTGCCTTGAAGAGAATGCTGTCTGTGTAACGTGCAGACACACTAACCCCTCCAGGCTTCATCCTCTTGAAGGTCGCTGATATAAATTCGCCATCATCAAAATGAGCCTATAGCGCATTATCTTTTACATTATGCTGTACAAGGTATGTTGCAATGCCATTCTTTTGTCGTCATAGTTCTGCATAACTTAGTACAACTCTTGGCGTTTCAAGATGATGGTGAAGATTTTCCCTCCATGTCAAAGACCATGAGCTGATCAAACATCAGTGTTCTCGTTCGATGGTGTACAGAATACAGGCTGAAACGGAGCTTGAATCTTAATGCAGTGTTGAATGGAGAGGCTACTATCGAAAGTGTGTTCATAATGAATGGTTTTGGAAACTCAACAATTCCCATCATATGCATCATGTATTTTTCCATCAATATCGTCTAATGTAGCCAATGTGCCCATTATAACAGCTTAAGCCGACGTAATAATTGGTTCTGGTATATGTAAAGCTGTTATATGTTATAGACCGGTTATACATATTGAGCATCACCAAACTATCAACCAAATAAAAATCAAGACGATATTTGCTTAAGCAAACTAGGATACAACTGTATGGGTTCAATTTAGCGAAAACGCTCTGCCATTACATCTACTTTATTACACTGCTTACTGCAAACCATCAAAGACTGAGCATTCTTATTAGGAAAAATTAAACTAATTTTCCTACAAAAAGTGCCTCAACAAAACACCATCACGCCCCTATTTCGGAATCGATGCTTATCATCAACATGTCTCTTCAATCGGTCTCTGGCTGCACTTAGTTCATATCCATTGCCACTTTTCTGTCCCTCTACTAACTCTTATACGATATAACTCATTGCGCGCTGATTTGAGTTCGTCTCCGGTAATCGCCAGTTAAACGTGAAGCATGCTCGATCCTCTGGAAGTATGTCTTGCAAGGTTCATGATAATAAAGGCAGCCCCAGACCTACATGATCATCCTGGCGGTCACACATTCCATTGAGAATTTCATCCTGAAACAACTGACGCTTTTTAAATCTAAGTTGTCCCAACTGACCTTGGATATTCGATATGCTGTGATTTCTCGTTAGTGTATCTTCTTGTCACAAATGATGCAGTTCATCATGTAGTTAACACCTACCGCGTATCTGCAGGTATAGCAACTCTCAACACACTGGCCACGGGTCGCGATCTAATGGAAACTAACATTTTCTACTAAATTTTAGGGTTGTTAACTGCGTTTTACCTGCTTTCTGGATGATTCGGAGCTTTAGTGTACTTCTCTTAGCATTTGAAATATGATAGAACTCACTCTCGGTTGGAATAAATTTATTACGTTTTGTCACAGAGTCGTTTCGTATTTTCGTATATGCCAATTCCTGTTGTATTAATAAGTTTTCGTTGCAAGTAAGCAAAGACACGTAAGCAAAGCCTATATTTTGTTTCATATACAAAGAAAAATATATCTTGTTGTAGACTGTTACACTTTAATACTGTCTTACTTAAGTCAATAGATCAGAGAATATAGCATTATATTGTATATATTATACGTATACTATACGTATATCATTTCAAACTGCCTGTATATATAAAACCTGGATTAACCTTGATAGTAATGAATTCAAAAGAACCTGAGAAATATGTAAATCAAGAAAATGCATGTTAAACAGGGTCTGTGTCAGTGTTGTCTGTACCCTGTGTTTTTCCAAAGCTTGTTCTAGCTTATGTTTTAGCTAGCGGAGGCACGTGGTCTTTGGATTTAAAACTGTTTCCTTCTTTAAATAAATACTCCACACGAGGAATAATAACATATAAATCGGAATTATTGAGAATTACATAGAACAAAGCCTTCAAGAAAACATCCCAAAGAGAAATCTGAAAAAAGCTCGGCCAAGGCATAATACTCATTGTGTTAACGAGTGACTGTGTAAACAACGCTGTGCAGTTGTTCGTATACAATTAACTGGCACGAAAAGTCCGAAGTTGTTTCACGATTAATTCTAATTGCCAACGTATAATAAACAAATCCCTCGCCGTGTTTACTTAAGTACAAGGCAGGTTTTTAAATATATTCGGTCACCTCTTAAAACACATGATTCATGACGAATAACTAATGCTTATAAGACGTGGATGGGCGAACGGGCCATCGGACCGAACTTTCGTGCATTAGAATAATATACATCATACAATATACATAAGATACAATATACAAGTGTTTAAAGCTCATGTGGAGGGCCATAGGAGCAAAGCAATGCTAGGTGTATACATGTTGCAATGACCATTCATCGGTTACTTAGATGATCTATTTATCTTCCGATCACATCTCGCACGACTGTTTCCATTTTCCAGAGGCCTCGTCTTTTACAATTACCATCATGCATCTGTAAACAAACACAAGGACGGTTTAAAATAAAGCAAACCGAATAAAGCAAACCAATAAAGGACAAGAGTTTACAGAAAAATTGTAAAGTGGACATTTAGAGAAGCAAAATATATTATAATTTCTATGGCAGTTAAAATTAGAATTAAATAATTAATGTATATTGCCTTCATATATTCATAACAAAATTCGGATAAAAGTAAATTTACAAATAGAATGTTAGTGCCAATTCATCATGCAGCGATCCAATGCAAGAAATCTGGGATTTCCCCATCGGGACCCCTTCCTATCCTTCTGTCGTTACCCTGCGCTAGGTCACTCAGTCAATTAAATAAGATTAAATTTGAAAATATGTAGCCCAGCTAAAAGTGTTTGTTCACAGTGTAATCGCAGCTGATCTGTTTTGAAATAAGGTACAGTTTGCGTGAGCATTTTCCTCTTTTAATAATATGTCTTTCACACTTAGGATATTACTTTCCTCTTCAAATTTGTAATTTCCACTTTTCCCAAGCTTGCTTTATTTACAAAAAGCAGTATGTAAAAGAATTACAGTTCATGCTGTGTCCTTATGATCATATGAAGCACAACCATGCATGCCTTTAAAAATGGACACACTGGCTACAAAACTCTACACAAATATGATTGCTACACACCATAGAACATTAATACTAGTAATTGGCAGTTGCGGTCACAATGGCCACTTTGTGCTTTTAATATTTAAACAGTGTATGATCTAAGCTATTTTTAGATATAAAACTTAAATCTACCTCCCTCTTCCTGCGGTTCCCCATTGCTTCTGAACAACGTGTAATCAGCATGATAAACAGCAACGTTCCCGTGCATTTTAACTTCGGCATTGTCATGCTTCAATTTGGTGAATCCCTTGTTCCTGAGGTCTTGCATAAAGGTTATGCAGTAATCTGGAGGGAAATAAATAGATTGGTATTTTGACTGTAAGGTTCAGATACAGCTACACGAATTTCCAATCTCGATGATCATATTCGAAGGTTAAATGACTTTAGGTGTGGTGTTGCGAGAATATTGTCATATAACTTGCATGTCCAAATCACTCGCCTCTTTTTAAAGAAAAGCTAACAATGTTATCAGATACACGCCGACTTAGTTTCGATTCCTGGTTCATATTATATAACTGAAATATCACACTTTATTACACTTTGGAATAAGACACATTTATCAGTGCCTGTTATATTTATAAGTATCATACAATTAGTTGATATACTCATCAGGTAAAACTACATGATGGCTCCCTTTGTGTGGTTTGGAACGGTACCCCTTTAGGAAACGTAATGAATACTTAAAGATTTCACTAGAACACAGCCGAATGGTCCACCACTAAAATTAATGTATATATTCTATAAACTATTTATAACATTATATACTGCATAATATATAATCTATGGTTACCAATTCCTGTTTCAATCGAACCCTCAGGTGGTATGATGTGTGATCTTCAGTGAAGTGTGGCCGAAAGGAATCAACGTCTCTATTCTCGTAGTTACGAATCAGGCTTTGATAAAACCCACGGATTTCATTACGTGCATCTGTGAATTGAATATTTGAAGGAAAAGTAATATACATTAAATTTTTTTTTCAAAATGTCTTAGAATATTATCTTTAACAGTTTTTTTTATTATCATTTTCATCATCGACATCTCCCGCAACTTAAAATACAAACATTTACATGCATACAAGAGCAACAATGTATCCGAAATGTAAGGTTATTTCCTATTACTTTTTAAATTATTACTATTTAAACAGAGTGAATTTTCTAAAATGTTTCATTACTTTTTGTCAACCAATAATATACATTTTATATGTATCACATACTGTATATTCATCTTCTTTCCCCGACCTCTGGACCTGAATCACAGTGATATCTGGCGGTAGACCTGGACAGCAGATGTGTTTTGATGGAATGAGGAGAATAAATTATGCTTCAATGTGTTCTACTAACATAATATTATATACTGTAGGGCCATTCACCAAGGCCCGAAAACTGTCTTGTGGTCACGTGACAGGTTTGAACCAGAACATCTCATGCCTGTTGGGAAATAGCGAGGTAATGCAATAAGGGTGAAGATAAATAATACGACAACTTTGAACAGTGGTAGTTCTTTACAGTTTGAATATTTGTTTTTAAATGAATTGCAAAATAGGTAACAGTGCATTATTTTTCATAAGTGTACGTTGTACAGGTTATTAAAGTAAAGAAAAAATAATTAATACTAAAATAAAAATTATGTCACAGGAATTAGAGATCTCGAGGAAAAGCAAGTATAAGGCCAAAAAAAAAAAAAATAAGGTATGGTTTTTTTTTCAGAAATCAGTGCGGGCGGGCGGTATTTTATTTTTGACCTTTTTTTGAGTGTCTCCATAAAAATGTCATATGATCAGGGAAAAGTATGAAAATAACAATTTTTTTGGAAAACAGGGAAAAGCACTACATAAATTGTATTATTCATCTTCTTGAAAGATAAAAATCAAAATAAAATTGTTGATGCGGGGGGTAAAAATTGACGCGGGCGGTGCCTGAGAACCATACATTTTATTTTTTTTGGCCTAACATATATGATATTGGGCACAGTAACATCGCTACCAGGGTACGTCAGTTCAATACATTCTTTCATAAAACCTTTCGCTTTAACGGCTAATTGCGCTCACACGTAAATGTCTTCTATTTCTTCTTTTATAGGTTATCGGGGGACCATATATTTGTAAAACAAGTTCCTTGCTCTAATTCCATAACAACTTTAGCGAACAACGCAAGATATCCGATCAAGCAACCAAAAGAATAACACTGTCTATTCACACCTGAAACTATGCAACATTTTCAATGTGTATCAATACAAATATCTTATCTTAGATAAATTCCTGACATTTTTTTCGTTTCAGTCAGCATCAGTTCGAGCTCAAACGAACAGTAGGAGATACTGAGGCTGAGACCCAGACCTAAGGTATATGTGGAACTAGCCGCTTTCACTCAGGCATAAAGGTTAGACGCTTATTTATAAGTGAGCGAAAAGACAGCTATTTTAACAGCTCACAAGGGAGCCTACGCCTGTGTAAGTAACATGGCGAAAATATGTAGATGTGTGTTTTTAACACCAGGCCACTACCAAAATTAAACTCGTATGATCATGGATATTATTGTTGTTATGTTGAAGACATTTACAGCGAACAGCATGCACATATTTCTGTAGTTTATTATAACCCAATATTTGAACCCTCTTTGATCCAATTGATTGATCATACTAATGGCATAATCTGGTAGATATATCCTCACAGTTGCTCACACTATCGCTTGCTCATCTTATAACACATATTTATAATAGCAGAGTTTCTTTTTGACTACGGAATGGGGCCTAGACAATGAAGGAGAGAGAGAGAGAGAGAGAGAGAGAGAGAGATTAGTTCGAATTTTGCGGGATTGTTGTCCTCTATTTTTATTATCTGCAATCTTAATTTAATCAATAATCCAACACCGATCCTGACAAGCGCTTACCAATTCAACATAACGTTCATTTTGCACTTACGTATTGGACTCTTAAAACAATACACGGCTCAGAAAGCATTTATATTGGACATGTATAGCCTAATGACGCGTGTCATAAGTCATTCGGGGAAGTGCACTGCACCGACAATCCTTTTTGCATAGATATCGGGATTAAAACCATTAATTTTAACATTGGGCTGGATGAAACCTGTTGGAGTGCATATGAACCTTTGAATACCAAAGCGAGTGTTTCGGATGTATGCCCGTTATGGCAAGCCCATAATTAGTTCTCCTGGAGTAGTTTCTGCGACGGGCATCGATTGGACACTAATTATACGGGGACACCCAACACACCGCCCACCTGGTTGTGTAAGCACAATTAAATGCACACTCACCTGCGAAATCATCCACAGCCAAGCTTGGCTTTTGTTAACTTATATTTTCTACCCCAATTTATTTATTTGATATTTTTTGTGTGTGAGAAAATGTTGCTACAAGCAATTTACGAAAATTACATGCTCACGAAGAGTCGGACCTTTCCAATTCGCGATTTTTTTCAATGCTTCGAACAAGAATATGATGGTTTCCCGAAATCATCATCAAAATAGCCAATAATGGAGTGTATGTAAGTTATGATACCATTTAGAAATACCATTTGAAACCATTTTGATTAAGGTTTGTCTGCCCTTGACGTCTCCTTTAACAATATGAGCAGCTTACCACCAGGGTATGACGTAGAGCGTAGCCTAGTGGTTAAGGCGCTGGACTTCAGAGCTGAAGGTCCCCGGTTCGAACCCGCCGTTGTCTCAATGGCATAAAGGTGAAACCTCTCTAGAATCTCATAGATTCGCTGTAATGTCTTAACGACAGGTAATGACTTTTGTATTATTCCTAACACCGTGCATAAAAAAATACCTATCACCTTCGTCCTTATTCAATAAATAGTGCCGCCATGGACCTATCTTTTAATAAAAAAGCTTACCATCAGATTTCTTAACATGACTGACCAATACCAAGCACGTTCTTTCTTAAAAACAACCAACTTCAACAACTACCAAGATCAGTTGAAAGCCTATAGGTCTTGATGGAATTATAGAAGTTGCACTTAGTGGAAACCCTGTCAGCTGTGACTGCACCTCCCTTTGTGTGATGAAATGGATGCAGAAACGCCGATATGCAATAAGGGATATTACAGCAGTGAGATGTGCATTTCCTGAGTGGGACAAAAGTCAAATATCGTGAAAGTAGATGACCCAGAGTTTGTATATAGTAAGATAAACGTTGTATTGGTTGTTGTTTGCCCTCAAGTTTCCTGTTTGCAATGTTCTCTATTTTCTTGATAATTTTGTAATTTTCCCATTGATAGAAAGGTAACGGTGGTTATTTCTCGCCGATGAACGGACTATGAAGGAGTTCTATATTATTAAAACACACTTAAATGGCAAGACGCACCATACAGATAATATTTCGCAATAAAACCGTTGGTGGAGGATAGCGTACGGACAGTTCAACAAGTGAACTCCTCACTCAACGATGATATGCTTTGGTTTCACCAGAAAGGGCACACAAGTTTCTTAAGTTTGTTTGTCGTTGTTTTGATTGTCTAGATTATTTTTTTGGTATTTCAATGTGTATTTCATTGCAGATTATTGCATACATAATACAATTATAAGCGATCCTCTTGCTTAACGACATTCTGCCCGAAGAATATAACTTTATTTAGTGAAGGGTCTATCGCAACGACATCCCCCCCCCTCGAATCCCTGGTAAGAATGGGTAATATGCTACTTTTAAATTACTTAGCAACCATTGAGCTACGTCATGATTTTCCCATGGTTGAGGTATTTTTGAGAATAAGTAGGCACTTTTTCAACTTTTAAACGAAGTTTCTTAGGTGAACACAACTATAAGGAAAATAGGCGTTGAACATTGTTAATTAATGTATGCCTACTATACTGAAAATATTGCTTACGCGTAAGTTTCTCACAAAACTCTTTTTATACGCCCGTAATATGACGGAAGTATTTGATGGATTTTCACCACGAAAACTTACAAAAAATATGTAGGATTTTGATAAAACTCATCAGAAATATTAATAAATAAAGTATCCCGCCTTAGTTCAATTTCCAGGAAAATCCACATATATTTAATGTGGTCAGAGGTTACCGCAACTTGGTGCCAGCGTGATCACTTTACAGAAATCCTAGGGATTTTAATGAAACGCATTATACATATTTACCAATAGAGTTTCTCACCTCATTTATATACCTCAGCATACTACACGCATATTTATTGAGGTCAGAAGTCCCGAGACATATAGGACGGGCGTATTATGTACGTTTGCGGTGCTCTTGTTATAATATGTACAACCTTGACATTTGTCCCTTCCATGACACAATGAATAATATCATGTAACAATCTGCTTTCATACACTCAGCACTGAGCAACATCTACTCCGGAGGTCTGCCGGTGAAAGAATGTGAATAGTTGCAGAGCACAATCGACATATTTAAATTATCCAAAGTGGATCCTCTGTATGTGTAGGTCATATATTGTAGGCTCCATTGACTGATACTGATGTCCATGTTGAAACGATTCTGTACTAACTATTACTCTCACAAAAGTTATCTGAGCATCTCATAATTTATAAAAACTCTTCTTTAATAACAAAATACTCGGATAATGATTCGTTATTTTATCGAGAACAAAAACGATTATTGTACTTAATGAGCAGACAAATAAAAGTCAATTGCGTTTATGCATGATTTTTATGTACAATATTTAATGCATAGTCTCAATATTCAAGATGCATCAAATGAAATTTGTTCCTGCAAATTATCTCCCCTCATTAAACATGTCTATGCTCATCAGCCATTCCTTTGTAATGGGATCCCTTTTCCAGAAGTTCACACACCTGTAAACAAATGCATAAAACTTTGAAAACAGGTTATGTGTAAAAACGAGAGAAAAACCGAAATATCTAATGATTTAAACTATACACTTACTTTCCTCCTAAATATTCTTTTCCCTCATTGTTAATTAGTTTGAACAGCATCCAGCAGGTGGCGATATCTCCGTGAACTTCAATGACGACATTTTCGTAGACAAAGTCGCCCATCCCCTCGGCATTATGCATCGCAATCTCCTTGGAAATTTGCTCTACCAAATAATGTCATAGCAACAAATGTCTTGGGGCTGAATTATAATCATAGTTTTTGCATCTGAAATGACTTCACTGCAAATGACCATTTTTCATAATCCAAAATGGCGCCGTTATTAGGATGATATGTTAAAATGGCTCCATGTTTTCCATTAATGCAATAAGACACTTTCAATGAATCCATTTTAGGAAAGAACTTTAGATAACTTGTCCAACCCCTATGCATGACTTAAGATGTTTATACTGCATAGAGTAAGACGCTTATTTACATTCAGCTGGGACATAAAATAAAGACACCCAAACAGATCTGATATGTCTACAACGTCGTTCTAATAGTACCATTGGTTTATTGGCAAAGGTGTTTCGTTTATACCATTCGCCAACCAGCTTACGGTGATAACTTAATCATAGACTTTAATAGTAACCTTTCTGGCACTGGAGATGCCTAAATGTCCCCAAACTGGTCTTACCCCCCTTGTTTTGAAGCATATACTGACACTTTACAGTGTCAAGATCACAAGGATCAAGGCCAAAAATAAGTATCTTTTTTAATCAGAAAATAAGCACTAAAGTTATAGGGTTTCCCAAATGAGTATGTTTCCGCTTGGTTGACCTTGAATACCGTAGTGATAGGTTTTCAAACAGGTCTGTGATCTTAATTGAAGCAATTGTGGTGCCAATTTGAGGGGGCAAAATTTGCAATACTTAAAAAAGAAATGGGATTTATCTTTATTCTTGATTCCGGCTAATTCGATTTTGAAGATCAATTTCAACAGCATTGTATTCAAAGCAACCTACAATTAACAATGTGATATATTTTATTTGGATACTCAGAACCACACTACCATGCACAAGAGAAGTATATGGTTCTGCGCCATATATTCAAAGTCAATGCCACGCTTAAATTAAAGGTCATGACCCTAATTCCAATAGGATTCGCCCTCTGACCTATATATATATATATATATATATATATATATATATATATATATATATATATACATGTGCATATTATGAAAGGAATCTCTCCATTGATTTATGTATTAAATTGCTCACAATATATTTACATTTACTGGCAGTGAAGGTGGTATCAAAAAGCGCAAAATTGATAAAAAGATAATATGTCTTTCGTACATGACAGGACTATGTAAGATCTTCGGTCAACTTGAATTTAACCCAACCCGTACAGTCTCTCTTGAACAATAATGAATCTATTCAATGTCAAGGTCACCTGCAATAACGAACTTGACCCCTACGTCCTCCATCCATATCTATGCGCATGACAAATTTAATAAAAAAAAGTGATTTTTTTTCAATTTAATCAAACTCTGTGGCATGACTGGACCGTTCTGAAGCCAAAGTATCCTCGACTTTCAGTTTTTATGATAACATAAACTAGTTGTAGCCAGTAAGTTCAGTGATGTTTAAATTTCCTACAATTTTTTTTTTCTCTCTCTCTCTCTCTCTCTCTCTCTCTCTGTATATATATATATATATATATATATATATATATATATATATATATATACATGAATTATATATAACACGAATATGAAAAGATGCAGATCACTACCGAAAAAAAATAAACCACACCTTAATAAAAGCGTCAGATACCTTAACACATGCAGGCATTATACAACACAAACCGACATACAAATAATCACACACACACGCATGAAGATATATCTGAACACAAACCTTAACTAGAAATGTGCATTCTCAGGAGACCAAGGCTCCGACACATTTGTGAATATTCCTGGAAGTCCTTCCTGAGTCCATTTCATGAGCCGGACCCACAGCAATATCAAATAGATTCTCTATTGGCCATTCTCGATGTGTCCAGGACGTTTCTTGGGAGTCCGTGTGCTTTGTTGTGAACACACAAACACACACAAACACGCCAATTTGATTGATCACATACCCTCATGAGAGAGGTAGATATAAAACACACACAACATACAAAGCTAAACAACTGCTTCTGCTAATACACCTGTATTAATATTTTGTGTACACTAACAACATAGAGCTCTCCAGCCTCAAGGTACAACAGCTCCACTTCCCCAGCAGTACGGTTAACACCCACCTCTGCCGACCGCGGCTGGTCTGCCAGCACCAAGTAGTACAGCATCTTCTGTATACATATAGGAGAAATCTTTCCGTGCCTTTACATTCTTCTTGACTTCTGCAAGTTTTGCTAAGATTTGTTCTTTTTCTGCAATAACTTTGAATGGAAAATCCCTTAACATTCTAATAAATTATATAATTATGACATACATAAAATATATACACATGTACAAACCGTATATATATATATATATATATATATATATATATATATATATATATATGAAAATCTTCATGCATTCCTATTGAAACTTATTCATTTACTACTGACAATCGATTTCCGCAAGAATGTTGCTATATATTTCTGTAATAATATGCTGGTAAAATGAGTAGATCAGTGGATATTTAATCTTACCGTCCATGTTGTTCGGTGGTCTTCTCGCCAGGTAAAGCGTCATTTCGTCATGCCTTGGTAATTCAAGCGTAGTAAGTATACTTAGCCAGATGTGTCGTGACCCATGGAAAGCGCCAATGCGTACTTGTTTTTGTTCTGTTAAGGATCCGGTTACATGTATTTAAATTGGAGCTCCATCACGTGAGATACATAAGGCATGCCATTAGTGATGTATTTACAATACCTGTTCTTATACAAGGACAGAATGTGTGTATATGTATTTTATAAGGGTATATTATTTCCTTTTTACGTAAGTTTTCAGCTTAGGTAACACAGTGGTTTTATCAAAACTATAAGTCCTGAAAAAGGGTAGGCTTTCAAAAAAGACATATATACAGAAACTACTGAACGCAGTCAATAAGAAAACTGCACTGCCATGGCACTTTTGTAAACCCGTTATTCAGGGAGCCTCGTATGATTTTGCGGTAAATCACACATCTTACCTCGGGACATACGTATATGCACTAAGAAGTTGAGAAGACACCAAAAATTTCCATTATGCATGTAAACAAATTTTGAACGGTTGGTCCTGTGAATTCTATGTGACACTGCACCTCAGTTGTCTTTAAACGGGACGGAAAGTCTGTTTTCTCGTCAATTTTTATCATAAATTCACCTATAGCTCGTGATGCATTTCTCTGTCTCTTCATGATCTCAAACGTAAGGTTTCGGAAATACAGAACATGTTGCCACACAACCAACAGAACTCCGTCAGCTGTATTAGAATTAAAAAAAAAAAACTATCAGATCTCATTCTGATTTTATTCTGTTGGGCTCATTTTCACCAACACAAAATGTCAGTTTGATTTGCATAGGCTTACACAAAAAATGTTTTTTTTTTTATAAAAGTGGGCCCTATATGGTATGATGTTTTAGTACTCTCCGCTTCAAATATATCAAAGAGACGTAACTGAATTTTGTTAAAACAAGTCATTTTATATTTGAAGAGAATCGTCATATATTAGTCTTTACGTGTTCATTCTTTACAAAAGCATGAACACATCAACCTGATACGCCTCTAGAATCTGCACATCTTCCTTGTTCACCGTTCACTCTTTGAACATTGAAATACGATCACCATATTTGGACCAATATAAGATAGAGAATCAAGCTTTTTTGTGATTTTTATGTTAAGAGTTTTATTATGTATTATGATAACCAAACCATGTTTTTAGAGAAATTTTATTGCCAATCGGACGGTCTGGATGTTTATACTATTGACGATGACGTCATGATAAAATAACTATTGAATCGGAGACAGTCATTAGTCGAATCAGTCGATAATTGTGGTAACAGTATTGTTCATACCTTAAGCTTTGTACACACCTGCACATAAACAATATAAGTGGTGACACTGATGCAGGGCATAATAAGCAACTGTTTAACGTGGAAATCACCTTACACCCTACATTAAATTGTTGAATAATACGTATGAAGCTATAATGCTATAATTATTACTCGGTCGATATTATAATATACAATAAAATTAATCGTAGCACCAACTTTCTGTCGATAAACCTTTGCGACAAAATATGTTTGTTTGAAATGATGGCATAGACTGGAATGCAGAAGTTGATAGTCGAATTGAGGAACGCATTGTTCTTCAGAGGCCTACAAACAAGGCACCCATAATTACAGAACCAGTTTCAAGAACTGGCGACAACGTGCTGTATGTAAAAATACTGAGCTCGCCTCGAACGCATTACTGTTACGTCACACTTTTGTCATTACACTGCACTTCCTAAAAGGATGAACTATTTTCTCTCGCCATCACGCCAATAGTTAATTTTACAAATGTGCAGTCATGTCAGTATCATAGAATGTTGTATATCTTATAAGAAAAATATGTCCAGTTTCAAATAGTTTGTTGTCCCACAATGCAGGCAAATTTGCCCCATCTCTTTTAGAGTTAGTTCTTTTCTTGCTTTGAATCAGCATTCAGAAATGCTACCCAACAAAATATAATTATAAAAATCTTATAAAATTTTGTCTTCGTGTCGCGTTTTGTAATAAATTGTTTTTCTACTGACTTAGTTGTTAGTGAATTGCCCTGCCGATAGATGGCCTCAATATAAATCTAAAGGCGGTTTCAAGAGTTGCCTTTCTTCTAAGACTAAACTTGCGTTTTGTGATTTCCTCCCAGAGCCACTCCCGGTTTTAACTGGGTAACACAAGCAAAACCATAAACAATTTAATTTTGCGAAATCTTTATTCATTATAATATTACAGTGTAAACGCATTATAAACTGGTCTATGGATTCCGACATTATATTAACTTGTAATCTTCTCTCTAGAGGTAAATAACTTCTTATTGCCAGATGAATTATTATGAAAGTGTTACGGATGAGATACTCCCAAGTACTTTATCTCCCCTCGTTGAACATGTCTATGTACATGAGCCATTCCTTGTTCGCTGGGTCTCGCTTCCATACTATGGTATTCCTGTGTACAGAAAAGAAAATATATTCAGAAACAGAACACAACGAGAAAATTTCCTTGAAACCAATAGAGTACGTGGTTTCAGCACAATAGTCATTAGTTGAAAAAAGCGAAGAGAAGACCAAATGGATGGTGGGTGGTCCGCGCAGAGATAACATTATGTTCAAGATGATCACTTAAGAACAGAGCCCCATGCAAAGGGACATCTGTGTGATATTTATTTTGGGTAAATATCACGTTCCCTGGCGATCATATCTTGTTCCCTCGCATGATTACGCGTTACCTTGCGAACTTTTTGCGTTCCGTCACAATCTTCATATCTCACCATCTCGTTGAATTGGTTGTATAACGTAAGGTTTACCCAATATATGTAGCACCCATGATCAGGGACTCCGTTCCTAGGGGCATGTTACTGTGTATGCAAAGCTTTGGCCTGTGAATGTTGATAAAGTTGATGGTAACAATATTTCAAAATATCATATGTATGGTATAAAATCGAAGAGAACAATGTTATTATGTTATGTTGATTATATTGGTATCGTTATATTTTGATCTTTTAAGATGTTATGCTCTACCGTCTCAGCTGAGGATATTAACCCATAATAATTAGCAAGTTCGCATGAAATAAATTACAACTGAATAAAACATTTTAGCATGTATACAAAAGATTGCTCAATATGCCCGCTCTCGTGACGCCCTATATATGGGTCTATATTGGACGGATCCTTGGAAGATTGAAGGTTAGATTGCTATCTCAGTTTGAATACGTGAAACATATTTCAATTAAACGCGAAATCACACTAATATCAATTAGGCAAAAAATAAAAAAAAGGTATGGTTCTCAGGCACCTTTTTTCAGAAATCAATGCGGGCGGGCGCTTTTTTTTATTTTAAATATTTTGGTATGTTTCGATAAAAATGTCAAATGATAAGGGGAAATCATGAAAATAAGAGTTTTATTTTGCTAAATAAGTAAAAGCACTACACAACAAAGGAAATTGTATATGGTTTTATCTTCTTGTAAGAAATGTCGGAGCGGCAGCAGCTCAAATTGGAAAATAAAAATGTTTGATGCGGGGGTTTAAAATTGATGCGGCCGGTGCCTGAGAACCATACCTTTAATTTTTTTTGGCCTTAGATGGTTTTTTATATTTGTTTTCAATAAAACTATATTCCTCGATGCAGGCGTCGGAGAAATTGCGAAACAGATGGGGTGGTGTTATAGAAAGCCCAGCTTTAGTACCGCATGGTTGTTTAAAACATTATTTCGTCTAATTTAATGCAGTGTTGGCAACTCCTTTGGTGTGGCTCGCCGCCCCCGTACAGTGAGTTGTAAAATCAAGGAATTTGACGAGAGAATCAGATACATACACATATATCTAGTTGTGTATGAGAGAGAGAGAGAGAGAGAGAGAGAGAGAGAGAGCAATTTAAGAAAGAGACAAGCAAGAAAGAAAACTCTTGATGTGGCTTATTAAAAACCTTATGTGGTGTACAACACACTTACCTCAAGATAAGGTGTGCTTCGCTGGATGAAGAATTGATTTATATTTACCTTTATATAGCATTTTTATCATACAAATATGGTGAACATGTTGGTGAGCCACGCTAAAACAAATTGATATACATATTCGAGTTAGCTTTTGCTGAATTCACTGAGCACGCAGTACATATTAATTGGTCAAACTGAAAAAAATGCTGAATTAACAGGCGCTGTACATAAACAATTCTTTAAATTAATAACAGTGATAAGTCATATTTCATATTGAGGGGTCATGTGTTTGTGTGTATGTATAGAGGTGCATGCCTAAATTAACACTCACTTTCCGTGAAAGTAGATCTGCCCTTTCGTGTTGGCTAGTTTGAACAATATCAAGCAGGTGGCGACATCTCCGTGTACTTCAATAACAGGCTCCTCGTAAATGAAATCTCTCATCCCTTGATTGTAGTAGAATTCCAAATCCTTAGCGATATGCTCTGGTAACATTAAAATAGTGTTTAATCATCTACCTTCTATAAAATAGCGTATATTAAACATTAAATATGAATGTTTCTTATGATAATCTCGTCTTCATGTTTTTTATATAAATGTGTTATTTATTGTATATCATATCCTGCACATAATAAACACTCATACATATAATGCTGGATATATTAATATGAAAAATATATTAAAAATATGTCACAGTTTAGAGTCAAAATATGAGTACAAAATATCAAGCTATTTTCTTTGTAAAAATGATCGCTATTGGCTATTAAAAAAATTAAAAATTCAGGTTATCGCGATTCATATTTTCAAACCCATTTAAACCGAGTATTTTTGTCACAGAGATAGAGTGATATCTGCTCTATCCATATATCAGGTTATAATTATCTTTGAAACAATATGTTTCACAGATAAGTAGTTCTACCTTTCCCGACTGCTGCCGGTCTTCCTGCTCCTAAGATACATCCATTGTCAGTGTACATGTAGGAGAAGTCCCTCCGCGCCTTCGTATTTTCCCGGATTTCTAACAGTTTTGCTAAGATTTGATCTCTCTCTGTAAAAAGAGAAAACAACAAAAATAGAAGGCCCAGTTGTGTATATTCAATATATATATATATTGCTGCTATTTTCAAAGAGAAAATAACAGTACCAGCTGGATCCCTGATCAGTGTAAGTTTCTGGTGATCGCCCGGGTGTTGATACCAACTGCAACAACGGCTTGAAACGCAGAGTAACAACCAGATGCTCCAAAGTGCACAATATTAATTGGTTATCTGCTCTACCATAACTAAATCGTGCATTATACTACAAGCACTGCAACCTTCTTAGGACAATTATAAATAAATGTATATATATATATATATATATATTTATATATATATATATATATATATATATATATATATATATATATATATCTTAAAATCTCATTCACGTCACTTTGATATTGAACGACCGAATATGGTGAATTTAATTAATTATGATAATGAAGGGAACAAAACATACGTTACTGCTACCCCCCCCCCCCCCACACACACACGGGAAATGCACTTCCCTCTAAAATAGTCAGGTGGCCTAACGGAATTATCGTTACACGCCGGATAAAAGCACCAAATTTGGTATGGAGTATCTACAGGTCGATCCTGATCATTCTGGAGGGGGTGCCCACCCGAACTCGGTTTCTGGTTCTTTCAGCAGGCCCGAGTCCAAAATAACAGGATTTAACGTAAAATTTCACAAGTTTACAATAATAAAAGGAATGTTGTTAACTCAATTGACTCAAAAACTCATTTAAAATTAATCAATATACATAATAATAACACCATTAAGAAATATCATGAACATTTGTCGTAGAAATTGTGACAAAAATCATGTTAAAGTATAATTGTAGGTTAAAAGGTCACGTCATCCATTGATGTGAAATTGTATCCTGTGAGTGTGTTAAAATGCCTTCATGTTCTGAAGAAAATATTGAAAAAGTTAAGATATATATCATTTCAATAACAATTAATATTGCATAAATATTAGAATTATAAAGAATCAAACCCATATAATTGAAAAATATAGAGAATATACTAATAAATATACACTTTTCCAGTGAAACCAACCCTTTCGAAATCTATATCTAAGTCGTATTGACGAAGAACCCAGGTGATTGAAACAATTTATTTAATTGTCCACACCTTTGATCATTAATAATCAAGGCACAAATACATATTGATTATAAAATATGGTAAATGTTTTAATGAAAATGTGCCATGAAGCAATATTTGTTTACACTTATTAAAAATAATATCTGTCTGGAGAGAAAAGGGCTACAAGCAAATCCATTGACTTAGTGAGTCTTATATATGGACTTATATAATACGCCAATGAGCGGTTCTTGAACACCCGTTGGGTATTATATCTATTTGGAATAATAACATTTCAAAGAAATTAATAAATTGCAGTATAATTATTGATAGTAGCAATTTAGATCAAAGTTCAATAAGACGGAAATCTATGGCATTTAGTCATCTGCTGTTGTAATTTTTATTGGTTGAGAGTGTAGTTAAAATTTTGGAGCTCAGCTTTTAATATATATATATATATATATATATATATATATATATATATATATATATATATATATATATATATATATATATGAATATAAATCAATACTGCATAATTGTTTGGGTGATAAAGATCATACTAGTATAGGTGCGATCAGGGCGATTCAGTACATGATTGGTGTTTACATTGGCATTCTACATGGATTTGACCAATATTTTTGCACTGCGCATTAACGCATCTCAGTCACGATAAATGAAACAGAGGAAAGTGAGACAATTCTCAGAATTGAAACATAAAGCAGCATTTGTTTCGGCGCTAAAAGGAAACTAGTATGTACTTCACCTGAGGATCTCCTCTTTACTCAACCCCCTGGATATACTCTATCCAATTTCAAAGTTTTGTGCTTTTATCCGATCTTAAACGTTATGGTCCAAATTTGATGCCGAGCCACATGAATAAAAGAAAATCTTGATCGTACACCCCTTTGCAAATGTAATTACCAAAGTTGTGTTCCAGAATGTGCAAGTGCAACTAATATATCGCATTGCAACCTTTTGGCTTTAATAATAATCGTTTTATTTGATAATGCAGTCTGAAGTATTTTATTTCTATGTAATATTTTAATTTGTATTTAATTTGGAAACAGGTGATGTTTAAGTGGAATTTGTCACCATATTATTTGGAATGTGCTCGCAATCTTGTAACATGGCGGTTCAGATAATTCTAATAAAAATCAATTTTGCTGGCCCAGAAGTTTACATGTTGAATTGGCAACGTTTACAGAGATCCGTTGCAATGAATAACAAGAACAAACAAAAACATTAATGTAAAGTTGATTTTTATCAGAAATATGGTTTATCGGTCATATTTAGTTCAAACACCAGGAGTCGCTAAGGCAACTATCTGTTATCATAAACATTTAATACTCTCCCAAAAACTGAATCACAAACTCAGCAAAAGTGAACAAGAAAAATATTTGCACATTTTTTCGTTTATACACTAAATATCTTCGTTTAATGTTTGCATGTAGCTTTCCCAGTCCCTAATTTGAGAAACAGTATTGTCACGTGACCATTCTACACTTTTTTGGGCTACAGGTGTATAATATAACAATGTAAATGGTAATGATAGAAAGAACACTTCTTCGGCTTTCTTTTGGTATATAATTAACTATATTTCATTAAACCGCAGTGGATCTAAGGTTATTTTTCCTTTCCTATCCCTCTTCATTTTCATGCAAAAAGAGGCGCAGATGGTTTTCAGGCTCTAAAACTTATCTCGTAGGTATTCCATGAGGACACCCCCTCTGAAATCATCCGTTTTGGTGTACTCTATCCATATACAAACTTTGGTGTTTTTATCCGGTCTGTAACGATATGGCCAAAATCTGACGATAAGCCACCTGACTAAAAGGGCCAAAGGTTAATATAATGCAAGGGCTTCCTTACAAACATATACATGCCATTTCGTACACATGTCCAAGGGTTTTTATATCATTGCCAGATTTAAGGAAATATAGTGTACATAATCTGGTAAGCGGAACGAGTAATATAGAACTTTATCAATATAGGTTTGTAGCAGCGCGGGGGGGGGGGGGGGGGCACACACCCTTTTTGGCCAAAAGGAGGAGGTCAGTGTGACCTTTCTTTGTTAAATGACGTCAATTCCATCAATTTGCATTGAAAATTCGTTGTACTGTACTTTTTCTTAGTCTACAAGCCATCCGTGATAACAGTTATGATTTCATTCCTTAATTGAGTGAGTTTGGTATTAAAGCTCAGTACCAATGTCGTCAATTTATAATCCAGGGTGGGGGGGATTACTCGCAGATACAAAAATTAACACACACTTATATATAAATATATATATATATATATATATATATATATATATATATATATATATATATACCGTATTTGACGTAATAAGCGCCCCGGGCGCTCTCAAAATAAAATTTCCCCAATTTTTATACCCTAATAAGCGCCCCTCCCCCCAACATCTGCCAACTTCCAAAGTGCATTACGATCCTCCAATTTAACAGTGCGGCTTGTGTACACGTGTTTGACTTCACAGCACATTCAGGACAATTCAGAAAAAACAATGATCATTTAACAATGGTTGTGTAATCCAAGTGATACCGATTTGCAGACGATTTTATTTTGTGTTGCATGAGAGAATTGTCTGAATGACTACAGTTCGAGATTTCCTTTGCAGGTGAAGAGTAGAAATAATAAGGATGGTAATAAATGAACGCTTTTATAAAAGTCAACGCCTAATAAGGTAGCAGAATATATAAAATGTTCATATAAAAATATGTAAAACAGTATTTATTTGAATGATGAAAAAAAATAATACGGGACATCGGTACCCCGATTATGTCAGTCACCTTGCGCAAATACCTTTGACAGCTGAGCCGATTAATGACATGGAATGGCATCGACAATAATTGTCTTTTTTGTCTTTCATTGTGTTTGATATAACATGCAAAAGTTTAAAAACTTTTTTTGGTTTTGTTTTATAATTGTTAGGAAATTTGTCATATTTATATCCCGCGGAAATACGGTCCCTTTTTTTAACTTTGTTGACCCGTTATAATACATTCAGTTCTCGACGTAGTCCAATAATACAAGCTTGACAAACATTGTCACCTGAGGAAAGGCCGCTTCATATCTATAATTATAATGCGCTACTGGTTGTCTTGTAATTGAAGTGCCATGAGCGAGTCTCCGTGTATGTCAGTGTGCAAGCCAGCTGACAGCGTCCGCATTCCCTGGACTCGTGAATTTTAACGCAGTAAATACGGCACCATATGAAAAAATCATCCTTGTTTTAACATGCATATTATGTGCTACTGGATGACACTTGGTTAGGCAAGTTCCCAGCATCCCTTGCGCGAGCCCTGTATACACACAGATTAACCCAGGGCACTGGGATCTTGAGTACACGGGTAAGCCCTGCACGCTGTCAGCGGCATCGACAATTATATCACTGTGTACATATTTCAAGTGAATTGCCAAGATATGTTTTGGCAAAAAATACATTAAAACTTATATATTATCAGGATTGGGAATTCCGTTTTGGTCTGTGAATTCCGCAATTCCGTCCGCGGTTTCGTAAATTCACTGGCTCTACTGTCAGAAGGGATTTCATATATTGATTCAGTTAAAATCCCTGTGTCAATGCGGCAAGGGCAAACCTTTTCTTACCAATTATTTAACTATGTGCACATGGAAATCTGATGTATAAACGATAAATTCAAACAAAAACAAAGCATTGTAATATTCTTTATTGAGTATATATTACCACCATACGGACATGATCACTGATATTCACGGCGTCAAGTTCGGCCGACGTAATGATTCAAATTGCCGTAAATTATCCTTGGCGGCCCTGAGGACGCTGAGAAACTTGTACCAGTGTATAAGACGGCCGCCCTTCTTTGCCAATATTTTAGGATAAAATTTATCGTCCTGTACACGAGCAAATACGGTAAGTAATATATATTTCATTGCATAATACATCCAAATACGTACCTGAATTCAGGTCACCCGATCAGCATGGTAACCTGCAGGGTCTGCCTTCACGGACACCGTCATTCAGTGTTATCTATGATACACTTGACCACTGATTCTGTTATGTGTAACTAATATTATTATTATATTAGATGATAAAGCTTAACGGAGATTGAATAAAAACTGGTGGTAACTTTTAAGCTTGGCGGGGAGAAATGAAAGCATTACGTTGTCCTGTGTTATATTGGCTATGGAGAAAAGTGAGGTTAGGATGGCTAATCCTTTAGTTTCATGAAGTGATCTCCCAAATTTGGTGGGGGGCGGGGGGGGGGGGGGGGGGCGCTTATTACGTCATATACGGTATATATTTTTAGCGTCTTTAAGACATTTCTAATATATTACAATTATGTATAAGATTTTAGAAAATAAAATACGATGTTTCAAGTTTAAACTATTTATTAACCGGGTTTGGATATAATATTTTATAGTTATCTCATTGATCGGACTAACGTGTATAATTCTATTTTTTAATATATTTTTTTAAACATGCAATTATTATTCTCTGAAAAGTGTCTGTTTTGAATATAATTTTGTTTTGTTTTGCTAAACGTGCAATTGCATATAACTAAAATCAGGTCCTTTTTATGTTATTAATTGTTCATGTTAATATTTAACTTATAAATATCTGAAGAATTTAAAACCGTGAAATCGAGGGGAAACCACCTCCAAGAAAGTATCCAACCCCTTTCGGGCGCTTATGCGTTCCAAAGGTCGCTACACTTGTAGAATGTGCCCCCCCCCCCCCCCAATTATATACGCTCTTTAAAAATCTCTAACGCGTTATATATATGTATATATATATGTATATATTTATATATGCCCCATGAATGCCCCCCCCCCCTTTTAAGAACGTTCCAAAGCCTATGAAATGTGTGTTTGTGTGTGTGTGTGTTGTATATGTAAAGGGCGAGAGTTCTGAATCCTCTCAGTCACCAAGACATTGACCGGTCAACACTGCTCTGAAATCCCTTTTCACTGATATTGGCACAGATAAAACTATCAGATTTAAATATATATATATATATATATATATTTGCAATTATAAGAATTCTTACCGGCCATATTGCTGGAGACCTGATTCGTTTTGATCAGCACTGTCTGCTGCTAATGAAAAACACCTCTGGCTCGCAGTGCTTTTTTGTATGCAAGTCAAGCCACACTGGCTGACATGTACTCGCAGGCAGAGTAACTCGGCCTTGTAATTTGTTTTCTATCACTGTGTACATAGATTATTACGAGCTTAGTCTGAAGTCAGCCAGAATCGGGTCACACACATGTAGCACGGACTAGACAGGACTGAACCTAAGCAAAATCTAGTCGATTAATTGTCGATTTAAAAGACAATCACGGCTGAATTTATATATAATTTTAGCCGACTCGGGGACACGTCATCAGATCTTTACTTCGATTCATGAATAAAGACTAGAGATTAAAAACAATATCTTAACAGTTTAAGTTAGGCATCCTATTACATATGAATGTGTGTTTATTTATAAAGTTAGCTCTCATAGAAAGGAGATCCAGTATTCCATGGTAAATTTTGTAATTTTGCTGAGTAGGGGCGTCCACTGGTTTTCCGGTTAACACATTGTATCAAATGCCATTGGACTTCAACTAGCGTGTTTTGATACATGATACGCAGCAACATTGCCCGACTTCGAACTTGACTTACCTACTTGTAGCCCATGGGCCATGACGCTGAGCTGAATTTAAGGAATGTTGACCAATGAGCAAAATGACTGCCAGAGTGCAAAAAATTCATGAATTTTGTGAAGAGTCCTTAGATATGGGTTTCAGTAGGCTTTTGAACAGATTACCACCTCATTTGAAGGTCTCATAAATAGGAAAAAAAATGTGTAAAAATTTGAAAAAAAATACAGGAAGTGCCACCAGTCTGCAGGAACTGATGAACACTGCATGATCAATATATATCCAAAGAATCATGGCTATCAATGCATCAGTTATTCATGTACTCGAAAGTATGGAAATCCTAGGTCAAGGGGTTACGAATTGTGCCCTGTTATAAGATGAAGCTTAATTTGATGGCTTCAAAAATAGAGAAAAACATTTGTAAAAATTTGAAAAAAATACAGGTGGCACTACAAGGTTACAGGAACTGATGGAACAATCCATGATCAATATTCATGCAAAGAATCTTGGTGATCAATTAAGTATTTATTCAGATAATTAAGGGTTTGTATCATTTTTTTTTTTTTAATTCGGGGGGGGGGGTACTTTGAGACCCATAGCTCAAAGAATATGGGTAACAGAGACCTAATTTTTAGGTTTCCACAGAGACTTTTCATGGACCTCCCTTGATATAAAGTTAGAAGACCCCAGGTCCAGTGGTTACGATTTGTGCCCTGATAACAGATGACAGCTTCTTTGAAGGTCTCAAAAATAGAAAAAAAAAATTAAAAAATTGAAAAATATAGGTGGCGCCACCAGGTTACTGAAACTGATGGAACACTCCATGATCAATATTCATGCACAGAATCATTGTCATCAATGCAGTATTTGTTGAGATAATTGAGCTTTTATATCAAATTATTGATTCAAATGATTATTCTGGGGGGGGGGGGGGACCAGACCCATAGCTCAAAGAATATTGGTAATAGAGACCTAATTTCAGGTTCCCAAAGAGACTTTTTTATTGACCTCTATTGGTGTCCAAGGTCCAGAGGTTACGATTTATGCACTGTTAACATATGACAGTTTCTTTGAAGGTCTCAAAAACAGAGAACAGAATTCGTAAAAGTTTGAAAAAAATAAGATGAGGCTTAATTTGATGGTCTCAAAAAGAGAGAAAAACGTTTGTTAAAATTGGAAAAATAAATACAGGTGGCACAACCAGATTACAGGAACTGATTGAACACTCCATGATGAATATTCATGCAAAGAATCATAGTGATCAATGCAGTAGTTATTCAGATAACTGAGCTTTTGTATCATTTTTTTTTTCAATTCGGGGGGGGGGGTATTAATGAGACACATAGCTCAAAGAATATGGTTAAACAAAGATCTAATTTCAAGTTGCATAGGAGATTTTTCATTGATCTCCCTAGATGTTAAGTTAGAAGATTCCAGGTCCAGCGGTTACGATTTGTGCCCTGTTAACAGGACGGACGGCCGGACGGACGAAGAGTGATCGCTATAGCTCAGATGACTTTCAGTCAACTGAGCTAATAAACCAAGGCCAATGCTATTGGAAACAAAGCACAAAGCTGGAAACAGAAAAGGAGGACAGATAATCTACGCAGGCACACAAAAATGAAAGTTCTCGACTTTCTTAGCATATCTGTTAGTTTCGAATTCAAGCAGATCTGTTATTGTAACTATTTTATTTCTGATGAGGTGGTTAACATGTTCTGGATATCTGTAAATCAGCGGAGTTGCCGCACTCTGAGGGTCTGCCTCGGCACTCCTTCGCGCATGCTCAAGCGACCATTTTGAAACCGGGAAGGGGGGGGGGGGGGTGGGGGGTGGGGGGTGGACGAGGAAAACAGAACATAGCCTTAATAAGGAAAATGGACCACTGGGGCTCGAGTTCCAAACATTGTTTAACTTCATGGTTTGATAAAAAATCTGATCTGAATATTACTCTCTGACAGATAAATAACAAGGCTTCATTTATGTTTGCAAGGCACTAAAAACCTGGCTTAGGGCCAAACATTTAAAGTTTTGCAGTCATGCTCTTATGCTCTTTCCCATGAGTTGAAGGGCACAAAGTTGTTTAGAGAAAAATATAATTCTGGTCATTAAGGCAATGTTTTCTTTCCTAATTTCTGTCCAACCTACAAACAAAAAGGAAAATAATATCCTGTTTAAACAGAACTTTTGTGTGCAATACCACCCTCTCATATTTTCGAAACTCGATATTTCTTCCATATATTTTTTAAACAGTGATTATGTCATACTATACAGGCAATTTCAAACAATACAATCAGTATTTAAAGCATCTTCAAAAGGCTGTGCATCGCATTTTTCTGTCAATGACCTCATGAATTCACATGGTCGCATACTAATAGTTTAACTTTTTTTCTTTTCTGGACCTTTGATTTATGCATGACATTGGAACATCTGCTGGCTGGGAGAATGCAAAATGCCATGATGTGGATCCTAACCTACCCAGGGACAAGGAAAAGAATAAGCTTATATTAAGCATATATAATTAATAAAATTCTATTATACAAGTTGAACGATATGTGTTTTTCATTTTGACATATTGATTGAGGAAATATGACTTATATATTTATATATATATATATATATATATATATATAATTATATATATATATATATATATATATATATATATATATATATATATAATTCACTGAAACTCGGGGGTGGGGGTGGGGGTGATTACATTGACCTAACTAAAAAGTTGGGGTGTATATACCGCCATCCCCCTATATGACGCCCATTGACCCCAGGGTACCGCCTTACAGGAACCGGGACACTTTTAAATAACAGTTCATTTACGGGTGTCTTTTGGGATGACACGATTTTTGTAAGGTATCCCGACTTACAAGGGTTAAATAATGTTACACCGCGGCTTACTACGGTTTACTTAGCTTCATCCCAGCAAACTACGAGTGGCTACCTTTTGCGCCACTATGCGACGATTCACTACGGTAACAGATGTAACGTATAGGGTATACTCTGATTATTTTGTTGCTGCAAGTCAGGGCGTTGTAGATTATTCGAGCCCTGTTTTTAGGTATTGCAAATAACGCTATATCAAGCAGTCAAGATAGGCCACGTGTGATTTATATACTATTACCAATACCGCCAATATATTAATATATTGTGGGGCACAGTCAAGTGGACGAAATTTTGAGACAACGATTGAATCTGTTATGTCAGGTGTGCAAGTCGCCATGCTATACCTTGGAATGGAGACTTAGATCATTGTCTTCTAAGGCAGTATTTGTGTGTGTACTTTTTATTTTTTACTTCAAATTTATTGAAATTAACAGTAAAGAATAATCCAAAATCACAAACTAAAATGCTATCTTTCATAATCTACGCCAATGTATCCAAGTGCAGGTAAACTTTAATCTGCGGTTGGGGTGCGGTCATCCCAATACGTTCCTCCATCTTCTTCCCTGAAAACACTTATCTCCTAGTGACCAAACACTTCACAGATGAATTCCAACTTTGAGATTGTCCTTGGACTACTTTCCTATCTTATATCCATGCGCTTTTCAGACCTTGAAAATTTCGTATGTCAGACATACGGGTATGTCAAATGAGAATGTTGGTTATTTGTCACTGTGGCTTAGTGTTGTATGGGAGGAAATAAATATATGTAATCATCGTAAGAGGAACGCCCTTTTCAAAAGATAATATGAGCTACAATGAAACCTGTGTGAAACGACTACCCTTAGGATTGGTCAAAAGTGGTTTAATATACATGTATGGTTTTAAAGAACATGTTCGAATACATGTGCCTCTCTTTGATCCGACCATCTTCACTTTACAAATTCAAGAACATTCCTCATTCAGCAGTCGCATTACATTCCCTTACTTTATTATATTGCCAAAAGTACACTTACAGGGAACGCATGACGAGTCGTAGTTGTGCACGATAACCTGCATATATACCATGCGAACTGTCAAAGTAAACTCTGTATCCTATTATATATACTTATAAATAAATAAACTAGACGACCATAGGTCGGAAATCGGAAGTGAAACACAAACGGACGGACAGAACATATTGTCGGTTTTCTATCAATGGAATGACTCTCAGGGCCATTGCTGAGAATATGTGGCCCGTAGAATGACATATGAGACAAAAGAACAGGCAAGCAGACAAAGCTGACAACAAAAGACGAACAGACAGACATACTGACTTTGTGAGACAAGGTTGACACCAGATGACTTAACCTAGTTATGGAGAAGATTCAAAGGAAGAAAATGAGTTATATTTTATGTAATCTAGATTTATAGTTTTGGAGGTATGGCGAATTAATGATATGCTTGGGAGGTTCGACTGTAGTGCCCTCTAGCGGACATATTCCGAAGACGACAAATGCGTTTCGTATTATTAGTGTATGACATGAGATATCCCAGTTTCAAAAGGATTCCATCAAAGCTGTGGCCTGTAGAATGCTATATGTAAGGCGTAAGAACCAGCAAGCAGGCGACTTTGAGGAAAACGGCATACAGATGGACACACTGACAAAGTGACAGAAGATTGAAACCAGATGCCTTAATCAGGTTATGGAGAAGACTCAAAGGAAGAAAATAAGCTATAGTTTATGTAACTGAGGCTTTGGGTGTAGAGATATGGCCAATACAATGGTATGTGTGTGAGGGTCGTTTGCAGCGCCCACTAGTGGCCATATCCGGAAAATGAAAAATTCATTTCGAGATATTAGTGTAAGACATAAGGTGTAATAGTTTCAATAAGGATTCCGTCAAAACTGTGGCCTATAGAATGCTATATGTGAGACGCAAGAACCAGCAAGCAGGCGAATTTGAGGACAACTGACAAACACACGGACACACTGACAAAGTGACTCAAGATTGAGTCCAGATGACTACTTCAGGTTATGGAGAGGACTCAAAGGAAGAAAATAAGCTACAGTTTATGTAACTGAGGTTTATAGTTTTGGAGATATTGCTTAAGCATGATATGTTGGGAGAGGTTCGAGTTCAGCGCCCCATAGCTGCCAAATCCGGAAAATGAAAAATTGGTTTCGAGATATTAGTGTAAGACTTAAGATGAAATAGTTTCAAAAGTATTCTTTCAAAACTGTGGCCTGTGGAATGCTATATTTGAGACGCAAGAGCAATCAGGCAAATTTGAGGACAACTGACAAACAGACAGACACACTGAGAAAGTGACAAAAATTGTGACCAGATGACTACACCAGGTTATGGAGAAGACTCAGAGGAAGAAAATAAGCTATAGTTTATGTAATTGAGCCTTAAAATTTTGGAGATATGGCCAAAATATGATATGTTGGGGAGTTTCGCATCCAGCGCCCCCTAGCGGCCCTATCCAAAAAATGAAAAAACAAATTCGAGATACTAGGGTAAGACTTGAAATATATCAGTTTAAAAAAAAAATCCTGTAAAACTGTGGCCTCCAGGGCAAGATTAATGAAATCTCGAAATATCTCGTTTGATGAGATATCTTACGAGATATTGCCAGACTTTTAATAAAATCATGTAGTACTAAACTAATGCTACCTGATGCAAAAAACTAGACCTCTCTAGCATTAAAACAGACAAATTAGTCCATTGATTTTCAAATATGATAATTTCTCCCCAAAAATGTGTTACCATGGAAACGGCAAATTTGAGTCAGGTACCCACCAAAAAAAGGCCATTGGATGACAATTAAAATGAGCTATAGTTCAAGTAGATACGACTAATAGATACAAAGATATGAAGAAAAACCCGTTTTGTATACTGTGGTTGGCTTCATATTCGCGAGGCTGAAATTTCGCGATTTTTCAATTTTTATTGTTTTGCGAGGGTTTCATTTTCGCGATCTCACCAGAACCAAAATATATGGTAAGCCATACCTATGTGTGTTATAAAATGAGAATAAGTCATGAGTTTGTGATATTTTTCTCATATAACGATGGGCCCGAACACAAAGCACAGGTACTTAAGTTCAAATTAAGGGGAACGTTTTCCCTATACCTGCATGGATGTAACTTATTATAACAATTCTCATTGTTCTAATCTATTCCCATACAAATATTGGCTACATTAAATAAGAAGGACGTAATCCATTGGCCAATTAATCCCGAGGGTTTCATTTTCGCGATTATTTCCCATTCGCTAATATCGCGAAATTAAAACCCTCGCGAACAAAAAGACAACCACAGTACTTTTGATGACCTCGACCTTGACCTTTGACCTATTTGGACCAAAGCAATAGGGCACCTAGAATTTTGGTTGTCCATTTTCTCTGAAAGTTTCAAGGTGTTTGTGGCAAAATTGTGGCCAGGAGAGTGCAGACAAACAAACAAACAAACAGACATACGCAACTGACCAATATGCTTGCCGAAATCTTTGATTCCGGCAAGCAATATATATATATATATATATATATATATATATATATATATATATATATATATATATACATGTATTCAAGTTATAGTGTATGAGCGTATGAGTAATATGGAATTTATTTTATTATTAAATATTGGATCCCATGTTATTGAGAAACGTATGTCAGTAGAACAAACCTGTTTTACTGTGGTTTTATTAAGGGTCACTCTACGCCTAACCTATCAATCATTAATAAAGAGAAAGAACGTGCACGCTGATATGACCACTTTACATTGATAGGTCACCAATTCAGACGGGCAGTCATTTATTTATACAACCGTGGTTTCCAATGACCAGAAAGTTCAATCAGTACACATGGTTATAAATGTATCAGCATGTACCCCAAAACGTCATACGGTAAGCTCGACTGATCAACAGAAGGTGCAAATGTGCCGGTTTGGTTGAAAAGTTCAAGTGGTACTAAATAAGTGTCATCAAGGGTACCTGATATATTTATGTGTGCATGCGATTTTCAATGTTAAAGTTTTACAACCCTCCATATAGAGAGTAGCATATCGCGGCCTGATTGATCAATGATAAGCGATAAGGGTCGGAGTTCATTAACGTATGGAATGTACCTTATAAAAATTGCCCACTGCGTGTACACCTAACAGTGACGTTGAACAAATTATTAGCACAGAAACGCCTCAGAGTACGATTGATCAAATAGAGGTAGATTTATTCTCTGGCAGGGTAGGACTAGGAGAACTATGAAAGGGCTGTGGAGGAAAATGAGGCCTATGGATAAAAGTCAAAATCAGGAAACGCCTGAGGAGTCAGAAGAACCATGTAACCCGGAGATGACTTTAGAAAGTGCACGAGTTAGATCATTCGCCAGTTGGCCTCATAGAATACCGGCTACGGATATGGCAAAGGCAGGCTTCTATTATACAGGTACGCGCACTATTCCCAAAACATATGTGAAAATGTCCTTTATTGTTAGATGATTAAGTTCAATTTTACTCAAGACCTGATGTAGTATGGGGGTGTGGATACTTTATTGGTCTGTTTGTGTACAACCGTACCCAGAACGGTAGAGACGGATTTTGCTTAAATAGTGTGGGGTAACAATTTATTAAATTCCGACGTGGTCTGGATGACAATAATAAGCTTTCGTACCCACTGCGAGAACAGGTTATTTCGTTTTCACTGACGTTGTGCAGATTAATTTACTGGCATAAAGATGGCCTCATATACATTCAAACATATTTTTTCCAACTTCAAATGCATCTATGTAAACATATTTTTGTGGTATGTTAAACACCTAAACCAACAGGTTATGAGGACAAGGTAAGATGCTTCTTTTGTGATCTTCCTCTGAGCAAATGGACACCAAATGATGTTCCTATGGAGGAGCATCTGAAACACAGACCTTGTTGTCTGTACATTAAAGAAAGAACCAGCGGAAGGAGAACGAAGAATCCACAGTATACATCCGAAGTATGTACACGAATAGTAAAACAAATATTTTTTGTGTGTGTGAAATGTGAGATTTAGGCAGAATGATCCCCAAAGTCAAGTCAAACCTCCAAAACAATCAACTTAATTTTAACCAAACAATTTTCTGATAATGCGAATGATTCTCCTTTAAAATAAACATTATGTTATATATATAGCTGTTAACTATTTATTTTAGATGTTAATCATTAAAAAATATCCACATGACCAATTGAAGCGACATATGAATCAGCCTAGTAGAAAATAATTAATAAGTCATACATTTTATCATTGGTTCACCTGCATGAAGGATATAAAGATAATGAAACACGGAGAATAGAACAGATATTTTTCTATATTTTCAGGAGCTTATGATTGGAGACTACACAATAATACGAGAGCTCAGTAAGGGATCGTTCGGAACTGTATATCACGTGACCAGAAACAAAGAAGAATACGCAGTGAAGGAAATAGAATCCCTCTTGGATAAAAAGGAAGCAGCGGAATACGAAATAAAATATGCTCTCGAAAGAAAAGAACACCGAAATCTTGTCAAAGGCACGAGTTTTCCTCTGATCTCGGCGAGAATCGCATGTATGTCGTCATGGAATTCTGTGGATGTGGAAGCCTAAATGACCATGTTATCAATGGAAAAGCATCAATGAAGACCATATATGTTGTTATATGCAGGAAATGCTGACGGACTAAACTTTCTCCATGAAGCTAAAATCATGCACAGGGACCTGAAACCTGACAATGTTCTCTTGGCTGTAACAAGCGGAGGACGGAAGGTTTGCAAACTCACAGACTTTAGTTTAACCAAAGCACTTGGTTCTGGTCAGGAAGCATTCCTCACATTTTGCGGAACCGAAATTTTCATGGCACCAGAAGTGGGTGGCCCTTAACCGTATACCTTTAATGCTGATATATTTTCACTTGGTCGTGTCTTCTTCACTGCTGCAACTCGAAAGGTTTCAAAGATTATTTCTTCATTTCTCGAGCCTAGATAAGACACAATGGGCAACAAGTTGATAAATGAAACAGTTGGTCTATCTTTCGACTAACAGGAGTTTTCTAAACTATACTTTCATGAATATTCCGGATCTCGGTGACCTGATCGCCGATATGGTCTCCTTCAGCCCAGAAGATAGGCCGACTGCTCGGCATGTACTCTCGAAAGTGGGGAGAATAAAAAAGCTATTCGCCGAAGATGCCGAGGTAGAAGATAACGAGGATGACGGAGGCGGGACAGGTGACAGAGAAGTCAGGTCTAGCCGATCACGGGAACGAGATGAAAACGAGAGTGGTATTGGCACCTTGAATACAAGACCAGAACCAAGACGCCGTTTATACAATGATGATTAAACAGTTAACTACGCTGACCTTAATATACACTGAGCAGTAGTGTTGCCTCTATGATGCATTGATCTTATAGTCATTTTTAAAATTCGACAAGGCCAAATTATTTGGAGATGCCTTCATGAGCATGTTTTTAATTTTTTTACTATATTCATTGCAATAATGCTTGGTACTAAAACTATCTGAACTTCTGACCATCATGTTGTATGCACACTGTAGGCAACATACCTTGCGTTGGTCCCATCGTGTATGGACAGGATTTCTAAATGTGTTGATAAATTTGTATGACACTCAGAATATGTTATAATTCATTGAAGTTTAGAAGTAAAAGTATAAACAATCTTGTAACAGAAACTTTTTTTTGTAACTATATGATGTATATCTGGATGTCCCCGTGGTTGTCCTTTCTGGGCGCTTTCTGGCAAGATCTTTTCTGGTGGATCTATCCAACAATACCTTTGAACTGTTTCCTCTTTCTCTTTGCAATCTCAGCGTTGTTTATCCAACTGGATATTTCATAAAATCAAATTAAGACTCTCTTTAGAGTATTTCACAACAAGTGAGAGTGAAATTTGACAAGTATACTCAAGGTTTTCTAAAGATATGGCTGATATCCGAGCAGTTAATATAATATATGAAAGAATCAACTAACCAGGTTTGACCTGAATACGTTTGTATAGATTACAAACATAGTCGACACTTGGTTTCTTCGTTATGACTTAAACTTTTACTAATTTTATTCTTTGAAGAAAATGCTGATAGATCACTTGAAAATGAAACTCCTGTTTGATCTCATGGGAATACTGCATGAACCTTGCATAATGAATCAAATTGTGAGTATATCAGATTTGCAATAATGACAGTATTATTTACGCTTATAAAGAACACTTTAGATGAAGAGTTAATCTGTATACTTTACTACAGGCCATATAAACATTTTCAGCAGAAAACTCTCAACGGTCCTTAACTAACTGTGTATATACCTGATAATGCAACAGCATACGGAACACCGCAAATACTACTGTAGGTGTTTCGTGCTTGGGATAGGACTTTGCCAAAAACATCATTAGGCGCAACGTCGGGAGTAGCCAATTAAGAGGTGTATGTTTATCACCAGGGTTTTTAACATGCTTGATTAGTGTCACCTTCAAACACCCAAAAGGCCAATTAAGATTATAAGGATTAAAGAAACTCGTTCTATTAAGACTGCACCTCTCATTGACAGAAAAAAATAATGGAGAGGTGATATAAAATAAGGGATATTATTGCGGTAAGATATGCCTTTTCAGAACAAAGGTAAAATAATAAAAACAGGATAAGATAATATGACAAGATAAAGGTTGACCGTGTGTTGGTTTTCTCTATTTAGGTTCCTGAGTGTGGTTTACTGTACTTTTGCGACAGTTATGAATTTTCCTAGGTAAAGAAGACGTCAAGTGTTTGGAGGTAATGACGTTATACTTCACAGAAGAGGGAATTTTTGTTTCATTTAACAGTAGATGTTAAGAGGTGTAGGTCGAGTAAAATAATTACACTTGAAGGCATGACCCAACACAACGTGCAATACCCGACCGGTACGCTGGTAAGTCTGGCGAGTCATAGGCGAGAAACGCCGTCAGTAGATAGGCATCTTATCGCATCAATACCATGGTAAACCTTACCTTAATTAGGCTATGACCAATACAAAGGATTGTGTGAGTTCATAAAACGAAGTGCAGATCTATCTTTATGTCAATTTTGTGTGGCGAACAAGTTGTCTATCTTGGAAAACGTGCTTCGACAAACCTGCAGGGGGATTATCAATATGCTGAGTTAACACGGAATTTCTCGCACATTTTAGGTTTTCAGAGAGTATACATACATGTCTAACAAACGATCTGGAATTATTCTAAGTGCGAGCGTGCCAGTAGATCATGAGGGGTTGCCAGAAATGAAGAAACAATTTGCATTATTAAAGAGAGCTTTATAGTTAGGCCCTCTATACAGGATGAAAAAGGCACCTGAGGCTAGTCGGAGACACTCTATACTCAGATGGCTGAAATGGAGTTAGTTATTTATAACACCAGTTGTAGAAAATGGCATACAGATAGCTAAACAAGTGAATGATTTAAGCAGTGGTTAAATACTGCATCCGTCCTACAAATCCTTCATTGAACGCTTTCTTAAGCATGATTTCATATAGTAGGCGCTTTGCTAATGATATTGTGACAAGAATGCTTAAACCACTTAGTCACAGGTTCATTTTGCACCTTGGAACGGGCCGCCATTTAACCACTGCAAAAAGAGTGTATAGAATAGTTTTATACCATTATTTCGATATCTACCAACTTTATCCATAGCAAAAGGTGACGATGTAAGTTTCGATTGGCACACAAACTCGGATTCACCCAAAAAGCCAACTAAGATCAACATTACCTGCATGAATTTGAAGGTGACCTTAATTCTGACACTTTCTTCAACGATCTTTTAACATTTCGAATAATATGTGTGATATCATATGCTATTAATTCATTTGGCCGAACACCAAAGTGTCCGCGGCAAATAACTCTCGGCAAAGGGACTCACCTGATCTTATAGGTTCTTATGGTCAGTATGTAAATTAACAGAGTCCGTGTATTTGTTTTCAATTACAAGACTATTTAACCTGAGATACGATCTTGCTGCAAAACAAGGAAAGGAAATAATTCAAGAAGAAACGCAGAAGAAACTCTTGATTTGTGGAGTTAAGCGGTACGGACACATGGTGGCGTGCTATGTTAAAGTTATGCGCCACTGATCGTGCCCGGTGTACGTTTATTTCCATTCGTTTATAAGGGTTAGCAAAAGGTCTCAGAACAAAATATAAGCAAGTTCCAATATTTTTAAAGAACACTGAATCGCATGTATTTTGTTAATATGCCTGGTATGTGAACGGGTCCATTTGAACCATCACGAACATAGCAACAGTTTATCCCTGGGCAATGAAATGTTCTTAACTAGAACAGCACGAAAGTTTTATTCTTCTTATAATTACGCTACCTATGAACTGTGGAAAAGTGTTTATATATCCACTTCCATCAATACACTTACTTGCGCCATGTTGAGCATACAACATATATGTATATACATTTGAAGAACTGAATAATCCCTTGAACTGCCTTTGTTTAATAATACTCAGTTACTCATATTTCACACAATTCAAACATGTGTTGTTAAGTGTTATTAAAATTTGTTTACGAAAGATAAGATGTAAGTACATAATATTTTGTTTGATTAAAAGTGGAGGTTTGCCAGCTGGCCCGCACCTGAGCACACTCTGTAACTATTTTACACTCTAAATCCCCTTGTGTTAAAATTAAGACAAACTTAAGTTCCTCAAACACAAATGATTGTGTATTTTATAAACAGCGTCAACTTGTGTTAAAACAAGACAAGAGCTTGTGTCAAACCCAATATAAGACAAAATGGGGTTAAATTTAACACAGGTTGCTTGTGTTAAATGTAACATTCTTGTGTTAAATTCAGACAATATACTTGTTTTAAATGTAATACTTTTTGGTAGTAAATTAACACAATAAATTTGTGTCCAAGATAACACAATATTGCGTTATATTTAACACAAGTTACTTGTGTTAGGTTTGACACAAGGTTTAGTTTATGATAGGACACTTTTTTATCTACCATATATAACCATGCATAAAAGAATCAGCAGCACTCAAAGCAAAATAAAAACATTTGCATTCAAAAGATTTTATTGCCTTTTATAGAAGTACAACTAGAATGTTACAGGCCTTGATTTCCTGAAACGTATATCAATAGAGACATTTTTAAATTCTGGATGACTGTTTATGAAATCTAGTGAGGTGCTGATATTTATATACATAATAAACGAATCTGAGTTTTGAACATAAGAAATTCAGTGTATAAAATATCACAGTGTTCCATAGCTGTACCTGTTTCGTTCTGTATAAGCATTTGAAATTCGGCACAGGTTCCGGAGATGCGCTCCTCTAGGACAAGTTTGTTTTAATTATGCCTATCACGCTGCATAAATAATAGTTTTCCCTAAAAGGTGCCCCTATTTCTTTTGTGCATTGAGGTCCACAGCGCCTGTCACTTTTTTTCAGGAGGCGCCTTTATGGGTTTCTACATTTGGAGCTCACTGGTCACAGGTTAGTTTACAGGTCCACTCTATTCCTCGCTGTTTCCCCTTCTTACCTAAACATGAAGTAAAGCTTTTTAATTCAAAACAAAGAACACATGACTCCACTTTCAGTGCGAGGAATTTTCAGTCGGATTTAACCAAACAACAGGACCGCCGTTTGACTTTTATGTTTTTTACAGGTATGTTGATTTCTATTCATTCATAAATATATTTCAGTTATAACCATGATTTTAATAGTTCATTCAATTTATGGGTTGTTTGATAAAAAAAAATGTTCAAAGCTCTACAACTTAAACACAGTTCTAGGAGGGGTTTATATGCACACATGCATTTTTTTTATCTCTAGGTCCTTTGAATCATAAAAATGTATTACCAGCACATCTTAAAACTGATAGGGATTCAAATACAAGGAATAAGAACCTAACTAGCTCCATCAGAATTTTCTTATCAGTCTTCGGTTCAAGTCTAAACTTTTGATGAATAATCACTGTCACGCTTCAGTGACCAGGTTTCACCTGGCGACTGGCAGAACAAATGTATACGAATGGGCGACTTCTATATGGGTACAAAGCATTCTATTTTTGTCATAATGGTAAACAAGTAAAACATATTTTATTGGTTCTGATTACCTTAAAAATATAATGGATTCTTCGAACGGCTTAACGCTAATCCTCCGGAAATTTTCTGAAACTCCGAATATACCATTTTTCATTAATTTTACTTAAGACGAAGCAATGAAACAAGGTTGGAATTATTTCTTTACCAGAGCCATGCACCAAAAGACATATATACCCCCACCATGTAGGAGCACCGAAAGTGTCCGATCAACTGATGGCAATCAACATAGTTCAGGATAAGTATTAAATACTGCAGGAGTCTATTCGACTGTGCCTGTCTTTCCACATGTTAACTATAAGTTGTATTTTCGCTTACGAAAGATTAAACGTCATATATATGTTTGTAATCATACCCAAGACCTCCATCAACTGACAGCTAGAAACATCGATTTTCGTAATGTGTTTTGAGCCTCAATATTAACAAATTGTCTTTCATAAATTTTTACTTTCCTATTTACAGTTATATAATTTCTTCAATTATGTTCACAGTATAGATGGCTATATATATATATATATATATATATATATATATATATATATATATATACAATCTTTCTTTGATTCCTTAAATAGCATTCTTTTTTTATAATTTTTAGGGCAAGGGGATTTCTTGAGAATCCTAGCACAAGTGATCTTTATATCATTAAAAACAGTCCCTTAATATTTTCAGTCCCAACCAGCTCATTATAAACTATTTATCTTATAGAACGGTGGATTTTCCGAGGGTGCAACTATATAATATATATATATATATATATATATATATTAATGTATTGTATGCATCCAGATAGTTAAGTCCTCATGGGATCTGGTGTGAAAGGAATGTCTTATTTGATATATAACTACCTCAAATTCTCAACTACCCTCCCTTCGATGTAACCTCCTAGTCCTGGGTCCACATCTCACATGATCCTTTCCATTTTCCAGAGACTTTGTCTTTTACAGCTACAAATAACACCCTGTAAACAAGAAAACGTATATTTATTCCTATAATTCGTATACGATTCATTCTGAGAAAATTGTGGCGCCTAATTTTTGATACTTTCTTTAGTCTCTGATGTCGAAAAATACACAGCCATCCTAATAACAATCGTTGGTATTTTACTGATTATTTAATGTCATGATTTATACTCCTGACTTGAATATCTATGCCTACATATAATTCATACATTTCTCAGAATCATATATTTATTTTATATTCTTATTTTCGTTTAACTTATAAACGAAACAGCATAATTAGTAATATGTCCTTTACCAATCATTGGACCAACATTATGTTAAACATCTACATAGAAAGTGTTGTGCGAAATGTGAATTTGCTCTATGAAGTCCTGCAGGCCATGTAATGTGCAACACTTTTCCTTTGAGTAAGTGTTACTTAATCCAAAGGTAATAATCATGCTATATTATTTTTTTGCTGCAAGCAGCCAGGATCTTTCATTTATAGATTCTGTTGTTCAAATATGTCGTCTGAGTACTTTGGCATTTACTCACCTCCCACTCTGTTTGATCTCGTTATTTTCTCCATACAGTCTGTAGTCGGCATGATAGACACCCACATCGCCATATACTACGGCTTCGATATTAATGTGCTCGGGTGCGGAGACCCCCTTGTCTGCCATCTCTTGCACCAGTGTCATAACTTCGTCTGTGATAAGAGACATCATAAACTCTTGAAAATGTGTCACTCTAGATGTAAAATAATTTAATTACTACCCGTCAAGTTTAAATAAATCCTCCCAATACTACGCCCTATACAAACCATTAACTGATGTCAGTTTGAAAGTTTGAAATGCAGGTGCTTGTAAATTGCTTTTAGTGCATCACACATATACACTCTACATCATATACGTCGGTTCATATACAGGAAACGTCGGTATCCTTATTTGTGCCGGGAAATGTCATGTCGGAGTTGGAATCGAGGGCTGTCGGTTTGTTAAGGCTAATTTACATGGGTTACGTTCGTTTTTTTTAACAAAATACTGTGGGATTGCTAGGTTTTATATATATATCATACTGGACCAATGACAATTTTTGACATTTTTGGAAGCGGATAAACGTAGAATATGCCAAAATGTAATTTATTTTTATTGTAGATCTCTGTACCCTCGAATAGAGTTCTACTACCCAAAGCAGGATCTCATGTTAAATGTTTACTGCCCCTAGCCTTAAGAAGAAATACAAGAAAAAACCTACTATACCAAATGAAGTCAAATATAATTTCAGTATAGTGTCAGAGGGCCTTTACGGACGTTACTAGAGCAGGGCAAAAGTTACCAAATGTATTACCGATCCCTCTTCGCAAAGGCCCTTTCGGCGGTATTGCTTTGAAGTCTTCGTTGAAATGCCCACGGAAGGCTTCCATATCTCTTCTTTTGAAAGCATTCAAAGCTGACTGAATCAACCCTTTGACCTCTTCGGCCTTGCCTGTGAAGCCAAATATAGACATATATCACTTCTATATAAATAGTCAATATGCTCAATATGTGTTTTGTGCTGATTTGTATCAACATATCTTCAAACACGTAATCTATATGTAAAATGTTACAGACTGACTTTTGTCAGTAAATGATTAATAATAAAACCACGTTGGTATTATTAATCCACTGTGGTCGTGTTCATATATATAATTATGTAAACACCTATGCCCTGATTCTTTTTTTTGCTTATAGGTTTTCAGGTAAACATGGATTATTCAGATACATACCTGTCATACTTTGTTAAAGGAAGCGCAGGATTTACTGGATGGCGGCCAAGCTAATACAAACTTAAATTAACAGTGGAAAATAAATGCCGCTACTACAACCTGTCGCTGTGTACATATAGTGCTGTGTACACTGCTTGTAGTTATCTAGATCATACTACTGTGTACGGTATGCGAATGTAATTAGTGCCAGAGCTGATTATTTTGCATGCGTTAAAAAATGATATCTTGGTATGACAGCTGTGAACTGCAATGATTAAATCTGTCAAAATCTTGATTTATTGAAAGTAAGGGAAAAAAAGAAAACAAGGGCATGACTTTTGCGGCAATGCGTTTTCCTGATAGGTTTTATATACTGGCAATGATTCTGCACATAATTATAATCATGACGTGTATTGTTTGTTTAACACTTGAATAGAACATTGTGCATATTGAAAAGAGGAAAATGAACTTTTATTGTATTGACCTTAAGACATGAATTCTTCCGAAATTATAAGTTTTTACTTTTGTAATGATTACATGCCAAAATGACAATAAATTTGAAAATATCCATAAACAATAAATTATTGCGCTGGTCAAGTCGCTCAAAACTATTATCTTTACATATTATCCTAAACTAAACAAACATAAACTGGTCAAGTATTGTTATAAATGTATAACATACAAGTTTAAATACAAGAAAGATACATCTAAATCAATAATTCAATCCCAATGTCGAATCATCTGGACGTGTGTATATAACTGCCATCATCAATAAGTACGAGGTTGCCCAACTGAAATCAAGAATCTGACAAAAAATGAAAGGCAGTTTCGTGGTACAGTTTGCAATATTTCTTTGAATTGCCTGTTTAAGTACTAGCAATTACCAATAGGGGACCCGTTGTATGCGGGTCGTATAAGTGGAACAAACTGAACGAATTCATACCTGTTTGGGCAGCGATATTGGGAAGGCAGCATTATTCTGAAATCTCATCTAGTATTTACTGGCAATTGTGGTTGCTCGTGATCAATTTTAATATATAAATATGCTTCAGAAAACCGAACCGTCATGAAGGCATGTTTAGAATACCACGTGTTACCTTTTCCAACCATCAGAGTAAAGAGCCTGAGGACATTGTTTGGAGCAATTAGGCGTATAAATGAGTGTTTGGATGGACACAATATACAATCATTCCCGCCGGTAAAGATAGTTTCTCGTGCACCTTTGATACCCCTTCAACTCTGGCAGGTGTCTATTTGTTGTCAGAGTGTATTTACACTCGCCCAGTCGGTCAGAGGAAACGGGTTACACTTTAGTTCTATGACCTGACTGTTTATTTCTTATGTAAGAATTAAACAATGAATCATTTAGTAAAACAATTATTCATTGCAAGAGGCAAACTGGACAGCTCGTGTGTGTGAGTTGACAAAATATTCTCCTCGTTGAAAGTTGTGTGTGGTGCTCACCACTGACTCGTACTTTTTAATGATAGAAACTGAAGGATTTTATACTGTTTGCAAGAGCAAATCGACATTTTTTAAGCCATGGCACAATTTAAATACTGACATTAATTTGAACCGATTTACAGTATTTCTTTAACAAATTCGGTGTGTGCATGATCGGTGTGTGTTTAAATATGTGTGCATAACCTGATGGCGGAATATCAAATCTTTATAGGGTAACAGTATTCTGGTCTTTTTAGACTTTTGATGGCTAATAAATGTGTCGTAGCAAACCAGTAGAGGACCAGTGGTTCGATGTCAGTGATAAGACTTTGCTTTGCTGCTACAAAATAGTTGTTTGTTTACACTAGAATTCTGCAAGTTAGGTCCCTGCGTCGCCAATTAATCGCCAAGTCATGCCTGTATATTCTCACGACACAGTCACAATTGTATCCGCAAACTAGTTTAATGAGTTATTAGTATATTTCTGTTTGCTATTTAATGTAAATATACTTCCTAGGAAGAATGGGTAAGTTGTTTTATCCCTGGATTATCATTTTGGTCACTCTCCTTGAACATTTAATCAATACTTTCTTGATTAAAACATCGGGTAAGTTGATTGTGTATTTGATCAATTAAGTCCGACTTTCGTTGCATAATATATTTTATTTTATTACATATTTTATTAAATATTTTATAAGATATTTTATTATATATTAAATCACATCAGAGAATATTCCAAACACTAAGTATTCATCACAATGTGGTTTAAATTCACTTACGCTAGCAATGCTAATATAAGTAGTAATTTGGGCTGGGCGCTATTTTGTGGTTCGTCGTTATCCATAAAGGAACAGTTCCGAGAATGGGTAAACCGGCTAGTCTGTGAAGATTTTTCGATTAAGTGTTGCATTTAGGTTTGTGAACAATATCTAAAAAATATGGTGTTCTGCTGCCTAACCCTAGGAATTTGGTTACAATTGGCCAAGAACGCGTGCGGGAGTGTAACACGTTGACAAAGAGAGACCGTATACAATCTGAGGTATTGTGATTTGATATATTGCTCGTTATAATCTGCATTTTGTGTCAATGGGGGTTACAGCCTGGGACTGCGTCAGATTGATACCGGGAACTGACGAAACAAATCCATGTAACAAAACGTCTTATTGCTTAGTAACTAAGCTATTATTTTGTTGGTGTTAGGACTCTCTCTTCGGGGATAATACGCAAATGCTCTTAACTTTAATGTCCAAAAGAGCTCATTGTCCCTGTTCATTGTTATCTGTTTATACTTATTATATATCAGTATATATCACCTTAACTGATTGCTGGTTAAGCTGGCAGAGCCAGACTGGTCCCACATTAAAACATTATGTTTTTGAATAAATATAAAATTGGTTTCTGTTACGTTTGATTACATTACATTAACCATCCAATGACATTTTATATTTTTTAAACGTGTATCATTTGGGAAAGTTCTTACGACAATGAACACTTAGTTTTGCCTATAAATTGGTTATTCCTTAATATTCCTTCTAACTTTAGAGTTTCGACATACTGTCATTTTTACCCTTTGTTACAAATAGACATAATGACCAGAAAAAAAATATCTACTAACCTCCGCACATGAACCTTTATTGTAACGCATATTTAATAAAATCGGTGACAGTTGTTTTTTTTGGAGTTTGTATCCAAGATATCATATTTTCTTCTTAAAGAATTTCAGACATGCAATATTCGCTTCACAATACAATCAGTTGAGTATAAATCTGCAATTGGTGACTATATATCCAGCCTAGACAACAATAGCTATGATTTGTAACACATTTAGCAGCATGTTTTGCCCAAGGAAATGCAACCAATGCCACAAGAGTGTTATGAAGAGGAGCTTGAGTTCGTCTAATTTCAACTTGAGCTGCATCCTCGTTAATATGCGAGCGTTAGTATGTTATAATGCATTTCTTAATTTATTCATCTTGGATTCAGTAAACGTAGATTAATATTTTTTGTGTTTGTTTGTGAAAAATTTCATGTTCATTAAGAAACCATCCATGTATAAAAAAATGTGTAGGTGGTTTGGAATATACATATGATATCATTGCTATTTTAACAGAATTAGAATATTTTAGTTATAAAAATTAGTTCCATTAGAAATTACAGAAGTAATAATACTTCTCTACTTATGTAAGATTTTTATACTGCTGTGTCACACAATAAGCTTACTGGTTTAAATGCCCAAATTGTTGGGTATTTGCAATATTAAATTTACATAATTATTGTTTCTTTCGAACCAGTTTTAAACGACGGTTATTATGATATGTCACAAAGATCCCGAATTCAAATGTATGTCAGTATATGCGACTCGTAATACAGTAGCTCCTTTTTGGCAGGTCAAAAAGAAGTAAAGATTGTAAGTTGCTGGTAAATATTGTGGTCTTTTGCCACGAGAAGCATAATCTTGGGATGGAAAGCTCAAAAGGAAAGTATTTACATGCCAGGCATGCTATATAAAAAAGAAGTATAATGGTCTCAACTCATAATTAAATGGTATCTGCCAATATTTCTTTGTAATACTCAAGGATACAAGCAGACATATGCTTGTCTCAGGCGATCAGTGGGGTATAACACGGACAAAGCACGCAGGCCATCTTTTCGCCTTACCTCGCAACGTTACAAAAAAAAAAAAATGTTAAAAGCTTCCAGCCCTATGTTTTCTTTAATGTGTCTTCTACCGGATCGGGAAATGTCACACATGCGTAGGATCGGAACTTTTGTCACGCGGTATTGTTATAAAAAACAGACACACTTTCAAACATATTTCTTTACAGGTAAAATATGTCTGTTAAAATAATAAAACTAAGCATTAATCTCATGCGGAATCATAAAATGGTATACTTCACGACATAGCATGTACAGCAGTTAGAAAGCGTTATATACTGTTTTAATAGCTGACAGATTAAAGGTGAAATCAAAACCCCGTACAAATTAAATTGACACCAATGTTGGATATATGCCACCTGTAATTCGTCATTAGGGAAATATTTAAGTCAACCGACATCTGTGTTTATGTGAACATTGCAATAATTTTACGGTCCACCATGGATAATTTTAATACACATTAACTTTTATTTTTGCCATAGGTCTGTCTGTGATCTTATGATTACAACCTCCAAAACCTTCGTCGAAGGCCATTAATATTTGTGGCACACTTAGACATCTCGTAATTATTATCATAATTCTCCTATTGGCAAAGAAATGTGCAATTTATGGCTATCAATATTAAGTTTTCGTGCTAATCTTTTGCCCACAGCATAACCCCTGTGTACGACAGATAAACATTTTGTATTCATACCTTGATATATCAGCTGGATATGTCTGCAGACTTTATCTTACGATTAAGAGAATATATCGAGCGCATGACTTGATATCTAGTTTAATTTTTTCTAATATTTTGCCATTCAGATTCTCCCGCTCATAACATATTTCTCGTGTTAACGATGATATCTCTTTAAGGAATGCAACATATAACAGATGGTATCCTATTTTCCAACAAAATACTAGTATGTGAAACAGAAGGTGTTCCATTGCTTCGATGGACCTTCCCTTTTCTCACGGCATATTTGTCTATCGTGCACAAAATATGATGATTGGACGTCCAATGTTTTAGTTTCGATGAAATCATGGAAAGACCTGAATATTGCACACAACTAACGGAATCACCCTTAAGAAGAAAATAAATATTCCCTCATCTCACAGCTGATTATTTAACTCATTCCTTGGCTCATGAATTATATCGACTTGGCCAGCTGATTGTTTAAAGTAAATTTATGATTTTGTTTGAAGGTTACGGGACGTGAGTTTTTGACACTTCCAATACGACGGAGCAAGTTACATACAAGGTAATCTGTAATATAATTTTTACTTTATTTTATCTCAAACTTTAAGTTCAAGTAAGATAAGCTTATTTCTACATAAAACTCAAATGCCTTGGATTGACTGCGAATTTGCTTCAAATGTTAAAAATACTTAAGGGAATACAAGAGTCAAATAACAGATTGCTTTGTTTGGGTATGATGTTTTCATATATTTAACGGTTACGTTAATATTTGCTCATGTATGTATCGCCTCAGCATGAGACATGTTATCAGATAAACTTGGTTATTTGCTGGTCGAACTTTGCTAAACAAAATTACCATGATTTACATGTTAATCGACAGTCAAGGATTTTTAAAAAATATTTTTTCGTGAGAAAAAAACTACCTTTTTCCACTCCTGTATAGTCCGGTAAATATTGCGTGATTTTAACCATACACATATTCAGACCTCCCTATATAACGATATAAAAAATCATGACATGACACATGGGCAATAGAAGGAATAATATATCCTTTATTCTGCATCGTTCTGACGTATGTATTCTTTATTAGATTTGAAAACGAGGTTAATTTCTCTTTTCGTCTGAGGGAATAAAAAATCAGAGGCACAGGCCCCACATTAAAATAACATAAAACTTTCTTTCTGCACGGTGCTTGATGCGGAATGATTTATTATTTTATATTTTAATTCACATGACACTTGCCCATATCACATGCATAATTATGCATAACTGGCAGAAGCCTGAGAAGGATGTTAACGCTAAAAAAAATCAAACCAAAATTAGTTGATGAGGTATGATTTATTATTTCATGTCATATTCCAAGCATATTTCCTTGATGCACATCCGTTTTTTCAACTCCACTGGAGACAACAGAACATGATTGGCCTTAAGTTTTGACTTTAGTTTGTTTTCATCTCGAATCGATGTCAAAATATGTAAAGCCTCTTCTGGATCGATATCAACGATTGATTTCTGTGATATATTGATAAAATAATACAGCCCTAATACCCAATTTCATTCTGATAGACGGTCATTATACACATACAATCTGATTATTGGTAAATACAAAACTCGGTGTTGATTTGAAACATATTATGACATATATGTTCATTATTTGAAACCATAAGCAACATTTAAGAGATTGCATGTTTAAGTAAGCCCTACATTTAATATACCACACATGAAAATACGATATCTATATATAGTCAGTAGAATTAGGCACCTTAAACTGGTACAGTGGGAAATTCAAAAATTTTGACCTTTATTCCAAATATTGTGTGAAATCCTCCATAGGTCATATTGGGCTGTGATCTGCAGGATTGGGATGCCCCTGGAATTAATTTGAAGGTTTAACATTCAATAAGAAATAACAGATATTTTATTCACTTAAATATTGATTGGTTCTTTAAAGGAAAGCATGTAGTGTTGACTAACGCATTGCGGTTTCTGAACATAATGTTATTACCTCAAATTGGACCTGAAAGTATTTAAGGGCAGAATAACGTGATATTGTTTGGATTATTGATAATATAGAATTATCGCAGAGTTTAAATAAATATAACAGTAAGAGAAGACAGTACATTCATGAATAAACAGACGTATGGTATTATATTTTTTTCTTTTAAATTGGCTTGGCCAATGTAATTTAGTGTACGTTTGGCATGCAGAATATGTTTTATATAACATTTCTAGTTGTTAGCTAAATGGGTTTAATTACCTTGTGTGAAACGTTAAGCCTGTTGAAATGTTTCCTTCGCGGGAATGGTATAAAACGACAGCAACATTTCCAAAGAAGAAAATACCATCACATGTGTCATGCAAGTCTTTACCGCGTTTCTGCATTACATCTCTAAGGGCTTCAATACAAGCTAAAAAGAAATGAAGTTTGATTGCTTCTCATGGTGAACCATATAAGTACAATTGCAGTCTGTTGTATTTGAATCATAAATAACCACAACACAGTCAGCGTGGACGGCAGAAATCTCAATTGGGCCTGTGTTTAATATCAATCCTATAACTGCTTCAACTAGCAATATGTTCTTACCTTTTCTTGGTTGATAAATTGGTAAGACTAAGCTTAAGAATGATACGCAAGTGCATTAGTAAACTAGTTTCGAAGTGTTACCTCTTCTGCCTTTGTAGACGTGGCCAAGATAGGGCAAGATGTTGGTTTCACTTGTGTGGAACTCGTAGCATAGTCTCTTTGCTTTGCCTTCTTGAAATAACATTTGGTATTTTTTATGCGGCCCACAACTTCTGGAATGCGATTATCCACAGAGATTGGGTATTATAGTAACATTAAGGCAATCATGACTGTTGGAATTTATCATTATTTGATTTTTTAACTGACCCTCACATAACAAGTTCACAAACTAACGTACCTTTCAGGTATTGTTTTTCCTTTGGTTGTCCTGACTTTGCAATTGTTATACCAAACAGAAATGCAACACAGACGACCAAACAGCAAAATCTCGACATTATTTCAGTTGACAGAGGCAGAACAAGATATATCACAATGATACAATCAGAATAACACACCTGTTAGTGCATAAGTAATACGTTTTCCTTGCATTATATAAATGATCAAAATGTGAAATAAAAGCAGCTGCAGAGCACCTGCTGCCTGTGCGAAAGCACAAATATTATTGTTAATTTTAATATAATTGATTCTGATTATTGTTAACAAAAAGCATCTGATTAAAATGCTCTTTTTCGTTGTATTTGGATAATTAGATTCCAGTAGTCTCTTTTAATTACTTGTTCATCTGCCAAAAGGGCAGGGCAAGATTTATTATATCAGAGTTGGCCTTATTTATGTTCTCATACTTCTCATATATTTTGGTTAAAAGTATTAATGACCATGCGGACGTGCACTTAAACCTGACACCAATGTTTCAAACACACGTTTGTGCGATTATGAATCTTGTATTGTGCGACTTCTTAGAAAAAATGCCACTAAATAAAAGAATGATGGTGACATGTTTTTGACTCTAAACGAAGCAGAGGAAATACTCAAGACGTAAACATTCTTTCTTTTGACAATCTCCTGACAAAGTTCTCACTTATTAATTTTTAATGTTGTATTTATTCGAATCGAAAGACCACTCATGGCACCACATCGTTTCCTTGAAACATTGTGAAACAATATTTACCATAAAGAACGCCAATCTACGCAATCATCGAGTTATATAAGAAAATCAATTTGTATTGAAACGGCTGGTAATCCTTCCATTATTTGTTTAAATTCATAATCTTTCTATTGAGGACACAATAATTCAATGTTAACTGGGAGTAAACTAAAATGATCTTTCCTATGTAAATTATGTATTCAAGAAACTTGTTTTTTTTTTCTTATAGAAATTCGTCAAATATAATAACAACTTTATACAATGAAGTCTGCATTAATTCGAAAAGTTCTATAATGGGCCCGGCACGTCAAACTGTACAGCGAAGACGACACAGCGATACCTGGGAAGGGGCCCTTCAAAAAGGTAGTTACCTATTAATTTTGCCATTAACCTTATTAATACGAGAAAGCCATTTGCTAGCACAGTATTATCTTATTCAAATAATCTTAATACCTCAGTGTACCTATTTTGCTTCTTAGATCTATCAAGGTACATCGAATGAACCTTGGACCAAAAGGTTCACAATTAGGTCTATGCCCAAATTTGTGGACATGTTAATACAATTTAAGGAGGAAAATGTAGCCCAGCAAATAACCATAGTTAAATATATATATATATAATGGTACAGCTATCTTGCATAGGTATGCCTATTATGTAAGACCATTGTCAGCCTTCCATGCAATGTCTACCAGCACAGGTAATAGTGCTATGACATATGTACTTAAAAATGAAGCATTGTCATTTTTTCCCGGGGTAATTTCGGGGCATTGGGTACAGGTTTAAGAATGTCCTTTGTTTCACAGACCATGTCATGTACAAGAACTAGTTAATAAGAGAGCATAGCAACACCGTAGAAACATGATATGGTAACGTAGGAGTGTATCACGCAGACTACACTCTGTATGGAGAAAATAACGAGGTCATGAGGAGTGGAAGGTGGGTATATTGATTTTTCTTAGGGACACGACTACTAACAGCATCAAGAAATCGGTTTCATTCATAATGAATTGGAACAATGGTAAATCAGTAAGTTTACACAGCATATGATTTATTTTTAGGATCTATCCTATTCGCAAAGGCATATTTTTCATATAAGTTCATGACTCCGTTAACAAATGCTGTTTTACAGTTTATAATGTATTATTTCTGGTTCAACTGGGACGAATAAGGAAACTGACTCATCACTACGGAACGATACTACTATTTAATAAAGAAAATTGTGTATTTTCTTCTCGTGTGATGTACTGGCTTTGGGACTGTTTCTGTGACTGTTGACAGTGAAAACTATCGACACTTACTGTCACTGTCATATTATATAATATAAGTATGACAATACAACATAAAAGTGCAATATCATTAGGAAAGAAAATGAAAATATTTCCTTATTTATACGTATCCTTATGTAGCTGTTAATGGAAAGGTTCCTGTGAATATTAATAGCGTACGAGCATGTGTAGATGAAGACTTGTGTTGTTGATGTTGATTAATGTTTCTCTTATGCAAAGAACGCAGAGGTATATTTGTTAGGCATCCTCAGGAAGGCTTGCATGGGTTGATGACTAAATTTCTGTATCAACATTTGTTTTAATACGTTTATAGTGCTTGTGTTATATCCTAAATACAGCTTACTTTCAGAAACTGCCCCTTTTCAGAATATTAAATGATCAAATAAAATGATCAAAATGTGAAATTAAAGCAGCTGCAGAGCACCTGCTGCCTGTGCGAAAGCACAAATATTATTGTTAATTTTAATATAATTGATTCTGATTATTGTTAACTAAGAGCATCTGATTAAAATGCTCTTTTTCGTTGTATTTGGATAATTAGATTCCAGTAGTCTCTTTTAATTACTTGTTCATCTGCCAAAAGGGCAGGGCAAGATTTATTATATCAGAGTTGGCCTTTTTTATGTTGTCATACTTCTCATATATTTTGGTTAAAAGTATTAATGACCATGCGGACGTGCACTTGCACCTGACACCAATTCCTGTGACTGTTGACAGTGAAAACTATCGACACTTACTGTCACTATCATATTATATAATATAAGTATGACAATACAACATAAAAGTGAGATATCATTAGGAAAGAAAATGAAAAAAAAAATCCTTATTTATACGTATCCTTATGTAGCTGTAAATGGAAAGGTTCCTGCGAATATTAATAGCGTACGAGCATGTGTAGATGAAGACTTGTGTTGTTGATGTTGATTAATGTTTCTCTTATGCAAAGAACGCAGAGGTATATTTATAAGGCATCCTCAGGAAGGCTTGCATGGGTTGAGGACTAAATTTCTGTATTAACATTTGTTTTAATACGTTTATAGTGTTTGTGTTATATCCTAAATACAGCTTCAGAATATTAAAAATTGCTTACACATTTGCTACTAATATTTATTGTTGTCTTTGACCGTGTACTAAATGTTGTATTCTCTGTTGTCGTTTCTCTAATATCACCCAGTTTGCTGACGGATTCCATGAATCAGTCGGCAAAACATTTATCTTGGCAGAATATGCACATTAATTAACTCACAGAACAATAGAAAACAGAAGTAAATTTTTTTTGAAAGCCTCCACATTTGTTATCGTGTTTTTACATTTATTTTCCTCCTTTCCTGTAACTGTCCCAAGGCACTATAATTATAATATAATGAGGACATCAAATATGGAATTAATATGAGTGTATTATAAAATCTGCAATTTTATTTATTAATCTAAAACTGATATTCAACTTTTTATAAGTAACACTAAATCACATACCTTAAATTACCAGTTGAATTATAACTTTCTATGTCGTTTTGTGGTATAAAAAGCCAGATGTAAAAAAACGGATTTTGTAAAAAAAAAAAAAAGCAATAGATAATTTATTATATATTTCATTAATCAGAAAGTTTGTTTTTATGAAATATATTAGATAACTAACATTACATAGGGTAATTGTGTATTTTAGAGGGTTTACAGAAAGGCCTATTTTTATATATTTACCGCATAATTTCCAACGTTTATTATTTTATAATAAGGTCAAATGTATGTTTTACAAGAATAATGCTTACAGTGTTTGATGACCAATATATTTGATATGTAATGATGCTTAAATATAGCTTATGTTCTTGGCGACGTCATAGACAGTGACTATTTGTTTTGTATTAGTGGGGGTTTGTTTATATCAGGATGTTAAAGTAGGAATGGGGAACGCCAGTGTCGGGTATCGGGTTCAGGCCAGTGCAGTTTGAGGTCGGGTAAAATCCTTGTCTAGACCGGTTCCTGTAAGGACATTCATACGTTAGCCTTAAGTGACCGCGCACATGTTCGCTTGCTTTTTTGTACTTTTTTTCTCTTGAGGCGTTCCGACGTTTTGGTATACAGATGATGGGAGGATGTGACGTCAGTACCCGTATAAAAGCTGGAAACCGGAGATCGCCTTGACAAGCTCTTGAGCGAGCGCGCTGGAAATGTAGTTTGCTTAATTTTGTTTTAGGTGTGACAGGAGGGTTCGCATTGTCGTCGGTGAAAATAGTTGTCAGCGAAGAAACGTAATCCGTTGTTTCATATGTCAGTGTTTTGGGCAACCATCGTCACGTCATTCCAACGGACATGCGATTCGGGAGGATCGCTAACGGACTTGCGTATTCTGTTTACAGACACAATTGTAAACATGTGATGTTTATATGCCAGTAACAGAGCAAGAAAATTGATTGTGAGTGCTAACGAATAATGTCGAGTGTTGGAACAGATTCGGGCACCAATCTCGCTGACATATTTGTGTCTCATTGGGAGTGGGAATCGTGCCAGCCAGGGATAGGTTAACGGTGAAAGTTGTGAAAAGGAACCCGACCGGGCATCGGAGCTTGCGTACTGTAGTCACCTGTGCGCGTGTACACAGTGATATTACATTTCCTTTTGGAAGAAATACAGACATGCATTATTCACTTCACAATACAATCAGTTGAGTAAATTTCTACATTGGTTGACTATATATCTAGCCCAAGCAAAATTGGTTTTGATTTGTAGCACATGGTGCAGCATATTTTGCCAAAGGAAGTGCAATAAATGCCATAAGGGGGTTAAGAAAAGGAGCTAGAGTTCGTCGGATTTCAACTAGACTCCAGCCTGGTTTTTGCGTGAGCGTAAGCATGTCATAATGCATTCCATAATTTATTCACCTAGGATACATTTAAATGTAAATGCGTGTCTGTTTATAGGAGGTAAATTTCATTTTCAGGTGTCAGAAATACTCAAACGAAGACAAAAGTCAAATTACAGACTGCTCTGTGTTCGTTTGATTGAGGCATGCAGTATAGGCATGCTAGACAAGTCTGTTTTCATATACTTAACGGTAACGTTCATGTATGCTCAGTCAATGATTCGCCTCCGCATCAGACATGATATCTTAGAGACCTTGTTGGTTATTTGCTGATCGCCTAACAAAATCACCATGTTTAACATGTAAATTGACAGCCAAGGTTTATTGTAAATAATGTTTTTGTTTAAAATAACGGCTGCCTTTTCCCCCTCCTGTATAGTCCGGCAATAGTGCTTGATTTAAACCATCCAAATATTAAGACCTTCCCTATTTATCGATATAAAAATCATGACATGACATGATTTGTGAGCATTATAGAAATAATATATCATTCATTCTGTATCATTCTAACGTATGTATCCTTTAAAAGATTTCAAAACGAGGTTGATTTTCTATTATAAAAATAAAAATATCTTGCTCAGAGGCCCAACATCGGATTAACATAAGACTTTCATTCTGTAGCTGCCGCCAGGAAAAGGGTGATTGCCCATATCACACGCATAATTATGCACTACTTACAGAAACTTGAGAGCGATGTTAACGCTAAAATGAATCAAACAAACATTAGTTGGAGCGATATTATTTATTATTTCATGTCATATTCCAAGCATATGTCACTTGATGTACATCCATTTTTTAACTCCACAGAAGCAACAAAACATGGGTAACCTAACGTGTTGATGTAAGTTTGTTTTTCATCTCGACCCGATGCCAAAATTTGTAAAGCCTGATCCAAATCAATATCAATTTCGATTTCTGTGACATATTGATAAATAATTAAGCCCTGATTCCTTAGTTCATTCTGATAGCGGTTATCATACGCATACATTCTGATCCTGTGATTAATAAAACACCTCGGAGTTGATTTGAGACTTTTTATGACATATATGTTCGTTATTTAATATTATAAACACAATTTAAAAGATTGTTGGCCCTACAGTTAATATACCACACATATTAATACGATATCTATATTATATTTGTTACAAAATGTGCATGGTTGATACAGTAGGAATAGGCACCTTAAGATAGTGCAGTAACAAATTCAACAACTATGCCCTTTGTTCCATATATTGTGAGCATTATAAGAAATAATATATCATTCATTCTGTATCATTCTAACGTATGTATCCTTTAAAAGATTTCAAAACGAGGTTGATTTTCTATTATAAAAATAAAAATATCTTGCTCAGAGGCCCAACATCGGATTAACATAAGACTTTCATTCTGTAGCTGCCGCCAGGAAAAGGGTGATTGCCCATATCACACGCATAATTATGCACTACTTACAGAAACTTGAGAGCGATGTTAACGCTAAAATAAATCAAACAAACATTAGTTGGAGCGATATTATTTATTATTTCATGTCATATTCCAAGCATATGTCACTTGATGTCCATCCATTTTTTAACTCCACAGAAGCAACAAAACATGGGTAACCTAACGTGTTGATGTAAGTTTGTTTTTCATCTCGACCCGATGCCAAAATTTGTAAAGCCTGATCCAAATCAATATCAATTTCGATTTCTGTGACATATTGATAAATAATTAAGCCCTGATTCCTTAGTTCATTCTGATAGCGGTTATCATACGCATACATTCTGATCCTGTGAATAATAAAACACCTCGGAGTTGATTTGAGACTTTTTATGACATATATGTTCGTTATTTAATACTATAAACACAATTTAAAAGATTGTTCCCAGCCAGCAATGGAACGTTTAGTAAACGTTGGAGAGATGTTGGCTGGTTGGGTATATGTAGGAGTTGGATAGGTAACATTTGTCCAATGTTGGACCAACATCCTTAAAACTACTGTTGGACAGCCAACGTTAAGCCAAAGTAGGACCAACATACAAGATCAAACGTTGGATATTTAACGTTGGACCAACGTTGCAGATATGTCATGGGAAAATATGAAATATATATATGGATTCAAGAAATTAACAAAGACTCATACAGGCTGACCTACAAAATACAGAGCTAGATTGTGTGCATATGTCAAGTCTGTGCTTGGATATATTTCATTCATATCTGTACTAGATTTTTATTTTTAAATAGAATTATCAGCGCTTGTATGATTTAAATCACTGCAAAAAAGTCATAAAACTCATCAAATCTTAAATTTTCAGGTTAATTAGTCAATTTTCATATGTCTTTCACAAAACTGATTTACATGTAAAAAAATATTTACTTTCTGTTAATTCTCTAAGTACTATTTAAATAATCTATATATTATAAAAATCTGAATTATATGACAAATATGAAAGGCATGGTCAATTTATCAATAGGTGATTTAAATAAACAAAAAAATGATTTAAATAAGAAAAATCAAATATCATGATTTTTTAATGATAATTTATTACCAGCCCTGTAAATAATGATTGGGAGGATGGAAATTTAACTAATGAGGATAAATACTGCATGTAAATATTTAAATAACTGATTGTTTATAATTCATTTGTAGTATTATAAAATGTTGAGAAAAGTAAGGGGTAGCACCTTAAAATAATATTGCTTGTTTGAAAAATAAATGGGCTAATAAATATGAAATAGGAAATATTTTAATTTTGGTAAATTAATCTCATTATTTAATAAAGTGACAGTTTGATTACACTTAAAACTTTAAGTGAAGTATAAAAAATAAACTGAGGCTTAACATACTACTCAAGTCTGATAATTGAGGCCTACTTAGATGAAAGGCTTGTGGACTATCAATCACCACTCAGCCCAACCCCTGGTCTGGAGGCAGTTTGTAACATGATTCTTTGGCGCCAAAAGTGACCCCCTGGAGTGTTTGGCCAGTCAGTTAAGCTAGATCATCCAGACTGAACAGACATCCTGAGGTAAGTTTATAAGAATTATTTACTTTAATCAACACATAAATTGATCTAACCTGGATATACATACCTCAAAATTGTTCAGTATATATGGATCTTAAGGAATAATGAACTTGAACTTCATATACAGGTTATATATGATAATTTTCTGAGTACTTTGTGTTATGTATGGCAATTTATATTAAATCACTGCTTCTTTAACCATATAAGAATTTATATTAGTGAAAAGCAGTACTATGTCATATATGTATGCATGATCTTGTATTAGTGTTTGATACTATTTGGTGCTGTTATGGCTATCACCTTTATCATTTGCTATGCTGTTACTTGTGTAGGGGCACAGAATTCGACTGGGGGCTACACATGGTACAGAGCCTGTATAACAGTGCTGCTGATAAAGGGGGCCAATGCCAGCCTTGCCAGCACAAAGGTCCAGATTGCATACTTGACCCCTGAGACTCCTGAGGTCATGTGTTGATACATCATTGTGACCACTTGTCCCCTATCTTCCACATTGATGTCCTGTAGTATGTTATATGTATAAATACAAAAGTTAGTACGTTATGCTTCTGTCCCTTCATACTCCAAAATTATGTTATACTACCATTGCTTTGACTCTATCATCCTGAATAATATTAGTGTGTGTGTGTATATATATATATATATATATATATATATATATATATATATATATATATATTATCCATTATGTAGCAGGCTAGGTTTTTTTCTTGCCTGAATGACTTTAAACTGCCTAGGTGAGATTGAAATTATTATTTGATGGTATTCTTTAAAACATGGAACAATGTAAATGACATATGAATGATGTTTTCAGTTATATTATGAGCTCTGTATCATAACTATTTTGACATTAATGGTTACCATTATGTATAGATAAAGACATTATTTGCAGGTGTGTTTTCAAATTAATTTTGAGCCCTAATAAAAAAAATCTGATGAAGCCTAAAAGTAATATCATTTGTAAGTTTTACAGGAATATTTTTAATATAATAATTAATATTTATTTTGGAACTGGTATAATTAATGAGTATTTGAATATTCCTTGCACTTTTTTTTCTATTCTATGTGGTATACAGCAACCATCTCATAAAAGTTATTAGCTTAAACATAATTAATTGATTAAATGTCCAATGCTCTTGAAGACATCCATGGGACTCATCAAGGCATGGGTCATGCCATGTAGTTACAGTTGACTTGCTGTGACAATACCTTGCTGTTTATTTGTGAGCAGAACAAGATACATGGATTAGCATTCATTTTGTTTATGTAATTCATTTATTGAAAGAAGCAAGTTATTCATACTTATTTGAACTTAACAAAAAGTGTAATAACTGTGACACCTTTATTTTTATTTTAGTTTTCTACGAATTGTGGAGTCTTTTACCATAAAAATAAACAATAATATATGTTAAATTATCATTTATGATTTAATTTAATATTTAGCAATTTAACAGGCACAGTTATGTAATAGATTTATCCACATTCCTGTGATCTCAATACAGACAGGTAGTCTGAAATGTGCAACTGTGAAACCGCAGAGCAAATATGGTATATTGTTTATCAGTGATAAATAATTTTAATATATTACTGTTTATACTGTATCAATATTTATGAAGATGCTATTACAATATTACTGGCCTGTTGAACTTTTAAATTTAGTTTAAAATTTAATGAAAAAATTAGGTTGTGCATATTCTATTAACAGGCGTGTCTTCCAAAAATACCATGCAGTTACTAATATTAGTTAATTTCAATTTAAATTGATATTAATAATATTTAATTATTATTAATAATCATGTATACAACTAAACCACATTAGGTAAGAATACCTATCCTTCAAAGAATGCAACAGCCTAAAAAAAATATTTAAAAAAAGCCACATAAATTACCCTGTATATCCTATAATTAATGACAAATCCAAAACGGGCAAGACATCAGAAATATTTCATATAGATATTCTCTATAAATGACTTATAGGAGCTATGAAAACATCATACATATGTAATATACAATGCCCAGTATATTAGGAAATACCATCTGACCACTATTTCATTCTTACCTAGGCCAAATTTAAACTCACTGTATGAACCAAGGCAAATTTTAAAACCCTGGCCTGCTCCATGACTGTGATGGCAATCTCTCCTAGGCGAGTTTAAAATCTATCTATGCTAGATCACAATCGCAATCTCGTCTAGGTAAATTTAAAATCTGCCTGGATTTAAATCTCATCTGTGACATGTCTCTCTCTCTCTCTAAATATATTATATATATATATATATATATATATATATATATATATATACACACACACACACAAAAAATGTTTTCCTTTAGGTGCAGTCAGAGAAAATCCACTTGCTGAAAGGATCAGCAAAGAGGATGTCAAGAAAATGATCCAAAGCTAGCTGAGTTTTGCTGGGGACAGATACGAAGGGAATAAGAAGAGGCACGAGTTGAAGTGTGCGAAGGATGCACAGTTAACAGAAGAGACTATGTCTCTACGGACGATTCAGAATTAATAATTATTGTCGGCTGTAGAGCGTTAGAATATACAGTCCTATTATTATTAAAGAGTTTTGAACTTATTTTTGTGTCAGTTTTATTTTTAAGATGAGGGTAATTGCTCTGAGAATGTTGTTAATATTTTGTATAAATACAGATGTCTTCCAGTGTGATTTCACTAAAAAAAAGTAAAATAATTTTAATCCATTTGACAAACCTTTACTACACATAACCGTACATCTAACATAGGACTTTACTTACAGTATACACTATTTGAACCATTAATTAATCAATTAAGAATAACTCACATTTTTTTAGAACATTTGAACCAGATTTTATTCCTAAATGTTCATGTTGATGAAAAACCTCAGTGGCATATCATCCTCTACATTGGTCCTACATTGGCTCAATGTAAAATACAACATTGATCCAACAGATATCCAGCCTAGTGTCAGTGAGCAAATTGATGCAACATATATCCTACATTGGCCCTACATTTGCCCAACATGTCACACAACATTGCTCCAACATCTGTCCAACGTAGTTCCAATGAGCAAATTGAGTTGGTCCAACATTGGATACCAACGTTGGAACAACGTTGTTATCCAATGTTGGTCCAATGTATCTCCAACCTGTGATGCTGGCTGGGTTGGCCCTACAGTTAATATACCACACATGTTAATACGATATCTATATTATATTTGTTACAAAATGTGCATGGTTGATACAGTAGGAATAGGCACCTTAAGCTAGTGCAGTAACAAATTCAACAACTATGCCCTTTGTTCCATATATTCCGTGAAATCCTCCATAGACAAATTGGGGCTGTGGTCTGCAGGATTGCGATGCCCCTTGAATTACTTTGAAGGAGATTTTACATTTTATTAATATAAACATTCAATAAAAAAGGAACTTAAATCGTATTTATGGCAAATTGTTTTTATAAAGACATCCCACGGGAAATTATATTTCAGATACAGAAGACATGTTGCTATATAAAACCAAGAGTAATTTTGAATACTTTACTGCAAATTATTTGCTTCCTAAGTAACTTATGGACCCTTAGCAGTTTTGAATATTGAACAAGAAGGATTACCATGTTATGGAAGCATGATTTTTGTCACTGCAAATGTAACATTGTTTTGTACGTACACGAGTTTATATCATCGCTATATGCCACCTGACAAACAGAATCAATTTTAAAACACTTTAAAGCAAGAGTGAATTAGCTAACACCATTCTATTTTTATTATTTTATAAATGGAAGTACAGGTGCAATATATAAAAACATTAATGAGAAAGCTAGCCGAATTGTGACTGCAGTAACATTTTTCACCTGAAAAATTCCTGGCTCAAGGATTACATATCGGGTCTTAAATGTGTCGCCAAACAAATCTGACACGTGAATACGATTGTCATAATATTTAATTTATGAATAAGATAATGGAATATTTCAGATACATTCAATGTGGCTATGAATCCTCTTTTAATGCACTCAGTGCAGAATTCCAAATAGTATATAAGGAACATTATCATTTATCGAACGCCTGTAAATTTCTTCGGTTTTACTTGATAGAATCATTGTTTTTTTCGGTGTAATACTGCTTAGTCCTCTGTTCAGAACCTATTCATTAAGCTTCTCCGTTAATGTTACTACTAAAGGACTCCGTAATGCTTTTGGATATCATGGTGCAAGTTATTTTATAATACGTAAAATACATGAATAATTGCACGGATGAAATCTACTGGCCCGTAGTCCACATCTCATGAGTCTGTTTCCAGTTTCCTGTAGCTTCGTCCTTAATAAAAACACCCAAAGTCCTGAAACAATGAAACTGATTACCTTAAAATATTATGGCTCATTCTCTTTAGATATTATCAATCATTTGCGAGGATTGAAAGGGACAATCGGCATTATCACTCAGGACCTTAAAGGGAGATTCTATGACAGTTTAATCTGCTTGACGAAATTATGCCATAATGGGAGTTTTATCTGCTGGTCCAGGTAATGACAGTTACAATAACACAATGATTTGACTCACAGTCATTTTTGTATCAAAAGTGAAGACCAATATTATAAAACAAATTGGATATATATTATTCCCATAACACTATATGAAAGTCTTTCGTTTCAACAGAACTTTATATTGATGTTAGCTATACTCTTGTTACAATATGGCGATTCAGAGGCAACAATTTTTGTTTTATTTCTGGACAACAGTTTTCTAAAGAAGTGATAGTATCTTCAATATTTGTATATACTAATGCGTTGATACTCACTTCCCTTTCTGCACTTGATCTCCCGTCGAGTTATTAAAGGCAAAGTCGGCATGATAAACTGCCATGCTGCCATACACTTTGACCTCTTGGTTTGTATGCTTGGCCTCCGTGATTCCCCTCTCGTGTACCTCTTGTGTCAGTTTCATTATATTGTCTTTGAATACAGATGCGACATTTAGATCAAATAAGCATAATCAATCCAGGTAAAATTATATCGCAGCTTCTTAACAGGAATATAAAATACGGTCTGTTTACTCTACTTAATAAACAATGATACATAATAATTATAGTCGAGTCTAGTAAAACATTTAATTATAAATAAAATAAGGTATAAATATTGCTTTTCATATTTTAATTTAACATATGTCTTTAAATTAACTATTAATAATTTATAAAAAAAACTAACTTTGTATAAGATACAATATCTAATGCTAACTTTTGTTGTGTAGACGTAGATATATCTACCTTATTTCTACTTGTGTATTTACAATAAATAAATCAGGGTTTCAGCACCGAAATAATTTGCAGAAATAAAAGCATATCGTTGCTTTAATCAGTCAGATTTTATAAAAGAATATACCAAAAAAGCAATTTCGTGTATATAAACATAATTTACCGTTGCTAATATTATTTTTTCATGAATACTCCAGATGAAGTATGAAGGATATATACCTCTATCAGCGTTAATGTTCACTATAATCGAATAAGGAATATAAATTTATTTACCAACGCCTTTAATTGACGGTCCTTCAGGCGGAATGATGGAAATATCATCATGGAAAATTTGCCGACAGGCCTGAAAATCCTCCTTTTTATAGCTATCCAGAAATGACTGTATCGTTTCTTTTACTCTTTCTCCCTCACCTGTGCAGAACAAATATACTATCAAATATATATATAGAGAGAGAAAGATCAGAGAATTTGAGGGAAATTTAAAATGGTATGAATGATATGGGTTGACAAATGTTGTTTATTTGTTACACCCACCTGACATTTTTATTGAAGATGTGTTCGGATATCCTGTGTTCAATAGAGGATTTAGTGCTGAAGCAGTTAACCCAGATACAATACGCCTCGGCAATGGTTAGATTATCCAATGGGACGCACACACTGCTGACCTTTGACCCATGTACATAATGTAGCATACATTCTAATATTAAGTTATTTTACACATGTTATAGTTATAAATAAAGTTTGAGTAACAGATGTTACGGTGTACACGTGTTCATTCTCATATTAATGTTAATTAATCCATTTCTATAGTGAAAGTGAGTTGGCATATGACAAATGCGTTATACACATGACAAAATCTCGAAATGAACAAAGCTCTTTGCAGTGAAGGGGCCTAGACGGCCGAGCGGTACCGCCCGGCACTCTCAGCTGAAGACCCGGGTTCGATCCCAGGTGTTGCCATAGGAGTGGGTTGTAGTGGCCGGCCCGAGTTTGGTGGTTCTCTCCGGGTTTTTACAGCTTCCTCCACCTTTCTCACTACACTGGCGTATTTGTATCTACTGTGAACTCGCCGTGAAGCCCGGACCTTCCATTACAGATTCGAAATGTCAAACTTCTGGTCGAGGACAAAGCTTCACAAATATCGATGACAATTCGCTTTTTTTTAATTTTGCATTATTTTTTTAAAGATATTTTGGATATTAAAGCTTAAACGTTAGAAAATGTTTTGTTTATCCAGGAGGGCGGCCTCGGCCCCTGCGCTCTTGACCTTTGCACACGGGCCGCATATTTCGTCAAGTTTATGACGTCATAGTTACCGTACCAAATAAGGCCACCACGCCGATTCTTTCTGAACGAGTGCATGCATGTATAAGAAATCTGAGTGAAAAAAAGAATGCATCCGAGTGTTTCACCATTAAACAAAATTATATCGTTTAGCCCTTTACTGGCATAAACCAAGATATTATTTAAAAATACCGGAACAGGTTTTAACATTTCCACAGTGCATAAAACTACAGCTGTCAGGTTTGAATATGTAAAAATATACGCCTAAATATTAATTCGTCAGTGCTTGCAAATAAGTCTGTAATGAGCGATAGGATGGAACGTTGATTATTTATGTATGTTTGTATTTGGAAAGTGGCAAAAAATATTTAGCACGGTGCCCATTCGCTTCCGAATCCGCACAGGTAGTACAACACTTAAATGTTCATATTCATCACCAGTATGTTTCATCAACAGTCACCTGACATGTCCTAAGGGTAATAGTGAAAAACTAAGACCTGAACTTACTAAGGATCAAATTTAGGGAAAGATTTGTTTATTTTTCAACGGATTAGATAAAATTATGAATAAATATTATTATTGTGCTCTCCCTGTTCAAAAAGAATATAATTATTGCAGTAAATTTTAATATGATATAAACAATGTTTAATGCATATTAGCCCCTGGCGGTTCGGTGACCGAGCGACATCTATGTATATACCGGTATCGTGTATTCTGCTGAAGCATTGGTGAATATAATTTTGAAAAAATATATACCTCTGGTGTCAGTTTCAATATATTCTCTTTGAATACAGTGCAACATTTAGATAAAATAAGCTCTAGTTTAATGTAAATCAAATTACTTTCAGGAAAAGGGTTTAGGAGATGAGAGTGTTCTTATGTATGAAGTCATTCGTGATCTGGATGTGTCTACACTCTTGATTCGACTGGCTTGATTGAATAAGTGAAGAATGTCTTGCTACATTAAGGAGAACATTCAACCACAATCTTATATATACACGTTATATACTATATACACTCTATATACTTAGCCACTATGCCACTGCGTGTTTCGAACCGTGAACACTGAACTCAGTCAAGGGACTTCTTATCTCCTAAATAAACTAAATCAATAAAAATCATTGAGTTATTCTATGTATATAAAATACATATTTGAATATTTTAAAGTATTACTATTCTACTCACCTGACATGGTTATCTCGTCAATCAGGGCTCTCAGATCTTATGTTGTACGGGCGACACAGGGATCAGACTTGCTGAGTATGCGTACACTGTTTTTTGCTTGGGCGGTTACAAACAAAGTAGGACATATGGTCGTATCGAGTGAACGAGGTCACCTATATTTTTACGTGATTTATATTACAAGCTGGCAGACACAAAGTGGCGGATCCAGACGGGGGCGTCCGGATGAGCTGTAACTTCATTTCTTTCTATTTCTTTTCCTATTTATTCCTAATTTATTTTCATTGTTCAAATTTTTTTTATTCATTAGCAATAAAATTATTCAGTAACCCAGCCTACTACTTTCTTATTCATAAGTTGCGGATATTAATTAAAAGCTGTGTGATTTGCTCTATTCAGACAGCATCCGAGTGTTTCTTTAATGAAAGAGGGAGTCTTTTCGTTAATACACTCTGCTGGGTTAATAATACGGAGGCGTGGTTTTGGTTTGGGCCGACCGTGAAAATATCCCATAGCTGCTCTACTGATACCGGTACCTATACTCACGATCTGTTCTCTTGTGTCCGAGTTCTGTGCACTGCCTAGGCTACAGAAGCAAGAAAAATGCAAAGTTTAATAAAAGTCTTCAATAAAAAAAACAATTGGAGAAATATTATTACATGTATTAAATACTGAACCTTCAACAGTTTGGCTACATTATGTTAAAAAATTGAAAGAAAATATATTTTTTTGTATAGGTGTCTATAAATATCCTGTTTACATATATATTTAAACAGTCTCTCTCTCTCTCTCTCTCTCTCTCTCTCTCTCTCTCTCTATATATATATATATATATATATATATATATATATTCCTAAAGTGGTACTTAAGGTGACACCTTAAGCCATATATTGCGAATCAACAGCATACTTAGGGCAACAATTTATTGGAAACAAAATATAAAGTCTGATAAGGCTTAAACCTTAGAAATTCTTCCATATGTATAATCTGCACTGTCCTATTTTGGCCATTATGCCGACAGTTTAGTTTTTCCAAGATAATTGTCGCACCTGCCCCGAGTGGAGGGGTTCGGCTACAAAGACAACGACAGATGTGGAGACGTAAGCCGTTTTATTCGCCTGAAAAATGTACAGGAACACGTACTGTTTACGGCATGGAAGGAGCTGGTCTCTTGTAAGACGAGTAATACATAAACAGTTATAAATTAAATAAATTAAATCAATAGGAGATTGACAATATGTTTATGCCATTTCTATCTCATGCTATGTCTACACCTGCATATAATGTGAACATCGTACAATATGACATGTATTCCTAGATATTCAATATAAAACTAATATACGATTATGAAGGGAGAGTGGTTCTACAATATACACTGTTGCATGGAGGTTATAGGCCATGCTACTCTAGCGGAGTGATTTTAAATCGTGGACTATATTTCTGGTTCACCTATGTACGGTTAAGTATGTCAGACACTGAACGATATTTCTATTTGGCCTTAATTTGTACTTGTATCTATGCGAGTAGGCCTGATCAACACGGCCCTAGCTTATGTTAGCGCACGTGTACTGAGAACTTCGGTGCGCCCGCCTTTTCTGGCCAAGCAGCTGGGCTGAAATGTATTCCGCCGCACATATCTAGGTTGATTAATGCAAACTAATTATCTAAATCTGCGGTCGAGACATGTAAGAATTTGAACCTGCGAATGGATTAGAGGGTGGTTTTATCACAGTAACGATCCGTTGAGCTTTGGGTTGGTTTAGGGGGAGGAACTATTTCGCTCGGATGGACAGAGTTCTTGGTAAAGTAGTGCTCCGTTCAGACGGAACTTCAATTTCAGGGGTTCAGCGGTGAGTAAACCTTTTCACTAATTTAGATCCATTTGTGAAGTAGAATGTCAAAGTCTAACGTTTTGGGAAGTTACACATGAGCGTGGAGGTCATACATGACATTCTTTTTAGGGCGATTGCCCTATACATATATATACAGGCTATTATATGTAGCATTATCTGAGTAGGGTGTCATGGGACCGGGTAACCACAGAGCCATCCGTAGTGATGCAAGCTGAACTCCCGACCCCCAGCTAAAAACCGGGTCTTTTGTGGCCGGTTCCTGCCGTCAGGACACGTTGTATGGTGGGAGCACCGTAGCGAGACCCCAGAGTAATGACTACTCTGGGGCCCGCTTCGAAGCTTCAGACCAGCTCCTTCCATGCCGTAAACAGTACGTGTTCCTGTACATTTTTCAGGTAGGAACAAGTTTATCATTTATTACTTTCCCATACTCGTATCATTTACAGTGTGTGTAGCATTTGTTAAAGTATTTAAACATAGTATATATTTTTGTATATTTGTATATTTACAGAAGTGTATTATTTTCATTTCTAGTTCAGTGGTATTTTTACACGCAGTATTCCAGGCAGAAAACGTATTAAATTAGGTAATACTTACCTATTGCCTTTGTGGCAGCTCTGCTGCTTGTGCCCGGCTAGTTCAGTCGGTGGGGCATGAGACTCTTTAAAACTCCGTGTCGTGGCCTGTTGGCCCATGAAAAGGGCCTAAATGAGAGATTTATAGGTCCCGATATACCGTCAGGTTAGACACAGGGTCAGAGTATAGACGTTTATTAGTGAAGTCGTATATTTTATCAAACAGGTATTTCATATATTGAACATATGTACGTCGTAGCAAGGTAATTAATGAACACGTGTATATTTTTACCAACAAGTATTTATTAAAGGAATAAGTGTAAACATTAACCATTAAAGAAACAAAGACAAAAGCTACATCTCGGGACGCAATAAAGCATATTTAATAGTGCTCCCTACATGTTCATAGTGTTCTTAAACGCGGCGGCATTTAAATATGCTCTGCTAACGCAAGGGCCCAATAATGTGTAGTTCGTTGTGTAAATAATATGTAAGCATGAGCATAATGTTACCATGTGACAGAGCTGCTCTAATTCAAGTACGACAATGTGGTCACCTGTGGTTATAAGAAAATAACCCGTCACCTGGTAAGGTGAGACCACGTGGATAGCTTAAAGAAATATACAGGGTAGAAAGGATATAATCCCACGTGGTCAGATAAAATAAGACCACGTGGTTAATTAGAACCCACAAATCCAGGGTAGAGTATAGACCACGTGCATACATGTGAATATTATTCAGGGTAGATAACATGTAAATGAATACAGTACCACGTGGCCGGTTGAGACCATGTGCCTATAAGTGTATTATAATCTATAAGTAATTATAACCCTATAAGTAAATTTATTTGATTTGAAGTTTTAAGTTTTTAAAGTTTATAAAAAATGATTTTTCCTTAACTATCACTTTTTTTCTCGTTACATAATACATGTTTCATCAGTATATATTCGGGGAACTCCTGTCACAGAGTACGCCTGGTGTTATCGTCTTACAAATTTGCCTCACTCCTGCAGAAGATATTCTATAGCCTATTTGTGAAAGAAAATACGATATACATTTCTCGCGAATATACTGGTATACACAAATTTGTAACCCTGTACAGTTGCGCCCACTGGTGAAACGGGATGGCACTAAAAAATTGAGACCTGCATAGGCGTATTTCGCCACGAGGTGCTACATGTTATCGGTTTCATAAATAAATATATATATATATATATATATATATATATATATATATATATATTATTGTTTTATATATATATATATATATTAGTTATTGTTGCAAGACATAAAAATGAAAAAAAGGGGGGGGGAGGAATTTGTTAAGAATCTGGCCCGTTTGTCCGCTCAGTCAAACTACAAGGATTCGCATAAATTGTTGTTAGGAAGTCCCGTATTTCACATTGCTTATACTGGTGTTTATTATATTAAAGGAGGAGGGGCCCGGGGAACTTTTTGTGTTCAACAGGAGACAGGGAGTAAAATGCCCGATGACAGTGATGACAACGCCTTGTACTAAGTTGTAAACCTATTATCGCTCAGGGATGCACTGGACTACCGACACACAATACTGTCAACAGGGTCAACAGTGACTCACTGACTGTGCCTAAACTGCTTAAGGTATTGAGATAAGTATTTTCAATTATTGTTTTTATCGTAGGTGTACAATTATCCTCGCATCAGCCCCCCCCCCCCCTCCCCGCACCCAAACCAATGATATACCTTACCGGCGGTACATTGCTCAGCTTTACAAAATATTCAACTATTTCCCAGCCTAGAAATATTACAAATGTTAAGGACATGGGCATTTTGCCATCTGTGGTATCTGCTTAAAGTGAATTATATGTTTCAATTGTGCATGTGCAGCCTTCCATCTCCCAGGACACAATTAACTGAAATATACAATTAAGCATCTCTAGCTTGACATCACAAGCCAACTAAATACATTAAAAGGTATTAATAACATAAAGGGTGATTTAGGCTGCCAAATCGACCTTATCTGCTGCCAGCGCTGAGGGGCAAGCATTTTGGCCACAAAAAGACTGAGCCACACTTTGGCCCCGACATTGGTCAGTCAACCATATCTGCCACACCTTGAGTAGAGGGACGTACACCATTTCGGCCACCGGGCTTCTTCATAGCTAGCCCCCATTTGTATTGGCCATGTAATCACAGTGGAAGCTCAGCCAGGTCAACTCAAACCTTTGTCAGCTCACACCATACCAACACACTCCGTACTAACTCACAATTAGGACAAGTCACACTCCAGTACACTCCACTTTTACCAACTCACACCTCAGCCATACCAACCCAAATCCCATGCACTCCATACCGGCTCACTCCGCTTTATTAACAGTCAATGTTAATAAAGAAATGGTTGGAAATTATACATTTTTATTGAATATTATAAAATTACAAAGATATAAAATAGAAAGTTGTACAGGTAAAACAATGTACAAAATCACAACAAAATAGACCTTGGCAAATATCTCAACTGTATGTATAGAGCTGTGTATATCAAGAAATGTGGTCGAATGCATCTGTACAAATATGAATAAATTGTTTGGAGATATAATAAAATGTTAAAATCAATTATTTCAAATGCAATAATGCACATATTTAATCATCTCTCTTCCATTTCCAACAGTGAAAGAAATGTCATGATGAAAGCAAATAGATAAAGATGAATGGGGTATTTCTCTTCTAGTATATAAAAAGTAATAAAAAGCAAAATATATAGCTTCTTGGAAAAACATCATGACCTATTCAAGATTATTATTATATAATATACAACTTTAAATATGAATATCATAAAGTTAAGAAAATAACAGAAAAAATTACTATTAAAGAGAATTAGAAGAGTGAAAGAAAAATTGATTGGATCAAAGAGAAAGAAGGTGATATGATGAGAGGGAGAGAAAAGGAGAGAGAGTGCATTAGAGAGTGAGCACTGAAGAGTTAGAGTGCAATTAAAATTTCATGAAGGTAGAAAGGACTATGAGATGAGAGATAAAGAGAGAAAGAAAATGTGAATGGATGAGATAGAGAGAACAGAGAGAATTAGAGAAGGCGAGTGAAAATTGTTATGAGAAAATAAGGAAAGGCTATTGGAAAATGAAGTCATTAGATGAGAGAGAGAAAAAAGAAGAGTAATCAAAAGTAAAAGAAAACTTAATTGGATTAGAGAGAGGGAGTGAGAGATAGGGAGGGAGGGAAAGACCTAAAATGTTTCCTATTAATATTATAATCGGTCCAAAACAATTTTTTTTTAATAGGACTACCCAAGAAACCAATAAAATTCAGAATAAGTGTGCTTGGCCTTAAGTGACTCATTCAGTGCAGGCCTGGAGAGAAGATGTTAAAGTAAACATTATCAAATCGCACATGTTTTTCAAATAATGGTGTGAATAGCGAAATGAAGTATTTATTTATGTACATTTTAGCAGGTTATACCAAGGGACAGCTTAATGGTGGGAAGTCAATTGTGAGGGGTGAAAAATTTAAACTGTCATAATATATGTTCCCTTTGATTGGACAGAGTTACATTTGCAAAGCTGATTATGATTAGAAAACAGTATTTCTCAAGCCCACCCAACAGAACGTCTCAACCTCACTCTCTCTGTCTTCCTTTCTCTGAAGCATTATCACTCTCATTCTCTCTCTCTCCCTCCCTTTAAGTCTCTCTTTCTCATAATCATTATCATTCTCTCTCTCTTAATCTCTCTATCATTCATTAATTACCTTTCTCATGCACACGCTATCCAATATACTTATTCTCTCTCTGTCTTTCTCTCAATCATGATCTCTCTCTCACTCAGTTAATCTCTCATTCTCTCAATCATTATTCCCCCCCCCCCCTCTCTCTCCCTCAATAATTCATTATCTTTCTCATGCACACATTATCCACCATCCTCCCTCCCCTCTCTCTCTGATTCTCTTCTCTCAACCATTATCATTCTCTCTCTCTCTTTCTCTTTCTCTCTCTCTCTCTCTCCCTCTTTCTTAGTCTTTTTTTTTCAAAAAATCCTTCTCTTTCTATCTAAGAGACTTATTCATTCATTCAATCATTCTCATCCACACATCATGCATCTATCATGACCCTCCATCTATCTCTCTCTTCTCTCTATTCCTCTTTTCTCATGTTCTCTCTCAAAGTCTCTCTTTCTTCCAATCGTTATTACTCTCTCTCAGTCTGTTTTTTCCTTAATCATTCCCATTCTGTCTCTCCTCTCTCCTTCCTTCTCTCTCTCTCTCTCTCTCTCAGAATCTCTTCTCAAAATCTTCCCTCTTTCTCTCAGTCATTCATACTCTCTATCAATATCAAACTCACTCTCATTAGCATTCTCAATCTCTCTGTTTCTCTCTCTGTCTCTGTCTCTCTCTTATTTTCTCTCTCATTCATCCATTTTCTCTTGCATACACTATCCATTACCCCCCCCCCCTCCTCTCTGTGTCTCTCTTTTCTCAATCACTTCATTCTTATTCTCTCTCTCAATCTTTATCTCTCCCTCTTTCTCACAGCCTTTCTATGAAAAATTCATTCTCTCTTTCTCTACGCACACTGTCCAACATCCTCTCTTTCTCCTAGTCATTCTCTCAATCATTCCTGTTATCTCTCTCCTCTCTCCTTCTCTCTCTCTCTGCCTCTCTCCCTCTCTGTATCTCTCTTAATAATTCTTTTAATCTAGCACCCATTGTCTCTCTCCCTCTCGCTCAGACGTGGCCCATATAACCTGAGTCTTACCAACATTGGCTCTAAATAACCAAAAAGGCTTAATTAGACGTATTGATCAGGACATATGGTAATATTCTCTGAGGAAATACAGCAAAAATATTCCTTGCACACCGGAAACCATTTACTTTCTTGCTCAAAATTGTTTTTCTCATTAAAGACTTCCTACAACAAACTTATTATTAATTGAAAATCATATAACTTATATACCATTTCGTGCACATAATATGATTTATCCTGCTAAGGATTTATTTTCGTCTTGTCCACAATATTCTGTTATCCATTAGTGATTCTCTGTTGCCAAGGACTTCTAAAAATTTGTGAGCTGATAGTGATATCACAATGAAGTCACACAGCGAACACAAAGTAAGCTATTCCATGGAAGGAAAAAACTCAGTACTATAATTTTATAATGTTTTTTTTTAAACACCTCTCTCACTCCGGCGGGGGTGTTGAAAAAAGATAAGACGTCAAATACTTTAACAGAATATGTGACGCACCTTAAATGATATGTTCAAGTGTAATATTGTAAAATATAATCTACCTTTATATATATATAAACATAAGCTGAAAAGAAACATATGGAAAAATGGTAATAAAAAAATTGATTTTGTGTATTAATTCTGCTAAAACAGATCAAATTGCATAGAGCCATATAGATTACTGCATATACCTTTCGGCAAACTCTTCCGTAACTGTATTTAACAGTTTCAAAATTTCGTAAGTACTACTTGATCTTGTGACACTGGCACTTTTACCTCACTTATTCTAACGTTGGTGTGGATTCGCCTAAAAGATGCCATGAGCCTTTTTTCTGTAACTTTTTGTTTTAAATGTTTGTCTTGTTATGCATCTCTTACATTTACTTGTACATTAAACTTGTATAAAACTTTATATGAAACTCGTTTCTCACAAGGTTATTTTTTTCTTTACCTAAACAAAAACGGACTTATTTAATGCATATTCATTTAAGTCCGTCCGAGAAATCGGAATGTGCACCCTTGCGTGTCAATTTGACCATTATTTACAACAAGTGTGAATCTCTGTGCAAACAGTTAAATTAGTAATACTTATTGTCAAATTCCATTAAAGTCACTGTTTATACCGGCTCATGTACAATGTGCAACTAAATCATGTTATACAGGTACTTGCCTGCCATAGAGAAATGTGGAAATCCAGGAAATGACCGGGAAACATAACAAAAACAACAGTGTTAATAGATTACATAACAAGTACTCAGCTGCTCTTTATGAAACAATACTATACTCAGTCGCTCTGCCAAAGACTAGTACACACCTCCAGTCTTCTTTTGTTTTGAGTTGCTGAGCGATGCATGTAATTATTGATAGACCATAAATAAGGACAACAAGCACGATTTACAACCTGCGCTAAAATTACTTTTCCAGGTTTTTTTATTGAGACATTATTAATGCGTATGTGAGACTGGAAACCAGCAACATTTATTTGTATAATGCAACGAGTATCACAGAATGTTCTGTTCATGTACATACTAGCTTTTAGTAAAGCCTTTCCAAGTTAATATATACGATTGGTGCTGTTTTAGTCCTGATGGAATGAATATTCATGGAACTCTTATTAAAGACTATAAATACATTTTAATTAAACTATTTTTCACTGTGATGGACAAAGGTATTTCGAAGTTCTTGGTGAAATTATACTCGGTTTGCATATTTCGCCGCTACGTTTCCACAACAGTTAGCATTCTTAAATTGTATTCATAATATCCCTGTACATTTCTGAGCTCTATGAGAATTTAACTTCTTCGCAATATATTCAAGTTTTCGTTTATCGGAATGACCAAACATTCATTTCTGGATATCAAATCTATTTCTGCTTTTCTTTTACATCTTACGAATGTGGAAGACAGACATTAAGAATTTTTAACCGAACAGTTTACGTATTTATCTCGAAGATATAGGCACTGAAATTGGTGTCTGGAATGCAGAGGAATAAGAGCTAATGGAAGAATTGCTCAGTTGACCTGGCGTAATGTTCAGCCCTTAATCAGTATTTAATCTACATTATTTGTCTGAACGTGAAATACCTTTTGATTAGTATCAAACAAGATCAGGTTTCACGAAATCCGGTTTAAAATAACTGATAAAATGTCTGTTTACCATGTACTCCATTTATAAGCATCCCTTGTAACAATGCATGCCTAAAGCATGTGACCAAAGAACTGCGACTTAGGTATTGTATTGCATATACCAGTAGGGAATATAACCAGATGATTATTTTGATAATTTGTTGTACTTTAATATGAAGTATCAAGTTTAGATATTTACGCGAGAACTTTGGTTTAAAACACACGTGTCTCATTTGCTGTTAATTTCAAAGCCGTTCAGTAGTGAGAGAGCACATGTGCCCCATTTAATGTTATTCTCTGTTCAGAAATTCCATGTGAGACGTCTCTGTTTGGCGCTCTCTAAAGTATCGAGGGCTTGTTGAAAATTTCTTTTTGTCTCTGGAGGCGTATCCTGTAATTGACGGTAGGGATTGGTGAGTAGCTTGAAGACGAGCACATATCAGTCGTGAGGATGGCGTTTTCGGGAGAAGTGCCCGAGCAGCGTAGCAGTGATAGGTATATAGACCTACGACGTACTATATATATATATGAAAGTACTGTAAACACAACACAAACCACTTAGTGAGACGAACAGTCTTACATCCCGGTATTATGTGTGTGCGTTGGTTTTTTGCCCAAAGACACAGTAAAGAAAGAACTTTGCCGTGTACTGTCATTAACTGACTCAGTGTTTATTTTTGTGATTTCACCAGTTTTTTGTGCATGTGGACCGTCTATCCAGAGAATTTAAGTAGCTTTTTTCTTTGTTAACACGTCTTATTCCTTTTATTGGAGTGTACGTATACAAGAGTTCAGCCACTTGGTTTGACAGTTAAACGAACCTGACATTCACATGTTTACCGGTGTGACAAAGAATATAACCAATTTCAGAATATGAACATAATAAACGTGTGCCCAAAAGAAACCCTTCAAACCAACACTACTGATTAAAGAATATTTCTTTTACGCCTCATGACATATGGTGTGGTTTCTTGATTTTATGGGTAATAAATATTTACACATCGTTAGCGCGATCAAGCTTTCTATCTGATTTATTAATCGAAAAAGTTGTTTTGTTGGTCAAGTACAGCTGTAATGCTTCAACACTCTGGTATACCTATTTTGTTACTGATCAGAAGAAAAGGCAGAGTTGCTTTATTGTCAATATAATTTTATCTAAGATCGTGCCAGGTATTCTTATATGCTGCTTGGATTATGGAAAACCATCATTAACTCAAGCCTGTGTCTCTATATTCAGTTTGTTGACACTCCTATGTGTGTTTGGTTTGGGGGTTGGTGTTTCACAACGGTACTTAACATAACCTGACACTTCTCAAATACATACTTGAAACAGAGACAGAGAAAATGCTCTGTTACTGTAAATATAATTCACTGTACATAGTCGACATGGTGGGGGCTTGTCGGACAAAATCTCTGACTCCAGGAAACTACGTCGCCAACGCTGTAGAATCTGCAAAAATGATTCTTACGACGGAAGCTATAACCGTGTATGTGCATTCAGATATACTTATAATGGCCCCGCTCAAAGCAATGTCCATTAGTGATCGCTTTGTTCGGACCTCAAGACGTCCATCCGTTAGTAAACGTTGCCTCAAACAAAATACTTTTGATCTTTTTAAAATTTACAGGTATTTTTATTATAAATCGTCCGCTCCTGTATATTGAATTACAGACCCATCCTGAAATCAACGTGGAGTCCAGAGCAACACCGTCGATAATCAGTTCACGAATATTATCTTAAATAGAATATAATCGACCTTTCTGTGATTCATAGGGGTGACTTGTGTACTGTCTATAAGGGCTACACGTCTATCGAAGGCCTGTCAGAGCATAATCTGTGAATTTTTTTCGAGGGGTTATGTCTTAAAGAGAAATTAACAGGAATACTTGGTGCCTATGAGGGCTCAAGCTCTTACTGTGGTGCCACCTAGAAGCCAATATGGTCACAAGAGAATATTTATCGCAGACAGAACATGTTTGATCTTTCTCAAATTCATAGGGATGAGTTGTGTCTATAGTGTAATAAAAATAATTATGTGTAATAGTGTGATCATGTACAAGTAATACCGAAATGAAAAACCATGTGAAAAATTACTTTGTTTTCTTTTCATATATACGTCCAATATAGCAATTATCGCGTCTTAGGGGAAAGTGCGACTTAATAACCGCAACAGATTTATACCCAGAAAAATAAATTTGACTGTTACATCATTAACAGGAACAATCGTTTTCATGATGCAGTTAATTGTTACGATTATTTGAATAAACAACTATCCTAACAGTACAATTTAATTTCTTCGCTTGTTTATAACTAATTACTTAGGGGAACAAAAGCAGGTGCACAAAAAAACGGTCTTTGACATCAAATATATAAATTATCTTAAGATGATATATAAATTATCATATTATCATTTTCAAAAGTAAAAAAGTGCTTGATGATTAAGTTTCATTTCCAGTTTAAACTTAAAACTCTACCACCAACCTAAAATCTAGTTCACATAATGTATTTGTCTTGAACATGTTCCGACAGGGTTGTTTAAATGGATACTTGGTTTTATAATACATAGGGGCCAGCAGAAATACTGTATAGGTGTTGGTTTCAGCTCTACATTCAATATATATATATATATATATATATATATATATATATATGCATATATTATATATTTGCATCTTTAAATGAACCGGTTGGCGTTATAACCATAAATGAGAGATAAATACATAAAACAACTTAACCTGATATATATAAATTCATTTATAATTAACAGGATTAAAGATCGACACGATTCAATCAACCTTCTCGATCGCATAAAAAAACAACTAGCTTAATGTAACAATTAACCTTTTTCCCGGGTTTTATTACTTCTTTAATCAAGAACAATAGAGTAACGTATAAACGAGCACAAAAATAGATATTTAATTATAATATAGCTTAATAAAGATGTGTTGTATGATTCATCTTCATTTTGTGTTAACACCTAAAACGATACCACCATGCAATGTAACATTTAGAATATCCCATTGTATTTGTCTTTAACGTGGTAGGACCAGGGAAAGTCACGTTGATGTATCATTTTATAATATATGTGGTGTTAGTTCTTGGTCTCCCCTCTGCCCTTGATGCTTACACGGATGACAAAGGTAACATGATTAAAAATCTATTTAAAACTTCACATAAAAGCGAGTTTTTTAAATGTTTAAAAAAAGCTGCTGTCTAGGGTATACACTTTACAAACAGCTTATTATCAGTCATTCGTTTAGGTGATGAACATATTTAGTTTCATGTTCATTGATTCTTTGTTGCATGGAAGGTGATTAAGGCAAGGTGATATATAAGCCAGACATGATAATTTCTATACTAGGAGACAGCTTACGGAACCACTGGTCTTTAAACCGAGGCTCACATGTTTGGATTAAGGAGACCAGCCATATCTGTCAAAAGGGCACACGGTGCTAATACGTAACAAATAAACCAATACTCTTTATTGTTTGTTTAAGGACAAAACAAGGTACCACGGCAAAAAAATATATGTGTTGTTGGTTTAATCTTTTCTTTCAATATATCCAGTACTGCATTTTTTTAATGAACTTGCTGGTAAATAAACAAAGAAGGAAATACCCACTTAAGACAATATAACCTCATATATATATTTATATATCAGTTAATTCAGACTAAACAAGAACAACGTTCTCCGTTATTCAATTAAATTGTTATGATCACTTGAATGAACAACTAGACGTGCAATACAAGTAAACTTTTCCACTGGTTTTATTATTTATTACATGCTTAATCAGGAACGGGGGGGGGGGGGGGGCAAATGATCGTGCAGAGAAACGGTCTTTGACATCAAAAACATGTTATTATATAAAACAATAATAATTTGCTGAATAATTCTGTTTCATTTTTATGTTTACACATAAAACGCCGAAACCATTCTAATCTGAGTAATTCACAATTATTGATTTTTTTTATACTGTATGTGGGGCTAGTAGTTGGTTACTGCTTTGTCCACGACGCTTACCCGGATAACAAAGGAAACATGATAAAATACCTACTAAAAGCCTTATATACAAGCAAGTAATAATGTCTTAACATTAGAGAAGTTAATAAGGGGGAAGTAAAGTAAACGGAGTGGATCAAGTGTTTCTTTTACAAACAGCTTATTGTCAGTCATTCGTTTAGATGATTAACAGATTAAGTGTCATGTTTATTGATTCTTTGTCGCATGGAAGTAGATTAAGGCAAGGTGATATATGAGCCAGACATGATCATTTATGTACTTGGAGACAGCTTACGGAACCACTTATCTTTAAACCGAGGCTTGCATGTTTGGATTAAGGAGAGCGGCCATATCTATCAAAAGGGCACACGGTGCTAATATGTAACAAAAAAATAATCTTTATTTTCGAATTGTTTGTTTAAGGACAAGATAAAGTACCATGGCCAAAAAAAATGTGTTGGTTGGTTTAATCTCTATTTTCAAAATATCGAGTACTGCATTTTTTAATGAACTGGCTGGCATATAAACATAGAAGGGATATACCTACATAAGACAATTTAATCTTATATATATCAGCTAATTCAGAATAAACAAGAACAAAGTTTCACCATTATTCAAGTAAATTGTTATGATCATTTGAAAAAAAAAACAGACGTGCAATACAAGTAAACTTTTCCACTGGTTTTATCATTTATTACATAAATCAGGAACGGGGGGTGGGGTGTGTGTGTGTGTGGGGGGGGGGGGGGGGTCAAATGATAGTGCACGGAAAAGATCATTTACATCGAAAATATAAGTTATCATATAAAACAATTATAATGTGCTGGATGATTCACTTTCATTTTGTGTTGACACATAAAAGCCGAAACCGATCTAAACTGTGTAATTCACAATTATTTAGCTATTTATACTGTATGTAGGGCTAGTAGTTGGTTGCTGCTTTGTCCACGACGCCTACCCGGATAACAAAGGAAACATGATAAAATACCTACTAATAACCTCGTATACAGGCAAGTAATAATGTCTTAACATTAGAGAAGTTAATGAGGGGGAAGTTATCTACACGGATTGGATCAAGTGTATGTATAAGCAAAACACATCTGTTCTGAATAATCGCTCTATATGTTTAAAAAGAATGTTTTTTATACCCAACCATTCCTAGCTGTCTGCAAGCATGTCTGTACTGAGTAGGTACTTGAGTTGTATAAATAAACATGTTTTAAAACCGAGGCCTGCATATTTGGATTTACAACATCCATGTCTATCACAAGGGCACATGCTGCACATTCAATCTTTAGCTAAATCATTTCTATTCATTATGGACTTATTTACTTTCTGTTAGGCCAATCCACGAAACCATGCCCCTTTATCATGTAAACTAAAACTCAAAAAATAATTTATTATGCATTACCAATACTAACCCAAGCCTGTAAAAGAAATCTAACGCATTGTTGGAAAATACAGAGCGTTTAGCAATTTTATGATTACTTAATGAGACATGAAAAAGGTAATTTATTTAAAGCCACCAATAAAGGTGATTCAAAAGTTGTCGCTCTCAAACACGTCTTTGTCCGTAAAATTTCAAAGCAACAGGTGCCTTCAGATTATGGTGTGCAAAAACAACTGGACAGGCCCCTTTCGTCTTTTGCCATACAGTATGCATTTCCTGCCACAGAAAGTGGTGGATTCAATATTAAATGATGAAGCTTGTGTGACTGAGGTTTAGAAAGAAACAATATCATTGAAAGTTGGTGTCCTAAGATATTATTGACATGGAATGTCGGTTAAATCTGGCTCTAGTTCATAAAATCTGTGATTGATCAATTTAATGATTCAATATTAATTTTATTGTTTTAATAAGATTATAAAATGTCAAGGGTCACAACGTATCTACATGCCGAAAAGTCTACCCTCATACAGGTATTCCAATAATGCTCTAAGCACGTTCATTTATGAACCATAAACCATACTGGTAATTGCTACCTCGATCCAACAATCGTAACAATCATTAATTTACCATTGACATGTAAATCCGACAAGTTAGGTTTACAACAAGAACTCTAGAATTGTATTCCCCTTACCTAAAGTCTCTTAATCATACCAGGCAATGGGAAATTATCAAGACGGAAAATATCTAATACGCAAGTTACTCTATACAAGGTTTTATACCAGGACCAGTATTTGTTATTCTTTGTGTGATCTAAAATGTCCTTAATTAACTCAATTAAATATGTTACATATGAAGATGAAACCAAAATGTACATTTGTACAGTGATTGCACTTAGAGATTCGGAGATAAAAATAAATATTACAGCAAGGTGTCAATCTGACGTGTAACTGGTTTGTTGTCAATCGATTGACGATTAATGTAGCCGAAACTAATACAATGTTATAAATAAGTGAAACGCGCGTGTATTGTGATAAACTAAACCTTCTGGTCGACAGTGTAGTTCTACAACATCTTTACGTATAAATACTATGATATAACTATTGCTGCCAACCTATATGTAAATGAATAATTGGATTACCCTTCCTATGCCCGAAATGGAGTACAAAAGATTACTTATTTTATTGAATATTTCCCAATATTCCCATTGATGTAACACAGTAGTTGAATATTCATTACAATGACTATTTCAACTGAGGGGAATACCTGGGACGAGGCACATTTCACTGGGCTGTAACCACTTGCACCAAACAAAATATGACATTAGCCTCTGAACGACAGGATAGCCATGCTCTGATCAATATAATGGAACAGTTTCAATTAGATTCAATGTGGCTTGGAATCCGTTATCTAACGCGCTCAGTTTGGAAATAGATTCGCCCGGGCATCAAATTTAGCTTCGCATAGACCAAAGTATTATTTTTTCTGTCGATTCGTAAGCTTTTAATTTTTTTTTATATATGTTTCTACTTCAGTCAAAATGTTGGTATTCCAAAATAGTTGCTCGATGCCGTGCGGTGTTCTCAGATGGAGATATTTTTATGCAGCAAACTGTTTCATGGAATTACCTGCACTTTGTTCTATCAAAGGTATCTAGTTTATTTTCTGAAAAGGCTTACATCTTCAAACGGCAAAATAACATGGCCTTCTAAAGTTTTATGTACTATCATATTATTTAAATACTATAGAAAAAAGAATGCGTTCGGTTATCTCACTTATCTAAAAGAGTAATTTATATCAACAGCTGAATAAGTACCCACAATAGCTTCATATTTTTCATGTTTATTATTTTGAATGTGCATCCGTTAAGCAGTTAAAAGTGAAAGAAGCTTCCTTGTCATGACATTTGAACATATTGATATATCCTAAAAACCAGGCGTATTTATAAGGTAAAAATACAAATATAAAAAAATCTATACATTTGTTTACAGTTTTTAACGCCTTCATCACTTTCAAAACTTTAACGGATTCTGCTCAATTTTCTATAAACGGATTGCTTTTTAATTTGTCATTTAGTATTTAACGTATCAGGTCATTTTTTTTTCTGATAACTTTCTTTAGTTCAGCTGCATCTATCAATAATTCTAACTGTGAGTCTTTTTTTCCATAGGTATCTGCCCAAAATATGCTGACCGGTGTATTTCGGGCCCGAAGAATATGTCACCTACCTGGCTTGGTATAACATCCGGCAAAAGTAACTGGTTTGGCGCATTTGAGAGTTGTCAAAAGATGGGTGGTGTTCTGGTTAACACTGACTTTGCTATAACCTACTGGGAACCTCACACAATTCCGGAAATGGAGGCGTGGATTGCTCTATCAAAGGGTGGCTGGTCCAAAAGGAGGTCCGTTGGTCACATTTTCGTAACACACTAGCATATACAGAAACATGGAATATTCCAATGGGGATACGTATTTATTTATAATTTTCTATTTACTCAAAAACACATGATATCTTCTTTGGAGCACTTTCGAATAGGTCTAACATTGCTAGTGTGAAGTTTATTAACCTCTCCCACACCGGTAACTGCAAGAACGGCCACTTTTTTACATTGAAAAAAAAGTACAGTTTTCCCCATGGTTTGCAACACCTTTTATCCATTACAGAAAATAAATACATTTTAATGAGTACATTGCGGTGAAATTTAGTAATTATCATTTTGTTCAAGCTAATTCACCATATTTCTTGATATTGATACATTTTACTATTCGTTTATGCTTTTATATGACGCAATTTGACATAATATTACTTGTGTGTCTGTTTTTTGTGTACAGATCATGTTCAGGTAACAAAAGATTATTGGGGGAAACATACAAGTTGGAGTGAGGATCAAGTGTGTACATACTTACAATTCCAGAAAAAAGGACCACCTGTATGGAAACCAATAAACTGTCGATCAAATATGCCTGCGGTATGCATTACAGGTAACAATTAAGGTTTTAATGTGTAGGGAATTAATAAAACATTGGTATTGCCGTATTCTATGAGAGCTTTGATTTTTTTACTCTTTATACCAGGTGGTGGGGTTCAGTTTTTTTCATATATCTAGATTTAGTTGGGAATTCCTTCACTTGTTTTATTAATTGAAAGTCAATAAATCCTTTCCAAATACCTTTCCAAACCCATTAATGGTGAAAACAGAAAAATTTCCGCATTATGCGTAAAGTTGAATCATTACGATTCATAAGTAAAACTGTCTCATCATTCGGTGTAAAATAATTATGCTATAATGTTTAGATGTACCACTTGATTAATAATCGTTGACCATTCAGATTTTCATTTAAACATTCAAAATGTATGTTTTACAGCAAAATGGTGACATAACTCAGACACACGGATTTTTGTGAAACGTGTTGCCAAGGATCCTCCGATTCCTGAACTTATTGATCTAATTTTCCTCTGTAACTATAATTTAGATCTTCTGAAGTAACATTTTGTTCACGAAATACCAGTATTTGTAATCATAAAATGTACCATGAAGGAATATAATAGACAGCGAATTTTATTACCAAACTCATTCGTTATATTCTTCAGGAATTGGAGCGGTTTATAATTGTATCCAAAATGACTTCCATGGAAAAAAGTGTTTGAACATTTCATCAAGTTCTTCTTAATATTCTTTACTGATTGGCAATTTCTGCTCTCCTTATATAAGCATTAAGCGATTGGTAAAATTGAAAGCAAGGAACGTTTAATTTGTAAAGCCTTTTTTTTCAGAATAAAAAATGACCACATCACTGGATCCAACGGACGTGTTATCTTCGTGCAACACAAGTAACTGTCTTTCATGTAGGTGGCATAAATGTTTACATCTGCATCAAAAGTGTTCGTTCCTCAAACCAAACACATGTAAAAAAATATCACCAAGGTATTTTCATTGACGGTACGTTGCTTTCATCCTCTTCTATTAAATTAACTAACGAAGAGTATCCACTGTTCTTTTGTCTGATGGAAACTGTAATCCATTAAAACCAACACTACAGCACTAGTCGATTATCTAATCGAAATGTTATTGCAGCTGAACAGACTACCACATCTTTTACCGGGCTGATGATTGGATTTGCCACTGGGCTTGTCATAATAGTTCTTGTGATACCAGGCGTAACGTACTGGTGTATACATCGGAGAAGACGGTAGGCGAAAGCAAGTAAATTCTGATAGAAGTAAGCAGGCTCATTTGAAGTTGCGGCCCGTAATGAAATGACGTTCGGTGTTTACTTGATAAATAAGCCCTTTTACTTGATAAATAAGCCTTCTAATTTATTTAAGATCTTCCTTTAAAAAATGTTTATATAAGTAATATATGTTTATTTCATTTGTTATTACACCGTTTACACAGTGCACATTGCTTTTCATTTTATTTTTTGGGGGTAATATAGGTCCTGTCAAGGTATTGTACAAGAGCCACATGCGACGCCAATGGCAACCGCTACAGGAACCATCGCAAGCAATCTCGAAGGGCACAGGTCAAACCTTTTTCAAGCATCATTGATTGCCCGCGGTGTATGTCAATATGCAGGTGCAGGATACTACGTGATCGATCCGGATTACGCAAGGTGGAGCACAGGGCGCCCTGTTGTTGAGGAAACGATACTTCCCTCCACCGGAAGGGTAAAGCCATGAAAAGCACCAGAATGGATTTGGTTTACGTTCACAACAAGAAGAAATAAAGAACTTGACTTGAATGGCAGTAATTTTCCAATTTTTTGTAGGGAGGTCCTAGGTAAATTTTATAGGAAACTAAAGTTGTGTCACTGAAGCCTATATTTTGCTCCCTATGGGCCGATAACATGATTTTGAGCACCAAGACAGACCGGGTAAAGATTGTATCCATTTTCCTTCGAACCCTCTATTGTAAAATGCTTGGAATCCTGGGCAGGTTTCCTATTAATTCTTAAATATTTATTTTCTGTCAATTTTTCACCATAGTTACATTAGCCATAGACTATTTCACAGACGATATATAACATCAATTAAAGAAATGAGCACCCAGTCAAATTTAGCTCATAGCACATGGACCACTTGTTTTCAAATGAAGTGGTCGTCTGTTAACACTTACAAATTGTCACTGTTGGACCTAGAATCTTCTTACTCAACAACCAGGGAGGTTCATAAAAAGTATACCTTGAAACCTGATATTAGGTCTCAGTTACCCATATTCTTTAAGTTTTTAGGCTCGTAAATACGCCAGAATAATTAAAAAATATATACAAATGCTGCAGTATCTGAATAACTGATCTATTGCTCGCCATAATTCCTTGCACGCATTTCCATCAATCATTGAATATTTCATCATTTCCTATAGACTTGTGGCACCAACTCGATATTTTTTTAACGCATTTTTCCATTTATTTTGGAGACTTTCACTCTGGGAGACATGTTGCCCATTGTTCAGTTATCCATAAATTCAGCTAACCGTGATGGCCTATGGAACACTCGTTTACGTTTAAGCACATTGTAAAATCAGTATCTTAAATTTGGCCAAACGTTTCATATAAACACTATTGATTTAATTTTCACAGTATGTATAAATAATGATTTAATCTAATAAAATCTGAAATTTGAAAATAAAAGCTCAAAAATGGGGCTAGAAATTGAATCCTTATTGCATTGACTTTCATTTCAAGTCTGCCCTGCCTTGGTAATCTTATCAGTAAAGCAACATTGGTTGAGCACCCCTATTGTTATAGGTGTTATACAGTAATTCTCATATCACCCATCCCTCCTCCTTCCTTACCCCCCCCCCCCTCCACACACAGCAATATTTATCGAGTGTAATGCAGTAATTGCTATTGTTTGAACTGTATTTTCTTAACTGTAAAGCTTTTTCCACTCATATATATAAACATTACGTGAGATGGTAATGCAAGGAGTAATCCAGGTATGTAGCTTCTTCAAAGAATTTGATTGTTTGTTTAGAAAATTTCAACGAACTATAATATAAGAAAACCCACCAGAAAGCATAATGAGGCAATATATGAGCTGGATTAATGAAAAATAAGGTTACAATTTAGAATCGGGAATTCGCGATAAAGTGTTATTTTAATATGTTTTTATCATTTTGCACATTTATAAAATATATACAGTAGAGCGCCGCTATTCCGAATGCCGAATTTAAAAAAAACGTTTTTCCGAAATTTGAAAATCGGAAACCAAAATATTTTTTTTAAGCATGTTAATATCTCAAATGATTTTCTTTGTAATTACGGTTGATGGAGCCTGCAACCAAGTGTTTAAGCCCAGTGGTGACCTTAATTAATTAGTTCTGGGCCGATGTTGTCGCCGGGCAAGGTCAGAAAACTACAGCTAGTTCTGCAACGCTAGGTTCCCCTTTTGCCCAGAAAGCGGTTGAGTAGTTTATCCGAGGGGCACTTTTGTGTTATCAACCATTATCTCGCTTTTACTCAAGCAAGCCTAGTTCGTCGGCTTGGGCTGGGTATCACACCAAATAACTGAGCAGTTTACTCGCATGGACATTGGTGAGGTATCATTTATACATCGCTTGTGCTCAAATAGGTCTATATGTGCGAGGACAAAGCATGCCGGTCGGGCCATACAGATAAGCAGTACATTTATAAAAACAATTGTGTCATCTACTAAACTCGCCGTTATTCAGCTTTTTCATCATTTCACTTCACTGTCAAGAAGAACACTACTGAAGCACAATCGTCTTGATGTCAATTGTCAGAGATATAGAGTCAAAGAAGAGAAAACCGATCGCTGTATGCCTTGATGACAAGGTGACAATCCTTGAGCGTCCAGACTGTGGTGACAAGCCTGCCATCATCCAGATGTTAAAAAATAAAGAGAACATTCTCAAGTCAGGAAGTTAATTATGCGACGTAGGCAAGGGTATTCAAATAGTTACATTAGATCTGAAAGTTATAGATTATCTTTACCAATCAAGCTCTGCAATACATACAATATTTTTATATGTCAGTTACGTAGGTCAAAAAGAAACAAGGTGTTCCCTAAGTAAAGTGGCGTTAAAATAATCACTAACTGTTGTACGAACTTGCCGCTTTATCCCAGACCGATTTTTTTCGAAAAATCATTTTTTTCCGAAAGAAGAGTTTGTCCCCTGACGTTTTCGGATCAATTGCGCTGTACTGTATATATTTTTTTGTAACAGATAAAATACATCGATGCATAATCCGAAGCTCTTTGGTCTTAATAAGGGATTGATTGTGGTGCATTTTAGAATAGTGAATCAACTAACATATTCAGATGTATATTTTGTATTGTAAATTTATAAAATCAAAAAACTTATAAAAAATATTTGATATAATAAAAAAATGAGGATCTAATGCAATAATTTGTTCCATTTTTTCTGCCTCATTAGAATGGGAAAATAGGTTTTTCAGCTTTGCTTGTTCATCTGTCTGTTAATTTTTTTAGAAAATATTTAATAATCATGAATCAAGGTTTAGCTAAGCTGACTGTCAGCCAACTTTGCTATAGTGATCGGTCAGCGTCCGTCTGTCCGTCCGTCCATACGTATGCCTGTCTGTCTGTTAGACTGGCATGTTTTGACATCGTTAGAAGTACGCATCTGAAACTCAGCATACTGTTAGATCTCCCAAAGAGCTACTACCGAACCCGAAATTAGGTCACTGTGACCTCATTTTTGTGATATTATAAAGAAAAAACTCCATATTTCGATATAAATCTATTGTTACTCTTTAAGATTGCATAATACCAAAACCACTTGTGTTGTTTTGCTCATATTTGGCATAAAGATTAATCAATATATTTCGTATGGACGTTTTCTAAATTAGGTATATATTGTGTAACCTTCTAGGAGTACTCGGCCATAGCATAAGATAAGATAAGAAAATCTATAGATTATTGCTATATATATATATATATATATATATATATATATATATATATATATATATATATATAATAAAATCATCACATACAATAGTATTTGGCTTGACTGGTTTGCTTAAACACATTAAACGGGAAATAATAAAATAAAATTGTGTATAGAAAAAAAGGACGAATGACTAAGAATATTTGACAATATCATTGTGCTGCAAGTGATTTATTTAATTCCCGAACGGCTGACGCGTATGTGCTAGTTTGGGTTCTTTTGGAATTGCCTGATAGCGACCTATAGCGAAGCCCCCGATTTCATTTTTTTAAACAAATAGTGTGCCGGATGACTATAGTCTTCTATAATGTTGTTTGCTTTCTTCAACAATCGTGTTTGAAATATGGAGTCAACTGTGGGTAAACCAACCCCAATGATCCTCTCAGCTGTTCTAACTACCCTCGAACGACGGTTCCTTTCTTCGACAGTGATACTGTCTCCCCATACAGTGACTGACAACGTCAGGACTCCCTGAATTACCGCCCAATAAAACTTTAATAAAATCGGTTGACTGAGCCCGAAATCTTTTAGGTTCCTAAGAAAGAATAAACATTGTTGTGCCTTCTTTACGCAATGATTAACATTTTCGGCCCACTTCAAATCAGAAGTAATAAAAATTCCTAAAAATTCAGTTACTAAGTGTAATATTTCAGTTTTCTTCCGTCTAAAATCAATTATCATCCTCTTGGTTTTCTTTATATTTAACTCCAGATTATTTTCACAGCACTACGAAGTTAAAGTTTTCATTTTATTGCAGTAAACACTTTCATTATTTCCCCGGATGAAATGTTGTCATCTGCAAATTTTACAATGAGGCAATCATCAGAAGTAGAGACACAGTCATAGGTGAATAGAGAGTTCAATTTTGGTGAAAGCACACAACCTTTGTGTGCTCCAATATTTAAGACCAATTCTTCGGAAATAATGTTACCAATCTTAACCACTTGAGGCTGATTTGTTAAAAAGTCTAAGATCCAGTTACACATTTTAATATTAAGACCCAGTTCTGATAGTTTTCTGATAGTGATAATTTATGGGGAAGGATAGTGTTAAAGGCTGAGCTGATATCAATGAATAAAACCCTTACATGGGTAGATTCTCGTAAGTCGAGATGTTTAAAAATACGGTAAAGTGTGAATTATACAGCGTCATCTTCGGAGTGGTTACTACGATAGGCGAACTGAAAAGGATCAAAAGTTTCTGAAATACAGACTTTGAGATAATTTAACACCAGTCGCTCAAAACTCTTGGCAATTACAGAAGTTAATGCAACAGGACGATAGTCATTCAAGCATGATGCATGAGATTTTTTCGGGACAGGAATAATTATTGATCGTTTAAAGAGTTCTGGCACTGTACACGATCGCAAGGACCGGCTAAAAAGAAGAGTGAGAACACCGGAAATTTCATCGGCGCAAGTTCTTAATAGTCGCGGCGTGATACCACCAGGAACAGCCGCCTTTGTCTACCTATGTAAACTCTACACAAGGGGACGTGCTCCTCATGGATGGTCTACCTATGTAACTCTACACAAGGGGACGTGCTACTCATGGATGGTCTACCTATGTAACTCTACACAAGGGGACGTGCTCCTCATGGATGGTCTACCTATGTAACTCTACACAAGGGGACCTGCTCCTCATAAATGGTCTGCCTGTGTAACTCTACACAAGGGGACGTGATCCTCATGGATGGTCTACCTATGTAACTCTATACCAGAGGACGTGCTCCTTTTGGATGGTCTACCTATGTAACTCTACACAAGGGGTCCTGCTTTTCATGGATGGTCTACCTATGTAACTCTACACAAGGGGACGTGCTCCTCATGGATGGTCTGCCTGTGTAACTCTACACAAGGGGACGTGATCCTCATGGATGGTCTACCTATGTAACTCTATACCAGAGGACGTGCTCCTCATGGATGGTCTACCTATGTAACTCTACACAAGGGGACCTGCTCCTCATAAATGGTCTACCTATGTAACTCTACACAAGGGGACCTGCTCCTCATGGATGGTCTACCTATGTAACTCTACACAAGGGGACGTGCTCCTCATGGATGGTCTGCCTGTGTAACTCTACACAAGGGGACGTGATCCTCATGGATGGTCTACCTATGTAACTCTATACCAGAGGACGTGCTCCTCATGGATGGTCTACCTATGTAACTCTACACAAGGGGACCTGCTTTTCATGGATGGTCTACCTATGTAACTCTACACCAGGGGACGTGCTCCTCATGGATGGTCTACCTATGTAACTCTACACAAGGGGACAAGCTCCTCACGGATGGTCTACGTATGTAACTCTACACAAGAGGACCTGCTCCTCATGGATGGTCTACCTATGTAAACTCTACACAAGGGGACCTGCTCCTCATGGATGGTCTACCTGTGTAACTCTACACAAGGGGACGTGCTCCTCATGGATGGTCTACCTATGTAACTCTACACCAGAGGACGTGCTCCTCATGGCTGGTCTACCTATGTAACTCTACACAAGGGGACGTGCTCCTCATGGAAGGTCTGCCTGTGTAACTCTACACAAGGGGACGTGCTCCTCATGGATGGTCTACATATGTAAACTCTACACAAGGGGACCTGCTCCTCATGGATTGTCTACCTATGTAACTCTACACCAGAGGACGTGCTCCTCATGGATGGTCTACCTATGTAACTCTACACAAGGGGACGTGCTCCTCATGGATGGTCTACCTATGTAACTCTATACCAGAGGACGTGCTCCTCATGGATGGTCTACCTATGTAACTCTACACAAGGGGACCTGCTCCTCATGGATGGTCTACCTATGTAACTCTACACAAGGGGACGTGCTCCTCATGGATGGTCTGCCTGTGTAACTCTACACAAGGGGACGTGATCCACATGGATGGTCTACCTATGTAACTCTATACCAGAGGACGTGCTCCTCATGGATGGTCTACCTATGTAACTCTACACAAGGGGACCTGCTTTTCATGGATGGTCTACCTATGTAACTCTACACCAGGGGACGTGCTCCTCATGGATGGTCTACCTATGTAACTCTATACCAGAGGACGTGCTCCTCATGGATGGTCTACCTATGTAACTCTACACCAGAGGACCTGCTCCTCATAAATGGTCTACCTATGTAACCCTACACAAGGGGACCTGCTCCTCATGGATAGTCTACCTATGTAACTCTACACAAGGGGACGTGCTCCTCATGGAAGGTCTGCCTGTGTAACTCTACACAAGGGGACGTGCTCCTCATGGATGGTCTACATATGTAAACTCTACACAAGGGGACCTGCTCCTCATGGATTGTCTACCTATGTAACTCTACACCAGAGGACGTGCTCCTCATGGATGGTCTACCTATGTAACTCTACACAAGGGGACGTGCTCCTCATGGATGGTCTACCTATGTAACTCTACACAAGGGGACCTGCTCCTCATGGATGGTCTACCTATGTAACTCTACACCAGAGGACGTGCTCCTCATGGATGGTCTACCTATGTAACTCTACACCAGAGGACGTGCTCCTCATGGATGGTCTATCTATGTAACTCTACACAAGGGGATCCGCTTCTCACGGATGGTCTACCTATGTAACTCTACACAAGGGGACCTGCTCCTCATGGATGGTCTACCTATGTAACTCTACACCAGAGGACGTGCTCCTCATGGATGGTCTACCTATGTAACTCTACACAAGGGGACCTGCTCCTCATGGATGGTCTACCTATGTAACTCTACACCAGAGGACGTGCTCCTCATGGATGGTCTACCTATGTTACTCTACACAAGAGGACGTGCTCCTCATGGATGGTCTACCTATGTAACTCTACACAAGGGGATCCGCTTCTCATGGATGGTCTACCTATGTAACTCTACACCAGAGGACGTGCTCCTCATGGATGGTCTATCTATGTAACTCTACACAAGGGGACCTGCTCCTCATGGATAGTCTACCTATGTAACTCTACACAAGGGGACGTGCTCCTCATGGATAGTGTACCTATGTTACTCTACACAAGGGGACGTGCTCCTCATGGAAGGTCTACCTATGTAACTCTACACAAGGGGACCTGCTCCTCATGGATGGTCTACCTATGTAACTCTACACCAGAGGACGTGCTCCTCATGGATGGTCTACCTATGTAACTCTACACAAGGGGACGTGCTCCTCATGGATGGTCTACCTATGCAACTCTACACAAGGGGACGTGCTCCTCATGGATGATCTACCAGTGTAACTCTACACAAGGGGACGTGCTCCTCATGGATGGTCTACCTATGTAAACTCTACACAAGGGGACGTGCCCCTCATGGATGGTCTACCTATGTAACTCTACACAAGAGGACGTGCCCCTAATGGATGGTCTATCTATGTAACTCTACACAAGGGGACGTGCTCCTCATGGATGGTCTACCTATGTAACTCTAAACAAGGGGACGTGCTCCTCATGGATGGTCTACCTATGTAACTTTACACAAGGGGACGTGCTCCTCATGGATGGTCTACCTATGTAACTCTTCACAAGGGGACGTGCTCCTCTTGGATGGTCTACCTATGTAACTCTACACAAGGGGACGTGCCCCTCATGGATTGTCTGCCTGTGTAACTCTACACAAGGGGACGTGATCCTCATGGATGGTCTACCTATGTAACTCTATACCAGAGGACGTGCTCCTTTTGGATGGTCTACCTATGTAACTCTACACAAGGGGTCCTGCTTTTCATGGATGGTCTACCTATGTAACTCTACACAAGGGGACGTGCTCCTCATGGATGGTCTGCCTGTGTAACTCTACACAAGGGGACGTGATCCTCATGGATGGTCTACCTATGTAACTATACCAGAGGACGTGCTCCTCATGGATGGTCTACCTATGTAACTCTACACAAGGGGACCTGCTCCTCATAAATGGTCTACCTATGTAACTCTACACAAGGGGACCTGCTCCTCATGGATGGTCTACCTATGTGACTCTACACAAGGGGACGTGCTCCTCATGGATGGTCTGCCTGTGTAACTCTACACAAGGGGACGTGATCCTCATGGATGGTCTACCTATGTAACTCTATACCAGAGGACGTGCTCCTCATGGATGGTCTACCTATGTAACTCTACACAAGGGGACCTGCTTTTCATGGATGGTCTACCTATGTAACTCTACACCAGGGGACGTGCTCCTCATGGATGGTCTACCTATGTAACTCTATACCAGAGGACGTGCTCCTCATGGATGGTCTACCTATGTAACTCTACACAAGGGGACCTGCTCCTCATAAATGGTCTACCTATGTAACCCTACACAAGGGGACCTGCTCCTCATGGATAGTCTACCTATGTAACTCTACACAAGGGGACGTGCTACTCATGGATGGTCTACCTATGTAACTCTACACAAGGGGACGTGCTCCTCATGGATGGTCTACCTATGTAACTCTACACAAGGGGACCTGCTCCTCATAAATGGTCTACCTATGTAACTCTACACAAGGGGACCTGCTCCTCATGGATGGTCTACCTATGTAACTCTACACAAGGGGACGTGCTCCTCATGGATGGTCTGCCTGTGTAACTCTACACAAGGGGACGTGATCCTCATGGATGGTCTACCTATGTAACTCTTTACCAGAGGACATGCTCCTCATGGATGGTCTACCTATGTAACTCTACACAAGGGGTCCTGCTTTTCATGGATGGTCTACCTATGTAACTCTACACAAGGGGACGTGCTCCTCATGGATGGTCTGCCTGTGTAACTCTACACAAGGGGACGTGATCCTCATGGATGGTCTACCTATGTAACTCTATACCAGAGGACGTGCTCCTCATGGATGGTCTACCTATGTAACTCTACACAAGGGGACCTGCTCCTCATAAATGGTCTACCTATGTAACTCTACACAAGGGGACCTGCTCCTCATGGATGGTCTACCTATGTAACTCTACACAAGGGGACGTGCTCCTCATGGATGGTCTGCCTGTGTAACTCTACACAAGGGGACGTGATCCTCATGGATGGTCTACCTATGTAACTCTACACAAGGGGACGTGCTCCTCATGGATGGTTTACATATGTAAACTCTACACAAGGGGACCTGCTCCTCATGGATGGTCTACCTATGTAACTCTACACCAGAGGACGTGCTCCTCATGGATGGTCTACCTATGTGACTCTACACAAGGGGACGTGCTCCTCATGGATGGTCTGCCTGTGTAACTCTACACAAGGGGACGTGATCCTCATGGATGGTCTACCTATGTAACTCTATACCAGAGGACGTGCTCCTCATGGATGGTCTACCTATGTAACTCTACACAAGGGGACCTGCTCCTCATAAATGGTCTACCTATGTAACTCTACACAAGGGGACCTGCTCCTCATGGATGGTCTACCTATGTAACTCTACACAAGGGGACGTGCTCCTCATGGATGGTCTGCCTGTGTAACTCTACACAAGGGGACGTGATCCTCATGGATGGTCTACCTATGTAACTCTATACCAGAGGACGTGCTCCTCATGGATGGTCTACCTATGTAACTCTACACAAGGGGACCTGCTTTTCATGGATGGTCTACCTATGTAACTCTATACCAGAGGACGTGCTCCTCATGGATGGTCTACCTATGTAACTCTACACAAGGGGACGTGCTCCTCATGGTCTACCTATGTAACTCTACACCAGGGGACGTGCTCCTCATGGATGGTCTACCTATGTTACTCTACACAAGGGGACGTGCTCCTCATGGTCTACCTATGTAACTCTACACCAGAGGACGTGCTCCTCATGGATGGTCTACCTATGTGACTCTACACAAGGGGACGTGCTCCTCATGGATGGTCTGCCTGTGTAACTCTACACAAGGGGACGTGATCCTCATGGATGGTCTACCTATGTAACTCTACACAAGGGGACGTGCTCCTCATGGATGGTCTACCTATGTAACTCTACACCAGAGGACGTGCTCCTCATGGATGGTCTACCTATGTAACTCTACACAAGGGGACGTGCTCCTCATGGATGGTCTACCTATGTAACTCTACACAAGGGGACGTGCTCCTCATGGATGGTCTACCTATGTAACTCTACACAAGGGGACGTGCTACTCATGGATGGTCTACCTATGTAACTCTACACAAGGGGACGTGCTCCTCATGGATGGTCTACCTATGTAACTCTACACAAGGGGACCTGCTCCTCATAAATGGTCTACCTATGTAACTCTACACAAGGGGACCTGCTCCTCATGGATGGTCTACCTATGTAACTCTACACAAGGGGACGTGCTCCTCATGGATGGTCTGCCTGTGTAACTCTACACAAGGGGACGTGATCCTCATGGATGGTCTACCTATGTAACTCTTTACCAGAGGACATGCTCCTCATGGATGGTCTACCTATGTAACTCTACACAAGGGGTCCTGCTTTTCATGGATGGTCTACCTATGTAACTCTACACAAGGGGACGTGCTCCTCATGGATGGTCTGCCTGTGTAACTCTACACAAGGGGACGTGATCCTCATGGATGGTCTACCTATGTAACTCTATACCAGAGGACGTGCTCCTCATGGATGGTCTACCTATGTAACTCTACACAAGGGGACCTGCTCCTCATAAATGGTCTACCTATGTAACTCTACACAAGGGGACCTGCTCCTCATGGATGGTCTACCTATGTAACTCTACACAAGGGGACGTGCTCCTCATGGATGGTCTGCCTGTGTAACTCTACACAAGGGGACGTGATCCTCATGGATGGTCTACCTATGTAACTCTACACAAGGGGACGTGCTCCTCATGGATGGTTTACATATGTAAACTCTACACAAGGGGACCTGCTCCTCATGGATGGTCTACCTATGTAACTCTACACCAGAGGACGTGCTCCTCATGGATGGTCTACCTATGTGACTCTACACAAGGGGACGTGCTCCTCATGGATGGTCTGCCTATGTAACTCTACACAAGGGGACGTGCTCCTCATGGATGGTCTACCTATGTAACTCTACACAAGGGGACGTGCTCCTCATGGATGGTCTACCTATGTAACTCTACACCAGAGGACGTGCTCCTCATGGATGGTCTACCTATGTAACTCTACACAAGGGGACGTGCTCCTCATGGATGGTCTACCTATGTAACTCTACACAAGGGGACGTGCTCCTCATGGATGGTCTACCTATGTAACTCTACACCAGAGGACGTGCTCCTCATGGATGGTCTACCTATGTAACTCTACACAAGAGGACGTGCTCCTCATGGATGGTCTACCTATGTAAACTCTACACCAGAGGACGTGCTCTTCAAGGATGGTCTACCTATGTAACTCTACACAAGGGGACGTGCTCCTCATGGATGGTCTACATATGTAAACTCTACACAAGGGGACCTGCTCCTCATGGATGGTCTACCTATGTAACTCTACATAAGGGGACGTACCCCTCATGGATGGTCTACCTATGTAACTCTACACAAGGGGACGTGCTACTCATGGATGGTCTACCTATGTAACTCTACACAAGGGGACCTGCACCTCATAAGTGGTCTACCTGTGTAACTCTATACCAGAGGACGTGCTCCTCATGGATGGCTTACCTATGTAACTCTACACAAGGGGACGAGCTCCTCATGGATGGTCTACCTATGTAAACTCTACACCAGAGGACGTGCTCTTCAAGGATGGTCTACCTATGTAACTCTACACAAGGGGACGTGCTCCTCATGGATGGTCTACCTATTTAACTCTACACCAGAGGACGTGCTCCTCATGGATGGTCTACCTATGTAACTCTTCACCAGAGGACGTGCTCCTCATGGATGGTCTACCTATGTAACTCTTCACCAGAGGACGTGCTCCTCATGGATGGTCTACCTATGTAACTCTAAACAAGGGGACGTGCTCTTCAAGAATGGTCTACCTATGTAACTCTACACAAGGGGACGTGCTCCTCATGGATGGTCTACCTATGTAACTCTAAACAAGGGGACGTGCTCCTCATGGATGGTCTACCTATGTAACTCTAAACAAGGGGACGTGCTCCTCATGGATGGTCTACCTATGTAACTCTACACAAGGGGACGTGCTCCTCATGGATGGTCTACCTATGTAACTCTACACCAGAGGACGTGCTCCTCATGGATGGTCTACCTATGTAACTCTACACAAGGGGACGTGCTCCTCATGGATGGTCTACCTATGTAACTCTACACAAGGGGACGTGCTACTCATGGATGGTCTACCTATGTAACTCTACACAAGGGGACGTGCTCCTCATGGATGGTCTACCTATGTAACTCTACACAAGGGGACCTGCTCCTCATAAATGGTCTACCTATGTAACTCTACACAAGGGGACCTGCTCCTCATGGATGGTCTACCTATGTAACTCTACACAAGGGGACGTGCTCCTCATGGATGGTCTGCCTGTGTAACTCTACACAAGGGGACGTGATCCTCATGGATGGTCTACCTATGTAACTCTATACCAGAGGACATGCTCCTCATGGATGGTCTACCTATGTAACTCTACACAAGGGGTCCTGCTTTTCATGGATGGTCTACCTATGTAACTCTACACAAGGGGACGTGCTCCTCATGGATGGTCTGCCTGTGTAACTCTACACAAGGGGACGTGATCCTCATGGATGGTCTACCTATGTAACTCTATACCAGAGGACGTGCTCCTCATGGATGGTCTACCTATGTAACTCTACACAAGGGGACCTGCTCCTCATAAATGGTCTACCTATGTAACTCTACACAAGGGGACCTGCTCCTCATGGATGGTCTACCTATGTAACTCTACACAAGGGGACGTGCTCCTCATGGATGGTCTGCCTGTGTAACTCTACACAAGGGGACGTGATCCTCATGGATGGTCTACCTATGTAACTCTACACAAGGGGACGTGCTCCTCATGGATGGTTTACATATGTAAACTCTACACAAGGGGACCTGCTCCTCATGGATGGTCTACCTATGTAACTCTACATAAGGGGACGTACCCCTCATGGATGGTCTACCTATGTAACTCTACACAAGGGGACGTGCTACTCATGGATGGTCTACCTATGTAACTCTACACAAGGGGACCTGCTCCTCATAAGTGGTCTACCTGTGTAACTCTATACCAGAGGACGTGCTCCTCATGGATGGCTTACCTATGTAACTCTACACAAGGGGACGAGCTCCTCATGGATGGTCTACCTATGTAAACTCTACACCAGAGGACGTGCTCTTCAAGGATGGTCTACCTATGTAACTCTACACAAGGGGACGTGCTCCTCATGGATGGTCTACCTATTTAACTCTACACCAGAGGACGTGCTCCTCATGGATGGTCTACCTATGTAACTCTTCACCAGAGGACGTGCTCCTCATGGATGGTCTACCTATGTAACTCTTCACCAGAGGACGTGCTCCTCATGGATGGTCTACCTATGTAACTCTAAACAAGGGGACGTGCTCTTCAAGGATGGTCTACCTATGTAACTCTACACAAGGGGACGTGCTCCTCATGGATGGTCTACCTATGTAACTCTAAACAAGGGGACGTGCTCCTCATGGATGGTCTACCTATGTAACTCTACACAAGGGGACGTGCTCCTCATGGATGGTCTACCTATGTAACTCTACACCAGAGGACGTGCTCCTCATGGATGGTCTACCTATGTAACTCTACACAAGGGGACGTGCTCCTCATGGATGGTCTACCTATGTAACTCTACACAAGGGGACGTGCTACTCATGGATGGTCTACCTATGTAACTCTACAAAAGGGGACGTGCTCCTCATGGATGGTCTACCTATGTAACTCTACACAAGGGGACCTGCTCCTCATAAATGGTCTGCCTGTGTAACTCTACACAAGGGGACGTGATCCTCATGGATGGTCTACCTATGTAACTCTATACCAGAGGACGTGCTCCTTTTGGATGGTCTACCTATGTAACTCTACACAAGGGGTCCTGCTTTTCATGGATGGTCTACCTATGTAACTCTACACAAGGGGACGTGCTCCTCATGGATGGTCTGCCTGTGTAACTCTACACAAGGGGACGTGATCCTCATGGATGGTCTACCTATGTAACTCTATACCAGAGGACGTGCTCCTCATGGATGGTCTACCTATGTAACTCTACACAAGGGGACCTGCTCCTCATAAATGGTCTACCTATGTAACTCTACACAAGGGGACCTGCTCCTCATGGATGGTCTACCTATGTAACTCTACACAAGGGGACGTGCTCCTCATGGATGGTCTGCCTGTGTAACTCTACACAAGGGGACGTGATCCTCATGGATGGTCTACCTATGTAACTCTATACTAGAGGACGTGCTCCTCATGGATGGTCTACCTATGTAACTCTACACAAGGGGACCTGCTTTTCATGGATGGTCTACCTATGTAACTCTACACCAGGGGACGTGCTCCTCATGGATGGTCTACCTATGTAACTCTACACAAGGGGACAAGCTCCTCACGGATGGTCTACGTATGTAACTCTACACAAGAGGACCTGCTCCTCATGGATGGTCTACCTATGTAAACTCTACACAAGGGGACCTGCTCCTCATGGATGGTCTACCTGTGTAACTCTACACAAGGGGACGTGCTCCTCATGGATGGTCTACCTATGTAACTCTACACCAGAGGACGTGCTCCTCATGGCTGGTCTACCTAAGTAACTCTACACAAGGGGACGTGCTCCTCATGGAAGGTCTGCCTGTGTAACTCTACACAAGGGGACGTGCTCCTCATGGATGGTCTACATATGTAAACTCTACACAAGGGGACCTGCTCCTCATGGATTGTCTACCTATGTAACTCTACACCAGAGGACGTGCTCCTCATGGATGGTCTACCTATGTAACTCTACACAAGGGGACGTGCTCCTCATGGATGGTCTACCTATGTAACTCTATACCAGAGGACGTGCTCCTCATGGATGGTCTACCTATGTAACTCTACACAAGGGGACCTGCTCCTCATGGATGGTCTACCTATGTAACTCTACACAAGGGGACGTGCTCCTCATGGATGGTCTGCCTGTGTAACTCTACACAAGGGGACGTGATCCACATGGATGGTCTACCTATGTAACTCTATACCAGAGGACGTGCTCCTCATGGATGGTCTACCTATGTAACTCTACACAAGGGGACCTGCTTTTCATGGATGGTCTACCTATGTAACTCTACACCAGGGGACGTGCTCCTCATGGATGGTCTACCTATGTAACTCTATACCAGAGGACGTGCTCCTCATGGATGGTCTACCTATGTAACTCTACACAAGGGGACCTGCTCCTCATAAATGGTCTACCTATGTAACCCTACACAAGGGGACCTGCTCCTCATGGATAGTCTACCTATGTAACTCTACACAAGGGGACGTGCTCCTCATGGAAGGTCTGCCTGTGTAACTCTACACAAGGGGACGTGCTCCTCATGGATGGTCTACATATGTAAACTCTACACAAGGGGACCTGCTCCTCATGGATGGTCTACCTATGTAACTCTACATAAGGGGACCTACCCCTCATGGATGGTCTACCTCTGTAACTCTACACAAGGGGACGTGCTACTCATGGATGGTCTACCTATGTAACTCTACACCAGGGGACCTGCTCCTCATGGATGGTCTACCTATGTAACTCTACACCAGAGGACGTGCTCCTCATGGATGGTCTACCTATGTAACTCTACACAAGGGGACGTGCTCCTCATGGATGGTCTACCTATGTAACTCTACACAAGGGGACGTGCTCCTCATGGTCTACCTATGTAACTCTACACCAGAGGACGTGCTCCTCATGGATGGTCTACCTATGTGACTCTACACAAGGGGACGTGCTCCTCATGGATGGTCTGCCTGTGTAACTCTACACAAGGGGACGTGATCCTCATGGATGGTCTACATATGTAACTCTATACCAGAGGACGTGCTCCTCATGGATGGTCTACCTATGTAACTCTACACAAGGGGACCTGCTTTTCATGGATGGTCTACCTATGTAACTCTACACCAGGGGACGTGCTCCTCATGTGATGGTCTACCTATGTAACTCTACACAAGGGGACAAGTTCCTCACGGATGGTCTACGTATGTAACTCTACACAAGAGGACCTGCTCCTCATGGATGGTCTACCTATGTAAACTCTACACAAGGTGACCTGCTCCTCATGGATGGTCTACCTATGTAACTCTACACAAGGGGACGTGCTCCTCATGGATGGTCTACCTATGTAACTCTACACCAGAGGACGTGCTCCTCATGGCTGGTCTACCTATGTAACTCTACACAAGGAGACGTGCTCCTCATGGATGGTCTGCCTGTGTAACTCTACACAAGGGGACGTGATCCATATGGATGGTCTACTTATGTAACTCTATACCAGAGGACGTGCTCCTCATGGATGGTCTACCTATGTAACTCTACACAAGGGGACCTGCTCCTCATAAATGGTCTACCTATGTAACTCTACACAAGGGGACCTGCTCCTCATGGATAGTCTACCTATGTAACTCTACACCAGAGGAGGTGCTCCTCATGGATTGTCTACCTATGTAACTCTACACCAGAGGACGTGCTCCTCATGGATGGTCTACCTATGTAACTCTACACAAGGGGACGTGCTCCTCATGGATGGTCTACCTATGTAAACTCTACACAAGGGGACCTGCTCCTCATGGATGGTCTACCTATGTAACTCTACACAAGGGGACGTGCTACTCATGGCTGGTCTACCTATGTAACTCTACACAAGGAGACGTGCTCCTCATGGATGGTCTGCCTGTGTAACTCTACACAAGGGGACGTGATCCATATGGATGGTCTACTTATGTAACTCTATACCAGAGGACGTGCTCCTCATGGATGGTCTACCTATGTAACTCTACACAAGGGGACCTGCTCCTCATAAATGATCTACCTATGTAACTCTACACAAGGGGACCTGCTCCTCATGGATAGTCTACCTATGTAACTCTACACAAGGGGACGTGCTCCTCATGGAAGGTCTGCCTGTGTAACTCTACACAAGGGGACGTGCTCCTCATGGATGGTCTACATATGTAAACTCTACACAAGGGGACCTGCTCCTCATGGATGGTCTACCTATGTAACTCTACATAAGGGGACGTACCCCTCATGGATGGTCTACCTATGTAACTCTACACAAGGGGACGTTCTACTCATGGATGGTCTACCTATGTAACTCTACACCAGAGGAGGTGCTCCTCATGGATTGTCTACCTATGTAACTCTACACCAGAGGACGTGCTCCTCATGAATGGTCTACCTATGTAACTCTACACAAGGGGACGTGCTCCTCATGGATGGTCTACCTATGTAAACTCTACACAAGGGGACCTGCTCCTCATGGATGGTCTACCTATGTAACTCTACACAAGGGGACGTGCTACTCATGGATGGTCTACCTATGTAACTCTACACCAGAGGAGGTGCTCCTCATGGATTGTCTACCTATGTAACTCTACACAAGGGGACGTGCTCCTCATGGATGGTCTACCCACGAAACTCTACACCAGAGGACGTGCTCCTCATGGATGGTCTACCTATGTAACTCTACACAAGATGGCCTCCTCCTCATGGATGGTCTACCTATGTAACTCTACACAAGGGGACCTGCTACTCATGGATGGTCTACCTATGTAAGTCTACACCAGGGGACGTGCTCCTCATGGATGGTCTACCTATGTAACTCTACACAAGGGGACGTGCTCCTCATGGATGGTCTACCTATGTAACTCTACACAAGGGGACGTGCTCCTCATGGCTGGTCTACCTATGTAACTCTACACCAGAGGACGTGCTCCTCATGGATGGTCTACCTATGTAACTCTACACAAGGGGACGTGCTCCTCATGGATGGTCTACCGTATGTCTAAGGAGGAAAGAATTCTCTTGGCATCTAAAGTTTTCATAATAAATGTAGGCGGATTGTCACAAGATGTCTTCTCAGAAAGGTTTTAAGGCCGATCAAAGCGAGCATAAAATTTGTTTAATTCATCAGGAAGATTCGGATCGTCTGAGATAGGGTTAGTACTTAGTTTTCTTGTTCACAGTACAATTGCCTTTATGCGCTGCCACGTCTGCCTGGAATCATCCGTTGTCCCTAGAGCAGATTCCAGCTTTTCGGTATATTTGATTTTAGCGAATTTGATGGCACGTCTACCTTCATATTTTGCTTATTTAAATTTGTTTGAGTCACCACTTCGATATGCCATGTCTCTGTCAATCAATTTATATCTGATTGAACGGTTGAACCATGGTTTATTATTCGGGTACTCTGTAACATTTTTATGCGGTATGCATAGCGCCTGACAGAATCTCAGGTAATCAACAACCACCTCTGTGCTCTTGTTTAAATCATTGTTCAACAACACAGACCAATCAGTGCAAGCGTAGCAGCCTTGAAGGGATTGAATGGTGATTTCGCTACATTGCGGAAAGGACTTAACAATGGGTTTTCCACGCTTCAGTTGCTGGCGATACTGGGGCACAAGGTGAACAATGTTGTGAGTCTCCGAGCGGGGCGCGTCGTAGAGACTTGTACACGTCTTCAGTCGTGGTGTAACAATGATCCAAAACCTTGCCATATCGTGTTGTACATTTAACATGTTGATAATATTTCGGTTGGCATTTTTTCAAATTAGTATGGTTGAAGTCTCCAGCTTTAATGTTAATAACCTCTGGGTTTTTATTTTCGTTTTCAGTCACAATACTTGACAGCTGTACGATAGCAGACAAAGAATCGCTTCTTGGGGGATATAGGCGATGGTCAAAATCAGTGAACTAAATTCTCTTGGCAGGTAGAATGGGCGACACTTAATTGACAGAGATTCCATCTATGGGGTACATGATCTAGAAATCACTTTCGTGTCCTTACACCATTTTTCGTTAATAAGAAAACACACTCCACCACCCTTTGATTTAGCAACACAGTCAAATTGACGGCCATGACGTAAAATAGCGAAACCTGGAGGCGTCACGGCGGAGTCAGGGATATTATCGTCGAGCCTTGTCTCGGCGATGAAATATGCGCAGCACTGACCGTAGTCTTTTCTTGTGGATACATGACAGCAAAATTCGTCGAATTTATTGCAGAAGGAACGGGCATCGGCTAATATGATGCTTGGTAGAGGCACCCGCGAGTTGCGTCTCCGTAAGCGTACGAGTGCCCCCTCCCCCAACCCCCTCGCTTGCTATGCCTCCGTCTACGAGAATGGTTCTGTTGGCCTGAACAATGACCTGACTTGTGAACAATTGTTCACAATTTCATCGATAAAATTCACATTTGCGAGGTTATTATAATCCAATTGATAATCACTAAGGCTAAGATGGTATAAATCCTCTCTTCCGTAAGTATGCGTAAGAATAAAATCCTGGCACTATGAGTGAACATGTATTATAATGTATATTGTCAACATATGAATAAAGATATTTATCCAAATTATATGGTAACTGTTGAAACCTTTTCCCAGCATGTAACTGTATTTAAATAGATTTAATTGTATACAAGAAATTAGGTCAAGATTTTTCTTTATTTGAAAGTTATTAGCCTAAGTGTACAATCAGTGCTAAATGTTGCCCATTTTTTCACCCTATGATTACTTTTATTCAAGTTTTTAACCACCATGTCAAAAATTGTTGAGGCCAGAACGGTACTGTGGTATACAAAGAGAGAGAGAGAGAGAGAGAGAGAGAGAGAGAGAGAGAGAGAGAGAGAGAGAGAGAGAAAGCTGCAGTTTCGGCCTCCCAAACCAATTTCTTAACTCACTTCAGTTCTGGATATCTTTACTCAGCTGAGCCTAGGTCCCCCTCAGTTGCACATTTATGCCTGTAAGCACTGTTGATATAATTTTATAAGATGCACATATACTGATTTAAGCTGTTACGGTCTCAAATTTGAAAGCAATTGAAAAAAAAAATTATAAGACCATGTCATAGGTGATGTGACCACCTGAGGCTGTTAATGTAACAAGGTCAAATAAACAAGATGAATCTGAGAATTTCATTGTTGATATAAACATATGTCATATTTAGGAACATGCTTCATCGTTGAAATATATAAGTTAATAACTATCAATATTCCCCTATCTAGTCAATTACATGTCACTAGACTAATCAGCCTCGATGTGTGTAAGTCCCTTCAAAATTCCCTATATGTTATGTAAAAGCGGGACCTCTATATGGCGGACACCTCACTACTGCGGGCAACGAGCAGCAGATTTCAAATCAAACCAACATTATAAGAGTAAATGTAACTGATAAAAAACGGACACGATACGTCATCTCCGGCGCACACTGATCGGTCGCCCCGGGTAACATCAAAGGCCCCCGGTACTGTTGTTGTTCCCGAGACTGGAACACAAAGGATTTTGCAATTCCAGTTGTTACCTTAATGCGTGCACGTGCTCATCTAACGGTGTGGTGTGCTCACAAGATAAACACAGCAAGGGTGAAGCGGTAAAAATCGTGCGTGTGTGTATAATTATATCAGAACCATAATAGTTCTGAAATAAATTTGAACACAGAAGGCGGAGGGGAAGGAGTTAGGGAGTTAAAGGAGTTAGGACATCAATGGTCAATACTGCATTTAACGCTGAAGCATTAATCCAGATAGGAAAACGCCCTATCCAGTTAATGACCACGTAAACCAGTATAATACATAAGCAAGTGACCTTCAGGTCAAGTAAATAATGTAGTTGGCACCCGAATATTAAATAATCACAAGTGGGTAAAAGCTCTGTTGGTATTACATTCTCTTTAATCTTCCGAGAATAAATAACTGTATTGGCAACCAATGTTGTGTTATTTCTTTAAATAAATTTAAATCTTATTATCAACGTCGTGTAGGTGTATGTGGATTTAGTCATGTGCCAAGTACGTGTTACTGAAGCCCCGGAAGAGAAAGTTTCCTGTGTAAGATAAAACTAATTGTATTCATCAAGGTTACTTATACGTAATACACATGTCTAATTTGGCTCACCAGGGATTCAATATATTTGCATCAAATGATTTCTGTGTAATATGTCACTCTAAACCCGTATAGCCGTACCGAATTGAAGAACCATGAAAAAAATTATTATATATTTTGGTTACATCTCTTCTTTTAATATTTCAATAATTGCATCTTAAGTCAACGTGTTTGCTTAATTACCTCACAAGAGTAATAACCACATAAATAATTGCATTTATATAAAGCACTAATTTCAGAATTAAGAGGAACAATGACTTGCATGATTCTGTAAACTTATAACATTACTTAAACAATTACATTACTAATTATGTATTACTTCAATAATCAGGAACAAATGGAAAAAATAAACATGCACTGATACCGTTAATTACATAGAAAATAAAAATTAACACATGATAAAGACTATCAAAGTGGTATATGATTGCTATAATTTATTGGTAAAACAAAAACGCCACCACCAATCTAACATCGAGCTCATCCATATATACTTGTCATACACATGCCCAGACATGGTTATTTGCAGTCATGTACCGGTTGATAATGCATATGGGGCTAGCAGTTAGTCTGTTCTGTGTGCACGATGCTTACACGGATGGCAAAGGTAACTTGATAAATTATCTATGTTAACCTTCATATAAAAGCATATATATATATATATATATATATATATATATATATATATATATATATATATGTGTGTGTGTGTGTGTTTGGATATATATATATATATATATATATATATATATATATAGTTGTATATAGTCATAATTTGTTGCAAAAACTGATGGCTGAGTGTTCGATAGGTAACTAGAGCATTTCTATGTTGTGCAGAAAGAACTAAACTAGTTTTTTTGCAGGCATTTCATGACTAATAACTTTCGTACCACACGCTCAGAGCGTGTGGCACTGTTCAGATGTTGTAGCCTAATAGTGCTGTGAATATCAGTTGCGGAATAAAGTCACTGGGGTCATGATAAGCTGTGTGGCGGCATCCATCTTTGATGAGGGCCGGCATCTGGTATTTTCACTGGTCCGAATGCTGGAGGCTGCGTATAAGGAAACCCGAGATCAATACTGTACTGGTCTGTTCGTTGTCGCTTGTTTGGTGTTGTGTTATATATTCCGCAGCAGGAATTAATGTGCGTGTTTACATGCCGTCACAAGTTGATATCTTTTGTTTAGAATTGCGAGTTGGGGTTGACATAAGGAAACATGATAAAATATCTACTTAAAGCCTCGAATACAAGCAAATAATAATGCATTAACATTAGATAAATTAATAAGGGATTAATAATTAATATGTTCTGAATAATCGCTCAGTATGTTTAAAAAGATTGCTGGTTATGCCCTACCCTCCTAGCTGCAATCAGATGAAGGTACAAATAAATATGACCCAGACACTGTAATGTCTGTTCAAATAGGTACTTGAGTTAACTAAATGAACCACATGTTTTAAAACCAAGGCTTGCATGTTTGGATTTACAACATCCATGTCTATCACAAGGGGACATGCTGCACATTCAATCTTTAGCTTAATCATTACAATTAATCATGGAATTGTTTGCTTCCTTTAAGTCCAATCCACGAAACCAAGCCCCTATATCGTGTAAATTATATCTCTAACAAGAATTTATTACGGATAACCAATACCATTCCAAGCCTGTAAAAGAAACTTAACGCGTTGTTGAGAAGAAGTACAGAGCGTTTAGTAATTTATTTGATACTTAATGACACATGAAAAAAGGTAATTTATTTAAATCAATGAAGACACCAATAAAGACGATTCAAAGGGTAGCGCTCTCAGACACGTGTTTGTCCATTATATCACAAACAAACAGGTGCCTTCAGATTATGATGTGCAAAAAAAGCCCCTTTTCTTTTTTTTCATACAATATGCATCTTCTGCCACAGAGTGTGATTGATTAAATTTTTAATAAAGAAGCGTGTGTCACTGAGGTTTAGAAAGAAAAAATATCATTGAACTTTGGTTTTCCTAAGATATCATTGACATGGAATGTCGGTTAAATCAGGCTTTAGTTGATTTTAATCGCGTTATCTGTGATTGGTCAATTTTATGACTCAATATTAATTTGATTGCTTTCATAAGATTATAAAATGACAAGGGTCATAACATATCTACATGCCGTCACACAGGTATTCCACTAATGCTCTAAGCACGTTCAGTTATGACATATTCATACATACGGATAAAGGACATCTTACTGGTGCATGCTTTCTCGATCCAACTATCGATACAATCATTCATTCACTATTACTAAGTAAATCCGGCCAGTTATGTTTACAAAAAGAACTCTATATAGAATGTTATTCCTCTTATTTAAAGTCTCTCAATCATACCAGGCAATGGGAAATTATCAAGACCGAAAATATTGAATACGCAAGTTACTCTATATCAGGTTTTATACCAGGACCAGTATGAATTATTCTTTGTATGACTTAAAATGACCTAAATTAAATAAATATGTTACATATGCAGATGATACCAAAATGTACATTTGGAGAGTGATAGCACTTAGAGAAGAATATTACATCAAGGTGTCAATCTGACGGGTAACTGGTTTGCTGTCAATCGATTGACCAATAATGTAGCTAAAATTAATATAATGTTATAAAGGAGTGATACGCGCGTGTATTGTAATAAACTAAACCTATTGGTTGACAGTGTAGTTCTACAACATCTTTACGTAACAATAATATAAGATATAACTATTGCTGCCGACCGATCTCGCTAAGCACATGGATAATCAGCACCATCAATAACGTACTACCTAAAACAACGCCTATAGGTAGGTCAGAATTATTGTTATTTGTCATAAACTATCATGATTACTCAAGGTGATCTCCAATGAATAATCCTATGCCCGGAATGGAGTACAAAAGATTAATTATTATTATTGAATATTTGTCAATATGATCATTGAATACAAAAATCTCTGGAGAATTTAGCATGAAGATTTAAAGTATTCCCCATTAATAAACACTTTTTATTCTTAAAATAATACCAATACATACTGGGTGAACGAAGAACACTTTAGATGTATCTATATTTAGTTTTATATTTATTACTATTACTCCATCAACTAAGGGGAATACCTGGGACGAGGCACATATGACTGGGCTGTAACCACTTGCACCAACCTAAGTATGACACTCGCCTCTGAACGACAGGATAGCCACGCTCTGATCAAGATAATGGAACAGTTTAAATTAGATTCAATGTGGCTGGGAATCCGTTATCTAACGCGCTCAGTATGGAATTGGATTCGCCCAGGCATCACAAACGGGATAAAAAGTAAGTTTTCAATTTGCGAGTGCAAGATAATAACGCAAAATATAGCTTCGCATTGATCAAAGTATTTTTTTTTCTGTTCATGCGTAAGCCTTTAATTTTTTTTATATGTTTATACTTCAGCCAAAATGTTTGTATTCCGAAACAGTGGCTCGATGCCGTGCGGTGCTCTGTATGGGAAAAATCTGTATGCAGCAAACTGTTTCATAGAATTACCTGCACTTTGTTCTTTCAAAGGTATCTAGTTTATTATCTGAAAAAGCTTACATTTCAAACGGCAAAAAAGAATGCGTTCGGTTATCTCACTTATATAAAAGAGTAATTTATATCAACAGCTGTATAAGTACGCACATTAGCTTCATATTGTTCATTTTTATTATTTCCAATGTGCCTCCTTTAAGCAGTTAAAGTGAAAGATGCTCCCTTTTCATGACATTTGAACATATTGATATATCCTAATAACCAGGCGTATTTATAAGGTAAAAATACAAATAAAAAAAAAATTATACATTTGTTTACAATTATCTGTTTTTAACTCCTTTCAAACTTCACAACGTTAACGGATTATGCTCAATTTTTTATAAACCCCTTGCTTTTTAATTTGTCATTTATTATTTAACGTATCAGGTCAGTTCTTTCTGATAACTTTCTTTAGTTCAGCTGCATCTATCAATGATTCTAACTCTGCGTCTTTTTTCCATAGGTATCTGCCCAAAATATGCTGACCGGTGTATTTCGGGCCCGAAGAATATGTCACCTACCTGGCTTGGTATAACATCCGGCAAAAGTAACTGGTTTGGCGTATTTGAGAGATGTAAAAAAATGGGTGGTGTTCTGGTTAACACTGATGTTGCTATAACCTACTGGGCACCTCACACAATTCCGGAAATGGAGGCGTGGATTGCTCTATCAAAGGGTGGCTGGTTCCGGATTGGATCAAAAGGAGGCCCGTTGGTCACATTTTCTTAACACACTAGCATATACAGTAACATAAACAAAAACGAATGATATCTTCTTTGGATCACTTTCGAATATGTCTAACATTGCCAATGAAAAGTTTATTAACCTCCTCCACACCGGTAACTGCGAAACGGCCACTTTTTACACTGAAAAAAAGTATTGCTTTCCCCATGGTTTGCAACAGCTTTTATCCAAAAAATAAATACATTTTAAAAAGTGCATTGCAGTGCCATTACCGTATTTACTTGATCAGACGCCGGGCCTTAAATAGTCGCCTCCTTCTTTAGTCGCCGGGGTAAAACAGTGTCCAGAAAAATAAACGCAGGCCTTAAATAGACGCCGGTTTTGTCCACAGGCCTGGTTTCAGAGTACTTTCAATGTTTGCCGCCAGATGTCTTATCCCTTCATTATAATTGGTGCATTTACCGGTCAAATTTACCATAGATTGTTGTATGAATTTCGGTTTGTGTTTTATTGATAATATGTTTCATTCTTCTATAAATCATTCTTCTTTTCTTACATGAATGCCTGTTTCCATGAGGGACGCCAAATATTCCCGATTCATCCTTTATGATTAAAGTCGATCACCGATCCTAATTAACGCTACACAAATACGTCAGCAGTGAGAAGCTAACACTATTACTGCTGTCAAGCTAGATAACAATTGTACCGCCTAATACAAGCGGTACAACTTAGTACGATGAAAGTAAACCTTACGGATGGTTGAACAGAACTGTTCAAATACGTTTTTGCACATATTTCTTATGCAGCATGAAGACACCAAATGATGGTGTCAAGCGGTACAATTTGTAGCTACTGTCAAGCCAAATTACGCTCTTTGCTTTCATTTTTGAAGCGCTTTTAATAGTGTCCCCACTGTTACCAAAACTACGCTTCGAGATAAACTTTAAAGTTAGAAATAGCATTTACTCTTGTCAAAAATAATATTTTCAGAAATATTTCCGGTAGTACATGTCCCATACAGGTATATACCAGGTCGGAAACGCTTCAATACGCTGTGTCAAGCTGAATCATTTAAAAGTCGGACGGAAAGTGTAATGAAAACGAATTAGGCAATGCGTTATACGTACCAGCCCCCCATTTTTCGATGGAACAAATATTACTAGTTGTCCACGGTGCACAGGTCATTGAAGAGCCACCCGTGTTCAGTATAAACCAGGTCAGAAACGCTTAAATACGCTGTGTGGAGCTGAATCAGTTGAACATTTGACGGGAGGAAAGTGTCATGAAAATTACACCGTGCCGTTAGAGGTACCAACGCCCCGTATTTCGGCGGAACCAATGTTACCTGTTGTACGCGGAGAACAGTTAATGGAAGAGCCACCCGTGTTCAGAGGGAAACAATGTTACAAACAACACGCGGTTTAAAATAAATGGAACAGCCACATTAATCACCTGGGTAACTGGTTTCAAGAGGCCCACGCCTACAGATTCTTGTCGACAACTGCAGTCTCTCGCTGTGATTCCCCGCTGATTCTTATTATGGTGCGTGATTGTGGAGATTGTGCGTGTCCCATATCCCTATGGCATCTAAGGAAATTTCGTAAACATAATCCGTGTACCGGCGATGTTTCTCAATTGTGTCCCTAATTAGTGACCGGCGGGTTTATTTATTTGGCATGTTCTATTTTGGTAGCTTGTCTGATGAGCCTGATAATGTATTTTTTAATAAACGCCGGTATTAAATAGAAGCTGGCCATGTTTAGACGCCTGGTCAAAGCAGGGTTTGAAAAAAAATAAACGCCCGGGCGTCTATTCATTATTCATTATCATTTTGTTCAAGCTAATCACCATATTTCTTGAAATCGATACATTTTACTATTCGGTTATGCTTTTATATGACGCAATGTGACATAATATTACTCATGCGTCTGATTTGTGTGCAGATCATGTTCAGGTAACAGAAGATTATTGGGGGAACCATACAACTTGGAGTGAGGATCAAGTGTGTACATACTTAAAACCCCGGAAAAAAGGACCACCTGTATGGAAACCAATAAACTGTCAATCAAATATGCCTGCGGTATGCATTACGGGTAACAATTAAGGTTTTAATGTGTAGGGAATTAATATAACATGGGTATTGCCGTATTCTATGAGAGCTTTGATTTTTTTTTACTCTTTATACGAGGTGGTGAGGTTCAGTTTTTCATATACCTTGATTTAGTTGGGAATTCCTTCACTTGTTTTATTAATTGAAAATCAATAAATCCTTTCCAAATACCTTTCCAAACCCATTAATGGTAAAGACAGAAAAATTTCCGCATTATGCGTAAAGTTGAATCATTACGATTTATAACTAAAACTGTCTCACCATAAGGTCTAAAATAATTATGCTATAACGTTCAGATATGCCACATTATTATTAATTGTTCACCATTCATATTTTCATTAAAACAATCAAAATGTATGTTTTGCAACAAATTGGTGACATAACTCAGATTGTTTGTGAAGCATGTGCTACCAACTATACTCCGATTCCTGTACTTATTGATCTAACTTTCCTCTGTAACTATAATTTAGATCTTCTGAAGTAACATTTTGTTTACGAAATACCAGTATTTGTAATCGTAAAATGTACCATGGAGGAATATAATAGACAGCGAATTTTATTACCAAACTCATTCTTTATATAACTCAGGAATTGGAGCGGTATATAATTGTACCCAAAATGACTTCCATGGAAAAAAAGTGATTTGAACATTTCAACAAGTTCTTCTTAATATTCTTTACTGATTGGCAATTTCTGCTCTCCTTATATAAGCATTAAGCGATTGGTAAAATTGAAAGCAAGGAACGTTCAATTTGTAAAGCCTTTTTATCAGAAACAAAAATGACAACATCACTGCATCCAACGGACGTGTTATCTTCGTGCAACACAAGTAACTGTCTTTCATGTAGGTGGCATAAATGTTTACATTTGCATTAAAAGTGTTCGTTCCTCAAACCAAACACATGTAAAAAAATATCCCCAAGTTATTTTCATTGACGGTACGTTGCTTTCATCCTCTCTTGTTAAATTAACTCACGAAGAGGATTCACTTTTTTTTTTGTCTGATGGAAACTGTAATCCATTAAAACCAACACTACAGCACTGGTCGATTATCTAATCGAAATGTTATTGCAGCTGAACAGACTACAACATGTTTTACCGGGCTGATGATTGGATTTGCCACTGGGCTTGTCATAATAGTTCTTGTGATACCAGGCATAACGTACTGGTGTATACATCGGAGAAGACGGTAGGCGAAAGCAAGTTAATTCTGATAGAAGTAAGCAGGCTCATTTGAAGTAGCGGCCCGTAATGAAATGACGTTTGGTGTTTACTTGATAAATTAGCCTTCTAATTTACTTAAGATCTTCTTTTAAAAAATGTTTATATAAGAAATATATGTTTATTTCATTTGTCATTACACCGTTTACACAGTGCATATTGCTTTTCATTTTATTTTTTTTTTGGGTAATATAGGTCCTGTCAAGGTATTGTACAAGATCCACATGGGACGCCAATGGCTACCGCTACAGGAACCATCGCAAGCAATCTCGAAGGGGACAGGTCAAACCTTGTTCAAGCATCATTGATTGCCCGCGGTGTATGTCAATATGCAGGTGCATGATACTACGTGATCGATCCGGATTACGCAAGGTGGAGCACAGGGCGCCCTGTTGTTGGGGAGACGATACTTCCCTCCACCGGAAGGGTAAAGCCATGAAAAACATCAGAATGGATTTGGTTAACTTTGACACAAAGAAGAAATAAAGAACTTGAATTGAATAGCAGTAATTTTCCATTTTTTGTAGGGAGGTCCTAGGCAAATTTCATAGGAAACCTAAAGTTGGGTCACTGAAGCCTATATTTTGCTCCCTACGGGCCGATAACATGATTTTGAGCACCAAGAAATACAGGGTAAAGATTGTATCCATTTTCCTTCGAACCCTCTTTTGTAAAATCCTTGGAATCCTGGGCAGGTTTCCTATTAATTCTTAAATATTTATTTTCTGTCGATTTTTCATTAGCCATAGGCTATTTCACAGACGATGTATAACATCAATTAAAGAAATGAGCACCAAGTCAAATCTAGCTGATTTCATAGCACATGGACCACTTGTTTTCAAATGAAGTGGTCGTCTTTTAACACTTACAAATTGTCCTTGTTGGACCTAAAATCGTCTTACTCAACAACCAGGGAGGTTCATAAAACGTATACCTTGAAACCTGAAATTAGGTCTCAGTTACCCATATTCATAAAGTTTTGAAGCTTGTAAAACCCCAGAATTATTAAAAAAATATATATAAATGCTGCAGTATCTGAACAACTGATCCATTGCTCGCCATAATTCTTTGCACGCATTTCCATCAATCATGGAATATTTCATTAGTTCCTATAGACTTGTGGCACCACCTCGATATTTTTTAACGCATTTTTTCCATTTATTTTGGAGACTTTCACTCTGGGAGACATGTTGCCCATTGTTCAGTTATCCATGAATTCAGCTAACCGTGATGGCCTATGGAAAACTAGTTTACGTTTAAGCACATTGTAAAATCAGTATCTTAAATTTGGCCAAACGTTTCATATAAACACTATTGATTTAATTTTCACAGTATGTATAAATAATGATTTAATCTATTAAAATCTGAAATTTGAAAATAAAAGCTCAAAAATGGGGCTAGAAATTGAATCCTTACCCTCCCCCTCCACACACAGCAATATTCATCAAGTGTTATGCAGTAATTGTTATTGTTTGAACTTTATTTTTTTAACTGTAAAGCTTTTTCCACTCATATATATAAAACATTACGTGAGATGGTAATGCAAGGAGTAATCCAGGTATGTAGCTTCTTCAAAGAATTTGAATTTCTGTTTAGAAAATTTGAACGAACTATAATATAAGTAAACCCACCAGAAAGCATAATGAGGTAATATATGAGCTGGATTAATGAAAAATAAGGTTACAATTTAGAATCGGGAATTCGCGATCAAGTGTTATTTTAATATGTGTTTATCATTTTGCAAATTTATAAAATATATACAGTAGAGCGCCGCTATTCCGAATGCCGAATTTAAAAAAACCGTTTTTCCGAAATTTGAAAATCGGAAACCAAAATATTTTTTTTAAGCATGTTAATATCTCAAATGATTTTCTTTGTAATTACGGTTGATGGAGCCTGCAACCAAGTGTTTAAGCCCAGTGGTGACCTTAATTAATTAGTTCTGGGCCGATGTTATCGCCGGGAAAGGTCAGAAAACTACAGCTAGTTCTGCAACGCTAGGTTCCCCTTTTGCCCAGAAAGCGGTTGAGTAGTTTATCCGAGGGGCACTTTTGTGTTATCAACCATTATCTCGCTTTTACTCAAGCAAGCCTAGTTCGTCGGCTTGGGCTAGATATCACACCAAATAACTGAGCAGTTTACTCGCATGGACATTGGTGAGGTATCATTTATACATCGCTTGTGCTCAAATAGGTCTATATGTGCGAGGACAAAGCGTGCCGGTCTGGCCATACAGATAAGCAGTACATTTATAAAAACAATTGTGTCGTCTACTAAACTCGCCGTTATTCAGCTTTTTCATCATTTCACTTCACTGTCAAGAAGAACACTACTGAAGCACGATCGTCTTGATGTCAATTGTCAGAGATATAGAGTCAAAGAAAAGAAAACCGATCGCTGTATGCCTTGATGACAAGGTGACAATCCTTGAGCGTCCAGACTGTGGTGACAAGCCTGCCATCATCCAGATGTTAAAAAATAAAGAAACCATTCTCAAGTCAGGAAGTTAATTATGCGACGTAGGCAAGGGTATTCAAATAGTTACATTAGATCTGAAAGTTATAGATTATCTTTACCAATCAAGCTCTGCAATATATCCAATATTTTTATATGTCAGTTACGTAGGTTGAAAAGAAACAAGGTGTTCCCTAAGTAAAGTGGCGTTAAAATAATCACTAACTGTTGTACGAACTTGCCGCTTTATCCCAGACCGATTTTTTCGAAAAATAATTTTTTTCCGAAAGAAGAGTTTGTCCCCTTACGCTTTCGGATCAATTGCGCTGTACTGTATATATTTTTTTGTAACAGATAAAATACATCTATGCATAATCCAAAGCTCTTTGGTCTTAATAAGGGATTGATTGTGGTGCATTTTAGAATGGCGAATCAACAAATATATTCAGATGTATATTTTGTATTGTAAATTTATAAAATCAAAAAACTTATAAAAAATATTTGATATAATAAAAAAATGAGGATCTAATGCAATAATTTGTTCAATTTTTTCTTCCTCATTAGAATGGGAAAATAAGTTTTTCAGCTTTGCTTGTTCATCTGTCTGTTAATTTTTTTAGAAAATATTTAATAATCATGAATCAAGGTTTAGCTAAGCTGACTGTCAGCCAACTTTGCTATAGTGATCGGTCAGCGTCCGTCTGTCCGTCCGTCCATCCGTATGTCTGTCTGTCTGTTAGACTGGCATGTTTTGACTTCGTTAGAAGTACGCATCTGAAACTCAGCATACTGTTAGATCTCCCAAAGATCTACTACCGAACCCGAAATTAGGTCACTGTGACCTCATTTTTGTGATATTATAAAGAAAAAAAACTCCATATTTCGATATAAATCTATTGTTACTCTTTAAGATTGCACAATACCAAAACCACTTGTGTTGTTTTGCTCATATTTGGCATAAAGATTAATCCATATATTTCGTATGGACGTTTTCTAAATTAGGTAAATATTGTGTAACTTTCTAGGAGTACTCGGCCATAGCATAAGATAAGATAAGAAAATCTATAGTTTATTGCTATATATATATATATATATATATATATATATATATATATAATAAAATCATCACATACAATAGTATTTGGCTTGACTGGTTTGCTTAAACAAACACATTAAACGAGAAATAATAAAATAAAATTTTGTATACAAAAAAAGGACGAATGACAAAAAATATTTGACAATATCATTGTGCTGCAAGTGATTTATTTAATTCCCGAACGGCTGACGCGTATGTGCTAGTTTGGGTTCTTTTGGAATTGCCTGATAGCGACCTATAGCGAAGCCCCCGATTTCATTTTTTTAAACAAATAGTGTGCCTGATGACTATAGTCTTCTATAATGTTGTTTGCTTTTTAACAATCGTGTTTGAAATATGGAGTCAGCTGTGGGTAAACCAACCCCAATGATCCTCTCAGCTGTTCTAACTACCCTCGAATGACGGTTCCTTTCCTCGACAGTAATGCTGCCTCCCCATACAGTGACTGACAACGTCAGGACTCCCTGAATTACCGCCCGATAAAACTTTAATAAAATCGGTTGACTGAGCCCGAAATCTTTTAGGTTCCTAAGAAAGAATAAACATTGTTGTGCCTTCTTTACGCAATGATTAACTTTTTCGGCCCACTTAAAATCAGAAGTAATAAAAATTCCTAAAACTTTAAAAGTGAACGATTTCAACCTCGGAGCCTTCAGTTACTAAGTGTAATATTTCAGTTTTCTTCCGTCTAAAATCAATTATCATCTCCTTGGTTTTCTTTATATTTAACTCCAGATTATTTTCACAGCATTACGAAGTTAAAGTTTTAATTTTATTGCAGTAAACACTTTCATTATTTCCCCGGATGAAATGTTGTCATCTGCAAATTTTACAATCAGGGCAATCATCAGAAGTAGAGACACAGTCATAGGTGAATAGAGAGTTCAATTTTGGTGAAAGCACACAACCTTTGGGTGCTCCAGTGTTTAAGACCAATTCTTCGGAAATAATGTTATCAATCTTAACCACTTGAGGCTGATTTGTTTAAAAGTCTAAGATCCAGTTACACATTTTAATATTAAGACCCAGTTCTGATAGTTTTCTGATAGTGATAATTTATGGGGAAGGATAGTGTTAAAGGCTGAGCTGATATCAATGAATAAAACCCTTACATAGGTAGATTCTCGTAAGTCGAGATGTTTAAAAATACGGTAAAGTGTGAATTATACAGCGTCATCTTCGGAGCGGTTACTACGATAGGCGAACTGAAAAGGATCAAAAGTTTCTGAAATACAGACTTTGAGATAATTTAACACCAGTCGCTCAAAACTCTTGGCAATTACAGAAGTTAATGCAACAGGACGATAGTCATTCAAGCATGATGCATGAAATTTTTTTCGGGACAGGAATAATCATTGATCGTTTAAAGAGCTCTGGCACTGTACACGATCGCAAGGACCGGTTAAAAAGAAGAGTGAGAACACCGGATATTTCATCGGCGCAAGTTCTTAATAGTCGCGGCGTGATACCATCAGGAACAGCCGCCTTTCGTATGTCTAAGCAGGCAAGAATTCTCATGGCATCTAAAGTTTTTATAACAAATGGAGGCGGATTGTCACATGATGTCTTCTCAGAAAGGTTTTCAGGCCGATCAAAGCGAGCATAAAATTTGTTTAGTTCATCAGGAAGATTCGGATCGTCTGAGATAGGGTTAGTACTCAGTTTTCTTGTTCACGGTACAATTGCCTTTATGCGCTGCCACGGCTGCCTGGAATCATCCGTTGTCCCTAGAGCAGATTCCAGCTTTTCGGTATATTTGATTTTAGCGAATTTGATGGCACGTCTACCTTCATATTTAGCTTATTTAAATTTGTTTGAGTCACCACTTCGATATGCCATGTCTCTGTCAATCAATTTATATCTGATTGAACGGTTGAACTATGGTTTATTATTTGGGTACCCTGTAACATTTTTATGCGGTATGCATAGCGCCTGACAGAATCTCAGGTAATGAACAACCACCTCTGTGCTCTTGTTTAAATCATTGTTCAACAACACAGACCAATCAGTGCAAGCGTAGCAGCCTTGAAGGGATTGAATGGTGATTTCGCTACATTGTGGAAAGGACTTAACAATGGGTTTTCCACGCTTCAGTTGCTGGCGATACTGGGGCACAAGGTGAACCATGTTGTGAGTCCCCGAGCGGGGCGCGTCGTAGATACATGTACACGTCTTCAATCGTGGTGTAACAATGATCCAAAACCTTGCCATATCGTGTTGTACATTTAGAATGTTGATAATATTTCGGTTGGCATTTTTTCAAATTAGTATGGTTGAAGTCTCCAGCTTTAATGTTAATAATCTCTGGGTTTTTATTTTCGTTTTCAGTCACAATACTTGACAGCTGTTCGATAGCAGACAAAGCATTCGCTTCTTGGGGGGATATAGGCGATGGTCAAAATCGGTGAACTAAATTCTCTTGGCAGGTAGAATGGGCGACACTTAATTGACAGAGATTCCATCTATGGGGTACATGATCTAGAAATCACTTTCGTGTCCTTACACCATTTTTCGTTAATAAGAAAACACACTCCACCACCCATTGATTTAGCAACACAGTCAAATTGACGACCATGGCGTAAAATAGCGAAACCTGAAGCGTCACGGCGGAGTCAGGGATATTATCGTCGAGCCTTGTCTCGGTGATGAAATATGCGCATCACTGACCGTAGTCTTTTCTTGTGGATACATGACAGCAAAATTCGTCGAATTTATTGCAGAAGGAACGGGCATCGGCTAATATGATGTTTGGTAGAGGCACCCGCGAGTTGCGTCTCCGTAAGCGTACGAGTGCCCCCTCCCCCAACCCCCTCGCTTGCTATGCCTCCGTCTACGAGAATGGTTCTGTTGGCCTGTACAATGACCTGACTTGTGAACTGAATTGTTCACAATTTCATCGATAAAATTCACATTTGCGAGGGTATTATAATCCAATTGATAATCACTCCAGCTAAGATGGTATAAATCCTCTCTTCCGTAAGTATGCGTAAGAATAAAATCCTGGCACTATGAGTGAACATGTATTATAATGTATATTATCAACATATGAAGAAAGATATTTATCAAAATTATATGGTAACTGTTGAAGCCTTTTCCCAGCATGTAACTGTATTTAAATAGATTTAATTGTATACAAGAAATTAGGTCTTTATTTGAAAGTTATTAGCCTAAGTGTACAATCAATGCCAAATGTTGCCCATTTTTTCACCCTATGATTACTTTTATTCAAGTTTTCAACCACCATGTCAAGAATTGTTGAGGCCAGAACGGTACTGTAGTACGCAAAGAGAGAGAGAGAGAGAGAGAGAGAGAGAGAGAAAGCTGCAGCTCCGGCCTCCCAAACCTATTACATAACTCACTTCATTTCTGGGTCTCTTTACTCAGCTGAGTCTAGGTCCCCCTCAGTTGCACATTTATGCCTGTAAGCACTGTTGATATAATTTTATAAGATGCACATATATTAATTTAAGCTGTTACGGTCTCAAATGTGAAAGCAATTGAAAAAAAAATTATAAGACCATGTCATAGGTGATGTGGCCACCTGAGGCTGTTTATGTAACAATTGACCGGTCAAATAAACAAGATGAATCTGAGAATTTCATTGATGATATAAACAGATGTCATATTTAGGAACATGCTTCATCGTTGAAATATATGTTTATAACTATCACAATTCCCCTATATAGTCAATTACATGTCACTAGACTAATCAGCCTCGATGCATGTAAGTCCCTTCAAAATTCCCTATATGTTATGTAAAAGCGGGACCTCTATAAGGCGGACACCTCACTACTGCGGGCAACGAGCAGCAGATTTCAAATCAAACCAACATTATAAGAGTAAATGTAACTTATAAAAAACGGACACGATACGTCATCTCCGGCGCACACTGATCAGTCGCCCCGGGTAACATCAAAGGCTCCCGGTATTGTTGTTGTTCCCGAGACTGGAACACAAAAGGATTTTGCAATCCCAGTTGTTACCTTAATGCGTGCACGTGCTCATTTCACGGTGTGGTGTGCTCACAAGATAAACACAGCAAGGGTGAAGCGGTAAAAATCGTGCGTGTGTGTATAATTATTTCAGAACCATAATAGTTCTGAAATAAATTTGAACACAGTAGGCGGAGGGGAAGCTGAATTATCACAGATACAATGGAGAGAAGATTTAGTATTTTTGTGCATGTACCTGACATGTTAATTCAGATTCCTTTGTTAAAGGAGTTAGGGCATCAATGGTCAATACTGCATTTAACGCTGAAGCATTAATCCAGATAGAAAAACGCTCTATCAAGTTAATGGCCACGTAAACCAGTATAATGCATAAGCAAGTGACCTTCAGGTCACGTAAATAATGTAGTTGGCACACGAATATTAAATAATCACAAGTGGGTAAAAGCTCTGTTGGTATTACATTCTGTTTAATCTTCCGAGAATAAATAACTGCATTGGCAACCAATGTTGTGTTATTTCTTTAAAATAAATTTAAATCTTATTATCAACGTCGTGTATGTGTATGTGGATTTTTTCATGTGCCAAGTACGTATTACTGAAGCCCCGGAAGAGCAAGTTTTCCTGTGTAAGATAAAACTAATTGTGTTCATCAAGGTAACTTATACGTAATACACATGTCTAATTTGGCTCACCAGGGATTCAATATATTTGCATCAAATGATTTCTGTGTAATATGTCACTCTAAACCCGTATAGCCGTACCGAATTGAAGAACCATGAAAAAAGTATTATATATTTTGGTTGCATCTCTTCTTTTAATATTTCAATTATTGCATCTTAAGTCAGCGTGTTTGCTTAGTAACCTCGCAAGAGTAATAACCACATAAATAATTGCATTTATATAAAGCACTAATTTCAGAATTAAGAGGAACAATGACTTGCATGATTCTGTAAATTTATAACATTACTTAAACAATTACATTACTAATTATGTATTACTTCAATTATTAGGAACAAACGGAAAAAATAAACATGAACTGATACCGTTAATTACATAGAAAATGAAAATTAACACATGATAAAGACTATCAAAGTGGTATATAATTTCTATAATTTATTGGTAAAACAAAAACGCCACCACCAATCTAACATCCAGCTCATCCATATATATATATATATTTGTCATACACATGCCCAGACATGGTTATTTGCAGTCATGTACCGGTTGATAATGCAAATGGGGCTAGCAGTTAGTCTCTTTTGTGTGCACGATTCTTACACGGATGGCAAAGGTAACTTGATAAATTATCTGTGTTAACCTTCATATTAAAGCATATATATATATATATATATATATATATATGTGTGTGTGTGTGTGTGTTTGATTATGTATATATATATATATATATATATATATATATATATATATATATAGTTTTATATGGTCATAATTTGTTGCAAAAACTGATGGCTGAGTGTTCGATAGGTAACCAGAGCATTTCTATGTTGTGCAGAAAGAACTAAACTAGTTTTTTCTGCAGGCATTTCATGACTAATTAGTTTCGTACCACACGCTCAGAGAGTGTGGCACTGTTAAGATGTTGTAGCCTAATAGTGCTGTGAATATCAGTTGCGGAATAAAGTCACTGGGGTCATGATCAGCTGTGTGGCGACATCCATCTTTGATGAGGGCCGGCATCTGGTATTTTTACTGGTCCGAATGCTGGAGGCTGCGTATAAGGAAACCCGGGATCAATACTGTACTGGTCTGTTCGTTGTCGCTTGTTTGGTGTTGTGTTATATATTCCGCAGCAGGAATTTATGTGCGTGTTTACATGCCGTCACAAGTTGATTTCTTTTGTTTAGAGTTCCGAGTTGGGGTTGACATAAGGAAACATGATAAAATATCTACTTAAAGCCTGGTATACAAGCAAATAATAATGCATTAACATTAGATAAATTAATAAGGGAAAGGAAACTACACAGAGTGGTTCAAGTGTATGCATAAGCAATACAATTATAAAAACATAAATGTTCTGAATAATCGCTCAGTATATTTAAAAGGATTGCTGGTAATGCCCTACCTTCTAGCTGTCTGCAATCAGATGAAGGTACAAATAAATATGACCCAGACACTGTAATGTCTGTTCAAATAGGTATTTGAGTTAACTAAATGAACCACATGTTTTAAAACCAAGGCCTGCATGTTTGGATTTACAACATCCATGTCTATCACAAGGGAACATGCTGCACATTCAATCTTTAGCTTAATCATTACTATTAATCATTGAGTTGTTTGCTACCTTTAAGTCCAATCCACGAAACCAAGCCCCTATATCGTGTAAATTAAATCTCTAACAAGACTTTATTACGGATAACCAATACCATTCCAAGCCTGTAAAAGAAATTTAATGCGTTGTTGAGAATAAATACAGAGCGTTTAGCAATTTATTTGATACTTTATAACACATGAAAAAAGGTAATTTATTTAAATCAATGAAGACACCAATAAAGGTGATTCAGAGGGTAGCGCTCTCAGACACGTGTTTGTCCATAATATCACAAACAAACAGGTGCCTTCAGATTATGATGTGCAAAAAAAGCCCCTTTTCTTTTTTTTCATACAATATTCATCTTCTGCCACAGAATGTGATAGATTAAATCTTTAATAAAAAAGCTTGTGTCACTGAGGTTTAAAAAAGAAACAATATCATTGAACTTTGGTTTTCCTAAGATATCCTTGACATGGAATGTCGTTTTAATCAGGCTGTAGTTGATTTAATCGCGTTATCTGTGATTGGTCAATTTAACGACTCAATATTAATTTGATTGCTTTCATAAGATTATAAAATGACAAGGGTCATAACATATCTACATGCCGTCACACAGGTATTCCACTAATGCTGTAAGCACGATCAGTTATGACATATTCATACATACGGATAAAGGACATCTTACTGGTGCATGCTTTCTCGATCCAACTATCGATACAATCATTCATTCACTATTACTAAGTAAATCCGGCCAGTTATGTTTACAAAAAGAACTCTATATAGAATGTTATTCCTCTTATTTAAAGTCTCTCAATCATACCAGGCAATGGGAAATTATCAAGACCGAAAATATTGAATACGCAAGTTACTCCATATCAGATTTTATACCAGGACCAGTATAAATTATTCTTTGTATGACTTAAAATGACCTAAATTAAATAAATATGTTACATATGCAGATGATACCAAAATGTACATTTGGAGAGTGAAAGCACTTAGAGAAGAATATTACAGGAAGGTGTCAATCTTACGGGTAATTGGTTTGCTGTCAATCGATTGACGATTAATGTAGCTAAACTTAATATAATGTTATAAAGGAGTGATATGAGCGTGTATTGCAATAAACTAAACCTATTGGTTGACAGTGTAGTTCTACATCTTCTTTACATAACAATAATATAAGATATAAGTATTGCTGCCGACCGATCTCGCAGAGCACATGGATAATCAGTACCATCAATAACGTACTACCTCAAACAACGCCTATTGGTAGGTCAGAATTATTGTTATTTGTCATAAACTATCATGATTACTCAAGGTGATCTCCAATGAATAATCCTATGCCCGGAATGGAGTACAAAAGATTAATTATTGTTATTGAATACTTGTCAATATGATCATTGAATACAAAAATCTCTGGAGAATTAATCATGAAGATTTAAAGTATTCCCCATTAATAAACACTTTATATTCTTAAAATAATACCAATACATACTTGGTGAACGAAGAACACTTTCGATGTATCTATATTTAGTTTTATATTTATTACGATTACTCCATCAACTAAGGGGAATACCTGGGACGAGGCACATATGACTGGGCTGTAATCACTTGCACCAACCTAAGTATGACACTCGCCTCTGAACGACAGGATAGCCAGGCTCTGATCAAGATAATGGAACAGTTTAAATTAGATTCGATGTGGCTGGGAATCCGTTATCAAACGCGCTCAGTATGGAAATGGATTCGCCCAGGCATCAAAAACGGGATAAAAAGTAAGTTTTCAATTTGCGAGTCCAAGAGAATAACGCAAAATTTAGCTTCACATTGATCAAAGTATTTTTTTTATCTGTTCATGCGTAAGCCTTTAATGTTTTTTTTCCTATATGTTTATACTTCAGCCAAAATGTCTGTATTCCGAAACAGAAGCTCGATGCCGTGCGGTGTTCTCAGAGGGAAAAATCTTTATGCAGCAAACTGTTTCATAGAATTACCTGCACTTTGTTCTTTCAAAGGTATCTAGTTTATTATCTGAAAAGGCTTACATTTCTAACGGCGAAATAACAGGGCCTTCTAAAGTCCTTTGTACTATCATATTATTTAAATACTATAGAAAAAAGAATGCGTTCGGTTATCTCACTTATATAAAAGAGTAATTTATATCAACAGCTGTATAAGTACGCACATTAGCTTCATATTGTTCATTTTTATTATTTCAAATGTGCCTCCTTTAAGCAGTTAAAGTGAAAGATGCTCCCTTTTCATGACATTTGAACATATTGATATGTCCTAATAACATATCCTAATAACCAGGCGTATTTATAAGGTAAAAATTGAAATAAAAAAATATAAACATTTGTTTACAATTATCTGTTTTTAACTCCTTCATCACCTTCACAAAGTTAACGGATTCTGCTCAATTTTCTATAAACCCCTGCTTTTTAATTTGTCATTTAGTATTTAACGTATCAGGTCAGTTCTTTCTGATAACTTTCTTTAGTTCAGCTGCATCTATCAATAATTCTAACTCTGCGTCTTTTTTTCCATAGGTATCTGCCCAAAATATGCTGACCGGTGTATTTCGGGCCCGAAGAATATGTCACCTACCTGGCTTGGTACAACATCCGGCAAAAGTAACTGGTTTGGCGCATTTGAGAGATGTAAACAAATGGGTGGTGTTCTGGTTAACACTGATGTTGCTATAACCTACTGGGCACCTCACACAATTCCGGAAATGGAGGTGTGGATTGCTCTATCAAAGGGTGGCTGGTTCCGGATTGGATCAAAAGGAGGTCCGTTGGTCAGATTTTCTTAACACACTGGCATATACAGTAACATAAAAACGAATGATATCTTCTTTGGATTACTTTCGAATATGTCTAACATTGCTAATGTAAAGTTTATTAACCTCCTCCACACCGGTAACTGCAAAACCGCCACTTTTTACACTGAAAAAAGTATTGTTTTCCCCATGGTTTTGCAACAGCTTTTATCCATTACAGAAAATGAATACATTTTAAAAAGTGCATTGCAGTGCCATTACCGTATTTCCTTGATCAGACGTTGGGCCTTAAATAGTCGCCTGCCTTCTTTAGTCACCGGGGTAAAACAGTGTCCAGAAAAATAAAGCAGGCCTTAATTAGACGCCGGTTTTGTTCAAAGGCCTGGTTTCAGAGTACTTTCAATGTTTGCCGCCAGATGTCTTATCCCTTCATTATAACTGGTGCATTTACCGGTCAAATTGACCATAGATCGTTGTATGAATTTCGGTTTGTGTTGTATTGATAATATGTTTCATTCTTCTATAAATCATTCTTCTTTTCTTACATGAATGCCTGTTTCCATGAGGGACGCCAAATATTCCCGATTCATCCTTTATGATTAAAGTCGGTCACCAATCCTAATAAACGCTACACAAATACGTCAGCAGTGAGAAGCTAACACTATTACTGCTGTCAAGCTAGATAAAAATTGTACCGCCTGATACAAGCAGTACAACTTAGTACGATGAAAGTAAACCTTACGGACGGTTGAACAGAACTGTTCAAATACGTTTTGGCACATATTTCTTATGTAGCATGAAGACACCAAATGATGGTGTCAAGCGGTACAATTTGTAGCTACGGTCAAGCCATATTACGCTCTTTGCTTTCATTTTTGAAGAGCTTTTAATAGCGTCCCCACTGTTACCAATACTACGCTTCGAGATTAACTTTAGAGTTATAAATAGCATTTACTCTTGTCCAAAATAATATTTTCGGAAACATTTCCGGCAGTACATGTCCCATACCAGTATATTCCAGGTCGGAAACGCTTCAATACGCTGTGTCAAGCTGAATCAGTTAAAAGTCGGACGGAAAGTGTCATGAAAACGAATTAGGCAGTGCCGTTATACGTACCAGCCCCCCATTTTTCGATGGAACTAATATTACTAGTTGTCCACAGTGCACGGGTAATGGAAGAGCCACCCGTGTTCAGTATAAACCAGGTCAGAAACGCTTAAATACGCTGTGTGGAGCTGAATCAGTTGAATATTTGACGGGAGGAAAGTGTCATGAAAATTACACTGTGCCGTTATAGGTACCAACGCCCCGTATTTCGGTGGAACCAATGTTACCTGTTGTACGCGGAGAACAGTTTATAGAAGAGCCACCCGTGTTCAGAGGGAAACAATGTTACCAACAACACGCGGTTTAAAATAAATGGAACAGCCACATGAATCACCAGGGTAGCTGGTTTCGAGAGGCCCACGCCGACAGTTTCTTGTCGACAACTGCAGTCTCCCGCTGTGATTCCCTGCTGATTCTTATTATGATACGTGATTGTGGAGATTGTGCGTGTCCAATATCCCTATGGCATCTAAGGAAATTTCGTAAACATAATCCGTGTACCGGCGATGTTTCTCAATTGTGTCCCTAATTAGTGACCGGCGGGTTTATTTCTTTGGCATGTTCTATTTTTGTAGCTTGTCTGATGAGCCTGATAATGTATTTTTTTAATAAACGCCGGTATTAAATAGAAGCTGGCCTTGTTTAGACGCCTAGTCAAAGCAGGGTTTGAAAAAAAATAAACGCCCGGGCGTCTATTCATTATTCATTATCATTTTGTTCAAGCTAATCACCATATTTCTTGATATCGATACATTTTACTATTCGTTTATGCTTTTATATGACGCAATGTGACATTATATTACTCATGCGTCTGATTTGTGTGTGCAGATCATGTTCAGGTAACGGAAGATTATTGGGGGAAACATACAACTTGGAGTGAGGATCAAGTGTGTACATACTTAAAAACCCGGAAAAAAGGACCACCTGTATGGAAACCAATAAACTGTCAATCAAATATGCCTGCGGTATGCATTACAGGTAACAATTAAGGTTTAAATGTGTAGGGAATTAATATAACATGGGTATTGCCGTATTCTATGAGAGCTTTGATTTTTTTTACTCTTTATACCAGGTGGTGAGGTTCAGTTTTTTTTTCATATACCTAGATTTAGTTGGGAATTCCTTCACTTGTTTTAATAATTGAAAATCAATAAATCCTTTCCAAATACCTTTCTAAACCCATTAATGGTAAAGACAGAAAAATTTCCGCATTATGCGTAAAGTTGAATCATTACGATTTATAACTAAAACTGTCTCACCATAAGGTCTGAAATAATTATGCTATAACGTTCAGATATGCTACATTATTAATAATTGTTCACCTTTCATATTTTCATTAAAACAATCAAAATGTATGTTTTGCAACAAATTGGTGACATAACTCAGCCATTTTTTGTGAAGCATGTACTACCAACAATACTCCGATTCCTGTACTTATTGATCTAACTTTCCTCTGTTACTATAATTTAGATCTTCTGAAGTAACATTTTGTTTACGAAATACCAGTATTTGTAATCGTAAAATGTACCATGAAGGAATATAATAGACAGCGAATTTTATTACCAAACTCATTCTTTATATTCCTCAGGAATTGGAGCGGTATATAATTGTACCTAAAATGACTTCCATGGAAAAAAAGTGATTTGAACATTTCATCAAGTTCTTCTTAATATTCCTAACTGATTTTCTGCTCTCCTTACAAAAGCATTAAGCGATTGGTAAAAGTGAAAGCAAGGAACGTTTAATTTGTAAAGCCTTTTTTTCAGAATCAAAAGTGACTTCCCCACTGCATCCAACGGACATGTTATCTTCGTGCAACACAAGTTACTGTCTTACACGTACGTGGCATAAATGTTTTTCATTTGCATCCAAAGTGTCCGTTCCTGAAACCAAATACATGTAAAAAATATCACAAAGTTATTTTCATTGACGGTACGTTGCTTTCATCCTCATCTTTTAAATTAACTCACGAAGAGGATTCACTGTTTTATTGTCTGATGGAAACTGTAATCCATTAAAACCAACACTACAGCACTGGTCGATTATCTAATCGAAATGTCATTGCAGCTGAACATACTACCACATCTTTTACCGGGCTGATGATGGGGTTGGCCACTGGGCTTGTCATAATAGTTCTTGCGATACCAGGCGTAATGTACTGGTGTATACACCGGAGAAGACGGTAGGCGAAAGCAATATATTCTAATAGAAGTAAGCAGGCTCCTTTAAAGTTGCGGCCCGTAATGAAATGACGTTCGGTGTTTACTTGATAAATTAGCCTTCTAATTTACTTTAGATCTTCTTTTAAAAAATGTTTTATACAAGTAATATAAGTTTATTTCATTTGTTATTACACCGTTTACACATTGCACATTGCTTTTCATTTTATTTTTTTGGTAATACTAGGTCCTGTCAAGGTCCACATGCGACGCCAATGGCAACCGCTAGAGGAACCATCGCAAGCAATCTCGAAGGGGACAGGTCAAACCTTGTTCAAGCATCATTGATTGCCCGCGGTGTGTGTCAATATACAGGTGCAGGATACTACGTGATCGATTCGGATTACGTAAGGGGGAGAACAGGGCGCCGTGTTATTGGAGAAACAAGACTTCCCTCCACCGGAAGGGTAATGCCATGAAAAACATCAGACTGGATTTGGTTAACTTTGACACAAAGAAGAAATAAAGAACCTGTTTTGAATGGCAGTAATTCTAAATTTTCTTGAAGTGAAATTGATATGACTGATATCATCCCACAACCAATGCTTAATATTAATAAGAAGAACAAAGATTAAACAAATATAAGATATAAGCAGCTACACCTCTCATACTACGGCAAAGTCTCTTTGTTTGCAAATGTAACGAAAATGTGTTACAATAAAGAAATCCAAAACGGAGGCATTTAGGACTATCAAAGACTGGCCACTTAATCCTGTATGTGGTGTAAGAATAAACATAAAAAAATCGCATGTCCCCCCGGTTTTATTTTATACAGAAAATATTTCAGCATAAAACTGCTCATGTCACTAATTCCATAACTTAATATAAAAGTTAATCTGATAGCTTACCATGAATGACTTGGGTTAAATAATGTATGCATAAACCATTATTATCTAATGAGTTTCCCAGAAGTCATGTTGTGAAAAAGAAAACTGAAAAAGACATGAGGACCCTTCAAATTAAGTAAAGATATATAATTTTATATTGTCATATGACATTATACGTACACCCTTCATCAATGCGTGACGTCTTTTAACATTAAATCAAAACACAAGGTAATGATTTCCATCTGGCATATACGGCAACGTTGAACACATTTTCAAACGAAATAAATGCGGGCGTATATTTTTATACACACTGTTCATATGTTACATTTTAACATATGAAAAGAAAGCGAATTGTGCTGTACTTGTTATTCTGGATCATCGCATTTGAATGTGGTTTACATGATTTCTTCATTCTGGCCCCGTATAATTGTTTAAGCTATCTTTCAGTAAGAAATCGTATCAAGATTAAAATATCAATACGTTTAGCTGATTTTTTACTTTCATTTTCATAGAGAATTTTAAAGACACTATGTGAATGATGTCACGCTTATATAACAAGATTCAAATAATTATGCAGGTGCTATTTACAGTCACACATGTGAGCTGGAGCGAAAGGGATTTGTCGAAGTCGAGATGTTCAGACTCATGTAAAATAAATTAGAAGATGATTATATTAATCACCTTCACCGCCGGAATCCGAACAATTTCTTGAAAAAAGAGGAAAAAGCCGTTTAATATTTTTAATGCCTATAATCTGCTCTTACTTATGAACGTCATTTGTAGGCAACCTTGCTGGATTGACATATCGTTCAATCAAATTTGTGCATATGTGTATCCTAGGTGTTACCGTGGAACAGAAACACAAGTTTACACCCATTGACACCAAACGTTTCTTCTAAAATAAACCGACCGTGTTGTTAATACCGATTAATATCTCCGGTACCTTGGGGATGTGACACCCGCATCCGCATTGGGGCAGGGGAAGCACGACTTTTGGCAGAATCCGGCAACGTCCAACACCGTAATTGTTAACTTCAAACCAACTTGCGCCAGAGACGCTAACTACACGACAGCAGGACTGTTTCTTTCGCTCAGCTGTCTTGCGTCCGTCCGGTCGTCCGGCCATTCGGCCGTTAACAGGGCACAAATCGTAACCGGTAACTCTATAAACTTCTAACTGTACATCCGGGCAGGTCCTAGGCAAATCACCTTCAAAACTTCAAATTAGGTGATGGTGACCTAATTTTTGTGACCCAAGGGCTGAAAATTTGATTTTGAGCACCCAGACACTAAGACTGGGCACAAAAAGTATCCATAAGGTCTAGCATCTTCTAACGTGATTTAAAGCCTGCTGTCCACTGGCGATTTCCTTCTTTAAGTTATGGGCTCAAACATAATGCGCTTTATGAAAGAACCATAAAAGGCATTTACTCACTTATTATGATAATCTTTTTAGATGAGCGATTTTTTTTGGTTTAATCAAAACAATTTTATACTCAAAAATAGTTCTAAATTTTGTATTTTTTAAATTTATGGTGGCCTAATGGATAGGGCGCTGGACTTGTGACCACAAGGTTGTAGGTTTGCGCTAAGACTCTTTCCCAAAAGTCTTTACCACAAGGGGGCGCTCTCTCGGCCAAGGAGTGAATGATTACTTGTCAGGTAGGCAAATTTTGAATGAATAACAGTCTAACGCCGGGTATGGCTGCTTTGGTTGTATACTCCTCAGGGGAGTCGAGAAAAGCTACAAGAAAGGATACGCCCGCCATACCATGTAGGCAAAGTGTAAAGTCGGAGGATATCAGACTATAAACCCCACCTTTACCCTCTATTGGCAAAAAAAAAAAAAAAAAAAATACAATCAGTACCTTAAATTTTTCCCAGCTTAGACCATGTCACGCCTTTATTCGCCACTTTTGATTTAATTTCCACAGCATGAAAAAGGTAAATACTCAAGCTGTTTAAATCCAAAATTTGAAAATAAAATCTAAAAAAAACAGGCTTGTTAATGATTTTTTTAGCTCTATTGTATTAAATTGCACTGTCCAGTTGAAGGCAGGCCATTCTGGTCTCTGAAGGTCAGCCATGCCAGGGACCTTATTTGTAAGGGGTCATTGGAGGAGGTCCCCTGCTGTGACAGGTGTACAGTTGTTTTCATAGCAATCCCCCAAGCCCCCATCCCATGGGAACTGATAAAAAATATGACTTTTTTTGTCCTGTATTTATTTTTTGTAATTCTCCCCTCCCATAGAGTCCTTGCGCCGGTTCATTCGGGACATTAGTTTTATTGCAAATGTGTAAAACGTATTAAATTAAAAAAATAGCATTAGAAAATAATATATAGTTAAAACACATTCTTGCTTCAGGAGAATGGGACATAAAGTGATTAGCTCCACCTACAATATGTTTTGTGTTGTTTGCACTTTGCTAGTTTTTCAGCAGTGATGTTTGTGTAACTGGACTATTTTCAAAATGTTTATCATTTGCATTGTTCATGTACATATTACACATGTCTTTCAATAGAAATGGTTTAGCAAAGAAGCATTATACCTGGTGTATATGCCACTGCACATGTTCGCATTAGGCCTGTGGTCGTGTAATATATTTATTAATTTTGAAAGGATTAATAAGTATATTTCAACTGTATTTATTTAATAAAATAAATAATATGTATATATATATATATTTAATATTATATCAATAAATAGATCTAAATAAACAAATGTGTACACTACTGAACTTTTATCAATTCATCAAAAAGCCAACCAATGACCATGGTAAGAGTACTCCTATCTTATGCATATCTTATGTTCATAAACTGTACACATGCTTCAGTTTAAACTTTAGGAAACACATGGCCAGGTCACAAAATATTATTTGCAACAATTTCTTACTAATCAATACAAAGCAATTATATCAACCAACCTTGATCTATATTACCTATATATATATATCAAGGTCGGATTACCGGGCCTAGTATATGATCTAGTTATGACAGTCTGCAAACAAGGCATAAAAAGTCACAAGATCAAGGCTATGGTTATGTTATTGTGTCTGTGAGTATCTGTTTGTCTGAATAGATTCATAGTCACATTGTAATGTACTAAGGGCCAGTCTATTGCTACAATTCTCACTGTCTGTATTTCATCATGATTATATATTATGTAAGTTGCAGGTGTTTAAGTTAATTGGGACTTTGTGTATTCAAGTTGAGTTGCCAGGTATTTACATAATGATTGTAATTGCGTAGCCTTGATTACATGGCAACTCTTTTCAGTCTAATTGCACTTTCATTGCACACCTTTCCTTAATTGCATCTGTGGTGACACGTTAGGGAAACCTCTGATTGGTTTACTTATGGTGTATGAATCATGCTTGGGGAGATGCGATGTGTTCAGAGGCAGTTTCAAACTGGGGGCCAAGCCCTGGACTAGGGCTTGGCATCCCCTCTCCTGTATAGTTAAAATAAAGAATACTTTACATCAACTCAGAGACTTGTAAGTTTGTCACCCATGCATCCTGGACCAGGTTATAATCCCTACAACATGAATATTCTTTGAGGGCATACTCAGGGAGGTACGTGATGAACTGACGCTTTGGCCTTACAATCTTATCATGAAAAAACACATATTCAGAACCACGACAAGGTAAGGTTTTATATACAATGAAAATTTAAAATTTAGTTTTCCTTGTGAAATGAGGTAAGCAACGCAGTACAAATAAAATGTGTAAAAAACATATACAAGAAATGTTCAGATCCTGATGTGGCAGAACAAGGGACTCAATATTTGCATATTATGTTTAAAACACACCAGGCCGTAGGTAGTTAATAACAAAATTCCTGTTCACGCATAGGTCCTGTGTTTTGCTATATTTAAGATTACCTGTGTGATCAAGTCAGAAACGCCTACGCTGGAATAAATTTTCAGCTAACAATAAAAACTATGAAACAAATACATCAAACCCAAATATAAATTGACTGTCATATATCTGTGCCTTGATTTGCGACGTTATTCTGAGAGCAGCGTTAATTCACATCAATGCAATTGTCATGCCATTATGATGACCATAATGATGCATTAATACTTCTAACCATAATAAGAAGTGTTCACTGTGGTGGACCAAATCAATGATAAATAAATTACGGCATTACATATTATGTCAGGAACAAGACATTTCACAAATTCCATTCTGCTCATAAAAAAAAATAAATAGTCGGCATGTACTGAAACGCTTGATCCAAATATATCCATTTAACCATACGATGGTCACTCTTATTATACTTTCATTTGTATTTATATTTTCAAACAGTGTGCCTTTGTGGTCGAAGTATCTCTTGTTACACACAGGAAAATGGGCAATGTGAATACATCGTTTCATTACAGACAAGAAACACATCTTAGCAGGAATTCAGGAGAATCGAGACATCTTAAAGGCACAGGAGGATTTTATCTAAATGTACAGGAATGACGGTGTCATCTAAGGGGAAGGAAGGCCGGCAGATGTGGGAAAAGAATAACATTTCCTGTGTTTGAATCAAGCAAAATCTGGTAGAGACAAACTTTAAACAATAGATATTCATATATTCTGCCCCCCCCCTACCTTCCCGAGTCTGACAGATGGATTTGCTATGAAATGAATCATAACTGGATGCAAGACATTACAAATCATAATCATAACGCTGCAACTCAGAATCTCAGATGTCACAATCTGGACATTCCAATAGTAATTAGAAGAATACCATTGTTGAAACATGTTGCTAAAAAATAAATAAATGATCAAATGATAATGATAATGCGATAATGATCCTATTGCTTCATGTATCTACCAAGTAGAAGTGGTGATCTTCTACTTGATGTTCGAGAGGGGTACCTCTCAGCTTTCATACAGGGCCTTGATCTTATATACATACACTGATTCACACGGGTTCCACAACAAACCTTTTTGGCTAAAACAGATTATTCACACAAAATATAATAAGCATTTATATATATTTATATAGATTTAAAAATATATCTTTAGACAAATTTGAGTGCAGGCTTATATATATATATATATATATATATATATATATATAAATATATATATATATATAGAGAGAGAGAGAGAGAGAGAGAGAGACAGCAACTTTATAAATACTTTTGTAATACAATCATATAACCTGGCAGGTTTAAATATCCACATATTCACCAAAATGACCAGTAAGAGAAGTTTATATGTAAACTTATGTACAGTTTAGTTTTTTTCTTTGGAGTGAAGAAAACCTCTGAACAGAATGAAAAGGGCAATTTATATACTTTCATATCTAAGGGGGGTCACTCGATGTGACAGAAAATGTAGGTCGCAAACAAATGAAAATACTCTTTTGGGAGAAAAGAAAAACAGCTGCTTAAAGGCTTTGCTATATACCTTTTGCGCCCTCACCAAAGGTTCATATGCTTAGTACAGTGAAAACTGGTCTAACGGACACCTCACTTAGGTCGAAAACTTGTTATAATAGAAAGATAGTTATGTCCCTTCAATATTCCCTATATGTTTTGTAAAAGCGGGACCTCTTTTAGGCGGACACCTCACTACTGCGGACAACGGACAGCAGATTTCAAATCAAACCAACATTCATAGAGTAAATGAACCTAACAAATACGGACACGATACGTCATCTTCGGTGGACGCTGATCACTCGCCCCGGGCAACATCAAATGCCCCGGTTCTGTTGTTGTTCCCGAGACTGGAACACAAAGGATTATGCAATCCCTAGTTGCTACCTTAATGCATGTAAGTGCTCCTGTCACGGTGTAGTGTGCTTACAAGATAAACACAGCAAGGATGAAGCGTTAAACATCGTGTCACTTTATTTCACGCAATCTTCGCATTTTAAACGTCTTCATTATCTTTTAGGTAATTGCTTGGGGACAGCTGATCCAGGATAGGTTTAGAAAATGCCACTTGATGGCACCACGCGTACTCCTACGCGGGATCTTTCACTATCTGAGAAAGTCAAGCTTATTTGACTGAGTGAATCAGCGAAAAAGATCATACCCGCACTTTCAGAAGAATTTAAGTGTGGCAAGATACAGGTTGTTTAAACACTTTTAGACCAGTTTTCACTGTATATATATGTGTATAATTATATCAGTACTATAATATATATATATAAATAAATATATATATATATATATATATTATATTTCTGAAAAAAAAATTAAACACAGAAAGCGGAGGGGAAGGTGAATTATCACAGATATCATGGAGTCAAAATTTATTTTATTGGTACCCTTACCTGACATGTTAAGTCAGATCCTTTTGTTTAAGGGAGTTAGGATATCAATGGTCAATACTACTCTAAAGCATTAACCTAGATAGGAAATATTCAGTTTATGACCACGTAAACCATGTAAGCATAATCTGGTGACCTTCAGGTCACGTAAATAATTGTACTGGCAAACGGATATTAAATCATCACGAATAGGTAAGAGCTCTGTTTGTATTACATTCTGTACAATCTTCAAAGATTAAATCATTGGATTGGCAACCTATGTTGTGTTAAATGTAATTTATCAAAGTAGTGTATGTGTATGTGGATTGAGTCGTGTATCAAGTACAAATTCCTGCAGCCTGGACGAGTAAGATTTCCTGTGTACGATATACCTTTTGTGTTCATCAGGGTAAATTAGATAAACCATTATACACATGTCTAATATTGGGTTCCACGGATTCAATATATTTGCATCAAATGATTCGTTGGAATTATGTCACTCTAAACCTGTATAACCGATACCGAATTAAAATAAATTATATAGTTATATATTATTATATATTTATACTCTTCTTTAAATATTTCAATTACTGCATCTTAAGTCGACGTGTTTGCTCAATAACCTAAAAAGAGTTATAACCATAAAAATAACTGTATTCTTATAAAACACTCATTACAGGATAAAGAGGACAATGACCCCATGATTCTGTAAACATAACATTACATAAACAATAACATTAATGTTATATATTACAATAATAATCAGGAACAAACAGAAATCAAATAAACATTCACAGATACCGTTATTGACATAGAAAATAAAAATTAACACATGATAAAGACTATCAATGTGATGGATGATTGCTATAATGTATTGTCAAAACAAAAACGCCACCAACAATCTAACATCCAGTTCATCCATATATATTTGTCATACAAATGCCCAGACATGGTTATTTACAGTCATGTACCGTTTGATAATGCATGTGGGGCTAGCAGTCGGTCTCTTTGGTTTCTTCTGTGTCGATGTTGCTTTCACGGGTGCCAATGGTGCTTACACGGGTGGCAAAGGTAACTTGTTAACCTTTATATAAAAGCATATATATATATATATATATATATATATATATATATATATATATATATATATATGTCACACGGTGAGAAATGACTGGTGGCCCGATCGTGGAAACGAACCCGCACGGCATGCACAGAAGTCCGGCATTCTAACCGCTTCGCCAGAAAAGCAAGCTTCTTTGACAAGGAAATTGGAACGCTTATATGTGCACCATGACACACATATATATATATATATATATATATATATATATATATATGTCACACGGTGAGAAATGACTGGTGGCCCGATCGTGGAAACGAACCCGCACGGCATGCACAGAAGTCCGGCATTCTAACCGCTTCGCCAGAAAAGCAAGCTTCTTTGACAAGGAAATTGGAACGCTTATATGTGCACCATGACACATATATATATATATATATATATATATATATATATATATATATATATATATATATATATATATATAATGCGTGTAGCCGTGTTAGTCCCTCAGTGTATAGATAACAGGATGAAGACGCCTTAGTGTTGACTAACTGTTTAATTCAACCACGAGCTTTCGAAGCTTTATTACTTCTTCATCATGTGTCAAGTGGAAAGGTATAGAAATCGGCTATATATATGTATATATATATATATATATATATATATGTGTGTGTGTGTGTGTTAGATAAACAATTTCTAATGACCATAATGCATGGTATAGTGTAATGGATTTATGATTGGCTACTCTGAATATGTATCATGTTGACCCAGGTTCCGAGTGTGTTATTTACCCATAATGCTAGGTTATGAGTGTCCGGGTTATGTTGAGTTCATGTCCTCTGACACAATAAAGGTTTAAAGTTCATTATGCTCATCGGTTTAATGTTGATGATGATTGACGACTAATGTGGTGGCGATCTGGTTGTGCAAGTCCATGATTATAAATAGAGGTAATCCACATGTAAATGGTGTATTAATGATATATTAAATAGTCTGTATCAGAAAGTTTACGTATAAGATGATGACGTTTCTCGATTACTTGATATTATTATTGTGCGTAAGCCTTAGAGGTGATCTCACAACACGGCGGTATCAGTGGCGGGAATGTGCACGTATGCATGAGGAATGACGTCACGTCATTATCAATATGGAGGGGTCGTTCGGTGCTATTAATATTATGGTATGTCTCAATGTCTGTAGTGTGCCATGAAACCGGCATCGCGATTTAATCCTTTCCTTATGGTGTCAAATTTATCAATCTGTCGTTGTCGTGTGTCTGTAAGGTGGCCCTTTAGAACGCAAATCGGCATGCATTCAGGCGAGTGTTCCTGTTGAGAAAAATGTTCTACGACCGGTAAGTTAGTGTCAGCGCTTTAATGGACTGTCTGTGGCCATTTATTCTGAGACTTTTGCATTAGGCGGGTTTCGCCTATATAAATAACTCCTGGACATATTTTACCTGGAATGGTGGTATAGACTACACCTTTACTGGTGCAGTCAAAGTGTCCCTAAAATAGTGTTTGGCACCATGGATAATTAGGGTTTCCTTGCGGACTATGAGTGGGCATGTGCGACAGCGCGGTCTTTTACATGGGAATGTACCGTTAGTGTTATCATATCTGAAGCTTTGATTTTGTACTAATTTTTTTATGTAGATTATGGGGTTGTCTAAAAGACAGGAGTGGTGTGTCAGGAAAGAGGGGGTATAATGTAGGGTCCGATTCTAATAAAGGTTGTAGATCATGGATAATTCTTTTAGAGGTTTTAGTATAAGGGGATGATATGTTGTTACTAACGGTGTGCGATGGTTTTCTATTTTGATTTTTGGAGCGAGTAGAGAGCTGCGTGAAATTTTAGTGGCTTTTCCAATTTGTTTTTTTCTACTGTTTTCTGTTTGTACCCCATATTGATAAAAATATTTTGTAGTTTCGCAATGTTTCGATTTCTATCGGATATGTCGGAACATGTCCTATTGTATCTTATGGCTTGGCTGAATATATTGGATTTACCAACATGGGGTGGGTAAAACCTAGTAGGATGGATATAATTATACCTGTCGGTGGGTTTGCGGTAAATAGATGTGTGAATGTTGTCATCTGTTAATTTTACTGTGGTGTCAAGGAAATTAAATTTATCTACGGAGTACTCCATTTTGAATTTTATGTCGGGGTGAAAATTATGGAAATCGCTATAAAATTTTAATAGGTTTTCACGACCATGATGCCATATAAGAAATATATCGTCGATGTAACGTAGGTAGAGTAGGGGTTTAAATGTTTGTTGATCAAGAAAATTTCTTCCATGGAAATCATAAATGTGTTTGCATATTGTGGCGCCATGCGTGTACCCATGGCTGTTCCCATCATCTGAAGATAAATCTCATTGTTGAAGCTAAAATAATTATGGATGAGAATAAATTCCGCTAGTTTTTTTACGACTGATGGGGCTGTCGCGTTTTCGGTATGAAATTTTGTGAGTAATTTTAAAGATGCGGCAAGCCCGTCATTATGGGGGATATTGGTGTTAAAGGATTCCACATCAAGAGTTGCTAAGATAGGATGTGGATGTGACGTTAGTCTCTTTTTACAAAGGATGTGGTAGGATTATGTCTAGAGGAGAAATGTATTTATTTTTGGCCGTTGTATGCTTGTGGTCATTTGTTAAGATCTGTATTGAGTTTATATGTTTTATCCTGTTGTAAGTTTTGACGGATTGTTCTATCATGTATTCTTTAACAGTCGGTGTGTTTGTGCGTGCTCTTATTTTTGATGTTTTAGTGAACCTACTAACTCTTAAGGCTGCTCTAAGGGCTTTATTTTGTTGAACTTCTAGTTCATATAAGTGTGTCTTAGCTGCGCCTAAGAAAGCTATGGATCCGCATATGTCTATAGGGCGGATCCATTGTTTATATAGGTGTGCAGCTGTCTCCAGTTTAGGTCCGCCCTTCTTATAGCACACAGCTATAGAGCATTCCCTGCAAACAATAATGCGTTCTAAAAACGTCCTCACAACGTTTTAGTTAGGTTCGGATAACATTATTTTGAAACGTTCTGTGCACGCAAAAATGTATGGTTTTATGTACGGACTGTGAACGTAAAATCAGACGTTCGTTGCCGTTGTTTTTGTTACGTGTTTGCAACGTTTTATCAAGTCGTTGTAGTTATGTTAAGAATACGTCTAATAAACGTTTGCTCCTAGTACAATGCTAACGTGTAAGCAACATTTCTGTTCAAACGTTCTGTGCACGCAAAAATGTATGGTTTTATGTACGGTTTGTGAACGTAAAATCAAACGTTCGCTGTCGTAGTTTTTATAACGTGTTTGCAACAGTCATCAAGTCGTTGTAGTAATGTTAGGAAAACGTCTGATAAACGTTCGCTTTTAGTATAATGCCAACGTGTAAGCAACATTTCTGTTAAAACGTTCTGTGCACGCAAAAATGTATGGTTTTGTGTACGGACTTTGAACATAAAATCAAACGTTCGTTGTCGTAGTTTTTATAACGTGTTTGCAAAGGTCATCAAGTCGTTGTAATTATGTTAAGAATACGCCTTATAAACGTTTGCTATAAGTATAATGCTAATGTGTAAGCAATATTTCTGTTAAAACGTTCTGTGCACGCAAAAATGTATGGTTTTATGTACGGACTGTGAACATAAAATCAAACGTTCGTTGTCGTTGTTTTTATTACGTGTTTGCAACGGTCATCAAGTCGTTGTAGTAATGTTAGGAAAACGTCTCATAAACGTTTGCTCCTAGTACAATGCTAATGTGTAAGCAACATTTCTGTTCAAACGTTTTGTGTACGCAAAAATGTATGGTTTTATGTACGGTCTGTGAACGTAAAATCAAACGTTCGTTGTCGTAGTTTTTATAACGTGTTTGCAACGGTCATCAAGTCGTTGTAATTATGTTAAGAATACGCCTTATAAACGTTTGCTATAAGTATAATGCTAATGTGTAAGCAATATTTCTGTTAAAACGTTCTGTGCACGCAAAAATGTATGGTTTTATGTACGGACTGTGAACATAAAATCAAACGTTCGTTGTCGTTGTTTTTATTACGTGTTTGCAACGGTCATCAAGTCGTTGTAGTAATGTTAGGAAAACGTCTGATAAACGTTCGCTATTAGTATAATGCTAACGTGTAAGCAACATTTCTGTTAAAACGTTCTGTGCACGCAAAAATGTATGGTTTTGTGTACGGACTTTGAACATAAAATCAAACGTTCGTTGTCGTGGTTTTCAGTACGTGTTTGCAACGGTCATCAAGTCGTTGTAATTATGTTAAGAATACGCCTTATAAACGTTTGCTATAAGTATAATGCTAATGTGTAAGCAACATTTATGTTAAAACGTTCTGTGCACGCAAAAATGTATGGTTTTATGTACGGACTGTGAACGTAAAATCAAACGTTCTTTGTCGTTTTTATTACGTGTTTGCGACGTTCATCAAGTCGTTGTAGTAATGTTAGGAAAACGTCTGATAAACGTTCGCTTTTAGTATAATGCCAACGTGTAAGCAACATTTCTGTTAAAACGTTCTGTGCACGCAAAAATATATGGTTTTGTGTACGGACTTTGAACATAAAATCAAACGTTCGTTGTCGTAGTTTTTATAACGTGTTTGCAACGGTCATCAAGTCGTTGTAATTATGTTAAGAATACGCCTTATAAACGTTTGCTATAAGTATAATGCTAATGTGTAAGCAATATTTCTGTTAAAACGTTCTGTGCACGCAAAAATGTATGGTTTTATGTACGGACTGTGAACATAAAATCAAACGTTCGTTGTCGTTGTTTTTATTACGTGTTTGCAACGTTCATCAAGTCGTTGTAGTAATGTTAGGAAAACGTCTCATAAACGTTTGCTCCTAGTACAATGCTAATGTGTAAGCAACATTTCTGTTCAAACGTTTTGTGTACGCAAAAATGTATGGTTTTATGTACGGTCTGTGAACGTAAAATCAAACGTTCGTTGTCGTAGTTTTTATAACGTGTTTGCAACGGTCATCAAGTCGTTGTAGTAATGTTAGGAAAACGTCTGATAAACGTTCGCTATTAGTATAATGCTAACGTGTAAGCAACATTTCTGTTAAAACGTTCTGTGCACGCAAAAATGTATGGTTTTGTGTACGGACTTTGAACATAAAATCAAACGTTTGTTGTCGTGGTTTTCAGTACGTGTTTGCAACGGTCATCAAGTCGTTGTAATTATGTTAAGAATACGCCTTATAAACGTTTGCTATAAGTATAATGCTAATGTGTAAGCAACATTTATGTTAAAACGTTCTGTGCACGCAAAAATGTATGGTTTTATGTACGGACTGTGAACGTAAAATCAAACGTTCTTTGTCGTTTTTATTACGTGTTTGCGACGTTCATCAAGTCGTTGTAGTAATGTTAGGAAAACGTCTCATAAACGTTTGCTGTTAGTATAATGCTAACGTGTAAGCAACATTTCTGTTAAAACGTTTTGTGCACGCAAAAATGTATGGTTTTGTGTACGGACTTTGAACATAAAATAAAACGTTTGTTGTCGTTGTTTTTATTACATTTTTGCAACGTTTCATCAAGTCGTTGTAGTTACGTTAAGAATACGTGTCATAAACGTTTGGTCTTTGTATAATGCTAACGTGTAGGAAACATTTCCGTTAAAACGTTCTGTGCACGCAAAAATGTATGGTTTTATGTACGGACTTTGAACGCGAAGCCAAACGTTCTTTGTTGCGTTTTTATAACGTGTCCGCAATGTTTCATATAATCGTTGCAGTAATGTTGGGAATACGTCTAACCAACGTTTGCGCTTAGTTATAATGATAGCATGTAAGCAACGTTTCTGTTAAAACGTTCTAAGCACATACAAATGTATGGTTTTTTTTTGTACGGACTTTGAATGTAAAACCAAACGTCCTTTGTCATCGTTTTTATTACGTACCTGCAATGTTTCATTAAATGATTGTAGTTATGTTTGGAATACGTCTCACCGACGTTTGTTCTTAGGTATAATGATAACATGTTAGAAACGTTTCTGTTAGAACGTTCTTAGCACATACTAATGTATGGTTTTATGTACGGACTTTGATCGTAAACCCTAACGTTCTTCATAGTTTTTATTTCTTGTATGAAAAGTTTCACTTTATCTTTGTAGATACGCTGGGAATGTCTCATACATATTTGCTCTTAGTTTAATAAAGTGTTAGCAACATTTTTGATAACGTTCTTTGGTCACATAAATGTGGTTTTATCTACGGTATATTTAACGTAAGATAACACCTTCTTTGTCGACGATTTTCTCATGAATCTACAACGTTTCACAATGTTGTTGCAGTTACGTTGGGAATACATCCCATCAATGTTTGCTCCTAAGTATAATGATAACATATTAACGAAATTCTTAAAACATAAAAAATGTATTGCTAAGGTACAAAAATACCGGAAAAGGGGAAAGTGCTCAATGCCTGTATACTCGATTTATCCTAATATTTGTTCACTGGAGTAAGTCCATTGAAAAATTGTCTATATCAAGTTAACATTAATTCTGTTAAACAGTTTCGAGTATTTTAACCAATATCTTGATGATTCAACAAGTTATCAACATGTTGACAATTCTTATGATCTGTCACCGACCGTGTGAACCGGCATGATTTATCCATATACATTAATACATTTTAAAAGAAAGTACATTGTACTTTATTTATACAGCACAGAGTAGGCTTTCATATAACTGGCAATACTTCAGCTTCTGAATAGACCGCAGGTGTATTTTCCATTTCAGTCTGTGGAAGACATTTTCAATGAAGTGTTAAAATTGATGAGTGCATGTGCATAGCTTTAATCATAAATCTGACCATGACACTGGTTTCCAGTCATATCTATTGTTTTCCGGCAAAAAATAGGAGATCATCCATTTGTCAAATCCATTTACCAACAGAAAGGTACCAACCAAACGTTCTCTTCATGTATTCAACAAAATACTAAAAGACATTAAAATTATTTATTTATTGTACAACAGAGTCAGAGTACTTGTAGTACTCTCAGAGTTCAAGTATTTCTGTGTTATACCACTCTTGGTCCCTCTCAGCCTTTCTTCTTTCAGGTTTTACACGGCCTGTAAAAGAAAAGTAAGTTAATTGTAATATATATAATATATATATGTTCAATTACTTTAAATCGACTTCATCTATTTTGTATTCAGTAATTTCATAAGATCTTTGTTAAAGTTGCTCGTACTCTTCAAGTATTGGGAACAATACAAATCCTATTTTTATATATATTTATAGTCCAATACTTATTTAATGGCAGGAAAACATAGCATTCCTGCAAACTGTCTTACAGGACCCCCTTCCCCTTTATTCATGCATAACGACATACAGCGAACAACTATAGGTGTTTCTACACTGCAAAAGTCACCCAGGCATCATTCCAGCTGACTAATATATTGGTACTGGCTACAATATTTTTCGTACTGGTTGTCTTGAGGAACTCTACAAATTCTGTAAAATAAGCCAAAAAAGCCATAGTGACCTTATCACCCATGTGGTGATCCAATGATTACAATTAGTGCCCTGCAATACATCCAAATTCCACAGGTTGAGTGAATGAAAATTTGTAACAGAAATTTAAACACATGGATCTCAACTTGTAATTAATGGATTAGTAATTTCAATAAATGAGTTAATACTATTCTGTCCAAAAAGTGTGAAATGGGCAAAATGATAATTAAAAAAAAATTGATATGGTCAATCTCTACCCAGGTCTGAAAAAAGAATGTCCGAGGTTAAAACCCATTGATTAACCATTAAGTACTATATAATATATGCTGAAACTTCAATTGCTTTTTCCGTTTGTGTTTTTTTACAAAACAAATGACGCTCATGGTTCATGACACTCAGCATGGTGACATGCTGACAATATGTCCATGCACAGGCAACAAATTAAGATAATATAGGTGGTATCATCATTCATGCATATTAGCATAAGTTCATCAAGACTCATTAGCACACCAAATTTGATGAAAATCCATCCAGCCATTTATGAGGAATCCGGCAATTTGGGTGTAATTTGCATTATTTCTGGGTGCTCAAACATGCTCCGCAACTCTTCACAGTGACCTGATATTAGCATGACGCTACATCCCCATTAAAAATCTTGGACAAAATTCTGGGTTCCTCCCACCCTACTGCTACTTAATAGGCCATCATTGAGGTAATCAGTTGATACAGACCTGATCAGCAGTGTGATAATGATCCCAGTGGGGAGCCATTAATCACTGCCGAACTACTTTTTTTTGGTTTGGGGTGGGGGGTTGAAAGGGACGGGGAGAAAAGCTTGTCAATTTTGCTTCATAAAGTTTTATGGAATACAAATGGGGGAAAATATTTTTGATCAAGACATGCTCAGGAGTCACAGAGTTTATTGTTTAGAGCAAGGGAAATAGAATGTGTTCCTAAAAGAAACAGTGTGAGTATCTAGATAGTGTAGAAAAACATGACTACATGGGACAATTATGATTGCACAAACTGGTCCCACAAATCATGCCAAACAGTGACAACTTTTGGAAAGAGGAAATACTGTGCACAATGCTTGAAATGACTTGGATCATGTTTACGACACGTGGTTGCATTTTTAAATCAATGTCAACCCAATATGCATGGTATAGGTAGACTACAATGAGACCTAAATTATTTAGGTATGTTTGCTATAGAGACTTAATTTGGATCTATAATGTCCTCAGTCAGCTTTATTTCCCAGGAGCGGATCAATGGGGAGGGTCCAAGGGGGCCCGGACCCCCCCCCCCCTTTTTAAGGGTTTCCGACCTATTTTTGCGGCCCCTTTTTCGAACCTGGGGACCTTTTTTTTAGCTTTTGTCATTTGTCCTCTTGTGTTGGACCCCTCCTTTTCCTAAATCCTGGATCCGCCCCTGTTTCTTAGGTAAGAAGGAGGAGATTATGATACAGGCAGGACCATAATGGATTATAGGGAGTTTATGTTGATATGGCATCAGATGAAGTATTAATAGTAAAACTATAGTGTTTTGTAGTTGTATTTTTGTATGTTTGTGTCTGAATTATGAGAATGAAAGCGAGGTAGTTAATGTTTAAGTTAGTACTTTGCAATGATGCAACAAATATATTCTAATTATGAGTTGTCTCAATGATATTAACTGATTATGTGTGTAAGCTGACACTGTATAAATGAATTTATAATAATAGTCAACGCAAAGTGCTGTGTTAATTCAAACAACAATGTTGTTCTTTATTTCTTTTAAACTATATTTATCGCAATTTTAGAAGTTTTCATCCTATATCCCTGATTTCAAAAGTGCTAGAATATAGTACATAGTGTTTTACTGTATAATAATTTTAGGTTTACACTTTACAAATGTACTTAGCTTATCAATTTCATATAGTACTGATTTTTTACGAGCCAATGTTTATCAGCTGAATAATTATATGCACAAGATACATACTTATTTATTAAAGGGTGTGCTATCATGATTCTTTAGGTCTTTAATGAAAAGTGATGCTCTTATGTATTAAAATATTTTAAAGTTAATTTATAAGTTCTAGATCTTTGCAAGTGCTTGAATATAATATCTGTGACAGTGCTCCAATGTAGTTATAACTATTTTTCTGTGAGATTTATGTATATTTATGTATTAATGTGTGTCTGCCTCATGATTGTGAATTATGACTATTAAAATGGTTTCGTTCAGTGTTAAGGGTGCCCAATCACCTATAAAGCATGTTGAATTTACATGAAAAATAGCTTCCTCCCTTTAAAATAATTGTATTACATGTTCCCCCTGCCCTGAGACCATTTGCCTAAAAACAGTGGACTGGGCGCGATCGAAGGTGTCAACAAGAACATAGTGCGTTGAACTCTGTGCATAGCTGAGCCACGGCTTTCTCAGGAGAATTTTGAGAAACCCTCAGAATGTCAAGTAAGAAGATTCTATGTCCAATGGTTATGAATTGTGCCCTGCTTTGGTATCAAATTTTCAATTATTCTGGGGTGAGCTTATAAGCCCCAAAGCAAGGAGAATATATGTAACTGAGACCTAATTTCTAGTTTGCAAGGAGAGTTTTTCATCAACCTCCCTGGATGTCAAGTAAGAAGATTCTAGGACCAACGGTTACGATTTGAGCCCTGTTAACGGATGACCACATATTTAAAGGTGTCAAAATAGAGAAAAAATGTGTTAAAATTAGAAAAAAAAATTCAAGTGGCGCCACCTGTCTGCAGGAAATGATGAAACACTCCATGTTCAATATGCATGCAAAGAATCATGGTGATCAATGCATTAGTTGTTCGGATACTGGTGCTTTTGTATCAAATTTTTAATATTCTGGGGGTGCTTCTGACCTGAGCATAGCTCATAGGATATGGACAACAGTGACCTAGTTTCAGGTTTCAAAGGAGACTTTTCATGGACTTCCCAGGATGTCAAGTAAAATATTTTAGTTCAAGTAGTTATGATTTGTGCCCTGTTGACAGATGACTGCATCTTTAAATAAACAGTTGAAACACTCCATGATGAAGATGCATGCACAGAATCATGGTGATCAATGCATTAGTGTTCAGATACTGGAGCTTTTGTATCACATTTTTTTATTATTCGGGGGGGGGGGGGGGTTATTATTCCTCATGACCTCAGATTCAATAAAGTTCTTACATAAGTAAGTAAAGTATAAAATCCATGTCAACCCAAACTGGAGTTACCATCCAGAAACAAATTTTTGGAAGGACAAACATGGTGATTACTGTAGGGCAGCCAGATGAAACCAAAGTTACTGTAATTATTGACCTGATTGTGTCAATACATTTTTTATTTTCAAAATAAAAGGAATGCATTAAAAACAAAAAAAAAAAATACAGGCGGCAACACCTGTCCTCAGTAGAGGAAGAAACAGTCAAGATAAACATCTCTCAGCTGAGTTTTGGAAAATTATTTCTTTGGGTTTTTTTTCATATATATTAGCATTTGTAAAACTAAGAGGAAAAGGCCCTGCTAAGATGAAACCTTATAAATTATAGAATATGGACATGAGCAAAGCATAATAATTAACATTTATTTATCAACTGAGATAAAATGCTGTAAAAATTTGGTATAAATTGCATATGCACTGTTTAATAAATTAAACTTGAGGCTTGAAATCATTAAATGATGCAACAAGGAATAAATAGGCCTAAGTGTTATATAAAAGGATACAGTTCATAGACAAACAATTAAGGGACCCATGGGTCACATAACTCAGCTGAATTTTGGAAAATATTACCATATGCAAAATAAATTTTGGTTTTTGATATATATATATTAGCAATTGATAAGCTATGAGTAAATGGCCCTGCTAAAATGAAACTTTTTTTTTTTTAAATTACAGAATAACTGACTTGAGCCAAAGTTTAATAATAAACATTAATATATCAACTGAGATAAATTGCTGTAAAAATTTAAATGAGCATGAACAAAATTTAATAAGTATGTTTAAACAAGCCAATTAGGTACATATAAATTGCATTTGCAATGTGTTATAAACAAAACTGTTTAATGATGCAATAAGGCAAACATGGGCCTAAATGTTATATGAAAGGATACATTTCATAAACGAAAGATGTGTGAATTTTATTAAATTTTATTCATCTTATTAAGGTTTCAATAGTTAAATAATTGGCAATATGAGCTAAAAATTAATACCACGAATATTTGCCCAATATTTCTGATTTACAGTGTTATTCATATCAAAGCCCTGCCAACTTAATATATTAGAACTATGAATGAAGTGCTACAAAGTATTTATATCTTATTTAATCTTAAATGTCAATGATCACTCAAACTAGATCCAAATATTTTATCACATTTGAATGTTAGGACTCAAATCCTGAATTTTTTTTAAATTCAAAATTGGTCAAGTTTCAACAAAAAATTGAATTTAGCATTGAAATTATGAGTCATCTTCTTTATAATCCTGCTGGTTGCTAAAAATATGTGATATTTTAAGATTTGTCTTGTTTATTAAACAGGCATGTCAACAGGATAGGGTGGAGAGAGAGAGAGAGAGAGAGAGAGAGAGAGAGAGAGAGAGAGAGAGAGAGAGAGAAGGCTCTTTGTGGTAGTTACTCCAGACAGCCTGATCAAGACAGATGAGCTGAGGAGTGAAGCAGTTACATAACACTGCATACCACTGGTTTGATGTAAACAAATGACCCATGGGTCATGGCACTTAGCTTTTATTTTTGATCATAAGATATGATTTGGAAGAAGGATAAGACAAATGTTAGTTTTGTGTTGTAATATATGCTGATTTATAAGGATGATGGCATTTAACTGGTTATGTAAAGATCTTGATAAAATCCTTGGAGAGGGAAGAGGGCTGGTGTCATTTATATTATTTACATTTGGAAAAAGTGTGCTATTGTCACACAGGTTTTGACTTGGCCTAATAATTTTATCTACATTGCAGCAGAAGTATGGAAAAAAAAAATGTCCACTATAAGTCATGTTAACTATCATGCTTTTAACAACGTCCGAGTTTACAGTTATTCAATAATTACAGGTTACCTATGCCCAAGAGTAGCACTAGCACAAATGATATAAGAGTTTAACTATTTATTAAAAACTAGAATACGGGTAGTCGACAAGCGACTATGTGTATCCGCCAAAATCAGAGTAGAACGGGTTAAGTGACGCATGGATTGAGTGGCAAATTTAAGGGGAAATAGAGTTACATGTATTACATATTAGAATGGATGTCTGCCACGTAAACATGATTGTAGGTGGTGCCACCTGTTATTTGAACGAGAAACTATCCAGGATGTATACGCATGCCGAATTCCAGGTGAATTAGTCAAACAACTGCAGAGATATGAGTGATTTTTAACCCAAGGCAGATGAACGGATGGACACTGTGCAAACATGGTTGCAGGTGGCGCCACTATTTTTTGTGTATGTTATAAAGCTATCCAAGCCCTACATTTGTACAAAATTTTTTTCCTGATCGGTCAAACGGTTCTCGAGATATGTGGGTTTATGTGTGGAAACAAACGGAAGCTGGGCAGAGAGGAAAGGTCAGAGGTCAAGGCCAATTGGTTAGGCACCAGTTCACTTGTGACCCGATAATTGGTGCAAGTTTTGGAAAAATCTGTCCAATAGTCTCACAGTAGTTCTCCGGAAACAAATGTGGCGGCGGCAGAACCCGGTCAAAAACATAGTATCCACAAAACTTTGTTTTGGCGGATACAATTATATAATAAAGATCTAATTTCTGGCATGTACATAGGAACTATATAGTGGAATATTTATGGTAAATATGAGGAAAACCAGATAAGTGGTTTTGATATTAGGCAGTCCTGAAGTGTGAAAATAGGTCTTTAATAAAAAATTGAGGTTTTTCCTTAATTTCTCAAAGGAACAAAGTTGCAAAGACCCAGTTTTCAGCTTGGTAGTAGATCTTGAGGACATCTAGTATTATGCAGAATTTTGGATTCCTAGGTCTTACGGTTTCAAAACGTGCAACATCTATGGACGGACAGACGGACGGTCAGACAGACTATAGCTCGGATGACTAACAGTTAGCTGAGCTAAAAAAAAAATTTCCTGGCCAAGGTTGATTTTTATATTTATGCAAATAAATTAAAAATATTGCAAAATTCAGTTTTTATAAAGTCATTTCCATTTTTCATGCTTAGTGAGTAAATATATTTCCTGATTTTTTTACAAAGTGCATTATATGTGGGCCCATGACTTAAAAAATATAAAGCAATACTGACATAATATCTGGTATGATTAGAGGAAATATATAGAGGAACATGAAATATGATCAAAAACAGATCAGTGGTTTTTATATCAGGCAGCCTTGAATTAAGTGCAACAATGGGTTTTTAATGGAAAAATGAGGTTTTTCCTTAATATCTCATAGTGACTCGATATTGGATATGGTAGGAGATTTTTTAGACATCTAACTGTATGCCAAATTTTGGATTCATAGGTCCAAGAGTTTTAAATTATGCCGTGTTCATGGCCAGATGGCCAGACAGATGGACAAGGGACCATGACTATAGCTCAGATGACTAACAGTCAGCTGAGCTAAAAATGTGTGTATGTAATCAAGTTTTCAATATTTAAATATAAGGCCATATGAGCGAAAAAATTAATCCCATATTCCTGATTAACTAAGTAAATAATAGTTTTATTCATATCAAGGGCCAGTCAACCTTAAGAGAAATGAATGAAATGTAAATAAAGAATTATCTCTCACTAAATCTTAAAATATGTCGATGAGCACTTACATAAGTTTCTAATATTTTATCACATTTGAATATTAGGATACAAATCCTGCAAATTTTTCAAGTCTCAACAAAAAAATTAATACAGAAATTATAAGAATATTCATCTTGTTTATTAGTCCTGTGTATTGAACGGGTGTGTTGGGGGAGGAGAAGTACCAAGCATGTGCAAAAATGTTCAGTTTTAACCCGGCACATTGGTAAAACCCTTGGCATGTTTGTTGAATTTATGACGGCATGAATACAAGCATGGCTCGTACAGGTTACAATAGGCAGGCAGCTTGCATACAATACAGGAAATGACCCGTGTCCATGGAGACAGTGTTTCAGTTTGGGTTGTGAGCTCACATGTATACTACTGTTTTAATTCATCATTCTTAGCATGATATTGAGATTATGGGCAGAACGTTTACCACAATATGAATGCAACCTGATGCAAGACCACTGCGATGCATTCCTTGATATTACTTGAATCACAACTCGAGTAGGCTTACCAGCCCAATTATCCAATTGCCTACTGAGGCTGGTTGTCACGGCTAGGAAAATGATGGCAACCACTAATTTGCATCTTAGAGAATTTTATGCAATAAAAGTGTCAATGTACACGACCTCTGATATAATACTGCTGAGTAAGATATTCTTCCTTAGGTCCTGAAACTGCAAAAATATTTTATCCAGACATGAATGTATGGTTCCCCTGTCATACTGCTGGACAAAAACATTGTACCCTAGAAGGTATCATTTTTTTTTTGGGGGGGGGGGGGGAGGGGGGACCTGATCTATTCTGTTGCACTGATATTGTAGTAATTAGATATTCAACCATGATACAGAGAGATTGACCAATACTCTCGGTTAGTAGATGTTGTTAGAAAGTATACTAAAACAGCTAATGATCGGTCTGGTTTATGTTAAGTGGTGAGGTATTTGCTTCTTCAAAAGCACATGCAAAAAGAATCACATATCATGCACCCTGGCTTGTGGAAACTGTGGGGGCTCTAGCTGCATATAAGGTTGCCAGTGGTCAGGGAAAGGAAAGGGAAAATATTATGTTTTCAAGGGCAGGGAAATGTCATGGAATTTCAAAAAAAGTAATGGATTTTCTGATGATTGTATGCAAGGGAGAAGTCGGAATTTTAATGGCTTATATGGCAACTGCAGTTGATTATCCAACAGGAAGACCTTTTCATCTCATGAGCCAGGATTCAATAATTTAATACTACATTTTCATTTTCCTTTCAAATATTGTTGTTTTATGTAAGTAGATTAAATCTTAAATCCCTTTGATTTTTGAACATACATATTGACTGATGATGCAGAGCATGGATACACAAAATGTATGCATATAGCACCAACCATCAATGAAAGGTCACCTGTTTCTTAGCAGTAATATAGAACTAATATTTAGTACTAGTAAAACATTTTATGCAAGGACATGAATCTGACCAGGTAACAAACTAGAAAGGCAGAACACAGTGCAGTTACACTGATCCATAGAAGTCATTCGTTGTTATTGTATGATAAATTTATAAACATGATTTATGCTAGATAACAAAGTGAATCTTTTTTTAAATGATACATTGTCATTCCAAATTTCTAGTTTCAGATTGCTTTGCTTTACAGTTACAATTTTTCAAATAAACATTTGGTTTGTGTTAGTAGTAGAATGAGATTTCCTAGAGGTTATTTAAATTTTGTTGGTTAGTTTATCCCTGAAAATCAACTAAAAGTCCAGGAACAGTCAGTTAAAAGTCCAAGATTTTTTTCAGAGTTGACTGCTGGCAACCCTGTGAATAACTCACACAGACACTTTGTGATAAGAATCGAAAGAGGATGTCTAATTTAAATTGTAATCATTACACATCTGCATGATTTTACTGATATGGTGATTAAAACAAGGGACCTGTTGGTCATTGTGCTATGCTAAAAATGACCTTAAAGGAAAAAACTAAAATAAAAACTAATGGAGATAAAGTCTGAGAGGAAAAGGTAGTATAAGGTGGGTATTGGTTAATATGATAGATTTTTTACTGACAAGTAAGAAAATTGTTGCAAATAATACTATGTGATCTGACCATGTGTCTTATAATGATGAAACTGAAACATTGTAAGCAGTTTTAAACATAAGATACATACCAACACCATGATCAGTGGTTGACTCCTTGATAAGTTGTTGACAGCTCAGCAGGTGACACGTGTGTTCAATTAAATTCTAATTTTTTTCTACACCTTTTTTTTCAGTTTTATATATTTTTTTTCAAATAACTAACAGCCCCAGTCCCCAGATGCAAGGTAGGGGTTTTCAATGGCGCTAAATGGTGGGAGTTACAACATCTCTGAATATACTTATGGGATATAAAATTTAATTGAACAGTTCTTACAGGAAAAACAGTTGATCCATGATTACTGAATATAAAAGTGGGTAGACTGACAGGGGAGACAAACAAGGCTGATCACTTTATTTCAAATTTGTCTGAGGCAGGAAAATAATGAATGTGCATTAGATCCTCACTTATTACTTTATCAATTTTCTTTGTTTCATCATTTTGATTTTCGTACATTTGCAATATAACATATATATCTGGATCTATAAGTCAATTCAAATTTCTCAATATCATCATCATTTATCCTTAATTTTGGTAATATAACATCACATTATGCACACAGGTGGATTTAATTTTATTTTGAATGTTTACTTGGTTAAATTATTCAAGTGGAAATTAGTTTCTTTAAAGTGCCACAATAGCACAACATGGCATCTTGTGGATTACATTTGCGATGAAATAACTTTAGTTTTGGAAATACAGTTCAAACAATAACAACTAGAAAACAGACACTCACAGTCACAAAATTGTTCAAAAACACTTTGTGCAGGCTTAATCAGAGAACCTAATCTGCTGAACTCTGACCTCATGAAATATGCTTGAATTTTTATGAGAATGAAATTCAAGTGGGAAACTCTATTAGTGTTTATGTTTATAGTGTTTCATGAAAATCCATAAGAATTTTGGTAAGTCACAATGGTGCCACCAAAGTTTGGTGTCCTAATTAAATATACGTGGATTTGGCTGGGAATAAAAATTAGGTGAGATATTTAATTGATTAATATTTCTGCTGAGATTGACAAAAATCCATCATATTCCTACTAAGTTATCACGGCAACCCTTCAAAATAGCTCTGTGACCTCTGACCTCATTAAATATGTGGCCGGGGATTTGCCTTTAATCAAACTCGGGTGAGATAATCTATTGGTAAATAGTTATGGTTAGTTTCTTGAAAATCCATCAAAGCCCTTGTCAGTTTTCGTGCTATTCCAATGATCCCAGGAAAACTTTTTAGTGTCACATATGAAATGTAAAAATTTTGTATAAAAAGATTTAAAAAATCAAAAAATCATTCAAGTATGACCAAAACCTTATCAGCTCTAGAAACCCATACGATGCACCTGCTACAACAATTAGGATATCTTAGGCATAAAAAAATAAAAGGTAAGGTTCTCAAGCACCGCCTGCGTCAATTTTAATACCTGGCATCAAACATTTTTATTGCTTGCCGGAAATCTTCGATTTCGGCAAGCATGTTCGTCAGTTGCGTATGTCTGTTTGTTGCTTGCTGGAAATCTTCGATTTCGGCAAGCATGTTCGTCAGTTGCGTATGTCTGTTTGTCTGTTTGTCTCTTTGGATGTTTGTTTGTTTGTTTGTTTGTCTCGTCTCTCCAGGCCACACTTTTGCATTAATCAACTTGAAACTTGCAGGTTTGATTGACAAACCGATTTCTAGGTGCCCTATTGTTTTTGGTCAACATTGCTCCAAGGTCAAGGGTCAAGGTCACGACAGGTATGGTTAACGGTTTTTGCACTATAACTTCGCCATAAATAAGCTTATCCACTTCTGCAATAGCTCATTTTTTTCGTCATCACCTGGCCTTTCTTTTGACATGTAGCTTACTTAAATTTGCCGTTACCATAGTTACATTTTTTGGGCAAAAATCATGGAAATTGGAAATAACACGACCATTTTTTGTAACTTTGTCAATTTTTAAGCTACAGACGTCTGGTTTTGGTCATTATGTACCTTAAAGGCAGCTTGACATGATAAAACTGAAAGTCTCGCCAAATCTCGCACCATTTCTCGTCAAACGAGTCTTCGAGATTTCATTAAATATGACCTACAGGTTGCATTTTTTTAACAATGGCTTTGAAATTGATATATTTTGTGTTATTTATAAATATCTCGAAATCAGTTTTTCATTTTTTGGAAATAGCCACCAGGGGGCGTGGTACCTGAAACACTGTAACATATCATTTTTCTGCAATATCCTGCAAGACTGGCCAAATCTCGCACCATATCTTGTCAAACGATAAAAAAGGAGATTTCACAGAAATGCTAATAACTCAGCGACTTTTACAGCTAGACAGATGTAGTTTTCGCCATTTCATAACATTTAGAGAGTTTGATATGACAAATCTACAAGACTGGCCAAATCCTGCACCATATCTCGTCAAACGAGAAAACACGAGAGTACACGGAAATGCTTATAATTCGGCGACTTTTACAGCTAGACGGATCTAGTTTTCGCCATTTCGTAACGTTTGGCCGTCTTGACATAATAAAACTGCTCGTCTTGCCAAATCTCGTACTATATCTCATCAAGCGAGAAAAAAACATGATTTCACTTAAATGCTTATAACACGGCGACTTTTGCAGCTAGACAGATCTAGTTTCCGGCATTTTGTAATATTTGACAAACCTGACATGACAAAACTGGAAATCTCGCCAAAGCTCGCACCATTTCCCGTCAAACGAGAAAACACGAGATTTCATGCAAATGCTTATAACTCAGCGGCTTTTATAGCTAGACAGGTCTAGTTTTCGGCATTTCATATCATTTGGCCAGCTTGACATGACAAACCTGAAAACGTCTCACTGCTTCTTGTCAAACGAGATTAACGGGATTTCATGAAAAAATTTTGAACTTGGTCCCTTTTACACTAGAAAGATATGCAGCTGTTAAAGGTCAGCATGCATAAATAAACATATTATCCGTTTCTGCTGCCCCCACAATGTTGCTCATTCATATGACTGTTTCTACATGCACTCTCTGTCTATCTGTCTGTATCATTTCCATTTCCGGCAAGCGCGTGACCTCTGGTCATCTTGTTTTGATTTTCATCTTTCAAGAAATTAAAATAATACAATTTTAACAATTTCCTTTGTTATGTAGTGCTTTTACCTGTTTAGCAAAAACACCCTGTTATTTTCATACTTTTCCATGGTCATATGACATTTTCACTGAAACATACAATAAATGGTAAAAGAAAAGAACGCCCACCTGCAGTGATTTCTAAAAAAAAAGAGCCTGAGAACCATACCTTTTTATTTTGTTGGCCTTATTTAGATATTTTATGTCGAATAAAATTGTTCACGGATGGACACAGCTGAACACTATACCTGATATGAAATGCATCACTCAGAAGCACCCTACTGTTGCAGTTAATCTCAAATCATATCTCATCCCACCCCCACAGCAATATCCCGGCCATATACATCAAGTGTAATGGAATAATTATCCCCTGGAATTGGGGTATGCAGGCAATGCTGTATTAAATGAGTTCCAGTGACCAACAGTGGGCTGCTTAGAACTAAGTTAACAATGCAAGTGAATACAATAGAGCCCCCCAAAAAATCAAGAAAGAGCCCTGTTTCTGAGCTTATATTTTCAAATTTCATATTTTAACAGATAAAACCCTTATGTGTACCTTCTGTCAAAAGCAAACCAGCAGTGTGTTTACAGGAATAAAATGTGCCATGGTCAAAGTTGTGCAAAATGGAAGGTGCTGATCGCACACTTATATATGCTATAAACTTGAAGAATTTACAATATTTTGATCTAATTTCTTTCATACAATTAAATCTTGATTAAATATAGTGTCTCAAATTTTGGATTCGTAAGTCTAATTTCAAAATGTGCCAGTCTAATAAACAGACAGACAGACGCACAGATGACATACAATTCATCATAACTATAGCTCAGATGACATTAAGTCATCTGAATTAAAAATTGTAATGTATATCAACAGTTTTTACAATGTTAATGTTTTATAGAGATCTTTGGTTATTTTTATCATTTTCAACTTGAATAGTGTTGCACATGATGTCCCTTGAATTCACTGATTTTTTAGATCTATACTATTGTATATTGTAGTTCATGAAATACACTATTTCAAAACATCTTGAACAGGAATAAGCATGATGATAACCAAGAGATGAGATCATTCAAACAACTCCATTTGAATGCTGATGTATAGTGAAATAAAGGTATTTTCTGCCTGGACAAGTGTGATGATTTTTAAACTTTCCCAACACACTATTGCATTAAACTTTTTTTTTACATTAAGGCCATAACCAGGAATCAAAATGAGGTGACTTTGCTTTTGTTGCATTTTGCGTGAGGTTTACCACACATTTCAGGTATTTGCCTGTCACTAAAATGTTTATCCCATTTGAGAAAACAATATGCAATACTTCAGAATTCACAAGAAATCCTATAAAGCCACATATTTGACATGAAGTTCAAGGTCATCAGTTTTAAAACTCCTGCCAAAACTTAGTGAAAAAAATTGTATCAAACATGATTTAAAATTAAACTATACTTCAAACGACATGGTGTTAATAAGGTAATCAACAGATAATCATAGTGCTTCAAGGCATATTTTTGCTGTGAAGCTCACAGAATATTGATCATGTAAAACAGTTTTGACCTAGGTTCCTGGGAGATTTTCCAAGGTCCTCCCACAAGGTTTTCTATTTTGAGAAGTTCCTAGGTAGTGAGAAGTTTCTAGGTTGAATGGTTACAATCTGTGCCCTGCTATGAACTATGAACTGTTGTGCCCCAGATGAACACACAAAAGGAGAAATAGTGCTAAATAGTGATAGATATAGCTCAGATGACTTACAGTCAGCTGAGCTTAAAATAATGTCACTTGAGTATACCTTCAAGGTGTATCCAGGTATTGTCATTTCACCTCGGTTGCTTTTAAGGAACCATAAATTTTCTGTAACTCCACCAGTAGAGCACTTCTGTAACCCCATCAGCGGAGAAAAACTGCAACAGGGTTCTGTGATAGGAATTAAAACAATATAAGTGACTCATATAAATTTAAAAATCACAAAAAAGAATATTCCAATAAATATACTTAATGTAACAATGACTGTTCCAATCAATTTGAAATGCTGATCCTGTAAGAACTCACTCCAATAGGAGTTGATGTCAGACAAACCCATGATCTTTGTTTATGCTAGTAGGATTGAAATTTGATCACAAGGACAAAATCCAATTAGAATACCCTAAATTAATTCTGATCTTACTTAAAGTAATTTACCAAAAAAGATACAAAATAAAAAAAAAGAAATTAATAATTCAAAATATCTTTAATTTAGTGAAGGGTGTATTTCAGTGCCATTTGTCAGAAACTATAAGAGTTTCCATTTGGTGATCTCAGTTCATGCAAACCTGGAAAAAAGTCATGAACTAAAGAATTGGCTTTACACATATACTAGCATGATCATTGTGTACAACATGTATGATGACAAATGGGAGCTGTTTCTCTTTAAAACAAATATATTTATATGAAAGAATGTCTGAAGAATTAACAGGAGAACTGTAAATATATTAATTATGAAAGGCTGTTCACACATACTTGCTGGTACAGTAAATTCGTCCCATGATTTTACATCTGGGATAATCCCACCATCCATTTGAACATACCCTTACAGAAATTTTGGGACATGAAGTGTGCTTAAAGTGTGCTTCATTTGTGCTTATTTTGTGCTTTCAGTGAAATGTTTCACTTGAAATGCTGTACAGAAATACTTTGAAAATGCTGAAACTGCATGTGCTTCTTTAGTGCTCCAAGTGTACTGATTCTGTGCTTGAGAAATACAATGTGCTGAAATTGCTGCTTTGGTGCTCCAAATAAACTGATTAACTGCTTTTATTGTGCTCCTAGGTCTGCTCAAATATTTTCAAAGTACCATTCAATTGTGATAACATTTATGCACACTGAACAATACCTCAAAGGTGTTTTTTACATGCCTAAGTAGTGCTTAAACCATGCTCCATCTTTTCTCAGGCTCATTTCTGCAAGGGTATGTTCTGAGAACATCTGTATTAAAATAATTCCAACTATACCTTCAGGAATTGTCCAGGGTTGTCACTTCGAACATCTTTGTTGTTGAGTGTACATCACAGGCCTTTTTTGCATCCCAATCAAAGTATAATGTCTGCTGAGGAGTTCTGTGATAGGAATTAAAACAATGGTGGAAATTTCTTATATCAACGGAAGAATCACAAAAAAAATATTAACATAAATAAACTATATGTAGCAATTCCTACTCTGATATGTTGGAGCAGAATCATTGATCCTGCAAGGCCAAACTCAGAGGGGTTGTCACAAGACAAACTCTGATCCTTTTTTTATTTTGCTATTAGGACTGCTGTTTCTACTAAGACTAATCCAATTAGAGTGTCCTTAGACAAATTCTGACCTCATTGTAAATAACTTATTTTGAAGCATATTACAGGTACAAAATCACAAAAGAAATTAGTCAATTATGAAACTAGAGGTTTAAGGTCCTCAATTAGCTCCAGCTCCTAAAATGGCAGCCCATTGGGGACAGGGATCCATATTGAAAGTCAGATTGGTCTGATATTTTTTACCATAAATAATCTAAAAGGGAAAACAATTAATAAAACAATCACAGGATTGTCTAAAACGTTATTGTAAAAAGATTTAAAGTATTTGATTGGCAGCCATATATTTATGGATTCAACAGCAGTCTGAAATTTTAAAGCACACAAACCCTCAAGGGTGTCAATGTTCTGTCAAAATTTTGCATGAAAATCACTTACTGAGGTCCTGTCTCCATAATAGGTATTAAGCAGGTCTGTAATTGGATAACAGGCACCATTTTGAACCATGAATTCTAGAAAGATCTCATTGAAATACTGCACTCGAAAGAAAGCATCCTGGATGGACAGAAAAGATAAGATGAAAGGGTGGACAGATGGACAAGTCAATCACTATAATACACCCCTTTTCAAGCGGGGTTCTAACAACAAAAAAAGTAAATTCTGTGAAGGGTGTATTGCGGTGCAATTTACTAGAAACTATATATCAGTGTATCCAGCAGGTGAACTCGGCCCATGGCAACCTGGCTGAAGTCTTGAACTCAAGAACAGGTAATATTCTACCAAGGTCATTGTGAGCAACATGTATGATTGGAAGCTTAACAATGGGAAGCTCTTACTAGTTTATTTGTAAGGAGCAATCTTGGAAGAACTAAAAGGAGTAAATACATTATAAAAATTTCATCTATACCTTTGGGAATGATCCTGGACAGTCATTTATTATCTCTGTTGCTTGAGTTCATCAAATTCCTTTTTCTGCATCTGAATTAAAGGATAGACTGTACTCAAAGTGTTCTGTGGTCGGTGCTAAAGAAATGTCTGCTACAAATATAAATTCAAAACGTCACATAGAAATATGAAAACTGAGCATTTCTTGCAGAGCATAAAAATGTATATATAATTACATACACACCTCAACAATTATTATATATCCAACTTCAAGGGAAATAAGCAATTCTTCAAAAGCTAAGGGGTTCAGAATATTAATGTATTTCTGCATGAAGAATGCACTGCAATAACCACTATAGAAGCTACTAATAAAATGTATGGTAATACCAGACCATTACCATATGAAAAACTAGCCAAGAAAAATAAAAATAAAAAAAAAAGCACCGTATTATATTATTCTTGCACATGATATTCACCCTAATATTTTTCAGATACAACATCAAACAAATTGCATTGTCAGGATTTCTCTGCTACACACACTTGCTTATACACCCACACACAAAATACACTTATTTCTTTTACAAAAATAATATATAAAATATGCAGGGGATAACAACATGCTATGACGGGGGTTCTCTGGAGGATACTGGAAGGGCAGTACTATATTTTGAGGACAGACTTTCCCTACCAGCATATGTTGTATTCTCATCATTGCTTACAGTATATAACACAATACAAACTTATCACGCACACCTGCAAGAGGCAACAAACAACACAACAAATACACATAAACAAACACCTCATATCACTAAAAACAAATACATACACCTTTATTGAGTAAAATGGAAAACATAACAGTACTCCAGGCTGCAGGCTTATGATGAAAATGTTAATCCTCTCCAATCATTCAAGATCAAGTTCTGCTCTCTGGATTGGCTGGGTCTCTGCTGCTGGTGTTGGTATAGGTTTGTATTCTGCCTGGCCTTTTTGGCTTTGGGTGCTGTGGCTCTCCTCAGGTCACCAGTATGGGTAAAACGCTGGTGGTCACGCGGCTCCCTGCTATGCTTGCATATATATATGGCATCACGTCTATACGCTCCATCAAATGTCAATTATGCTTTAGGAGCACAAAGGGCTGGAGCCTTGACTACAGCCACCTGTAGCTGCTCAATAAAACATGTTCAGTCAGTCAGTGTACGTATATCTGCATATTTGCATGACCTTGACAAAAAAGGCCCAGGTCACTAGTTTTTTTTATATTCTCAAAGAATTAGTTGACATGATTCACATAACAAAGATGAGTGGAAAATAGGTAATATACTTTAGAAGTTGTGGGTTTCACAATAATGTTATATATATATATATATATATATATATATAAATAAAATATATATTTAGTCAAGGGTGGGCTTTTGTCCTATTCTGCAAGTTCAGGGATGGGCTTTTGTATGGATGGGTTTTTGTCTGTCACACTAACTCAGTAACCACTGGATGGTTCATGGTCAAAACCTTCATACACCTACACCGAAACAACCATTGGGTGGATTATTTTGATAAAATGTTGGTAAATCTATCTAAAAATATATGTCAAATATAAAATTTGTATTATTTTATATCATTTATATATTTTTTATATTTCAAAGATATTTTGGTGGGATGTTTTAAATAGACATGGAGTCTATTAGAGTTATTGTATTATTATAACAATATCTTTCTGTTTGTGATATATCACGTACTATTACTATTACCACATTTTACCATCTGTTATTATTACTATTACTGGGGTATCAATTACTCTTACTATTACCTATACATGTGGGATGCTTCTACACCTCGCACAGCCAACAGTGCTAAACCAGCAATATCATCACTTGTGTAAACTAAAATTAAAATATATTGTAGGCGATATATGACCTAGTTTTATTAACATTTTCTTATACGAAGTCTGTCATCGACAGAAGGCTTATTATAATGCTTGACACCTTAATTATTTAAACATATTTAACGCTGTTCATTTTCATTTTGTAACCTTAACGATCAATATTTTCATTACAAATGTTACTTTATATTCTAATTAACAATGTATAAAGAACAAGACAATGCAATTTCCTTGCAAGGGATTAATTCAATTTTAACCTTATAAATCAGTCTTATCATGCATTTTAAAAGTGAAGCATTTATTTTACCATACCAATACTACATAAAATATAGCACAGACACATCCTCCCTCACATATTCATAAGCATAACTTATTGTAATGTTACAGAATGAAATTTCAGGTTCTATGGTTATCTTGTCATCTTCACAGTATTTCAACTGGATTTTCCAACAAAGTTTTACAAATTATGAAATTACTGAGAGGAATGCAGGTTAATATTCAACCAATTGAAACTATTCTATTTGGAAACATACCAAACATTGATAACTATAACTATGTTCTTAGAGGCCTCCGAGAGTCAGTGGTTGCGAGCTAGAGAACATATAAAGTAATATTATGAAGGTCTTACTGTTTTGAGAGGCCTCTGACAGTTCCAACAGTCACCAACAGTAAGCATATCATCTGGTAGTATGAAGGTGTTACTGTCCTGAGAAGCCTCGAACAGTTCTGACAGTCACTGACAGTGAGCATATAATGTAGCAATATGAAGGTGTTACTGTTCTGTGAGATCTCCCACAGCTCTGACAGTCACCAACAGTGATCATATAAACTAGTAATATGAAGGTCTTACTGCTCTGATAGGCCGCCGACAGTTCCTGCAGGAAGCATATCCTCTGGTAGTATAAAGGTCTAAATGTTCTAAGAACCCCCCCCCCTACAGCTTTGACATTCAATGACAGTACAGACATAACAGTGTGTATGAAGGTCCTACTTTTCTGACAGGCATCAATAGTTCCAACAGTCACCAAAAATAAGCATATGGCCTAGTAGTACACTTCATTTTGTCAATAAATGCATTTTTTAGCTTTATGAGTATGTTTACCTGTAACCAAGCATCAATCAGTGTATTTCAATTAAAAGACCTAACCATGAGTATCAGTATCAACAGATTAGGAAAAAGAAACTAGCATTACTGTATTTACTTTTGTATAAGACACCCCATGTATCAGACGACCCCCCCCCCCCCAATTTTGAACCTCAAGTTTTGATACAAATTATTTTTCAGCATCTTGGCTTTGCCAGCTACTAAGGATCACTATGTCAGCATAATGATCACTTTAAAACCGATAACTGAGATGGGATTTTATAATATTTGATTCTTAAAATGGTCAGTGGTATTTTTTTTTAAAGATTCTACAAGTGAAAACAGGAAAGTTATATAGAAATTTTAAGGTATGGAACAGACCAAAACAGAATTTATCAACATATAAAAAAATGTGTATTTACAACAATTCAAATGAATATCATAAGAGACAGCAGAGGGTCAATTTTAGGGTCCAAATTTGGGTAATAAATTATTTTTGGCAAATGTCCATGAGGTGGCACCCACTAAAAATTAGCATGGAAGTTTCATCATACCATGCAGGTAAGATAACAGGACCCTTTTAATAACCATTTTCCCCTTAGAACAGTCGTAGAATGGAATAACTTGGGATAAAATGTGGTTGAAGCCCTATCTTAACCACTCTCAAATTATCATGTAATCAATATCAATATGATACTTATTAAATGAGTGGTGCACCCTCATCAAACTCTTAATTCTGTATACTTGGGACTGCTTGTATTCCTACCAGTCTTTAATTCAACTAAGCTGAATGACTTGTTCTGCAGCACAGCGAAACTTGAGCCTCTACTTTAATTGCAGTATCTTACCCACACCATGCTGACATACTAACATGGTTTGTGAATCAGTTCATGGTCCACATTACTTCATTACCAGGTTGTTTTCTAAATGGTAGCTTCAAAGCCTTCATATATCACCCAGTCAAAATTACTCGCCTGAGGCTATATGCATGGCATCAGGCATGCACACTACGGTTTGCATGATATCCTGCATAGTTTGTACTATTTACCTGATACTGTGCGTATTATTACCTATGTACACAAAATATTGTGTATATTGCTCCTTTTACACATATACTTTCGTTCAGACAGAAGGCTACATGCATGATTTTGATCAGAACTGTGCAAAAACATGGTGGTCAGAAATGAGAACACATATATTCTTTTTCAATAAAGTTATAAATCAACAGCAAAATCAACATAGTTATCTGATAATTCTACATAGCCTCTGAGCAACAGTGTTTCGGTGAGAGGCATATTTTACTCTGACAGTGTGCTCATCTTGTATTTCAAGGGTTAGGGTTTCACCAATATCTATTTAACAGCCACTTTTACTGTGATACAGTACGATCATCTTGTAATTCAAAGGATAGGGTATCAACTATATCTATGTGACAGGCACAGTTTACTGTGACACATTGTGATCATGTTGTATTTCAAGGGCTAGGGGTTTACCCATGTGTGATAATCACATATCACTGTCACGCTGTATGTTCATCTTGTATTTCAAGGATAAGGGTTTTACCAATATCTATGTAACAGGCACATTGTACAGTGACACAGTGTGCTCATCTTGTATTTTAAGGGTTAGGGTTTCACCCATATCTATGTGAAAGGCACATTTCACAGTGATACTCATTCACTTTGATTCAGCCTTTTAAATTCAGTTCGGCAAAAGCCAAACAAAAGGCCTATTGGCCAGCAAACATACTATTGTGACTAGTGTGTTCATCATGTATTTCAAGGGTTAGGGTTTTATCCATATCTATATGACAGCCACATTGTATTGTGAAACGGTAAGCTCATCTTGTATTTCAAGGGTTAGGGTTTCACCCATATCTATTTGACAGCCATATTTTAATATTGTGACACAGTATGCTCATCTTGTATTTCAAGGGTTGCAATTTCGGCCATATCTATGTGACAGGCACATTGTACAGTGACACAGTGTGCTCATCTTGTATTTCAAGGGTTAGGGCTCACCTATATCTATATGACAGCCATATTTTTAATATTGTGATACAGTATGCTCATCTTGTATTTCAAGGGTTAAGGTTACATCCATATCTATGTGACAGGCACATTGTACAGTGACACAGTGTTCGCATCTTGTATTTTAAGGGTTAGGGTTTCACTCATATCTATATGACAGGCACATTGTACAGTGACAGTGTGCTCATCTTGTATTGCAAGGGTTAGGGTTTCACCTATATCTATATGACGGCCATTATTTTAATATTGTGACACAGTATGCACATCTTGTATTTCAAAGGTTACAATTTCAGCCATATCTATGTGACAGGCACATTGTACAGTGACACAGTGTGCTCATCTTGTATTTCAAGGGTTAGGGTTTACCCATATCTATGTGACAGGCACATGGTACAGTGACACGGTGTGCTCATTTTGTATTTCAAGGGTTAGGGTTTCACCCATATCTATATGACAGCCATATTTTTAATATTGTGACACAGTGTACTCATCTTGTATTTCAAGGGTTAAGGTTTTACCTATATCGTTATGACAGCTGTATTTTTAATATTGTGACACAGCATGCTCATCTTGTATTTTAAGGGTTACAATTTCAGCCATATCTATGTAACAGGCACATTGTACAGTGACACAGTGTGCTCATCTTGTATTTTAAGGGTTAGGGTTTCACCTATATCTATATGACAGGCACATGGTACAGTGACACGGTGTGCTTATTTTGTATTTCAAGGGTTAGGCTTTCACCCATATGTATATGACAGCCATATTTTTAATATTGTGACACAGTGTACTCATCTTGTATTTCAAGGGTTAAGGTTATACCTATATATTTATGACAGCTGTATTTTTAATATTGTGACACAGCATGCTCATCTTGTATTTCAAGGGTTACAATTTCAGCCATATCTATGTAACAGGCACATTGTACAGTGACACAGTGTGCTCATCTTGTATATTACGGGTTAGGGTTTCACCCATATCTATGTGAAAGACACATTTCACAGTGATACTCATTCACTTTGATTCAGCCTTTTGAAATCAGTTCGGAAAAAGTTAAGCAAAAGGCCTATTGGCCAGCAATATACTATTGTGACTAGTGTATTCATCTTGTATTTCAAGGGTTAGGGTTTTATCCATATTTATATGACAGCCACATTGTATTGTGAAACTGTAAGCTCATCTTGTATTTCAAGGGTTAGGGTTTCACCTATATCTATATGACAGCCATATTTTTAATATTGTGACACAGTGTACTCATCTTGTATTTCAAGGGTTAAGGTTTTACCTATATCTTTATGACAGCTGTATTTTTAATATTGTGACACAGCATGCTCATCTTGTATTTCAAGGGTTAGGGTTTCACCCTTATCTATGTGACAGGCACATGGTACAATGACACAGTGTGCTCATCTTGTATTTCAAGGGTTAGGGTTTCACTCATATCTATGTGACAGGAACATTGTACAGTGACAGTGTGCTCATTTGTATTTCAAGGGTTAGGGTTTACCCATATCTATGTGACAGGCACATGGTACAGTGACATTGTGCTCATTTTGTATTTCAAGGGTTAGGGTTTCACCCATATCTATATGACAGCCATATTTTAAATATTGTGACACAGTGTACTCATCTTGTATTTCAAGGGTTACAATTTTAGCCATATCTATGTAACAGGCACATTGTACAGTGACACAGTGTGCTCATCTTGTATTTTAAGGGTTAGGGTTTTATACATATCTATATGACAGGTACATTGTACAGTGACACAGTGTGCTCATCTTGTATTTCAAGGGTTAGGGTTTACCCATATCTATGTGACAGGCACATGGTACAGTGACAGTGTGCTCATTTTATATTTTAAGTGTTAGGGTTTCACTCATATCTATGTGACAGGCACACTGTTCAGTGACACAGTGTGCTCATCTTGTATTTCAAGGGTAGGGTTTCACTCATATCTATGTGACAGGCACATTGTACAGTGACACAGTGTGCTCATCTTGTATTTCAAGGGTTAGGGTTTACCCGTATCTATGTGACAGGCACATGGTACAGTGACACAGTGTGCTTATTTTGTATTTCAAGGGTAAGGCTTTCACCCATACGTATATGACAGCCATATTTTTAATATTGTGACAGTGTACTCATCTTGTATTTCAAGGGTTAAGGTTATACCTATATATTTATGACAGCTGTATTTTTAATATTGTGACACAGCATGCTCATCTTGTATTTCAAGGGTTACAATTTCAGCCATATCTATGTAACAGGCACATTGTACAGTGACACAGTGTGCTCATCTTGTATTTTACTGGTTAGGGTTTCACCCATATCTATGTGAAAGGCACATTTCACAGTGATACTCATTCACTTTGATTCAGCCTTTTGAAATCAGTTCGGAAAAAAGCTAAACAAACGGCCTATTGGCCAGCAATATACTATGGTGACTAGTGTGTTCATCTTGTATTTCAAGGGTTAGGGTTTTATCAATATCTATATGACAGCCACATTGTATTGTGAAACGGTAAGCTCATCTTGTATTTAAAGGGTTAGGGTTTCACCTATATCTATATGACAGCCATATTTTTAATATTGTGACACAGTATGCACATCTTGTTTTTCAAGGATTACAATTTCAGCCATATCTATGTGACAGTCACATTGTACAGTGACACAGTGTGCTCATCTTGTATTTCAAGGGTTAGGGTTTACCCATATCTATGTGACAGGCACATGGTACAGTGACACAGTGTGCTCATTTTGTATTCAAGGGTTAGGGTTTCACCCATATCTATATGACAGCCACATTTATAATATTGTGACACAGTGTACTCATCTTGTATTTCACGGGTTAAGGTTTTACCTATATCTTTATGACAGCTGTATTTTTAATATTGTGACACAGCATGCTCATCTTGTATTTGAAGGTTAAGGGTTTCACCCTTATCTATGTGACAGGCACATGGTACAGTGACACAATGTGCTCATCTTGTATTTCAAGGGTTAGGGTTTCACTCATATCTATGTGACAGGAACATTGTACAGTGACACACTGTGCTCATAATGTATCTTGTAGTTAAAGGGTTAGGGTTTCACCTATACCTATATGACAGGCACATTGTACAGTGACACAGTGTGCTCATCTTGTATTTCAAGGGTTAGGGTTTCACCCATATATAAGGGACAGGCATATTGTACAGTGACACAGTGTGCTCATAATGTATTTCAAGGGTTAAAGTTTCACCCATACCTATGAGACAGGCACATTTAACAGTGACCAATTTGCTCATCTTGTATTTCAAGGGTTAGGGTTTCACCCATATCTATGGGACAGGCACATTGTACAGTGACACAGTATGCTCATCTTGTATTTCAAGGGTTAGGGTTTCACCCATATCTATGGGACAGGCACATTGTACAGTGACACACTGTGCTCATAATGTATTTCAAGGGTTAGGCTTTCACCCATACCTATGAGACAGGTACATTTAACAGTGACCAATTTGCTCATCTTGTATTTCAAGGGTTAGGGTTCCACCTATATCTATATGACAGCCACATTGTATTGTGACACACCATGTTCATCTTGTATTTCACGAGTTAGGGTTTCACTCTTATCTCTGTGACAAGCACATTTTACTTTGACAATGTGTGCACAGGTTGTAATTCAAGGGTTAGGCTTTCACCTGTATATATGTGACAGGTATGTTTTACTGTGACATAGTGTGCTCTTTGTATTTCAAGGGTTAGGGTTTCACCCATATCTATGTGACAGGCTAGAGGACAAAAATGGCGGGGTAAGTGTGGATTGGGGGTTTTCTGGCATGACATCTCACCTTTATGGGTTCTGAAAGGGAGCTTTTTTCAGCAAGGTACTTATTCTGTGACCCAGCCAAGATGTTTCAGACAAGTTCAAGTAATTGCCCAAAAGGGTTAAATAGGCATTGGTAACATAGCACAGTATTTCCATAGATCCTGTTGTGATCATGAGAAATTGCCATTTTGACCATTTTCTAATGTTATAACCTAAGAAACGCTGAACTAACTATCAATTAGGCTACAAATAATGAATTCACACAAAGAATATATGATGTGAACTCATGAACCCAAACTGAAACTCTATCTCTATGGTAAAGATTCATTTGGTAACCTTTGTGAGCAAGGCTTTGTATTAATAAGGTCAGAATTAAACAAATATGTTGAGGGGGTTTATCAGTGCTAAGTTAAAACAGAATTTTTCTAGCTCATGTCAGGTGCTGTTAAAAGTATACTGAAAAGCTGACAATCGGTAAGGTGTATATCATGTGACAGCATACTTGTAGGCCGAAGAGGTGTTGTCAGAACTGATGAAAATATTTGCATCCTTATAGAGCTTTGAAGGGTGTTCATCACTGAAGGATGTAACAGCACTCTGACTGCAAGCACACTGGTTGTAGACTCTCTAATGTGAGAGGGTGCTACATGGTGACAATTGGTTTTGATTACCTAGGGCACTTTACTGACCAGAACAAGCAACAGCCATGAGATAGCAAAGTACTTGTATATATTCTATAGATTACTGGTCTTTGATGACTAAAAGCGGTAAAATTATATTGCACATGATTGTGCTCATTCAAGCATCAAGTTTGTTGACCTTGCTGTTGTTAGGGGATATAACAGAGATCAGCCACCCCCCCCCCCCCCCACCCAATAGGATGTAGGGCAACACCATCTTTCATCTTTGCATATGAACTTACTATCTCAGTTTCAAATTTTATACATTATTATGGTTCTGTGTGTAAATAAACAGTATGTATGTCCAGGTGTGTATGTTAACTATAGTAAGGAAGCATGAGCAAACAAACGTCTGATACTGTGCTGTGGCAACAATTCACAAACAAGAAGATCATTCCCCCTCCTGTATTGGCACATACCATACTACGATAAGAAAACACTATATTTCATGTATATTTAACATGCCTGCAATGCCTGGAATGTAAATAGGCCCCTTTAATGCCTTACATACATTTAACACACATATCAACAGATAAAATGTACAGAATTTTAAGTGTAGACAGACATTTTCTTTTAATATGATAAGGTGGAGGGAAGGGCTTTTGTCCTCTTTGTGTTGGGGGCCTTTGTTTGTACATCCCTCCACCACCCCATAATCAAAAGAACTTTAATGTTTTTCACCACCCAAAAAGATTATTTGCATATTTATTCATTGCACTAGGTAATAATGGCCACTCATTTGAAATCCAAATAAACCTTTCACTGACTTTGGGTGGTTTACATGATCTTAAGGAATAATTGCCCAACAGAACAAGTAAACCCTATCTGGCTGCTATTCCTTACCACATGAAATGGCAAAACTTGTAATTAATGATATTTCAACTAGCTTTTGAGTAAATTAAACCAATTCTGAACAAAACTAATTAGTGTAAAAATAAAAAAAAAACACCTGTGATAACACTGGCATCACACAAATGAAATGTATTCAAATTAAAGCAACTTTTTGAATTGGAAATTTGAATTGAATAAAAATTATTTGAATTGAACTGATATTTTTCTCCAGCACATTAAACTAAATCTGAACTGAAGTTTCATAAAATTTCTTGAATTGTAATTGAAACAAGGGACCCATGGGTCACTGTGCTCAGCTGAAGATGGCCTTGAAGGTAAAAATCTAAAATAATATCAAATGGAGATAAAATGAAAGAGGAAGAGGTAATATAGGCCAAGGGTGGTTTATATGGTTGGTTGGTATTGATAACCAAGAAACTGTTGCAAATAATATTTTGTTACCTGACCATGTGTTTCCTAATGTTGAAACTGAAGCATGTGAGCAGTTTGAGAACAAAAGATCTGTACTATTACCATGATCTGACGCACATTAGTTGGCTTTTTGATTAACTGTTGATATTTAAGTAGTCTACACATTTGTTCCATTGAATCTATTTTTTAAAATATATATTATTAAATAAATATGTATTTTTTATTTTATGAAATGTATACAGTTGAAATATAACTAATTAACAACATACATATAGGGCAAACAAAGCCTGATCTCCAATTCTGCTGAGGCTGGAAAATAATGAACAAATGTTTGTATTAGATCCTCATTTTTTTATCACATCAATTATTTTTTATTATAAGTTTATATTTCTATACATTTCCAAAATAACATATATCTGAATATAAAAGTTGATTCATAATTCTCAATTGCATCATCATAAATCACAATCTTGTCAGATAACATCACATCATGAATATAAGTGTTTATTTATTTTTTACCACAAAAATATATCTTTTAAATCTGCAAAACAATAAATATATAAAAATAATACTTGATTTAGATTTCACAATTATAAACTGTGTCTTTATTTATCCATAATGTGCTTCATATTTTATAAATTGAAGCATGCTGGTGGGTTTAATTATATTTGTTAAAATCATTTAAAAGAAAATTGATTTCTTTAAAAATGCTGCATTAACACAACATGGCATCTTCTGGATTACACCTTGAATTACTTTTTCAAGGAAAGTTTCTGTATATTGGAGTGGAAACAGCATTATAATTAAGGAGATACAGTGAAATATAACAATTACAATAACAATTACTGCACAACACTTAATTCATTGGTTGGTTTTTTTTGGGGGGGGGGGGATTGGGGTGGTGATATGAGAATAACTGTGCACCTGTCACAGCAGGGGATCTCTCCAAGTGACTGTAACAAATTAGAAACCCTGGGATGGCTGGCTTCCAGTGACATGGAGTGGGACCCTGCATGTGTAATCTATAATCAAAGCAAATGACTACAATAGAGCCTCAAGGAACGAGGGACCCATTGGTCACATCGCTCAGCTGAATTTTGATAAATATTAGTAACTGCAAAATATTTTTATTTCTTTTGGTTTTAACATGTATATTATCATTAGAAAAGCTATGAGAAAATGGCCCTGCTAAAATGAAACTCTGTAAATTATAGAATAATGGACATGAGCTAAACCATTTAGTGATGCACCAAGGGAACAAATAGGCCTACAGTAAGTGTTATATAAAAGTAACATTTCATAAACAAATAATGTGTGAAGGTAATTAAGTTTTCAAAAGTTAAATATATGGCCATATGAGTTAAAAATTAATCCCACAAAGTTAATACTAAGTTAACAGTGTTATTCACACCTAGGCCCCGCCAACTTTAAGAGATATGAATGAAAGGCTACAAAGTATTTATATTTTCTTAAATCTTGTCAATTAGCACCTACATTAGATCCTAATATTTGATCACATTTGAATATTAGGATTAAATTCCTTAAATTTTTTTCTTTAAAAAAAAAACAAAATTGTCCAAGTCTCATCAAAAAGAATATATTTAATATTAAAATTATAAGATTCATCTTGTTTATTAGTCCTGTGTATTGAAGGGGTAGGTGGGGGGAGGGGTCTCAGTTGTTACTGCTCGTTGCTGAAAAAAATGTTAATTTTAAGATTCATCTAGTTCATAGTACAGGTCTGTTAACAGAATGGGGGGGGGGGGGGGGGGGGTTGCCAGAGGAAAAGGCTTCCTGTGGTATGGTCTTAACTGCGGACAGCCTGATCAAGCTCAACTCAGTGGAGAGACGGCTTGCCCTGGTGATGGGATTGCATAACATTATGCCAACAGCCTGGGGAGCATAGAGATGTGCACTGAATGACCTACAGTCACCTAAGTGGACTGCTTGACAATGTAAGGGAATACAGTAAGAGCCTCCAAAAAAATTCAATAACTAGCCTAATTTTGCAGCTTTTATTTTAAAATTTCAGATTTTAACAGATTAAATCGTTATGTGTACATGCTGTGAAAATTAAATCCACAGTACTTACAGGAAAAAAAACGTGCCGTGGCCAAAGTTGGGCAAAATTTAAGGTACCAATTTTATATTTTTGCCAATGTTTAAAAAAATTTAAAATATTTTGATCTAATTTTTGTTATACAATTAAATTTTGATTAATTAAAGTTGTATTACTGGAAAAAAGTCCCTACCTTTAACACTTTTGGTCTTAAGTGACCGAATATCTTCCCTGATTTTTTTACAAAGTCCATTATGTTTCGGCCCATAACTTTTTTAAATGAAACAATACTGACTTAATTTCTGGCATGTACATAGGAACTATACAGAGGAACATTTATGGTTAATATGAAGAAAACCAGATGAGTGGTTTTGATATTAGCCAGTCCTGAAGTGTGAAAATAGATTTCTAATAAAAAATTGAGGTTTTTCCTCAATATCTCAAAGGAACAAAGTCCTATTGACCCAATTTATGGCATGGTAGGAGATTTTGAGGACATCTAACTGTATGCCAAATTTCAGATTCGTAGGTCCAATGGTGTCGATATGTGTCAGTCTTACAGACGGACATCCGGACGGACGGACGGACGGACAATGGACCACAACTATAGCTCAGATGACTTATAGTCAGCTGAGCTAAAAATTCGATAACTAGCCTAATTTTCAAGCTTTTATTTTCAAATTTCAAATTAAAACAAATTTAATACTTATGTTTACATACTGTGAAAATTAAATCAATGGTGTACTTACAGGAAAAAAAAAACGTGCCATGGTCAAAGTTGGGCAAAACTTTAGGTACTTATTTTATTTTTATGCTAATAACTTAAAAAAATTTACAAAATTTAGATCTTATTCTGGGTAAACAATTGAATCTTAATTAAACATAGTTATATACTTGGGGAAAATAGACAATTTTCTGGCATACATGTACATAGGAACTATATAGAGGTATATTTATGGTAAATAAGGGGAAAAACAGATAAGTGGTTTTGTTATTAGACAGTCCTGAAGTGTGAAAATAGCTTTTTAATTAAAAGTTGTGGATTTTTCTTAATTTCTCAAAGGAACAAAGTCAAAAAGACCTAGTTTTTGGCTTGGTAGTTTTTTTGTATTCCTAGGTCTTACGGTTTCAAAACTTGCCACATCTACAGAGGGACGGATGGACAGATTGACTAACAACAGACAATGGATCACGACTATAGCTCAGATGACTTCCCTTACGAAAATGAAAAGTACTCACATATATGTGCTTTATATGTCCCTTATAAGGGCCTTATATGTCCCTTATAAGGGACATATATTCCCATATAAATGCTGTGTATGTGTGTTATATTTATTTTGCAGCTACATGTTTAGTCAGGCATTGTTATATGTGAGTTATAAGGGAGTTGTATGTTTGTTATTTGCCAGTTATACTTTGAGGCTTACTGTTCTACACGATAGGACTTACACATTTTCCAAGGGAACACAAATGCTGCAGAAACTTCTAAGTCTCAGCTCCATTATTGTTCTGAGAAAATGAATTTTAATTGAATATTCAATACTGAAGAAGTATGTTAAAATGGGTATCAAAATAACCAGCTTCCTCAGAACTTTATGTTTATTAGAAAAATAATACTATAAATAAAGATTTTTTTCATCTGATTTATACTTTAAGAGGTGTAAACTATAGTAATCATGCATCCAGTAAAACATCATTTTCTCAAAATACAATACATAAAAATAATTTAACTATATTTCACGTTGTTTATAATAACCGCCATTGATAATTATAAGAAACAGTAATTCTTTTGGAATGTTGTGTATATACAAGTACTTCACCATCCAAATGCAATTGATAACTACTTCATAAATACAGAACAAAGGGTACTGATGTAGTGTGCCACTGACCAATTATGGTCACATAAGCATTAACCTAATATCATATTGGTTTTAGAAACAGCTAGAACAACCACGCTTTCCAGCTGTAAAATATATTGCCAAAACTCAACAGCATTGATCAAAGCATATGTACTTTAAAAAAATATGTGTCTGCATTCTTATTGTGACAATAACCAGCATTCTTCAGGTGCACTAATCAGTAATTTTCACAAGTATATGTTACACCCCCCCCCCCCCCAGCAGACAAGCTTGCTGTACAGGCACTCTCTACAATCGACCTTTGACCTTACTGTACCCTGCCCTGGAATTGTGCATGGTGATGTCACATGAATGCTGTACAGGCTGTGCACATCAGCAGGACAAAGGCATGCAGATTCAGTTACATCTGAATCAGTGATAACATCCGGTAATAGTTAAGGAGTACCAATACACACTTTGAGTGACAAGTTCTTTGTCAAGCAGAAGGGGAATGTATCGCTGAAAATGTCTCATTGGTGAGTAATCTTGCATTACTCAGTTATTTTTGCATATTAAACCAGTGATTGCATAAAGATGGCTTAACCCATCTTGGTTTGCCCTGCAAAAACACAATCTGTGCGTTTCAAGATAACATTTCCTAATTGGTGGCCCATTTTACATATACAACATTTTTGGACAAAAAGCTGATGCTGTTGCTCCTGTAAAGTGACAATTTGCATGTTCTATACTACAACAGGAACTGAGCTAAGAACAAATCCTTTTCACTGGTGCTATTTGCAATTGGGTGTGGAAAAATCAAGAGTAAACAGCAGGCCCCAAATTTACATATTGATGAAATTTCTGAATGTCCCCAACCTGTGAAGAGATTATGAATCAACCTACATAAAGCTTCATCAGATCAGCATACAAATGTTATGAGTACCACATACTACCATTTAATTTGTTGGACCTTTGGCTATTGACCATGTTCTTATTTAGCTGAACTCTGGGTCATGAAAAGAAAAAGCTTCTACACATAAAGCCCTACAAGGTAATGATGTCCTCTTCATTTTCGAAATTGACTTGAATTTTTCTGTCTAGAGTGCATAAAAGTTATAATATGGTAAAAAATTATTATTTATATAATGCTCATAAGTTTTTCTTTCAGCCAAAGTAAACATTAAACACTGTTGATCATTGCTGATTTTACAGCCACTGTCTCAATTCTGGTGAATGCTTTTTACAAAATTGAAGAGGGGTTTAATGTACTCAACCAAAACATTACAGCTAATCAAATATTTTTTAACTATTGGGGTCTATCACACAAAAGCTCCTAAATTAAGCTTTAATTTGGTAATATGCCTTTCTACTTGTCATTTCCATATACTGTAAACACCACTTAATTTACAAATTTAAACATAAACACTATGTTTGATAACAATCCATAAGCCATTCATATGTAGAATTTAATCTGAATGTGACATCAGAAGGTCAAGAACACTCTTACATAGGTTATGAGCACTTTAACTTTAATGGGCTTGGTTCTGTGACTTTTTTTTTCATTTGAGGTTTCTTCTGAAATGTTCACTTTCATTACAAAAGGAAAAGGCATAATGATTTGGGAATTCGTTTCACTAAGGATCAGATGATTGCATCAAATACTATTTTGATTCCCAAAGAGAAATCAAATTCAATTTACAGGGCAATCAAAAGTGGATTTTTTGCCCAACTTGAATAATTTCTTTTTAAGTAGTAGTGCCTTTTTTTACCTTGAAAGGTCAAGACATCATTTCGAACATTACTGACCACCAAGATATCACTGATGTACTGTTTTAGTTAAATGATATGATGTGAGGTCCTGTTTTATGTTTATTTGTCTACTTAAATTTCAAAATAGGCATGGCTCAATGTTCATAATTATTTAATTCCAACAACCTTTGTTTCTATGATTTGTAATGGTTTCTTTACTTTTCATACAACCAGTATGAAGAAATGGTGCTGAAAGTATAAGGAAAACCTAAATATGTCCAGCCCTTGCAAGAATTTTCTGGTAAGCATATTCAGTTTATCATATAAAGTAACATTTAAATCTTTAAGCAAATGGGCAATATTATGATTTGTAGGGTTTTTTTTATCTAATAGCTGGAGCATACAATATTTGAAGTGCAAATTTAGTGTTTAACATTTATGGTGATAGGGATATTCATATGACTGCTTACATGTTAAAATTGTTTCAACTGAGTAACCTACTTTCTGAGCCTATGAGCATCTTTAGGCCACAATGTCTATCCTATGACCAGTATATTTGATAATCTTTAATGTTTGTATATACTCTGTATAACTAGAAAACTCTTCCTGTGTTAGTAATTGAGAAGTCCAACTGTTTTTTCTTATAATCCTTAATTTTAAACAGGCATATTTCCAGAACACTTAAAACCCCTTTATAGAGAGTAGATTTACTTTCAGTGAAATCTTTTCTTTTTTTTACTTGTGTTGCCTCCAGAAAATTTAAATGTTAAAAAGCACTACTAAGCATCAATGTCAAAAGTTTATCTTTAAACTTATTTGATTAAATAATTTATGTGAGCAGTAATGACTATATGTGTATACTTAGACTGGTAATTATGTCACGCCTTTATTCGCCACTTTTGATTTAATTTTCACAGCATGAAAAAGGTAAATACTCAAGCTGTTTAAATCCAAAATTTGAAAATAAAATCTAAAAAAAAAAAAACAGGCTAGTTAATGATTTTTTTAGCTCTATTGTATTAAATTGCACTGTCCAGTTGAAGGCAGGCCATTCTGGTCTCTGAAGGTCAGCCATGCCAGGGACCTTATTTGTAATGGGTCATTGGAGGAGGTCCCCTGCTGTGACAGGTGTACAGTTATTCTCATAGCAATCCCTCAAGCCCCTATCCCATGGGAACTGATAAAAAATATGACTTTGTTTGTCCTGTATTTATACAGAGGGTTTGTAATTCTCCCCTCCCCTGCCATTGAGTCCTTGTGCCGGTTCACTCGGAACATTAGGTATATTGCAAATGTGTAAAACTTATTAAATTAAAAAAATAGCATTAGAAAATAATATATAGTTAAAACACATTCTTGCTTCAGGAGAATGGGACATAAAGTGATTAGCTCCACCTACAATATTTTCTGTGTTGTTTGCACCTTGCTAGTATTTCAGCAGTGATGTTTGTGTAATTGGACTATTTTCAAAATGTTTATCATTTGCATTGCTCATGTACATATTACACATGTCTTTCAATAGAAATGGTTTAGAATAGAAGCATTATACCTGGTGTATATGCCACTGCACATGTTCGCATTAGGCCTGTGGTCTTGTGATATATTTATTAATTTTGAAAGGATTAATAAGTATTTTTACAACTGTAATTATTTAATAAAATAAATAATATATATATATATTTAATATCATATTATTAAATAGATCTAAGTAAACAAATGTGTACACTACTGAACTTTTAACAATTCATCAAAAAGCCAACCAATGACCATGGTAAAAGTACTCCTATCTTATGCATATCTTATGTTCATAAACTGTTCACATGCTTCAGTTTAAACTTTGGGAAACACATGGCCAGGTCACAAAATATTATTTGCAACAATTTCTTACTAATCAATACAAAGCAATTATATCAACCAACCTTGATATATATTACCTCTTCCTCTTACACCTTATGTCTATTTGATATTATTTTAGATTTGAACCTTCAAGGTCAACTTCAGCTGAGCCAAGTGAAGTGACCCAAGAGTCGCTTGTTCCCCTTTCTTCTTCGCAAGGATCTTAAAAGTATTTTGTATGAAATCCATAAGATTTGAAAGAATGATCGATCTTCATACATTGACACATAACATCTCGGTGTGATGAACGTAAATCATACCTGTAGATTAAAGATAAGCATGTACGTATATTGGCCATCTGAAAATCTAAGTTTCGAAATATCAAATGGTGACAGTCGTACGTAAATATTCTAATATTCGGGCTGATTTATTTAAAAGAACATATCTCGTCCTTAATAAAGACAAAACTGAGGTTGCGTGACGGTCCTGTGAGTCTATAAGTACACTAGAGAGGTCTTTACACACACGGTGCGTGTTACATATTCTTGGACTTTAGAATATATATATATATATATATATATATCAAGGTTGGATTACCGGGCCTAGTATATGATCTAGTTATGACAGTCTGCAAACAAGGCATAAAAAGTCACAAGATCAAGGCTATGGTTATGTCATTGTGTCTGTGAGTATATGTTTGTCTGAATAGATTCATAGTAACATTGTAATGTACTAAGGGCCAGTCTATTACTACAATTCTTACTGTCTGTATTTCATCCTGGTTATATATTATGTAAGTTGCAGGTGTTTAAGTTAATTGGGACTTTGTGTATTCAAATGTCAGAGCTGAGTTGCCAGGTATTTACATACTGACTGTAATTGCGTAGCCTTGATTACATGGCAACTCTATTCAGTCTGATTGCACTTTCATTGCACACCTTTCCTTAATTGCATCTGTGGTGACACGTTAGGGAAACCTATGATTGGTTCTCTTATGGTGTATGAATCATGCTTGGAGAGATGCGATGTGTTCAGAGGCAGTTACAAACTGGGGGCCAAGCCCTAAACTTGGGCTTGGCATCCCCTCTCCTTATAGTTAAAATAAAGAATATTTTACTCAGAGACTTGTAAGTTTGTCACCAATGCATCCTGGACCAGGTTATAATCCCTACAACATGAATACTCTTTCAGGGCATACTCAGGAAGGTACGTGATGAACTGACGCTTTGGCCTTACAATCTTATTAGGAAAAAACACATATCCAGAACCACGACAAGGTAAGGTTTTATATACAATGATAATTTAAATTTAGTTTTCCTTGTGAAATGAGGTAAGCAACGCAGTACAAATAAAATGTGTAAAAAACATATACAAGAAATGTTCAGATCCTGATGGCAGAACAAGGGACTCAATATTTGCATATTATGTTTAAAACACACCAGGCCGTAGGTAGTTAATAACAAAATTCCTGTTCACGCAGAGGTCCTGTGTTTTGCTATATTTAAGATTACCTGTGTGATCAAGTCAGAAACGCCTACGCTGGAATAAATTTTCAGCTAACAATATAAAATATGAAACAAATACAGCAAACCCAAATATAAATTGACTGTCATATATCTGTGCCTTGATTTACGATGTTATTCTGAGAGAAGCGTTAATTCACATCAATGCAATCGTCATGCCATAATGATGCATTAATACTTCTAACCTTAATAAGAAGTGTTCACTGTGGTGCACCAAATCAATGATAAATAAATTACGGTATTACAGATTATGTCAAGAACAAGATATTTCACAAATTTTATTCTGCTCATAAATAAATAAATAGTCGGCATGTACTGAAACACCCATTCCAAATCTATCCATTTAAACATACGATGGTCACTCTTATTATACTTTCATTTGTATTTATATTTTCAAACAGTGTGCCTTTGTTGTCAAAGTATCTCTCGTTACACACAGGAAAATGAGCAATGTGAATACATTGTTTCATTAGAGACAAGAAACACATCTTAGCAGGAATTCAGGACAATCGAGACATCGTAAAGGCACAGGAGGAATTTATCTAAATGTACAGGAATGACGGTGTCATCTTAAGGGAAGGAAGGCCGGCAGATATGGGAAAGGAATAACATTTCCTGTGTTTGAATCAAGCAACATCTGGTAGAGACAAACTTTACACGATAGATATTCATATATTCTGCCCCCCCCCCCCCCCCACCCGTTCCTTCCCGAGTCTGACAGATGGATTTCCTATGAAATGAATCATAACTGGATGCAAGACATAACAAATCATAATCATGACGCTGCAACTCAGAATCTCAGATATCACAATCTGGACATTCCAATAGTAATTAGAAGAATACCATTGTTGAAACATGTTGCACAAAAATAAATAAATGATCAAACGATAATGATAATGCGATAATGATCCTATTGCTTCATGTATCTACCAAGTAGAAGTGGTGATCTTCTACTTGATGTTCGAGAGGGGTACCTCTCAGCTTTTCATACAGGGCCTTGATCTTTTATACATACACTGATTCACACGGGTTCCACAACAAACCTTTTTGGCTAAAACAAATTATTCACACAAAATATAATACGCATTTATATAGATTTATATAGATTTAAAAATATATCTATAGACAAATTTTAGTGCCGGCATATATATATATATATATATATATATATATATATATATATAGAGAGAGAGAGAGAGAGAGAGAGAGAGAGCAACTTTATAAATACTTTTGTAATACAATCATATAACCTGGCAGGTTTAAATATCCACATATTAACCAAAATGACCAGTAAGAGAAGTTTACATGTAAACTTATATACAATTTAGTTTTTTTCTTTGGAGTGAAGAAAACCTCTGAACAGATTGAAAATGGCAATTTATATACTTTCAAATCTAAAGGGGGTCACTCGATGTGACAGAAAATATAGGTCGCAAACAAATGAAAATACTCTTTTGGGAGAAAAAAACAGCTGCTTAAAGGCTTTGCTATATACCTTTTGCGCCCTCACCAAAGGTTCATATGCTTAGTACAGTGAAAACTGGTCTAACGGACACCTCACATAGGTCGAAAACTTGTTATAATAGAAAGATAGTTATGTCCCTTCAATATTCCCTATATGTTTTGTAAAAGCGGGACCTCTTTTAGGCGGACACCTCACTACTGCGGACAACGGACAGCAGATTTCAAATCAAACCAACATTCTTAGAGTAAATGAACCTAACAAAAACGGACACGATACGTCATCTTCGGTGGACGCTGATCACTCGCCCCGGGCAACATCAAATGCCCCGGTTCTGTTGTTGTTCCCGAGACTGGAACAAAAGATTATGCAATCCCTATTGCTACCTTAATGCGTGTACGTGCTCCTGTCCCGGTGTAGTGTGCTTACAAGATAAACACAGCTAGGATGAAGCGGTAAACATCGTGTCACTTTATTTCATGGAATCTTCGCATTTTAAACGTCTTCATTATCTTTTAGATAATTGCTTGGGGACAGCTGATCCAGGATAGGTTTAGAAAATGCCGCTTGATGGCACCACGCGTACTCCTACGCGGTATCTTTCACTATCTGAGAAGGTCAAGCTTATTTGACTGAGTGAATCAGCGAAAAAGATCATACCCGCACTTTCAGAAGAATTTAAGTGTGGCAAGATACAGGTTGTTTATACACTTTTAGACCAGTTTTCACTGTATATATATGTGTATAATTATATCATTACTATAATATACATATATATATATATATATATATATATATTCTAGTTCTGAAAAAAAATTGAACACATAAAACGGAGGGGAAGGTGAATTATCACAGATATTATGGAGTCAAAATTTATTTTATTGGTACCCTTACCTGATATGTTAAGTCAGATCCTTTTGTTTAAGAGAGTTAGGATATAAATGGTCAATACTGCTCTAAAGCATTAAACTAGATAGGAAATATTCAGTTTATGACCACGTAAACCCATGTAAGTATAATCTGGTGACCTTCAGGTCACGTAAATAATTGTACTGGCACACGGATATTAAATCATCACGAATAGGTAAGAGCTCTGTTTGTATTACATTCTGTACAATCTTCAAAGATTAAATCATTGGATTGGCAACCTATGGTGTGAAATGTAATTTATCAAAGTAGTGTATGTGTATGTGGATTGAGTCGTGTACCAAGTACAAATTACTGCAGCCTGGACGAGTAAGATTTCCTGTGTACGATATACCTTTTGTGTTCATCAGGGTAAATTAGATAAACCATTATACACATGTCTAATATTGGGTTCCACGGATTCAATATATTTGCATCAAATGATTCGTGGGAATTATGTCACTCTAAACCTGTTCAACCGATACCGAATTAAAGAGCCATGAAAAATTAATTATATATTGATATATTATTATATATTTATACTCTTCTTTAAATAGTTCAATTGCTGCATCTTAAGTCGACGTGCTTGCTTAATAACCTAACAAGAGTAATAACCACATAAATAATTGTATTCTTATAAAACACTCATTACAGGATAAAGAGGACAATGACCCAATGATTCTGTAAACAATTACATTACTTACCATGATTTACATAAACAATTACATAACTTTTATGTATTACTTCAATAATCAGGAACATCAGAAATCAAATGAACATTCACAGATACCGTTAATGACATAGAAAATAAAAATTAACACATGATAAAGACTATCAATGTGATGGATGATTGCTATAATGTATTGTCAAAACAAAAACGCCACCACCAATCTAACATCCAGTTCATCCATATATATTTGTCATACAAATGCCCAGACATGGTTAATTACAGTCATGTACCGTTTGATAATGCATGTGGGGCTAGCAGTCGGTCTCTTTAGTCTCTTCTGCGTCGATGTTGCTTTCACGGGTGCCCATGATGCTTACACGGGTGGCAGAGGTAACTTGTTAACCTTTATATAAAAGCATTTATATATATATATATATATATATATATATATATATATATATATATATATATATATATATGTCACAGGGTGAGAAATGACTGGTGGCCCGATCGTGGGAACGAACCCGCACGGCATGCACAGACGTCCGGTATTCTAACCGCTTCGCCAGAAAAGCAAGCTTCTTTGGCAAGGAAGTTGGAACGCTTAAATGTGTACCATGACACACACACACACAAACACATACATATATATATATATATATATATATATATGTATATATATATATATATATAGAATGCGAGTAGCCGTGTTAGTCCCTCAGTGTATAGATAACAGGATGAAGACGCTTTAGTGTTGAATAACTGTTTAATTCAACCACGAGCTTTCGAAGATTATAGCTTCTTCATCAGGCGTCAAGTGGAAAGGTATAGAAACCGGCTGAATTTATATGTTAGATAAACAATTTCTAATGACCATAATGCATGGTATAGTGTGATGGATCTGTGATTGGCTACTCTTAATATGTATCATGTTGACCCAGGTTCCGAGTGTGTCATTGTTATTTACCCATAATGCTAGGTTATGAGTGTCCGGATTATGTTGATTTCATGTCCTCTGACACAATAAGGTTTTAAAGTTCATTATGCTCATCGGCTCAATGTTGATGATGATTGACGACTAATGTGGTGGCGATCTGGTTGTGCAAGTCCATGATTATGAATAGAGATAATCCACATGTAAATGGTGTATTAAATGATATATTAAATAGTCTGTATCAGAAAGTTTACGTATAAGATGATGACGTTTGTCGATTACTTGATATTATTATTGTGCGTAAGCCTTTATTATTGTGCGTAAGCCTGAGAGGTGATCTCACAACACGGCGGTATCAGTGGCGGGAATGTGCACGTATGCATGAGGAATGACGTCACGTCATTATCAATATGGAGGGGTCGTTCGGTGCTATTAATATTATGGTATGTCTCAATGTCTGTAGTGTGCCATGAAACCGGCATCGCGATTTAATCCTTTCCTTATGGTGTCAAATTTATCAATCAATTTTAGTTCCCATACCTTTCGTTGTCGTGTGTCTGTATGGTGGCCCTTTAGAACGCAAATCTGCATGCATGCTGGCGAGTGTTCCTGTTGAGAAAAATGTTCTCCGACCGGTAAGTTAGTGTCAGCGCTTTAATGGACTGTCTGTGGCCATTTATTCTGAGACTAAGCATTAGGCTGGTTTCGCCTATATAAATAACTCCTGGGCATATTTGACATAGGATGGCATAGACTACACCTTTACCGGTGCAGTCAAAGTGTCCCTGAGTAGTGTGTTTGGCATCATGGATAATTAGGGTTTCCTTGCGGACTATGAGTGGGCATGTGCGACAGCGCGGTCTTTTACATGGGAATGTACCGTTAGTGTTATCATATCTGAAGCTTTGATTTTGTACTAATTTTTTATGTAGATTATGGGGTTGTTTATAAGAGAGGAGTGGTGTGTCAGGAAAGAGGGGTTTTAATGTAGGGTCCGATTCTAATAAAGGTTGTAGATCATGGATAATTCTTTTTAGAGGTTTTAGTATACGGGGATGATATGTTGTAACTAACGGTGTGCGAGGGTTTTCTATTTTAATTTTTGGAGCGAGTAGAGAGCTGCGTGAAATTTTAGTGGCTTTTCCTATTTGTTTTTCTACTGTTTTCTGTTTGTACCCCATATTGATAAAAATATTTTGTAGTTTCGCAATGTTTCGATTTCTATCGAATATGTCGGAACATATCCTATTGTATCTTATGGCTTGGCTGAATATAATGGATTTACCAACATGGGGTGGGTGACAACTAGTAGGATGGATATTATTATACCTGTCGGTGGGTTTGCGGTAAATAGATGTGTGAATGTTGCAATCTGTTATTTTTACTGTGGTGTCAAGGAAATTAATCTTATCTACGGAGTACTCCATTTGGAATTTTGTGTGGGGGTGAAAATTATTGAAATCGCTATAAAATTTTAATAGGTTTTCATGACCATGATGCCATATAAGAAATATATCGTCGATGTAACGTAGGTAGAGTAAATTTAAATGTTTTTGATCAAGAAAATTTTCTTCCATGGAAATCAGAAATGTGTTTGCATATTGTGGAGCCATGCGTGTACCCATGGCCGTTCCCATCATCTGAAGATAAATCTTATTGTTGAAGCTAAAATAATTATGAGTGAGAATAAATTCCGCTAGTTTTTTTTACGACTGATGGGGCTGTCGCATTTTCAGTTTGAAATTTTGTAATTTTAAAGATGCGGCAAGCCCGTCATTATGGAGGATATTGGTGTAAAGGGATTCCACATCAAGAGTTGCTAAGATAGAATGTGGATTTGACGTTAGTCTCTTTCTAAAAAGGATGTGGTAGGATTATGTCTAGAGAAGAAACGTATTTATTTTTGGCCGTTGTATGCTTGTGGTCATTTGTTTAGATCTGTATTGAGTTTATATGTTTTATCCTGTTGTAAGTTTTGACGGATTGTTCTATCATATATTCTTTAACAGTCGGTGTGTTTGTGCGTGCTCTTATTTCTGATGTTTTAGTGAACCTACTAACTCTTAAGGCTGCTCTAAGGGCTTTATTTTGTTGAACTTCTAGTTTATATAAGTGTGTCTTCGCTGCGCCTAAGAAAGCTATGGATCCGTATATGCCTATAGGGCGGATCCATTGTTTGTATAGGTGTGCAGCTGTCTCCCGTTAAGGTCCGCCCTTCTTATAGCACACAGCATTTAGAGCTTTGATTCTACTCCACATTGTTGACTGATATGCTCTACGTTTGGGCGCCAATTGGCATTTTTGTCAAAAATTACACCTAAGAACCGAGCAGCGTCAGAATCTTTTAAATTTTCGCCTAACAGTTTTAAGGATTCAAAATATTTTGGTTTGTATGCTTTACTAAACAAAACCGTTTGTGTTTTTGTTGGAATTAGTTTGATACTCTAGGTGTTGCACCAGTTGCTTATGCGATCGAGCTGGGCTTGGACTGCGTTGCATGAACAGCAAACGTTGGAACCAGTGACCAAGATGGCTATGTCGTCAGCGTACTGTGAAACGCTGACCATTTGTCCCGTCTTTGGAAGGTCGTTAACATACAGGATAATGAGCAAAGGTCTAGCCACTGAACCTAGGGAGTCCCAGCTTTAAGCGTAATATCCTCAGACGTTTACCTTTATGATTAACCATAAGGGTTATTTCTGTCAGGAATGAGGAGATTAATCTCATTAGTTTATGTGGCAGATGGGATCTCATAACTTTAATGCGGAGACCGTTAGACCATACTGCATCAAAGGCCTTTTCTACGTCGAGAAATGTGGCTAAGGTCTGGCCGAGCCGGAACATGTGATCACACGTTGATCTCCCGGAGCGAAAGCCTAATTGGTCGTCATTAAAAAATGGGCCAACAAGCTTTGCCGGTCTAGTCTCTAAGAACGTAATAATTCGGTTTTTAAGGATTTTTGTCAATTAGCTTGCCCAGGCAGGATAGCAAGCTGATAGGCCTGAAATTTGTCGGTTTGTCAATTGTCTTGCCAGGTTTGTGGATCACGGTTACTTATGTCCTTCTCCATTCATTCGGAAAATATCCCCATGAAATGCACAGCGTGTATAGGTTTGCAATTCTCCCTAGACAGGGGTCTGGCATTTTCTTTAGTATTTTGTGAGTTTGTCCAGACCAGAAACTGATTTGCCTTTTGATTTTGCGAGAGCCTGTTTAACTTCAAAAACTCCCACTGTTCTTACTGCTGCATTGTCGTCACTGTCTTCCGTGGCTGGGTTTTCTAGAGGATTAAACAATGTTTTATTTTCATCAATTATTTTTTTAGCTGTTTTCAAGAAATCATTCTCGAAGTCAGGGTGTGTCGGGGTTTTGCGTAATTGCTTTAAAGTATTCGCAAACAGATCTGCACGACACTTTACTGTAGCAGCAACTGTGCCGTCAGGGCGTATTAGGGGTTTAGCCTTTCCTGTATTTGGGTTTAATTTAGAATTAGAGAAACGTCTAGATTGTTTCCAGAACTCACCTGAGATTGTTTTATGATCTGGACTGTTAATATAATCTGACCATTGAGATCGTTTTTGCGACGAGATAGCTCGATCTACTAACCTATTTACTCTATTAAAGAAAGCGTTGGTTTCCGTGGTACGAGTGCGTTGTTAGTATCGCCTGACTCGTCGCCTTCAGGCTACCATCTCTTTTTTTTCTGGGGTGACGTTCCACCAGTTTCTATTTTTTACTTCTCTCTCTGGAGCGACCGCATTGACAGCCCTGGTGATACTACGTGTTATGTCTGTTGCGATGCAATCTAACTGTTAAAATGTGATTACGTCAATTTTAGAAGAATCTGGCATATTATTTAAGAGGATTTCCTGAAAACGACCCCAATCAGCTTTAGCTAGATTGCGAAATAATTATGGCGGGGAAACCTGTGGTTTCCATCTTATGTCTACATTGATCGGGAGATGGTCCGTTTCGATACACTCCCCTATATAGAACTCAGAGGAGACAGCTATGTTTAGAGTGGCAAGAGGGAGATCTAAAATGTTTCAAGCACCCATAATCGCACTGTAGAACATTGGCTTATCATCGTTTAACAAAACCAAATTACCATCTGCAAGTTCATCCATACGTATTTTACCAGAGGCGTTACTATATCTAGCACCGTAGTCTGTATGTGGGCCGTTTAGATTACCTACGATTAGATAATAATTACTTTTGATCTAATTTTTCTGAAAATCTGTTTTTGCAGGGTTGATGGTTCGGGGTTATAATCAACTATTAAATGTAGGTATGGAGCTGCCCCATCCGCTCCGTTTATTCTGATTGAGAGGGCTTCGGCTTTAAAATTACTGAACTACTTACTGACAGAACAATCAAATTTTCTGTCAACAGCGATACCCTCACCCCCTCCAGGACCTTTCTCTCTATCTGAGCGAATCAGGTGATAGTTGCCTAGCGGGAAATGTTTACCTGGCGTCATTTTAGTTTCAGATATTAAAGCAATGTATATATTATTTTTATCTAGATAATTTTATAATCCAAGTTTACGCGCGTTTAAGCCATAGTGTTTACATGTGCAATATTAATAATATTGAACATATTTACACTATTTACAGGGTGTTTTGATAGTTCCTGTTCAGACTAAGGTTGGCCAGTTGTCCTTACTGGCCAATTTTTCCAGTCTGTCAATGTCCGATCTTATGGCTCCGTGGTCGACTTTCTGGCGGAAAAACCTTAAGATCTGCCTCTTTAAATGCGGGGCAGCCGCAATAGGATGCGATATGGGCACCTGAACAATTCGCGCATCTCGCGTTTGCTTTGTCCATGGAACAGGCACGTATTCCATTTCCGGTCTCTCCGCACCTCAGGCAGCGGACTGTGTTCTTATATGGTCTGGCTGTATGACCAAAGTGCTGACACTTAAAACATTGGTCAACAGTCTTAAGGTTTCTGTATGGCTCTAACTTGACAATTATTAGAGCCAATCTGAAATGCGTCTTGAGGGCAGAGTCTTAGTGGGCTTCCCTGTCAAATGTAAGTTTGACAGTCTCACTAGGCCCCTTGGTCGTGATGAAGGGCGTGGCTTCAGTGACACCTAGGTGTCTTATCTCCCTAACAATGTTAGAGTCAGTGCCGTCCAGGGGAACCTTTATAATACCCCATACTTGCGTGATGTTGTGGTCGGATGTGGCCGCTTGCCAGTGCCAGCAAAGGTAGCCCGGCTACATCCTCGCAGATTTTGCCATGTGGCGTCGTTTTTCAGTTTGTCAGCTTCTGTCTGGATTTAGTCAACTAGGCCCCAGCCTGTCGTGATCTTGTCTATCGTCTCTTTCAGTCTGAGTGATTTCAGGAGTAGTCCAGGGTTGATCCCCACTATCCTGACGTAGGCATATGTGTTTGCAGTGGGGTTGTCTGTCAGTGTTGGTGTGTTTGCTTTGGGTGGTTGTTGTGCAAGTGTGTTGGTGCAGATTCCCTCGAATGGCGAGAATTCCTTGGATCAGGGACCATGGAGCACTGGTTTGTGTTTAGTTTGACGTGCGTCCTTGGTCATTTGTGTTTTGTCTGTTCCTTGGTCGGTTGTAGTACTGGTCTAGTAGTCAGTCAAGTTGTCTTTTGGTTAGCCTCTGCGGAAAGTAGAGTGCTAGCCTTCCGTTTAGCTGTATTATCCGCCTCGAAGTGCGGCTGCAGGTTAACTGCTGGTGCCTGAGGCTCTGAGCCCGTCGAGGATGTATCCTGAGTTTTCATAACTCGACTCAGGGGTGCTGGTCCGGAGTCTGAGGTCTGGTCTTATGCACTGTGAAACCTGGCTTAGCAATGTGCTCAAGTGCATCTATCCTCCTGGAGAGAGTCGCAATAAAGCGGTCTCTCTCATTCAGGGACTTGTTAAGGTTGTTTATCTCTTGTCGCTGTTGTGTTAAATCCATGTTTTTTTCCTCTTGTTGTTTGTCAGCGGGGGTATTACCAGACAGACTGAGCTTACCATGGTTCTTTGTCGAGCCTCTAGGCATCTCGGCCGATAATAGCCTAGATCGTGATGTAGGTCAGGGATATTTAGTGAGCCGTAAAATGGCGTGACCCTTAATTAGGTGATCGCTAATCCGCCTAAGGTTTCAGTCAGTGCACCGTAACAAGAGAGTTTCGTTCTAGTCTATTGATTTGTTTTTGCTTTTATGTTTTCTTCAGTCGTGTTTGCTTGTTTTATGTTTGCGTATTTAAGAGCTTTTTAAATGAAATGGTCCTCAAAATTTAGTTGGCTTCCTCGATGTTGTAGTTGTTTTAAATGCTGTATTTTGGCTTCTTTTTTCCTAATGATATATATGAGTTTGTAGATGACCAAGATGTGCTTGGTGGGTAAGTTATATGTAGACAAATCCCAGAGTTTACAAGTAGTTAAGGTAATATATTTTTTATATGTGTTTATTTTTTTATGTCTAATTTGTCTAATATTTAATATTTCAGAATCGACCTGCACTGATTCTATGTATTACACTATTGAAGTCTGTATAATGCACTTGTGATTTACTTTATCCAAAGATAGCCTTTACACAATTCAATTTTATAAAATGATAATACACCGGTCTATATTCTCTGCTGGGATAAGCCGAAATGTAGCCAAGGATAAAGAATGCACTTACTAACTCTGCAACCCGATCTCTACAAGGAGAAATACAGAATTAGTTCAACACCAGTCAGCTTAAACCCTCTCAGGGGTGCCTGATGGCTCTTGAGTCTTGACTGGTGTCAGCACCTGAAAACTAAGTTCTGAGAACGATTACACAGATGTAATGCAATAAATTCCGATAAATCGGGAAATCGAAGTCCTCACAAGGACTGTTGATCGGCACACCAAGTGCTACACCAAATAAACAAACGCTTTTACGATTTTTAAACTGTGCAGACCGAGCGTGGAGTTGAGGTCGTCGACTTGCAAAGATGCAAGCGAGGCGAGAGCAGCTGTAAGACACGCCGCATGCGGCCGTGTCTAATTAGCGAGTGCTTATTTGCTCCTCATTCGACGTAATTTTCTTTGTGTTATCCGTCCGTTCAAAACATATTGAATCACAAGCTCATGCAAAGTGTCATGCAAGTCAGGTTGCATGCGACTTTTCAAATAAGGCAAAGAACTTTTTTCTCATAAGCACACTAACTCCACATCCACGCTGGATGTCCGGTAAACACAAATTTCAAGTGTTACGTTCTGAGATAGAACAACCACGGTGCGTGTAAAATAAAATGATACACGTGACCTTCGACCTGGAGGCGGGGCAAGAAATCCGTTATAGCCCAACGAAATGTTATGCAAGCCGCGAGGTTTGCTTAGCGTGTGTCAATCACGGCTCCACAAGGCAAAACGCGTGGGGTGCCATGTGAACCACGCCTTGCAAAACTCATGGCTTGCATAACGTTTCACTGGGCTATAACCAATATTTATATTTATTATTTTTAGTGTAGAAAACGATCATACAACCTCAATTAGACCACGCTTTAGGTGTTTGGGGAAATAGATTAACAAAGCTGAATGTGGAAAGATTAACGAAGATCTAAATCCCTGGCAGCACCTATTGTAACCGATGTTTTAATGTTGTACTGCGTACAGCTGTTCAGCGTTAGTACAAAATTGGATGTCTGTGTAAAAAATATGAATATTTATAATGAATAAATTACTGCGTCTTACAACTCACATGGGTATGTGAAAACCATTGTTGTTTGTCAGAAAACGCCCTTGATTACTTAGAGAGCTAATTAAACGAATGATCTAAAACTATTATTATACTGTTTTGGTGATTTTATTCGATCAGAGATTCCATTTGTATTTTATTGGTAAAAAGCCCCATGACCTTTTATTTTCCGGCGCAGTGTTGCAAATTAATCTTAATTATTAAGCCCTTAATAATGGTTATATTTCAGGTATGAAGCGGGAACAATTGACAAGTAATTAAGTAATGTGCACTTTAAAAAAATCTGATTAAATACTTATTACTTTTAAATTGTCCTTTTATTTCATACTGGATTGCATTGATAAACTATGGTGGGCGCCAGGTATCAGTTCATTTTAAGTATATTGCTGAGCGATTAAGTACATTATTGTTTTGTTCTCTTAAGCCAGCTAATGATCATATTTCTAAATATCAAAACCTTATTATTCTTTCACCCTAACATATGACGTAATATGGCTCGTAATATGAGATTTAATATCACTTGTGCCTCTGTTATGCGTGGCCAGATCATAGCAGGATAACAGAAGACCACTGGGAGAAACATATATCTTGGAGTAAGGACCAAGTGTTTACCTACCTAAAATACCAGAACCAAGGATCACCAGTATGGAAACCAATTAAATGTCAATCAAATATGTCTGTCATATGCATTACAGGTAAGAATTGACTGTTAAAATGATATAGTTAGTGGCATATTGGATGTTCACTGCTTTGATTTGTTTCTCTATCTAACGGATGGCGACGTTAAGTTATTCGATACATCTAGATGATATATCCGGATAATTAGGAACTACTTCTCCTGATCAATAAATAAGGGGTCCATTCATCTCTTTTCAAATAGGTTTCCGAAACCCTTAATAATTAAGAGTGATTTACGCATTACGGACAGAGAAGAATAACTCTCATTTATCATTTTTAGGTGTAAATAATTACGGTGCAACGTTCAGACCTGCCATTTTTAGCCATTAAGATTTTCATTTGAACCAAATGTATGTTTGGCAACATGAAGGTGACATAATTCAGAAAAAGGCTGTTTTATAAAGCATGTTCAGTTAACGATCCTCCGAATCCTGTACTTATTGATCTAATTTCTCCGTGTACCAGGTCTTTAGATCTAATGACGTTACAGGTTTGCGAAATTTCATTTTTTGTAATCTATTCTTGTATCAGAACAAAATATTATTATTCTGTAATCATAACCTTACACAAACCTTTTGTTATTTGTCCAGGACTAAGGGCCATATCTAATTTAGTTAAAATAAATGCCTTGAAAACGTGATTTCAACATTTCATCAGTTTATTCTGTATATATTGATGGGTAATGTATGTTATCTCTTAATAAGTATTGAGCGATAGGTTAAGGTGAAACCAATGGACGTTTTATTAGTAAAGACTATCTTTCAGAATCAAAAATGACGACATAACTGCACCAAAACAATGCGTCATCTACATGCAACACTAGTAACTGTTTCAGATGTACGCAACATCAATATTTGTATTTGCATGGAAAGTGTACCTTCCTTTAACCAAAAATGGTGCAAAGCACATGTAAACAATTATAACCAAACGTATTTTTCTGTGACGGTACGTTGCTTTCACCCTCTTCTTTTAAATAAACGTTGAGGAGAATTCCCTGTTTTACTGTCTGGTGGAAACTGTAATCCATTAAAACCAAGAATACAGCGCTGGTCGATTATACATTAAAATTTCATTGCAGCTAAACAGACAACCACATCGTTTACCGAGCTAATGATTGGGATGGCCTACGGACTTGTCATTATAGTTCTTGTGGTACCAGGCGTAACTTACTGGTGTATACATCGGAGAAGACGGTAGGTGAAATCTTGTAAATTGTTAGAGGTAAGCAGACTCCTTTGAAGTGGCGGCCCGTAATGAAATGTCGTTCGCTGTCTACTGTATAATACAAGTAGTACATTTGTCTTCAAATACATTTACTTCCGATCTTTTTTCAAAACTGTTTTAAAGAGGTAATATATGTTTCTTTCATTTGTTATGAAACATTACACATTTGTTTACACAGTACCCATTGGTTTTCTTTTTATTTTGTTAGTTATACTAGGTTCTGTCAAAGCAAGGTTCAAGATAGGCACGCGACCTCGATGGCAACCGCTACAACAACCACCACAAATGATTTCGAAGGGCACAGGTCAAACATTGTTCAAACATCGTTGTCCGCCCGTTGTCAGTATACAGGTGCAGGGTATTATGTAATCGATCCGGATTACGCAAGACGGAGCTCAGGGCGCTGCGTTTTGGGGAAAACAAGATTTCCATCCACCAGAAAGGTGATGTCATGACAAAAATCAGAGTGGATTTGGATCAGGTTGCCACAAGGAAGAAATTAACAACTTGACTTGCACGGCTGAAATTTGTTATTAATACTTGTTATGAAATTGATATGATCCATGACATGCCACCACCATTCCTTATTATGATTAAGAAAAACATCGAGTAGATAATATAAGATATTAGCAGACTCATCATTCGTACAACGGCTAAGTCTATTGGTTAGCATAGGTAAAAGCAAATGTACGTGTCGCGATGAAGAAATCCCGAATAAGACATTTAGAACTATCCGAGACTTGCTACTAATTGTTACATGAATTGCTTTTGTTGGCCATTTATGATAACCTTAAGTTTTTGAATAATTAGGTCACAATTTTATATCTAATAATTTCTTCTTCATGTATTTTGTGTAAGAATAAAACCCCCATTTGTCTCCTATGTTTCGATTTTATACAGAGATATTTATATTAAAACTTTTATGACATTGCATCCGTTGCAAAATATAAAAGTTAAAATGAAAGCATACAGTGTATGACTTGGTTTAAATAATATATGCATAAACCATTTGTATTTAATGAGATTCAAATAACTCGGGTCTTGAAAAAGAAAACAGAAAAAGACATGAGGACCCCTCATTTTGAGTAAAGCAGATACCCCCAACATAAATAGGTCGGGGTTCAGACAGTCTTTGTTGGGAGATATAATTTCATATTGTCATATGACATTATATGTACACCATCACTGCTTCGTGCCAGGTCGCAGGTTGAAGTTTTATAGCATTTAAGTGAACAACAGCCGGTATTGACTCCCATCTCGCATAAAATGCAACGCAGGACACAAATTCAAACGAATTAAGTGCAGGAATAGATTTTTTAGAGGCTGTATATATGTTCAGTTCTGACAAATAAGAAAAGAAAGCGAATTATGTTGTTCTTGATGTTCTTAGTCATGGCATTTGAATTTGGTTTATATGCTTTCTTTATTTCGGCCGCTTAGAATTTTATAAGCTCTCGTTCACTTTGAATTCATATCAAGATTTAAATGTCAATACGATTCGCTCACGAAAGTCTTTCATTCTTGACGAAAATTATAAAGAGACTATTTTATTGATATCATGAATTTTTTCATGATGTTTACATAATTTTTTAGTCACAGTTTTACAGTCACATGTGAAGTACAGGGCAAATGATTTCTCGAAGTCAAGATATTCAGGCCCATGTTTAATGAATAAGTAGATAATTTTATAAACAAAATTTTCTACCGTAATCCGAACGCCTTATAGAAAATCTCCAACAAATAGCAGCTACTTTGGATTAAGAATTATGCCTGCCTTCCCTGAGTAATAACAAAATTTATCAAGACTTTCGAGGAGTTTACCACTTATTTTTAAAATGTCTATCATCTACTTTTACGTATGACGGTCACATGTGCGGACACACTTGCTGGACGGGCCTATCTTTCTTTCCGCCTGGGACAGCAAACACTGGTTTATACCCATTGACTTCCCCACCGAGTGTGATGTTAAAACATCTCCAGTCACTTGGCGATGTTGCCACCTATTAAACCAGGGGACAGCAAGACTATCTGATAATCTCAACTCTTTTTAAGATTCATGGCAAAAATCAGGCATTGTCAAAGTCAGATTCGCAAATGGAACAAATGTCTTACGGAAAATTTTAATTTTCTAGCTGGTTAATATATTGTGCGAGAGCAGATAAATTGAGCTTTGACAAAATATTCATTTTGATCAAGACAAAATTTAGGTTGAGTGACGGTCCTGTGAGTCCAGTACTAGACTGTAGACGCCTATACACGCACAGTGTCAGAAGTATAGCATTGGCCTTTATATATATATATATATATATATATATATATATATATATAGAGGACAACTCGCCCGGCCTAGTATATGACCTTGTCGTGTTAGACTGCAGAGTAGGCATAAAAAGTCACAAGATGAAACCTATGGTTATGCTTATGAGGCTGTGCGTATCTAATTGCCTTGATGGATGTATAGACACATGTATATACTAGTGGCTTTACATCAATCTAAATGACTGGTTAGGTTATGAAAACATAGATATTTAAAAATTTTATGTTCATGTAAATACATTTTTACCAATATGTAAACTTGTCCAGCACTACCTGAAATGTTAAGAATCATTGTCCAACCACATCTAGTTAATTTTAATATTATTATTATTATTATTATTATTATTATGAACCCTTTAAGGCATGCTGATTCACATATTCTTTTTGTCAAACCCCGCATTCATCAAAGCTATTCGAAAGTATAGAGATCTACAATAAAAATAAATCACGTTCGGGGTATAATGGTACGTTATCCGTTTCCATTACATTCTGTTGAACGTGGTCATTGGTCGATTCTGAAATATATATATACCGTGCAAGAGAGCATAAATAACTCCTTAAATGCTGAACTCACGAAACAGTACTGAAGCACATTCTGAAAAAGTAAAATATTATATATATATATATATATATATATATATATATATATATATATATATATATATATATATTTACGTAGACATTTTGCTCAGGGAAAATATTGGGTCGATCTCGGATTCGAACTATGCTTAAGCTTTTGACCAAGAACCCGCAAGCAAGCTTTACAAGGTCTCAGGTCAAAAGTTGTTAAGTGTTTCGAAATTCAAAGCTTCAGCTTCTACTGGGTTTTGCCTGTTCATATATTTAGGCCTACTTTGCGACTGGGTTGTCAAATACTGACGATTGGTAATGTATGAATAAAAATCGGTGATGTTTGCGTGGAAAGGATATACTGGAGCAGACCTAAACCCTCTACTGGAGCAGACCTAAATGCTCTACTCGAACAGACCTGTATGCTCTACTGGAGCAGACCTGTACGCTCTACTGGGACAGACTTAAACGCTCTCATTGAACAGACTTAAATGTTTTACTGGAGTGGACCTTAATGCTCTACTGGAGCAGACCTGAATAACCTACTCGAACAGACCTAAATGCTCTACTGGAGCAGACCTGAATCATACAATGAAGCAGACCTGTATGCTTTACTCGAGCAGACCTGTATGCTCTACTACAGCAGACCTGAATGTTTCAGACTTAAACGCTCTACTGGGAAATGCCTGTATACTCTTCTGGAGAAGACCTAAATTCTCTACTTTAACATACCTGTATGCTGAACTCGAGCAGACCTGCATGCTCTACTGAAGCAGTCCTGCATGCTCTCCGGGACAGACATATATGCTCTTCTGTAGCAGAACCCAATGCTTTTTTCTGGAGCAGACCTGAATGCTCTTCTGGTACAGTATTTTATTTATGCTCCGCCAGCAAGGGACGTGACTGTGTTACTCCAATAGCATCGGACATTGTTATGTTTGCTCCACCTGCATGCAACGCATCTATGTTACTTGGCCAGCATATGACGCGTCGATGTAGTTCCACCTGCATGGGACGCGTATTTATTGTTCTCCCTGCATGGGGCGCGACTATATTGTTCCACCTGCATAGGACGCGGTTTTGTTGATCTACCTGTATGGGACGTGTCTGTGTAAAATCCAAGAGCTTTGAACGTGGGTCTGTTATTTCGCCACCACGGGAAGCGGCTTTGTCCTTCAAAAGCAGGGGACCATTGCATACCATAACAGCATCTTTCCTTGAGCTACTCTCTCTAACCTTTTCGAAACGTTATACCTTGTTGAATTCAGTTTTCTATCTTTTAATTAAACACTATCAGCGTTAACTCGGGTTAGAAAACATGAGGGGATCCGTGCATTGGTTACAGAACAACTCGCAGACCCAATTTTGCATACATACCTACAGAAATAAAACTATTTCTCCGCCTTTACAGGAAGTATGTTTTTTTCTGTTTTTAAACTGTGTAAAACAAAACTGACCCCACGAGTCCGAACGTTTTGTAACGGCTCTTATGGCAAACGATACAGCCAGCCAGTCAGCCAGGGAAGCGTGAATTATTTATATAATTTGCTGGCTTGTGACAGTACCTGTCCTAAACGATTCAATCAGGTTAAGTTTTGATGGGTCAGCTGGAGTAAATACGTCTTATCAGCTTTGTCGATTTTGACAATCTACTAAAATGCAATACAATAATATTCTCACTTTATACACAGAGAATGTATCTAACTGTTATATGTTTCTATCATAAAAATCTCACCATCATCAACATATAACTCCATAATTTTTCAGTTCTAAGTATGTCAGTGTTTGCTCCCGATTTTGACTGGTTTCCCCTCTGAAACATCTTTGGGTATTTCTTTTCTTTATTCGGCTTGGCATAATTATCGTGGCTGATAAATTTAATTGACTGATTCAATCGTCAGCTGTTTGTACTTAGCGTCATGGTACCGGTTTTCTTCCTATGTCCGGTTTACCTTTAAGCTAACTGTCCCCTTTGGACCCTTCCAATGTAGTTTTAACTGCAGCATTTTCCGTGTTCTATTAAGTCCGCATATTTGACTTTTTTCCTACCTGGATGTCACCCGATTAAAGTAACCCCTTTCTGGGGCCCTTCAGGAAAAGGTTTACGTTACCAAGTGACGGACCGGGTTGCCTTTAGTTCAACTTGGAAAAGTACAGACTGTGTGGTTTTGGATGGCGCATCCAACGTATCAGCGTTAAAGCACACAACAAAACACAAGTCAGTGGCCAAACAACAAGAGTTTATATAAAATGAAAATGAAAGGTTCATATTTCAAAATCACCTACCAGTAAGGCCAAAAAAATAAAGTATGGTTCTGAGGCACTTTTTTTCAGAAATCAGTGCGGGCGGGCGGTATTTTATTTTTGACCTTTCTTTGGTTGTTTCGATAAAAATATCATATGATCAGGGGAAAGCATGAAAATAACAATTTTTTTCCAAACATTACATAAATTGTATTATTTATCTTTTTGAAAGATAAAAATCAAAATAAAATTTGTTGATGCGGGGTGTTAAAATTGACGCGGGCGGTGCCTGAGAACCATACCTTTTTTTTTTTTGGCCTAAGGGTTCACAGCCTGTTACGCGACACATGATACACTGGTACTCAAACTAAATAAAATTTAAGTGAAAACACAGAGACCCTCGACACCGGCTGGCAGCATCTTAATCGACACTGACTGGCAGCAGCTCTTGCAGCACGTCTCTGGACACTGGTTGGCAGCACCTCTTAGAACACTCGGCGGCAGCACCTCTTGCAGCACCTCTCTGGATAACGAACAGCAGCATCTCTCTGGTCAATGCGTAGCGGCACCTCTCTTGACACTGGCGGTCCTCACTGGACTCCACAGCCAGTGTCTCAAAACAGCGTATGCACCTCTTAAAATACCCTTCTAGTCTGGAGGCTCATTTATATTCATAAGACTAATACAAAGCCCGGCCTGCTTTTTCTACTATGGCCCATCTATATACATAAGCACGTTGAATAGGAAAAAGGCTGGGACAAAAAACGCTTAACTCGAACGGCGAGCATTTAACAAAGTTAAGACTAGACCTGCAGCGCACTCGCCAAACTTTCATTTAATATTGCAATTGTGTAACAAAACAATACTCTGACCGGTGCGTCAATTATGACTCACCAAATACATGTGTCCACGTATGTATGTGTGTATATATATATGCATGTATGTATAAATATGTTGGTATTTGCGTGTATATGTAAGTGTATATGTATGGATGTATGTATACAAGTACACTAGTAGGTGTGCATAACAGGTGTTATTGCTTTACAAGAATAACACAGATCATTGTGAAGTAATTTTCACAGTATGATTTTAGCGGGATTAACACGTGTATCTTATATTATAACGTGACGTCAAGGTCGACGGGTCATCTAGTGCAAGTGAGAGGTCAGCTCTATGTTTATATGTATATATATATATATATATATATATATATATATATATATATATATATATCACAATGTAGTTATTTAAATTCCAGCTAAAGTGCTCGATACTTTATATATATGTGTGTGTGTGTGCGTTCGTGCCTGGCATGTGGGATGGATGTCTCTGGACGGCACTCACTGTGTAAAAAAAAAAAAAACAAATACAAATGTATAGCTAACCCGGCACAGCTTACCCGATAAATAAAATAAAAGAATATGACACGGTCCATTTTGTGACGCACTTCACATCCGCTTAAGTACACATATAACAGAGTAATATGTTTTCTTCATAACATTAGCCAGACTCGTATCTAATATACCTTTGATTTGCATACTGCTCTGAATCTAATGGCCTTAATCGCTTACAACCATATTATATGCTAAAGATCAGGGCCATAATTTAACTTCCCTTTTACAGGTTAAATATCATACTGGTGCTCTTGCAGTATCAGCGTCCATCTCAACACTCGTTTGTTGTTGCGTTTGGACGTTGTTATGGGTTTTGAGATACATCTGGACGATGAATTATCTGCAAACCAAATAAACGTCGAATTTGTGGATCGCCTAAACGATTGAAAATATTCAAGCTCGACTGTCGACTATTTTAAAATAAATACTGAAGAGGCCTCGGAACTGAAATGTGTTTGCTTGTTAAAAGAGGTTCTAAGGTCTTTGTTTTAAGGTGTTATCACACGCACGCACGCACACCCTCACACACACCCTCATGCACATATATATATATACGTATGTTTATGTATGTGCCTTTGTGTACATATGTATTTTATTGTATGTAAATGTAGGTATGAGAGCAAAAAGGTGTTTGTATGTACGTATCTATGTGTGTATATGTGTATTTATATATATATATATATATATATATATATATATATATATATGTTTTGCATGTATGTATAAATATGTTGGTATATGCGTGTATATGTAAGTGTGTATATGTGGATGTCAAAGCCGATGGGTCATCTGATGCGAGTGAGAGGTCAGCTGTACGTATATGTATATATATATATATATATATATATATATATATATATATATATATATATATATATATATATATGTTTAGACGCATGAATGAATGTGTATTCTTGTATATGTAGGTATGTACATGTATGTGCGAATGTATATGTGTTTATGTGTATTTATTTTTATGTATTTTATGTGTATGTATATTGTTTGTATATTAACTCATACATGTATATATGGACCGTCAGTCTGCATTAAACATCTTTCTCTCTATCTCTCTATCTCTCTAACTTTTCTCCATCTCTCTCTCTCTCTCTTTATATATATATGCATATATATCACAATGTAGTTATTTCAATTACAGCTTAAGTGCTCGATAATATATATCCGAGTGTGTGTGGGGTGGGGGTCTCTGGCCGGCACTCACTGTGTAAAGGCCCCCTGCATGATCTTATGAACACATTTTATCACATTTAATAATATACCTTTATTTCAGTTATTCATTTTTCGTTGGCATGAACGGAACCCCCCCCCCCCCCACCTCCACCCCCACACGGATGAGTTAACCGCCTCCATTTTGTAATGGTAGCTGAAATGCATTGTGCATATGTGGCCCTAGCGTATGTGCTCTCTCTCTCTCTCTCTCTATCTGTCTCTCTCTGTCTCTCTCTGTCTGTCTCTCTCTCTCAATGCTACGCTGTGAGAGACAGAATCCAGTGTATCCTCGTCATGTATATTAACATCTGCAGATTAGATTCCGTCTTTGGTCTAATTCAAAGGGCAATAGCACAAGCTTCAATTCAATTATATCCTGGTGGTTAAAGACCAGTTTATAATTGCAGCTGAGGCCCATAGGTGTGCAACCAGCCCCATTCGTTTGTTGTACCATGTATGGGCCTCCGAAAGGCGCACTTGATTGTGAAGGATAAAGGCGGTTTCACACCGGATGCGTCCGATCAAATTTTTCGTCCTAACGAAAAATTTGCTGTACGAACGACAAAGTAAAATTCTTTATTTTATGTTGGTATATACACACATAACGGACAGGAAAGGCTTCTTTTCACCTTCAACACAAAAGAGCTGGAGCATTTATAACCAGACAGTTTCATTTGAACGTTAGCTATTAAATATATAATACTGTACAACAAAGAAATGGCTTTTCCTCGTCCACTGTTCTCAAATTATGTGATAAAAAGAAAAATATAGAAAGAGGGATAATTTCTATTTTAATCAAATTTCTTTGATTTAAACAGATATTTATAACTATTTGCTTCAGTTATTTTTCCATTAAAATCAGACTTCTTTGATATAATATGTATTTTTCCTTGGGAAAATAATATTTTAGTAAAAGGGGATTTCAATCCCCGCTTGGCCACTTATTTCAATTTACAATCGAGGACAAAACATATAGACTTTTAAAACAGGTTAAGATATAATATTTCATGGTAAATTCTAATTTTTTAATATATTGTTTGCAATATATTATAGTTGTTCTCTGAAAGGGGGGGGGGGGTGATTACATTGATCATCCCTCCTAGCCACCCCCCCTATTGAATATTAATTAGCTATATAAACGATGTGTACACAAAAAAGCAACATTATCTAGGACTTTGTGTTCATTATCTAACCCCTTTCCCGAAATAAAATGATCCGCGATAAATTTAGAAAATAAATCATCAAACACTCACTTTTTTTGGTGTCATTTTTATATTACAAAAATTTTATTTTTAGTTAAACGTTTAGCATATAAACAAGATTCAATGCTTTGGGCAGACTGTTCTAAATAATATTGGCAGATTTTGAAATCGAACTTAAATCAAACTAAACTAGTGATTCAAACTTTTATTTAACTTGAAATGCAGGAGTTAGTGGCAATGGAATTTCATCTGTTGAAACAACAGGTTGCACAATTTTTATTAAAGGCATGTTGAAAAGGGATCTGGTTCCAGTCAGTTGTTAAATATGTCATCTGTGAACGCATGACTATATCTGGTACCTAGCAAGACCCAATAGTTTTCAATTATACAGTCAGTACACTCATTTATTACAAAATTAATGAAAAAAATCAATTTAAAGGTCTTTATATTTGAATTTTTTGTATGGGTCACTCTCTCTCTCTCTCTCTCTCTCTCTCTCTCTCTCTATAAATATATATATATATATATATATATATATATATATATATATATATATATATACATGTACAGTGGAACTTCTTTTAGTGGGCACCTCTATAAAGTGGACACTTTTGGGCAGTCCCGCTTTTTCTTCTCTTTATTATGTTTAGCTAATGTGGGCACCTCTATATTCTGTAAAGTCGGCAGTTTTCCAGAGCTAATGTGAGCACTTCATGGATTTTCAAGGTTGAACTATCTCCTTACAGCAACTTTGTAAGCTGTCTGTATAGCACTTTTAAAGGTATAACATAATATTAATTCTTAATTCTTTAATAACAATATTAATAAATTTTAATTATAACATTCAAAACAAAACAAAAGAAACCAAATTTAGAGGTGTACTTAGACAAGACTTAGCTTGGGATGCATGCATACTAATTAGATTAATATGCCTGCACCGGATCAAGTCAGAGATCACCTCAGACTAGATGCCGTGTGCTAATTAATTAATATTTGTTTGTTTGGCTACCAAGAGTGGAAGGAAGCCTTGCTCCCTTACCCAATTAATACTCTGTGATAAGGTGACACAGCTTAATGTGCCTCTTGCCCATCACAGGTAGTCAGGTATATGCCAACCAGACCAGGGCATTGTTTATTTAACAGATGTTACATAACGATTCATGCATTGGAATGGTGTTCAACTTGGACTCTCTAATAGCAAATGCAAAGTTACAATGTGCACTTTGCTCCAAACAATCTACAATCACATACTTTTTCACCAAGAATAAGAACTGTGACAATTTAACACATTCATTCAAAGTGTATCAAACACTTCAAATGTTTAATAGATTTCCAGTGACTGGATTAATGTTTGTGATTTACTTACTTGTTAACTTGATATAGAATGTTTCTTTAGATGATACTATTTAGATAAGAGACGCATTGTCTTCGCTTGTTTACTTGTGTATTTTTTTTTAGAAAATGACTAGTTTTCAAAGAATATATTATTAAGAATTATTACTTCCCATGGCAATGCTAAATACCGCATGCTGCTTTGTCATTTTGTGCTTATAAAATATAAAAAATGAATGAATATATATATCTTCAGCTATCTTATGGACCATCTGCACACAGCTTCGATTTATTGTGCTTATTTTTTCCATACTTTTATGTAATAAAATACATATTTTCTAACAAATGTCTTGAAAATTAAAAATAAATTGTCACTGAAAAACTTGTCATTAAAGAAAGAGAGATGATACATGAAAAAAAGTAAATTTAGTAATCTCACAACATGGGTAATTATAGCAATATATTTTACTAGGGGGCAGCACTCATTAATGAATGAAATTTCGGATGCGACAGGATTTTAGTCGGAATGACTGAAATATTCGTTCGTGTAATATTCGATTGGACGATGGCAGGAGCTTAAACCTTTTGAACAAGACATTCAAAGTACTGTCGGGGCCGTCAGGCCAATAAATTGTAGGCATACAGACCGTAAACGCAATATACTGTAATCCTGGTGTTCACCAATTTGTCAAGCTATTTTGTCCAGATCATATGGAAACCCGTTTTAAATATTACCTTTAATCCATTTGTAAAATTAAGTGCCTGTCAAATTAAGGGCAAATGGGCTGTCGTACTAAGGGCTCTCGGAGTAGGGTGTATCCACCGATTCCTATATGCACTTGCATCGGAGCGACGACGTATAGATATCACCATTGTAACAACAAATAAAATGTTCGAAGATTCCTTAACTGGGATCTGCTGATGGAGGTTTGGTTTGTTTGGAATAAAAAAAATGTATCCACAATATGTAGTATCCCGATTGAAGGATAGTCACAAACAATCAAGATTGGGCGATACCCTCAGCCTGAACAAGTTTTTATTCTGCTTCCGGCATCTATGGTCTAGGGGTAGGGCAATGAACTTAAAGTTGGGAGGTTATCATCGCAAGTCTGAGCCGAGGAGGCTTCCTGTAGGTTATATAGAAAGGCGATGATTCATTCACAAAATACTGTGTCTTTGGGGAAGCCTCGATGTCACAATCCAGCAACGCGAATGAGAACACAATCAATACCCCCATGTGTGCGGTGGACACCACATTCAGAGTTAAAAAAAGCTATCAAAGAACACGATGGGAATCAAGTGCGAAATAACAAAGTAACCTGACATATAAGCTACATGGTAAACCCCAAACCGAAATGCAATACTGCGTATGTACATACCTTACATAGATTAAGAATTAGATGATAAGACAACATAAAACTAGAATACGGGTAGTCGACAAGACAAGTGGGACGGGTGAAGTGAGGCATGGATTGAGTGACAAGGGGACGGACCCTGTGAAAAAATGGTTGCAGGTGGCGCCACCAGTTTTGCGTATGATAAAGAGCTATGTGAGATCTATACGAATGCAGAATTTTGGCCCAATCGGCTAAACGGTTCCCGAGATATGAGCCTGGATGTCTGCAGCGTAAATGTGAATGTAGGTGGCGCCACCTGTCATAAAATCAAGAAAGCTCTGCAAGATGTATAAACCTACAAAATTGTAGGCAGATAAGTCAAACCAGTGCAGAGATATGAGTGATTTTATCCCACAGCAGACAAAAAGACCGACGCTTTGCAAAAATGGTTCCAGGAGGCGTCACCAGTTTTGGCCCAATCGGTCAAACGGTTCCCGAGACATAAGCCTGGATGTCTGCAGCGTAAACGTGAATGTAGGTGGCGCCACCTGTCATAAAATCAATAAAGCTGTCCAGGATGTATACACATGCAGCATTTCAGGTGGATAAGTCCAACCAGTTATCTGAGTGAAGACTGCGCACCTCTGTAATTAAACCTGTCAGGTCGGCCGATGAGTAGGTGAATTGTATAAAATGCTGTTTCTGAAAAGTGAGTAATTTGTTAAGAACAGGCACCAGTTTTAATACTTTAGCTGTATCAAAATTGCTCAACAATGAACCACATAGTGTATGTCTTCTGAGTGACAGTCAAGTTCGGTAAGCTGAATTTTGTATAGTAGGGTGGCCTATGTATTATGATAAATCTGTATATAAATATACTATAGATGGTTAATTTTGAAAATGGCTACAGCAGGTTCTGTTAACTTTAAATAATGTAACCAAATACCCCAAAATACATCTATTAGTAAAGCTAAATGTATGTACATCGAAAACTATCAAAAATTGGTGTAATGTGTACCCCTGAGTCCTAACAGTGTGACTGTAATATAATACAGCAAGTTCAGTACAAACATAAATATATAAATATAATGTGTAAGGTTTAATTTTCATATGTAATATTTAATTTCCCGATGGTCATGATCATCTGTGTAGAAAATATATTTTTCGAATATTTTGTCGAGTCTACTACTGGATCAATGAACCTGGAGAAGAAGAAAACAGCTAGCTGACAGTTGGGAATCGCCCAGCCTGCCAGGTCACTATTAATTTATTTTGCTAAACCTGTTGTGATATATATATATATATATATATATATATATATATATATATATATATATATATATATATATATTTATAATGTGTGTATATTTATAATGTATATAGAACATTTAAGAATATGACAAGTCTATAAAAAAATAAACTCAATGTAAATTCAATGAAGACCTAATATTTCATATGTTGTAAATGTTTGGTATAGTACTAATATTATTGTCACCCTGACTTATTGCTCTAAGTTGCCAGTAGTCCTACATAAATCGAAAATTGCAAATATGTGCCCAACACATGGATTTACTTAAAGCCGCTGTTTGGTTTTCTACTAGACCTAAACACAGTGTAACAAAGGTGTGATATTATATTTTTATATTATAAATATATGTGTGTGTATGAACATGATTATATACAAGTTGTCAATACATCCTTTTACTACACCTGACAACTAGTACACAGACGTACCTCAGGCCCTGTTGAGGCATGTGGATGGATTGGTTGCAAATGTACATATTGTAAGTGACTCTGTTACTATGAATACCATTTATCAATGCATGTATAATGAATATATTCAGATAACATTTCACACGGCACTGCTTCTTGCTCAAGTTTTAATTTTGTAATATTGAAGGCACACATTTTAGGAGATATAAGGGAGGAGGACTCCCTAATATTTGTTTACATTTTATTTAGTATTTTCAGACACTCTGGAGAAAACATCTTTGTTACAGATTTGTAACCCCGAGTAGGAGGCGGGACCAGGGCAAGTCTATTGTTCAAGCACTGAAGCAGAAAATGAAGAGAGAGTTATATAATCTTCACGAGGGTAGCCGTGAACCCAGCCCTGAAGTGGTAAACTACTTGCCAGAGAGGAAGCCGAGGTGGATGATGATACAATAAAGCTACACATTTACTTTTTATGTTGACGCTGAAACACACTCAGACAGAAACCTGTCCACATTGTAAGGAATAATCAGTCGTAAAACTGTTGCAAACAAATACACGTATCACAAGTAAAACGACCACTTGGTTTTAATAATTATCCATTTTACCTGAAAATGTCTGTAAATATTATGAATATAATATATATATATATACACATATATATATATATATATATATATATATATATATATATATATATATATATATATATATATATATATATACGGATGAACCTGACAGGTCCATGACAACCCATAGCTTGTCACAGCAAACATTTGACAACCCTTTTGACAACTCTAGAGGGTTGTCAAATTGATATTTTGACAACCTGGGTTGTTGGTTTTTGGTACACCCATTTGATACCCCTTAAGTTGTCGATTTGACAACCCAATGTTTTCAATGCACTGGAGGTCACCTGGGATGGGGTTTGTTTAACCGTGTCAGGTGTATAAACCTTTAGAGTGCAAACATTTATACTGGCGGGGGTGATATGGGGTTAATGGCTCCGACAGATTCTAACAGTAATATTTTCATGCATGTCTTTGTGATGTATGTGTCGCTTATGTATTTGAGAGTTTTCCTTGGAATAAAAATCGCGTCGACAAGCTTACTGATTTATTCGTGAAGTATTTCCCCGTGTAAACTGAATTCTTACGTTACCTTTGGTTCGTCTGTCGGCACATTTACGTATACATCTCGAATATATGTTGTTAATATCTTGTGAAGAGTTAGGAAATTTCCTGACGAAACTCTCTTACATGTTAAACTAATCTGGGTCACATAAAAAATAAACTAAAGAATATTATTGAACTGTAACGGCTATTTAATTATAATAGAGCTAATGTTCGGTGTTGGTTGGCGGGTGGCTCCTTATTTGAGGTCATCCGGGATGGGGTTGTTGAAACCATGCAAGGTGTATAGGCATATATAAGCAAAATCACCCTGGCGTAGGTTTGATGTCTTCGACATTTTTTTATTGTCCCAATTTATACCCGTGTCTCTTTGCATGTTTGTATGATCAAGTTTTGGGTACATAAATGGTACTGAACCTCGACCCGTGTACCTTTATGGAAGGTCAAGACACGGACCGGGCATGAGCTCATTAAGATCTGGTCATATAAGTTGTATACTGAATGCCATCTAGTTCCTATTGAATTATTGTATTAAAAGGTTTGTGAGCTTTCATTCACTGTCACAGTTGATATCTTATGTGACATTTTATAGTAAACTCTTCCAATGCATACTTTAGGAATTATTAATATTAAAGGATGTGCCCACAAAATGCATATAAATTCGTACATATTTACTTTACAGGGAAATCTAAATAAGATATGCAATATGTGTTTAATTTTATATGCAATAATCTGATATCGATAAAATGTCTCAGTTTTTCTATAGGGTTTGGTTCTTATCTTTTACCAATGCACTGATATGATATTTTAAATAGAGCAATTATTCCTGTCTAAAACCCTTTTATCTTCCACTTAGTATGACCATATGAACCCTGTATTAATAACAATGGTGATCAATATCAATACGTTTCGACGTTGGAGCTGTAAAGGACGCGACCTATGCAACATAGATATACGTTGCCTTCAGTTCCCATTTTTAAACATTGCGGCTAGAAGTGCAGCTAGCATAAAGTTGCATTATGGGAATGAACACACGCACTTCGGGATTTCTCAAGATAATTTGGCTTTCTCACAGTTAAATATAAACCGAAAAGATGAATGTAATATAATGTTACGTTTACTGCTCAGAATGTTCTCCGATCAGGTTTCTAGTACCTACCGGGTACCCTTGACTGTGGTGCATTTGCATCATATTCTGTATTCACTTGTACGGACTTGTCCAGTCATTGTCGTAGGACTAGAAACTGGTTAATCATCAGTATATAAACAGCGCCTTCCCGATTGTCTCGTTTCCAAGGTGTGAGTACCACTCTCACTCTCGCTTCGCTCACGGGAACGAGACCTGGCTTCTATATCATATGACTCGCTCCCGACTTTCTTGCTTTCGCGTGAATTGCAATGCGTTGCCTCGTTTTCCTCTTCCTCCGCATCTCCTACAAACAGCTGTCTAATATATTTCACCTTCGTTAGCACATCCTGGGCAGACGGTCTATCTTCAGGTTCGAACGAAACCATATCAGCGACCAGGTCACCAAGCTCCGGCTCATCCCGAAAATACAGTTCGGAGAATTTCTTCTTGTCGAACGATGGACCTACAATTTCATTTATAAACTTGTTGCCCATTTTGTCTAATCTAGGTTCGAGCATTGACGGATGTCGCCTTGAAACCTTTCGGGTTGCAGCAGCAAAGAAGACCAAACCAAGTGAAAAGATATCAGCACTAAAACTATAAGGGTTTGGGCCGTCAATTTCTGGTGCCATAAACATTTCGGTTCCACAAAAAGAAAAGAAAGCTTCCTGACCAGGAGGAAGTGCTTTTGTTAAACAAAAGTCTGCAAGTTTGCAGATCATTCTCTTCCTCCTTGGTGCAGCTAATAGAGCGTTGTCAGGTTTCAGGTCCCTGTGCATGAGTTCCCCTTCATGGAGAAAGTTTAAGCCGTTTGCCATATCTTCCATGTAACAACATATTTCTTTCAGTGTTGGTTTCTCATTTATCACATGGTCATTCAGGCTCCCCCCTCCACAGTACTCCATCACAATATATAAACTATCCTTGCTGAGATCCGAAAAGAAATCAAGCACACTGACGAGATTTTTGTGTTTTTTCTTCTCTAGAGCAAAAAGTAGTTCGTATGCTGCTGAATCCCTTTTCTTAGAAAGAGACCGCATTTCTTTCATAGCGTACTCTTTCCTGTTTTTGGTGACCTTATACACAATGCCGAACGAACCCTTACTGAGTTTTTGGATGATGTGGTAATCTCGAATCATAAAGCGCTGGAAAAAGGTCAAACTCATTTACCCCTTAGCTGTAATTATTCTTTACTGACTGATCGATCTACTTTTACTTACTGATATACCATCTGAAGATATGTTTTTTTATGACTGATTAAGTGGGTGGTATTTTATAGAGTTCTATACTTACCATAAACGTATTACATGTAATTGATCATGGTAAAAATGTGTATGGTCCAGAAAGAAATAACACTCTGATATAATAAATTGATTTGTTTTGTTTAAACAGAATACATAACCCTTACTCAATTACATAACCGTTAAAGTTGATATTGGAGGCGAGCTTGAATGATTGTGGATGATTCCATCCGGATATCATATTTTGTTTTACATAGAATCTATATGGTTTCCTTTTCCTTTACATACCTCATTTTCAGCCTTTGGACTGTTATGTTTTCCTGTCCAATTTTTATCTTTGATGTAAGGACAGTTTGGTCTGCGTTTCAGATGTTCTTTCAGGGGATCATCAGCTGGCTCCCACTTATTCAGAGGAAGATCACAAAAGAAGCATTTCACCTTGTCCTCTGTACCTATCGATGCAGTAGAATAAATAGTGTATTATTTAGGGCCATGCTTTTGCGAATTTATATATGTGTCTATAAAATCAATATGTTACGTCTTCCAGATTCGGGGATACCTGTAATGGAATCAATATAAGATACGATACAGTATCTCCTGTTCTCCCATTTCTGGTAATAACCATTTCCTGGCGGCCACGCTAACAAAGTATCACTATGCAATATGTCAATATTCGAATTTGTAAAACTATGCTTTACAATAAAAACAAATGATTCAGATTACATACAACATTCTAAGGTTTGATAATTTGATGTTTCCTTAACGTTCCACAACAATTCACCAAAAACTCTTCATCAACACCCTAATCAAGTGACTGCATCCATCCAATCATGCAGCCTTATGAACAAGACAAGAAGGGGGTATAACTAAGAGATGTGTCTAACATGCTGATTGTAATTTACAATAATTCTACAAAGGTCTTGATAAAAGCTGATTGAATTTTAAGCCGTATATCCGCTTGTTTTAATACACACAAAAAGTGCGATTGTAACGTATATTTATATCAGGAACAATGTATCTCCACTATCTGTAAATATCTAAAGTTATGATTCTCAGTGTATATATATATATATGTTTATATATATATATATATATAAATATATATATATATATAATAAGAGTAATACACACAGAAATTCAATACCTCATAGTGAAGGTGCTCAATCTTTAAGGGGAGCATTAATAATATATCATATATAGCGCAACACAATAGCCACCTGGGCCACAAGCAACTACCTCACCGAACCTAATAACCTCAGATTATGCCTACCTATTATGGCGAACGTCAGCCGCATATCTGATAAGTTCAGTAAATACCTGAAGAGTGAGAACTGTAGGCAGCTGTACTCACGAAACAGTTCTGTCGGACAGGAAGTAGAACTAACTGTATACGATATATATATATATATATATATATATATATATATATATATATATATATATAAACCATTCTTATCTACATATTCTAAATAAAAGGGGCTATGCAGCACTAGATCCTATTAAAATATGTTAACAATGTGGAGCAATGTATAATATATAATATGTGTGGAGAACAGATCCGACTGTGGCTCCTTCAATTTCGTGGACATATTAACCATTAATATATGCACTATATTACCCGAATTATCTCAGGGATATAAAAGACAATTTATTCCTAGTATTTTCTGATGATGGAACTAAACAAAGGCTGCAATATCACTATTTGAAAGGACATGGTGCACTCTGTGGTACGTACTGGAAAACATGTCCACGGTGTCTCCGTGGCACCAAAATTCCCACCCAAGGATAAACTCTCACTGTTGAAATTCCCGATACCATGCAGCGTCGATATCATTGACAGGTACACAGGTATACGTTATGATATAGATATAATTCAATGTGCATGAATACGTGAAAAACAAACAAATAAAGGGGAAGGCAACACAGAGGTGAGGGTATCTATTTACATACATGAGCAAATCTGGAGAGTACCTGTATAGTAAAAACCCGCCATTGCCATATCCTCAGGCGGTATCAGATGTTCGTGAGGCCAGCCGGAGAACGATCTAACTCGTGCACTTTCTAAAGTCATTGCGGGGTTACATGGTTCTACTGGTCCAGTAGGAGTTTCTGGATTTTGTGGCGTATCCGTAGGCCTAATTTTCTTCCACAATGCTTTCATTGTCCTCCCGTTTTGTCAGTGTATAAGTCAACCTGTGTTTGATCAATGGTTCTCGAAGTAAAGAGAGCTACTAGCGGATTCGATTAACGCGTTGCAAGTATTATAACGTACATTCCACGTGGTAAGGAACAACGGCCCTTATCGCTTATCACCATAAATGAGGTTGCACTTAGGTGGAGGGTTCATAAACCCAACCTTGGAATCCCGAGCCTACGCAGTTACACATTATGAGGACAAGGACGTATTTAGACCACTTAAACTCTTAGTGTCTCATACTTTCTGTTAATCACCCAGGGTTACCACTTTACGTAAGACGGTACATGCTGACAAATAACTATGTGTGCTGATTGAACTCTTTAGTCATTGGGAAAACCATGGTTCATAAGCAAATGCCTCTCTGCGTAGGTAATGTAAAAATGTTAAGTGGCCACATCAGCTTACAGGTTCTTTCCTTTTATTCATGACTAATTGCTTTGAGCTAACGTGTTCCTTTTTATAACCACAGGCAACGTCCTGGTATGTTCCGTGTTGATCTCTTTTATATTAACTTCAACCCTAGTAGGATATTGGAAACTGAAGTTATGTCCAACATTTAATTATGAAACAATTAATGTTTTGTTTGCTCATTCAAAATAAATTATATGAACGGATTCTTGTAAAATGTATATACAATGTGATATAGAGTTCACTTCGGCAGTGACTTTGACGGGCTATGTTATCTGCTAGACATGGACCAGACAGCCAAGCTTGTTAAGGCTAAAATATACAGGGCTCTTCCTGTTGGCAGTCCACGTCATATGCTCCGAATGGGAGCAGTTTGTTTAATGAACTGGCTTTCTGGAATGAATGGGACTGGTGATGAGGAAAAAAAAACGTGTATGTGAAGCGTTGGCGATTGGAGGGAATAAAGATAAATAGCTCATTTCTGCCTCTTGTGAAAAGCGTTTATTTTTATCGATAATTGAATATATATGCCTCAGTCCATAAAACACCCCGTAGGTGTAACAATTAATCAATAATTTATAAAACTAGCCGTATACCCTTTATTCCGATATTAGACTTAAGCCGATAATGGAAGGATATAAAACCGGAACTTATGGTTGGAACACGGGAGGGAAACGTTTGTCACTGGAAGGTTTCTGTGAACTTTATACATCAAACAATTGTGTTCAATACCAGAGTCCCAATAATATGCGCCGGTACATCTAGGTATATGTATAATGTGTCCTTGTCGTCGTCCGGTTTTCATAATCCACATTTTTGTTCCCACGCTCCGCGAAAACGGGCACATTGATTTGGGGTTATCTGTCTGTCGTCAGGTCTGTCTGTTTGTCCGTCAATCCGTCAGGTTTTTTGTTTCTGTGCGATAACTTTCCTAAATGTTATTCGATTTCATTCAAATTCGGGTCAGTGATTGCTCTCATGCATACCTTGGTCGGGATTGGTTTTGGAGTGACTATCAGAAAAATAATTCTCTCCAGCTCAAAAACAAAATTATCAAATTTTGGTCCCATTTCTCCATGTGTTTTAGTTTTTTATCTTCGCCTGCAGATGTCTCCACATGCCATAGTGCATTTTGGTCCTATCTCTCACTGTGTTATAGTTTTTATGTTCGCCTTCAGATGTCTTCACATGTCAAAGTGGATCTGTTCATGTTTTCATGCACTCTTACGATTTCTCCACATGTCATACTTTTGGTTGCATATCAAAGCATGAAAGGCAACAAAATCCCAAAGCGGAGGAACATTAATTCCACGATTTTGCTTGTTTTATCCTATCTTTAACTTATCCTTTTTATTTACGTATCATTTGCATTATTTTCATGTATCGTTCAAGATGTTGCAGTAGTATCTTGATGTGCTTTCTTCGTTGATTGAGCAATTAGACTAGACAAAAATGACAATCCATTTTTAGCTCAGCTGATTAAAGTAAACTAAGGTATAAGAATGGCGCTTTGTCCGTCGTCCGTCCGGCGGTCCGTTTGCAAGACACAAATCGTAGCCGCAGAACCTAAAAGCTTCTAAGTAGACATCCAGCTAGGTCAATAAACAGTCCCCTCGGAATCTTGAAATAAGGTCACTGCGACCTATATCCTCTGAGCTACGGGGCTTGTGAGTACCATAAAATAATTTTAAAAAAATTATACAAACTCCCCAGTACTTGATACTTAATGCATGTATTGCCATGATTCTTGCTTTGATTATTGACCATGTCTAGTACTGTCGGTTTTTTTTAAACATGGTGGTGCCGCCATTATTTTTTTCTAAAATTTTTACGACTTATTTTCTATTTTTGAGACCGTCAAATAACGCTTTTCTATGTTAGTTTCTGAACTGTGGTTTAATTAAGTGTCCCAAAATTAGGTGTGTATATTAATCATAAGTGGGTGCACTATGTTTATCATCCTGTCTGTCCGTATGTTCGTCTGTCGGTCCGTAAATCTATTCACAAATTCGTTTGGAGTGACATATGGATTCCAAATTGATTTATATATGGCCCAACACTGAAGCAAGAAATTTTGAGGTCACGAGGTCAAAGGTCAAGGCCAGAGGGCCCACTTATTTAAAAAGATTGTTGATACATGTTAAGCCAAACTGTTCATGTCACATCCGTCTTGTGGATATCGCTGACCTGCCAATAGAGAAGGGACCAAATTGATTTTGGGGTCATAATGTTCAAGGTCGCAAGGGGCAATTTGTCCACAAATTTGTTTCTAGATGATAACGCCAGATTGGATTGAAATAATTGACTCAAACTTGCATATATATTGCTCACTACTGAAAAAAAACATTAATTGGTTTTGAAGTCATGAGACCAAAGAGCAATAAGGAAATGGAATAAAGTGTATGTCTGTATGGTTCTTAAACTTTCAGATCTGGACACCTGACAGTACATCCGAATTCCCACGCTCAAGCGGAACTGCCAAATATTATGTTCAAGGGCGGATTTAGAGGTTGCTCAGTGGACCCAACAGGGAAATAAAAGCATACCCTTAATACAAAACAGCAGGGTTTCAGCGTTTCTCCCCTTTACTTATGCTAGCGATATCTATAAAATACATAAGTCGTCATATCACACTTGGTTCAATGTGGCACGGTGCTGAGCCCCCCCCCCCCCCCCCCCTTTCCCTGTCCTGTATCTGTCTCCCCTCTCTCCTGTCCTGTATCCACCCTTTATGTTGCGACTGTGTTCGTGATTAAATACTTAAGATGGGTTAGCTTTTTTGAAATCCAAAGTTTCATGAACCGAAAACTATTTGATCTCTTGGCTGTGGTGGCTTCCATAATAAAGGCCTCTCGGTTCACGCGTGTTTAAACTTATTACTTCCCGGCTGTGGCATATAACTGTATTAGTAATCGGGTGCATGAGTAAAAAATAAATAGCATAGGCATGGGACATTTATTTGTTAACGATGATCGTATATGGAATACATTTCTCCATGCCTGGGATGAATTCATTCAATTGTTACCGGAATATATATAGCTGATAAGTGATGTATTTATTTGGATTACGATAATTGTAGTCAACGTTTAGAATAAGCGCACTTGCTTAATGAATGTATATTTTGTCACGTATACAGACCTTAAGGTATATTTTATAATGGGAATATAAAGTCGGGGCCATTTGAACCCATACTAATATAATTTTTATGTGTATTTTGTGTGCATTTAATATGTTGCGTTTTCTCAGACAATGACATATATTTCCAATTTGAAATGACAGAGATAATGTTTAATATACAATATTTAATATTTATTCAACAAATACACGCAGTTCATGCATTGTAGCCGTTCAATTATCAACAGACATTTATAACAGCTTTTTCTAATACTACAACTAATATTCCTGGTTTTACATGTTTTACTGACCAGTATGACGCATTAAGGAAGATTCAAAGACTTGAAACACAACGGTCGCCAATCCTAAGGTCTCCTCACTTGTTACCGGCTATTAACCGACTCCTTGAAAATGGTACGGCTGCATCGCACAGACGAACGCTTGCGCTTTGATGAAGTTTTCTGAAACTCTAACCTATCTTCTCAAACTATTTAAGAATAATTATTCAAATAAAATCGACCGTCTCACGCCATATTAGGGATAACAGTTTATGAACGATTTCTAGGCCGACAACAAATAACACTTTCTTGCCTAAGCATTTTTTTTGGTTTCCTTTGACATTCAAATGCAGGATAAGTCTAAGGTTAGTCCTGACAATAACTGACTATTCTCTTTGATATATTACCTCACTTTTAGAGCCAAGTAGCCGTGGAAAGCAACATATAGAAACATGGCATATTCTTCTCAAATATTATATATATTGTAACATATAATTTACGAGCTATTTATGAAGTTATGTCAATGGTTACTTGCATATCGTACAATGAAGCACACCTAATATTCGACAATAGTTCATTAAAATGTACATTATCATGATTTCCATTTTTTCCGCCATAATTCAATATCAAGTTCCTTAACTTAACAATGGAGTTGCATGCATACATACATGTTTATGGTAACATACAACACAAAGGAACAATAAAAAACCTTGTGTTAATTTTCCTGTTATTAACAATTTTTCTTGTTATTAATACTTTTTGTTATTATAATTATTATTATTATTATAAAATTTTATTTTTATTATAAGTTTTCTTCGTGTATGTTGATTCAGAGGGCAAACATTTCCCTGTGCCCCGTTAGATGTTACAGATACAAAAAATAATTTATGAAAGTATTTGAAGTAAATCAAAACTGCTGAGGATCAAAAACTAAAATATAAGGATTTACTGCATTTTCAAAATGATCGAGAGATAAATATATAAAACTCGTTTTCCTTTAAGTAGCCTATTCGGATATCTGTGAAACTAACGATAATTCTATGAAGCGCTTATACTTACAGGCCATAAAACGCAGGTTGCTGGTTTAGTTGATATCTGCTTTTATATAAATTTTGGGAAACAAATGAAGAGATATCGGCAAGTCAGACGGACTAGAGTTTTCCAAATGGATACCTTTCAACCGTATATATTCAAACAACCACATTGTAATGTATACTAACAACTTGTATATAGAACAAGCAAAATGGCATCCGGCAACCTGTTTGCTAGATTTGTTGATTCGATCCTTCTAAACTTTTGGGCATATCCTGTTTTAGTAAGACTAATTCTCAGAATGTTGTTCCCCTTATATATATATATATATATATATATATATATATATATATATATATATATATATATATAATTTCTATACCTTTAAATCTAACAAGTCTAATTGTTTAAATGTTCCTTCAACAGGAGCAATATAATCTCGACGCCAGGTTTTATTACTTTCGTGGTCCCACGTGCCGGGTTCTGCCAGCATGTTCTCTCGCCCAGGTGTCCAGACCTGACCATTCAGGGTCATCCGACGGATCATCACGTGACAACCAGGACCGCGCTCTCGCTTGATTTGTTTCGAAGGTGTATATGCCACTCTCTTCCACGTCTCCCCCTCGTAGCTGCCTACTCCGTGCCTCGTTGCCATATGACTTTCTTCTGGCTCTCTCTCCAGGACGTGACGGCGTTTCGGTGGTTTCGCTTTCTTCTTCTCCTTGATCTCCAATTATCTTCCTTATATATCTTATCTTCCGGTATACATCCTCAGCTGTTGGTCTGTTTCTGGGCTCGAAGGAAATCATATCAGCGACGAGGGCCCCAAGTTCTGGCACATTCCGGAAATATGTTTTTGAAAATTTCATGTTGTTGAATGATGGGCCCACAATTTGATTTATCAATTTATTGCCCGTCTTGTCTAATCTTGGTTCCAGAAATGAAGGATTTTGCTTTGAAATCATTCTAGTTGCAGCTGCAAAGAAGACAAGGCCTAATGAAAAGATGTCAGCACTGAGGGTGTATTCCTGGTGTTCTAATAGTTCTGGGGCCACAAACATTGGGGTACCGCAAATAGTTTTAAAAGCATCCTGTCCAACGGGAAGTGCCTTTGTTAAACCGAAATCTGCAAGTTTGCATAGCATTCGTCCTTTCTTTGGAACAGCCAGGAGAACATTATCAGGCTTCAGGTCTCGATGCATGAATCCATCTTTATGAAGAAAATTTAAGCCGTCCGCAATATCCTCCATGTAACAACATATGGTGTTCAATTTAGGGTTGTCATTTATAATATGGTCATTCAGGTTTCCCCCGTCGCAGTACTCCATAACCATATACATGCAATCTTTGCTCAAATCAGAGAAGAAATCGTATATTGTGACAAGGTGTTGGTGTCTCTTTCTTGCAAGAGCAAACTGTAACTCGTATGTTGCTGAATCTTTTTTATCAGAGAGAGAGGGCATTTCCTTTACGGCGTATTCTTTTTTGTTTTTGGTCACGTGGTAGACAATCCCGAATGATCCTTCATTTATTCTTCTTATGATCTTGTATTCTCGGATCATCTGAAATTAAAATTTGAACCTTATTATTAGGGCCACGCTTGACAAGCGGTGCCCTATAGTGATCACCGTATCAGTCCGTCCTTCCGTCTATCCGTCCTTCCGTCAGTGACACTTTCTTTTGCGCGCGATAACGTAATGCAGCTTTTCCATTTTCACAGGGATCATTGGTGCCTGTGAGGGCTCCAGACCTATTGAATTACAGACTTGCTCAAAATCAAATATGGCCAACAGACTACATTCGGTAATTTTCTATTGCACACATTATTGCAGACATATCTTCTTTAATATAATTTGATCCAGTAGGATTTTTTCCCTCATGCATATGGATAGAAACCTGTTTTTGTTTGTCATATTTTTCTAATTTAACTTAATTTTTCACCCTCATGTAAACTAGTCCAGCACTGCCAGAAATGCGGTGCCCTCTGAGGACCATTGTCCGACCATATCTAGTTCTTACTAGAATTTTCCGAACCTGTTATTATCTAGAGGAATAGAACAGTCTAATACTTTTTTATGAATGGTATATTGTAATATTGTAAATTGGACGCATTAAATTTGACGATTTGATTGTTTCCAAAAAATATTAAAATTAAATGACTTTTGCAAGGTTTGAAAGCGTATATATTTACTGTGTTAATGCATATATATATATATATATATATATATATATATATATATATATATATATATATACAGTGGTACCCCGCCTTGCGACCACCCCATAATTACGACCACTTCGCTTGGTCCCGAATTTATTTTAGTTTATTTATGTGTATAAATGACTAAAAATTACGACCACCCATGAATTTAGAATTACGACCAGAATTCTTGGCCCCAGCGCTAATGCGACCCCGCTAATACGACTACCACCGATAAGTACTGAAACAACATGTGTCACGAGTCAGATCTAAGAGGGTAACAAGGTTTCCCAACTTGGGTGTTTATCTGGTCCGGCATATCTTCCTGACTCGGCGTCCGCGCTGAGACTCGTTGAGGCGTAAGTTATAGATCAAAATGGTAACCATCGGCCTGATGACTTAATGAGGCGGTCTGCCTGGCTAACTGCCCTTGGGTCTTGGGCTAGCGATGCTTATTGTCCCTCAGTGCTCACCTATATTACAGCTACCCCAAGTGCGGCGGTGAGAGTTCATATTTCTACTCATCACATATTGTTTCATTGGTCAGATTAACGTACTAGTTGATCGTAAATGTGCTCTCACCTTACAACAAGTATTAAGCAGTCAGTAAAATGTATTAAAAAAGCTTGCATGTGGGCAAATCCCACACATTGTCTTGCCTTATCAGATAGAGCGCTTTCAGTTTATTTCTCTACTGGTTCAGTTTGCACTTAAATTGCTTTGCTGTTGTGCGACAATGCCTCGGAAAGAGCTCTCCTTGAAGGAGAAAGTAGCGGTATAATCAAGGCGAGAACACCATGACGCAGTCAGCGCCAACTGGCTCGGCAGTTTAGCGTCGGTAAAACTCAAGTGCACGCAATATAATTATTATACTGAAGCGGAAGGGTAAATACAGACAGCCACGTATCATGTTCAATATGTATTCAGTAGGTTGTCTTCGTATTGCCTCTGGTGTTATTATGTGTTAATCAACAGTAACTACGTTTGTGTATATGTATATTAATTTTTATAATGAATAAATATATAAAACAATTTTGTTTTCTTTACAGCTACACACAAAAATCATTCATAATAAAGGTCCTTTGCTAAGTAGATTTTTTGTTATAATTCACATTAAAGACATGCAATAGATACACACTTATATCAACATTAAACATCGGCTAGTTATATGCGACCAAGGTAACAGTTTCACAAATACGACCATCCCCAAATTACGACCACTTTGCTCAGTCCCTCGGGTGATCGTAATTGTGGGGTTCCACTGTATATATTTATATATATATATATATATATATATATATATATATATATATATATCATGGATTTTTATGCTTATACATACCTCGGATTTTCTTGTCCCGGATTTTTCTTTGATGTACAGACACTCGGGTCTGTGTTTCAGATGTTCCTCAACGGGATCATCGGTTGGCTCCCATTTGTTCAGAGGAAGATCACAAAAGAAGCATCTCACCTTGTCCTCCTTACCTGCCGATCAATGTCAAGAACAACAAATAACAGGAAAGTACTGTCTACAGAGAGGCGTTTGAAATTGAAATCGTGATTGTCAAAGCATCTTTTATATATATTCTATAGTATAGTCAATCATATAACCATGAGAACGGAACTATAAAACTTTGGACCCTCGTGTTAAAAGTGTAACGTAAGGGTTAACGTCAGGGTCATCGTAGACTTATCTATTAAAGTTATCTAAACCCTTCTGTATCTGAAATCTTATGTTATAATGTTATATGATGGGGCGGGGGGGGGGGGGGGATTCTCATCTATATTGTTCTTTATTGTTGAGATTACAGATAAATAATCTTTATATTTTATGCAAACTATTAAACACAGAATGTAAAACAAGTGAAATATTTGCGAGATATCTTGTATGAGTCAATATACATACACATAATACACATAAAAAAAGCAGATACACATACATATATATATGTATAAATACACAAATATATAAACATATACACATTATACCCGAATACATATATATATACACATATAGAAATATATATACAAGGACTGGACCCGGACAACGTTTATCTTGCCCATTATATAGACTTTACCAATAAACTGACCTCTCACTATCATCCGATATTAACCACTTTGACCTTCACGTAACGTCATGAAAATAATACATCGTTGTCCCGCTAAAAACAACGGTATACTCCGGAAATTTTCTAAAATTAACCTATATACCTGTGTGGCAACAACACATGTTATGTATGTATACAACTACAAATGTACTTATATACACACATTTACACATTGGTACATACACATGACAGTCATACATACATAAACATACATATATGCATAAAAATGCATATATATCCATACATAGGCGTGATTACACCTTGACACAAAATAAAATCTATAATCTGTGCGATTGTTTTAGTTTCCTGCTATGACAAAAGGATTGCTCTCACAGATGAAATGGATCCGATCATAAGTATACGTCTGAATTATTTATGATTTTATGTATATATTATTATGAATAGCTAGAATAATTTTTTTTTTGTGTGAAACAACAAAATATATGTGTAGAACAGGTTATCAAGGATTAGTTGATATACTACAATATTGTTAAAAGAGCTCTGACAGTACCTGTGTAATAGAAGCCCGCCATCGCCATGTCCCTGGCCGGAATGGTTTTATTATGTGGCCAGCCGGTAAACGAAAGAAGTCTCACACTTTCTAGAGTCATATTTGGCTTGCAGGGTTCTTCTGTCTCTTCTTTGGACAATTCTGCGCGTTTTTTCAGAAATCCTTTCATATTTATTGTGTCTATCTGTATTCAAATATACTGATTGCTGTGTTGTTAACTACTGTGTAGTCCACCGATGAAATCAGTGGACAAAATGTACCCAGATGTTATATACACCTTTTAGTGTGACGCGCACACCGTGGATTAGGTGCTTGAAAACATAGTACGCGATAACGTAAACACTAGGTCCAGAGTCTAGTATGCAGAGTATGTGTGTCTGTGCGGTTCTTAAACTTTAACCCCCATGAACCCCCCCCCCCCCCCCCCAACTACATAAGAATTCTCTCGCATTAGAATATCTGCATGTTATATCATGTTCAGGGCGAATTCATTTGGTCGTCGGGGCATCCCGCCGCCTCTAATTCGAACAAAAGTACCAAAGAAATAGAATAATATACGCCTTACACAGATACAAACCTTTATTCATTGTTTCCCCATATTTCTGCGAGAGTAATCTATAAAACATACCAGCGTACTACGTTTAACTTTGGCACGCTGCTTTACCCCCTTTCGCTTGGTTCTATAGTCGTCCCTAACCAAGACGAAGATTGTCTTAACCCGCTCAAAAGCAAAGGTTTGTGTACCACCTAGTATTTGCTAGTCTGTCTGTGGCTCCTATAATATAATAGAAGCTTCTCAGGTAAGGGGTTTTTCAATAATATAGCTGAGCTGTACTCCCATATTGTGGCAAAGTAATGTAAAAAAAATGTCAATGCCTAAGGCCAATTCATTTAAATATTACCGGACTGTTCATAACTGTAAACACCAATGAAGTCTATTAATTTATAAACATACTTTCAACTAGACAGACCTCATGCTTACGGTAGATATCACAATGGAAATATCTAGTAGGATGGATTAGAACCCATGTCATGAATAGTCCGTTTTACTTCGTTTATATATATATATATATATATATATATATATATATATATATATATATATATATATATATATATATAGCTTGGATGCCTTTAATGAACCATAAATAGATGCAAAATGATTATACATCAGAATTTAATATAATTTATATGGGTATATTGTATGTATTGTGAGTTTGACAGTGAATAACAGCTATTTCACAGTCTGATGTAACCTTGCTATTATAGCCTTTTTGTGTATGCTGATTCACAAGGCATTCATGTCCAAATGCACCGGCCGATGGCGCAATAGACACAAAATAACAAATGGAAAAATAGTTAAATAACTCCCCCCTTAAGCATCTGGCTTACATTTAAAGGGACATAATCAGGGACAATATTAGGACTATTCTTGTACATTTTCAGTCCATTTTACCTTTTTCAAAGTGTGTTCCAGCAAAATCATTCCAGCACACTGTCTCAGTGCATTCCCTGTGTAACATCTTGTCATGGTTCTGCGTGTGAGTAAACACGGTCCACGTGTGTCTGTTAAGCATAACAGTGCTACGTGACCGGATATCCGGTTTTGACCAAGCGCGACTGCTCTCAAAAAAGGAGTTGTCCAAACTAGAAGGTCCAGGTATGGAATAAGTCCAAAATGAACGCGCACGATTGTAAGCCATTAGCGAAAAAGGAAAACGCAGGTTGCGTTCGCACCATTTTAATTTTTTTTTTATTATTAGTTAACAATCATTTACAAGCGTAAGCCAACAGGTAAACGCAATATGTTAGTGGAAGGAATTGTTTTCTAATCATAAAAAAATGTTTGAAAAATAAACACAACCCGTGATCGAGTATTAATCGATAATTATATATATTTTTTCTCTGTTACCTTAAAATATGCTGTATACTAGAATACCTTTACTATTGACCCCAGTAAAGACTCTTACGTGTACATCGGTATTCATAAAGAAACAACAAGTTCACCCGCATCCAAGGTCGACTTGCCGTCGAACGATTGTTGGCTCCGCAAGGTTTTGTATTGGTATATAATTATATATATATATATATATATATATATATATATATATATATATATATATATACTGTATATATAGTATATAATATTCTGTAAATATATATATATATATACATTGTGCAAACATGAAATTTAAAATAAATCCACTTCTTTGGTTGACTAAATAAAAATGTTAAACCAAATACTTTCGAATATCTGTTAAGGAGTGAACCATTTCTTATCATATCTCTTCTTTGTCCGCGGGATAATTGCTGTGCGTTTGGAACTTTTGGGTATTCTATGTAACATTATGAAGTACCTGGGTTCGGCTAGGGAGAAAATGCTATTAAGAGTATCTAGTGCCAGGGATAATGTATCTTATTAATCAAGGATTTAGTTGATGTTAATTTAAGTTTCACATCATTAATAGTGCAACAGAGATGATTATCTACTCTCATATTTCGTTCTTTGGTGCACTGGTCTTGCGATAGCGACGGTAAATATAGAAACAATCACCATTATATGTGTATATGATTTAATCATGAAAACATCCAAATTCATTTTAATGGGTGTCAGGACGTGAGTTTGCAAAGAACAACTTTGTTACAAACGCTACAGAAATGTTAACTGTTTAAAAGTAACAGCTGTTGCATTTTACTGAACATCCAGGGTTTCATTTTTTTTAATTTATCCATCTTTATAATTAAGCTAAAATAATGGAACCTCCCATGGTTGTTTTTTTAGACAACGACAAAGTTTTAAGAAGCACACCTTACAATAAGGCAAAGTTAGGAAAACATTAGTCCCTTTTATTGAATAAATAGTGTACAGTGTAAGTAAAGTGATCCTTTGAACCATTGGTATCGTTCAAATATATCATTATATAACTTTTCTGTCAGACGGTGCCATGTAGTTACTGCAGGGGCTGTATGATTGTGCTGTCACAGACGCTAAGAATATGAACGTGGAACTAAAATACATGGGAGTGTAGACGTAAATTTTGTGGACCATGTCAGCACCGGAGAAACTATCCACCCACCGGACACCGAAAGGTAAGTAGGCATTTCAGGGGTCAGGTATAAATCTGTTTGTATATATATATATATATATATATATATATATATATATATATATATATATAATATATATATATATATATATATATATATATATATATATAACGATGAACGACGATAATATATAAAACGATGAAGAAAACCAACACTTCCTCAGGTGAGTGTTGTTAAAATGAACTTCAAATGAGCTAAGTTTTAACATCATTCATCTGAGGATCCGGTCCCATCCCGTGAAACAGTCTGTGTTGAAGTTACAGTATTGTTTTTCTTCACAGTTATATTGCTCTGGCCTTGTCTGAAGGCCATAGAGCACTTTTTATCAGAGGGTAACTCTACCTTCTATATATATATATATATATATATATATATATATATATATATATATATATATATATATATATATATATATATACAGTTACGGTCTCATTCAATTCGAACTTGACCGAAAAATGATGGGAGGTAGACACCCCAATTTTGAAAGAAAAAAATTAAATATACGGGCTAAACGAACATGATTTCAATCAATTTTCAATAGCAAAATAGCAATAGAAATATAGCAAAACAAACAGTATGATTTCCGAGTGTTAGTTTTGTTTACTATTTTAGTAACAAGATATGTATATGTCAGTGTGAACGATTACCACAAATTTAGGTCCGACTGCCCTGGCTGGTGTTTTTTTTTATTATCACTGTAGTTTAGCATAAGACGTAAATAAAGTACGCATAGTTATATTATAATAAGAGAGTACGTACCAATGACGGAAATATTTTATATTTCCAAAGTTGATGTGGCTCAGCAACTGGGACCATCCACTAATGAAATGTGCAGGGGTTTGAGCTCAATATTGTGTTTACATTTTTTTCAGTTTTAATTGGCCCCATTAAGGTCTGGTTAATAATAAAGGTTTTCATACCTTACTTAATTTAGGCTTTTATCATTCAGCAATATGTATAAAAAGCTGCGATATTCTTAAATTTCTGCTTTCAATTTTTATTGCTTTTAATCGTAATATATGTAGTGCATGAAACCATTTATGTATGCTGCAAATCTAAATTAGTTAAATTCTTGTTCCAATGCATGTTTATAATTATTTCCATTTTGTGATTTGTCTGCACGCAATACACCAAGACTTTATAAATGTTTGGTCATGAATAAATATTTCAAGATACCTCGTTTCTATTGATTTAAACTACAAATCATCTGAATATCGCATCTGGTTGGTAGGAAACCTTTTAAAATGTTCTGTTTATTTTTCTTTAAGATCTTGAAAGAGGAGGTTATATTAATCAAAAAGCCAAATATTCTTTTAATACTTAGTTCCCCTTCTTGGTTGAAAAAAAAAAATAAATCCGCTTAATTAAAATAGTCTCAGCTTGGTTTAGTATCAAACAATTGCGTTAATCCAACTGATTGTCTCATAAAAATCTTTACTATTAAACCTTTACATATTTAAAAAAAAACGTGAAACCATGTAACTTTTTTATCAATATATAGCGCATAACAAGATATCACGAGGTAAAATGATGATTCAATAGCTGTAAATGTTTCCGTATCTGAATACTATAGGAGTTGTATATCCATATACTACAATTCTATTTGTTGGACACAACCGCACTTGCTATGGCTTTATGCGTACCAGACTTTGGCCAAGCATTGCTCGATGTAGAAGGTATTCAAACACATTATGTTTATTTACCACAATCAGGGTTTCACTTTAAACCAAGTATGTGTTCGCTTCTCTTGTGTTTTTATTACTTTGGTGTCCGTCGCTTAACAGAGTCAACAAATGAACCGCTACCATTTTCCCGAGTCAATCTTAACCTCCCACGTTTACTGAGTAAACAATTCATTCTTGCCGTTGAATAGCAATTCTGCAAATTATCAAAACATCACTTGCTATGTGTAAAAAAAAATGTCACCAATTCCATTTATATACACCTTTCATTTGTCACTCATATTTTATTTCTGTGCATGAACTTTTTTCCCTTGTATCCTTAATTGCAGTCATGAAAGCTTTGTTACATATATTTTGTTAATTATGTATGGTCAACATTTCACTGATTATGTAGAGTTAGAACAATTCTATTCAACATAAACACCGTAGAGGGCAAATTTACTATGAATATCCTGAGTGGCGAACTCGTAGGACCTTGTTCACAGATTGCTTTCACTAGGTAATGTTTATATCAATTATGTATTTCCAAATAAGAAACAATATCAATACAAACACGATACAGGTAAAATATATGCTCGCGAGTTAAATATTGGCAAGTAAACGTTTGGATTTAACTTCATACTGGGCTAGTTGTTAAGCCGATGTTGATTAATTATTAGGATGGTTAAAAATATTATGCCTGGCAAGGTATAGAGTATAGAACTCAAAACCGAGATATCATCGGCAAGGATCATACCCCGGGAACAGCTGGATTGTCTGGGTCCGTCCCTAAGAATAGTGAGCTGTGTATCTCTTCAAAAGTTTGCGAATGAAGCCTTATTATTCCGTATTTGGTGATTACACCAGAATATAATGACCTACATGTCATGCAGTCTGAAACGGACATTTTAACCTGTAGATTTAAACGGAGTTAAGTGGCAGTTACCCCAATATAATATTTAAAAAAAAAATAGGTAAGAAAAAGGCCTGTCTGGGACTAGATCCATGAGTTTCGATTTCCCGATTTTGAAACTCCTACAGGGATTTGGAGCCTGGAACTGCCTAACCTTTTTACGATGATAAATATTTTATCTCAGAAGAAACTGATCAACATTTCTTGCTTTCTATATGTATTAAAACGTACCTTAGGATGAGGTGGAAGAATTAATTAGTGGACAATAAAAAAGAGTGAGTAGATTTTTCCCCGCTGATGTTCATATATATATTTGAACCTTTTGCCCTCTATAACACCACTCTGATTTTTCATGTCAATCTCTGTTACCCAGACCCCCTGAGGGTGTAGCAAGCTCTCGTTTGTTTACACTAGCAACCTTAGCCACGACAGGTGATCAATTAAGATGTCCACAAGTAAGTGATGGATCATAAGAATCTAAGTTTAATGTATATTGCCCAACCACTGAAACCATCATAACAAGGTTCCTCCTACGAACTGAACATGACTTAGTGAGTAGCCTGAATTTCCCTGTGGATCTTTAGATACACTGTCACTATATATTTTTTGATTGCATACAATCCAGAAACCTATGTGCAGGGTCCGTGTGTTTCAGGTTTGGCCTGACGATTCATATAATGATGAAACCAATAGTTGCCTAAGTTGTATGTTGGCTTGGTTCTTCAAATGTATATATATATATATATATATATATATATATATATATATATATATATATTTATATATATGTGTGTGTGTATGCACATGTACATGCACTTTCACGACATCATTTCAAGTTGTCTATCAAGTCAAGTTGACTGCTGCTCAAACACGATCGTCTTGCTGTCACTTATCAGAGATATGGAGTCAGAGAAGAGAAAACCGACCGGTTTATGCTTTGATGACAAGCTGACTATGCTGGCGCGGCATGGCCGTGGTGACAAGCCGGCCAGAAACATATAGAGATAGAACATTCCCATAAAACTAAGTCAGGAATTTAAACATGCGACTTCGGGCTAGGGCATTCAATATGTTTATTAACCTACGTTAGATCTGAAATTATAAATTATCCATTTTAATTTGTAGGCTCCACGGTCGTTCGGAAACTTCTCATCCCTTGCCTTTCACTCTTGGTACGTGTGCCGCATTGGCGCCCCTATGGGCAGTTAGAGAAACTATCCAAGCTTCATCAATGGCGATGATATTTGATTTTATCCTCCAGTTTACCCTTGAATTTAATGAAAAAAAGGGCACGCACGTATCTTAAAACAGGTTAGACTGATCTTTACCCATCAAGCTCTGCAATAAATCCAAAATTCTCATATGTACATTACGGAGAACGAAAGGAACCACGGCGTTAATGGCGTTAAAATAATCAGAAACTGTCGTACAAACTCGCCGTTTGACCCCTGACCGATTTTCAGAAAACTCGTTTTTTTCCATCAGAAAAGCTTGTCCCCCGACGCTTTCGATAACAACGGCGGTCTACCTGTACGTTGGTCTGAAGCAGTAATGAAGCAAGATGGGGTGAACAAACCTTCTACTCCTGCTGAGTGAACAGAGAGTTCGACTTAGATCGTTTATTGGCTGGCCCCTCGAAAACACCATACTGGTAGATGGCATGTCGAAGACAGGCTTCTATTTTACAGGTAGTTAGGCATTCTTTCTATTTGAGTTAATTTAATTCCTTGTACAATGTGTATCAATGCCACAGTGTTGATTTTTTTTGTTATTTAGGGTTGTTTTGTGTTCAGTGCTGTATGGCGTGTATGTCTTTACTGAAGAGATAAAAAAGAAATAAATAACAAATGTTTTAATGATGGTTTTATAGGGAGTGACATTCTTATAGCATTGTTTTTTTGTCTGTATGACAGAAAATACTTAAAATAAACTATTGGCCAAAGCAGTAGGCCCGAGATGTAAGTGGTTTGGCACACAATATCAAAGGGAATCAGCTTCTACCCCATATATAAATTTCAAGAAGAGGTCGGATGTAGAAACATACGGCTCCGACACATGAGATCATTCGAAAGGCACACGCACAAACTTAAGAATTTGTGTGCAAATGAATCTCGGGATACCTTTCACAGTAGGCTTAACTGTTTCGTTTTTATTAACTATAATGTTTATTTCCGGCATCAACCGATCTTATTTAATAAACAAATATATACTTATGTCAGAGTTTAAAAATGACGCTTTGGATAAACCTAAGTATTAATGGAATGCCTACCAAATCAGCAAATTACAGTGAACTCCCGCATGACGCCAACCCTTTAACACGACCACTCCGCTAACACGACCACTTTTCTTGGTCCCAGAAATATCTTATATAAATTGTCATATAAAAAACTTCGGTAACACGACCACTCCGCCATCTCGACCAAAGACCAGCTTTTTAGGTCCCGACCTTTGGATGTGGCCCCATATCACGACCACCGGCCCAACGATTGCGGCCCGTTGAGCAGATAACACGCTAATCGTCCAGCTTGGACTTAGATAATAGCCCTTAATTAATTAGCCGTATCACGACCACTGGCCTGTGGCGACCGCGGCTTGTTCAGCAGGTGACATGCTTATCGCCCAGTTTGGACTTAGACAACAGCCCGTGATTAATTAGCCGGGCACGTTTGAAAGCCTGCATTCATCTGCCCGGCCAAAGTGAGGCATATTTATAATGTAGCCCAAATTGTTAGCCAAATTAATCAACAGATTGTACATGGTCCGTTACATTGATTGTTGAGTACAGTTGCTGGATTAGCTTTAAACATACTGATCAAAAGAGTCTGGCGCACATAACTGAAACCACACGCCTAGAGTCAGGTGAGTAAAGTAAAGCTGTGACTTATCACATTTCAATGATCAAGCAGGAACCATATAAATAACACTTAGAATTTGATGTGTTCTTTCTGTTCTCACTACGTGTTCGACAGCAGGCCATCTTCGTGTTAAGACCAATGCTGTAAGAATGATTTCAACGACAACTGTTTGTTCCATTTGTGTATTTTATTTCTATGTGAATAAAAATTTTGAATCATATTTACTGACTTTTTCAGGATTTTGTGGGTCGGGGCGGGCCAAAAAAGAATCTCTGCCGGGCGGGGCGGGTGCGGGCTAAAAGGTGGGATATGCGGGGCGGGGCGGGTACATGAAATTTTAGTGCGGGTTTCTGCTAGCCGAAAACATGGTTATATAGCGAGAAGAAGATCACATTTACTTATATGTAAAGCCTGCAGGTCTATTTATGTTCCTTCGGTTATTTAATTTTCTGAATTACTATATTGCACTTGTGAAATATAAATTCCCTGAGTTTAAATATTGGACATTGTAAATATGTTCAAACTGCAGTTATGGTGTTAGATAAATATATGAATATGTTGAATTTATAATTACTTTAAATATTTAAGGAGACCAATGGCAATATTTGATAAGTGTGTCCCAGTTAATGACATTTCAAGTGATATGGCAGTAAATAATTGTATTTTCGTAAGTGGTAATTTATTTTTAAATAACAAAATGCAGTGTCAACAGTTCTTACCTGTGAAAAAACTGGAAAATGTCCTACCATCAACTAAACATAATAACGCTATCTACTCAGATGGCAATTCATTATTAATATCTGAAAATAAATCATATTTTTTTTAGTTGGCTACCTTTTTGGTGGTCCCTTATGTTTATCTGCGGGTTGAATGCGGGCTGACTTTTGGTAAAAATGCGGGGCGGGGCTAGTGCGGGCTGAAAAATATATATGCGGGGCGGTTGCGGGTCGATATATTCTTTATAGGTGCGGGTTTTACAACTGCGTGGCGGGCGGTTGCGGGCTGAAGTTACGTTTTGCGGGGCGGGTGCGGGCTCTAAAATCTGGCCCGCGCAGGGCTCTAATATATATATATATATATATATATATATATATATATATATATATATATATATATATACATATTGATCATAAATAAATAATCATGAACAGGCGCTTTTGAGGGAAAGCAAAAGTATCCATGTGTATCATCCTTTATAATGTATTATTATTATTTTTTTGCCTGTTGTTTTATGAATTATTTCCTTCAGTGAATAATAAGATACAGATTATATGGTCTGTTGAATAATGCACCGATAAATGACACAAAAAATTGGCTTGTCTAAGTCCTGTGTATTTTTGTTTTCAATTTGTTATTATTCTAAGATTTTTGGAAGAGGTATTGGCCTCCTTTTTTTTAATGTTCACTTAACTAAGTACTTTTTACATCTTCCATAACGGTTTCAGACTAGGTGAAAAGGGCTTACATGCGATGATCCTGGTGTCAAACGGATTCGGTGCAACACTCCAACAGGCCCAGGTTGTGTCATCCCCGTTGTCTTGCCCGTAACTCCGAGCAACCCCCGAAAGGTGCTCTCGTTTGTTAGTTTTCCTACAGCACCTCTGTTGAGATCCGAACTCACGGTCTCCCGGCTATGAGTCCTAAGTTCTGCCCTTAGACCATGGAAGCCAGTAAGTGGCATCCCTGCCATCCTTATATTCCAATATTCACCTATGTCATTCCTGGTCGGTTACTGCTTTCAACTGTTATCATGCACCTCTTAAGTGGCCATTCCTCATAAATGCCCGATGTTGGTCTTGAGTTGTAGCGAGCGCTAGTAGAGTTGTCCTATATAGGGGGGGGGGGGGGGGCATTAATTTCCATTCATCCTCCCTGAAGCCACAGATCCTGCGATTTATCGCAGAGGGGGTAGTTAAGCGCTATTTATCATTAACAATGGCAAACATCACAGACGAATGAGAATTACCCTTTGAACCGTTGCAGATGAGGGCTTTCAACCGTAACGTGTGGCAACAGAACCTGTCGGTTCGTCTATTAATCAGGGCAAACAAGGTTTCATTTTAGGGTTTATAAATATCAGATTGTGATTATGTCAGGTCACGTGACACAGGTAAATGTATCTGACCTTTCCCTTCCTGGGTACATTTTTGTTTTCTGCTGAATCATAATTCCTCTGTTGATGTCACAATAAAAACGGAATTATCGAAATACTCCTGTAGCCCGATATTTTTTAGCTTGTATAACTTATTGGTTTCGCGTAAAATGCCTTAAAAATTAGATCATGCTACATAACATAGAAATGCTCTGGCCAGCCATCGAGCATTCTGCCATCTGTGTTTTCCAATACTAATGACTATATATATATGTGTGTGTGTGTGTGTGTGTGTGTGTGTGTGTACACTCAATACACCGAAGCTGAGGATGTAAGTATTAAACACGTTGGCGCAGTGAGCTGCTGCTACTAGTTCACGCCGATGTTAAAGTGGGTGTATGTTTACCCTCCATTAGGCTACTGTTGCACATGATCGGTACACAGCAGTACATATTATTTTTTTATACTTTAGGGAATAGGGATATTTAAACTTGTGTAAACCTATCTGTGTTTGGTTGCTTTTTGTTGAGTAATATGTGGTACTTCTCTTCCATACACGGATTTCACTGAACCGATGATATGACATTGCTGGATAATTTTCAGGTGATTGAGTTATTACGTATAGGAATATAAGGAATATAAGTAGGTTTATTTGAGTTATGACCATGGAAATGGTTTGCCTATTCGATCTGGGTAATCAACAGATCGAGATTCCTTGCACCATGTACACACAACATTAAATTATTGAGCAACAGCAAAGGGAAAACAGGCATATCCCCCTTGCGCCAAGGGTCTGCTGAGGATATGCATGCACATATTAACACAGATGTGCCTTTGAGTGTGTACAGCTTTGAATTGCCCCTAATACTTATGGCAGACTAGATTATTTCCACCAACAAAAAAAAAACACCAAGGCCACTTCGCGTATGTGTAATAGCATTTTGACTTTTAGATCATAACATTTTTGTTGAGAGTGTTAGTTTGAAATATATATTTATATATAGTGACGCGTTGCTACATTTAAGGAACATATCGGTACGACTTTCCGCACATTTGTTTATTTGCAGAAACAGAACAAATCATAGAAAAACTTGAAGAACTTAGGGATTGCATGAAGACCAAGAAAGATTACACCTACATGTATTCGGATGATGCTTGCATCTTAGGGGAAGGAAGAGCACCAGTGGTGGGAAAGGGTATATGACGTTTGATGAATGATATTATATAAAACACAAAATGGGAATATTAGACATAATGTTCATTAACGCTCCATCATGTTTGAAAATCAGCGGTAAACCATAATAATTCAGGTGAATTATAACACCAAGTTACATTTTAACTTTAACGAGGGAAATTCAATATTGATATTATACATAGTATTCCTAATTGCTCCTTCACCCCGTTTAAAACAGATTCGGTATTTAATTGGCATTTAAAATCAACATAGACATAAAGTTGTGTTCATTTTCTTTCCCAGAGCAAATTGCTAAACAACTTGTGTTCGAATTCAGTAGAGGGATGCCAAATTTAATATATGATGATCCCGTAATCGAAGTACACGGAAATATCGCCATCTCCTGGATGTTGAACAATCTAGTTAACAAGGATGGTGAAGTCTATTTTGAGGGCAAGTGAGTACGATCTCGCCCACACGCATATTCCCTGATTCCCTTTCCTCTCGGTCTTCCTTACTGTGTTTCCATTTTTCTCAGCCATACAAACACACATATACACCTTGCCGTCTCTCGTCCGTTTGCGGATTTCTCTCAGTCGGTCCGTTTGTCCGAACCTCACACTTCCTCTTTGTCTCATTTTCTACCCTGTTCCCCTCAAGTCTGTCTGTCTGGGTGGCTAACCACCCACCTTCATATACAAAAGAATATGCACGCAGCAGTCTGTCTCCATGCCAGTTACTCTCAGTCATTCATTCTCTTTGTTTTCCAGAAACTCTGTACCTTTCTGTCTGCGTGAGTGGCTTATTGCTCCCCCTCCCCTCTCTGTTTCTCGTTTTCTACGTGATTCAATCATTGAATCAAATAGTACATAACAAAATAAGTTGAAAATGAAAGAGAAAAATCAGTTAATAATTTATTGTTTAATCTTTTTTTTCTCCTTACTAAATAGTTTAAAGGATAGCATGACTGATATTTATATTTCATTCATTTTAGAAAGATAGTGTTATTAATCAGAAGGGGTATCACATATTCCGTAATTCGAAGGATTATCTGTCCACAGATGCATGTTTGTTTGGAAGAGGCATCCAGAACGCAAGGAATGGCAAATGCATATGTACAACTACGGAAGATGAAGTCCCGAAGCGAAGATCACAATTCAGTTTTTTCTAGCTTTTTTCATATATATTTATATATATATATAAATATATATATATATATATATATAAATATATATATATATATATATATATATATATTCAATATAACTTGATATATAATCAGTAAATATTACTTTCCTATTATTTTCCAAATGTTTGGTAAGCAAATAAACTAAATTCTCCTGTATGTACTCTTCTTATATTTGGCTTCTCTTTTTTCAATGAAACTACAACCATTGTGAACTATTGTTTGTTTTTTTATTATTTTGGGATTGATAGTTGAAATGACAAAATCTAAACGTGAAGGTGGCATTTATGGAGTATACAATCGCACGTGGCAGAATTAAAATAAAGTTTCCTTTATCTAACGAAAGATCACGACTAATAAAATAATATTTACCCATTTCAAGATTACGAAGATGAGACCTTTGCTTAGGTATTATCCAATCAAACACAGCGCAAATGAAAGTCGCAAACACCGGAAAATCATTAAAACACTTATTTTCCGCCCTATGACATTTACCAACATTTTTGTTGACATGCCAACAGGATATCGAAGCGAGTAGTAAAGAAACTTAATGAATGCCCGGATATCTGCGTGCATTCCTGTAATCCTTGTACCTGTTCACCCACAAGATAAAGACTATTTACAAAAGTCCGCACCTAGATGGTTTACTTCATAGGCCCGAATCTGTCGTTTGCACCGATATCTTAATATTTTCGAACATTTTCAGTGCTTTTCCACACGTGGAAAAGGGATCATCTCAAAATAAGTCTCTTGTAAACCTAGGAACATCTTTATGCCATTATGGAGGTAACCACTTCTAATTATTTAAAAAGTGGGCTAAACTTTGTACATTTTCAAAATGTTTTTTTTTGTTATGCTCTGTTTTGCTGTAAATCAAAGGTCATGTGTCTGAGGTGCATTTGTTTGTGGGTGAAACAAAGCCATTGTGCACGGCGTTCGCACAAAGCTTGTAGACAGTTTAAAGGGGGGGGGGGCGGGGGGGGGGGCGACCGTTATCCATATATATGAGTAATCAGAAGGTACATCCATACTGTCACAAAGGAAAACTAAATGGTACACCTTAATAGTGCCTTTAGTAGTTTTGTCGATAGGCTCATACATATACCTATATTTTCTTATTGGTATGAACAAAATCCAATGAGGTATTTTAAATCAATTTCGTTCAACACGTATGCATGACCCTGTTTTTAATGATTGCAAACTTTATTGTAATTATATATCAAATCCTAAAGGCTCCTTTTAATGAATACCTATATGCCCCCCTCTATGCTTGCGTACTCTGTTTTGTACACTTGCATATAAATATAAACTTGCATTTGTCAAGACCTGAATGTGCGTGTCCGGTCAATGAGCCTACTAGACGGGAATATCGTATCTCTCTCTTTATATAATACAGATAAACACGTAATATTATCTCTTTAGATATACATATATAATAATAATGATAATAATAATAATAATAATAATAATAATAATAATGATGAAATAATAATAATAATATCAGCCTGCAGTTCCTGATATCATTTACTGTAAATAAAGGCTATCCAAACCATGGATATAAAAGATGCTCACCAAGAAACAAAACATACTGTCTATATATATATATTCTTTAACAGAAAAAAAAGCACAGGAAAATAATGCTATATATTAATATACAATGAATTACATAAGTAAAGTTCATTTATCTGGCCCATGTTCCTGACTCTCTTGTACAGAGTGCGAAGTGCTACTATTTATAACATTATTAAAAATCCATGGAGGAAGACAACTTAACACATAACTAAATCTGTAAATATCTGTAAACATTTGATTAAAATATAACTTCGAATTAAACTTCAACTGTACCAAGTTTTGGTTCAATATTCCCATCTAGACTTGAGGATATCCGAGTTTTCGTTACACATATAGGAACTAAAATCCTGCTTCGTACTAAGTTAATAGAAAACCCAATACAATGATACATAATGATTTTCCTAAATAACTAAAGAACGGACTCGGGCCTCACACCTGGAACGGCGTAATTTAAATGTTGCTTTTACAGTATCATGCACTTTGTTAAGGTAAAAGTGTGCCAATATCTACAAAATTAGGTGAGCCAGAAACTTATAAATATAACTCGTCCTTCGAACTAAATTCTCCTCGGATTAATTTTACGTCACACTTGTGTATCTTAACTTCAACCGCCAGTGGTAAAAATCAAAAGTTTTTAAACAAAAGCTTTTTGTTTGGTTTCATCTTGAGTTGACACAGCAGCAGTTGGATAAATAATCTGACACGCGCAGTAACAAAGGAATCACGCGGCCTGCAGTTGGTTCGATTTCAATGAGTTCATTACTGAGTCGTAATTCGGACGCCATTTTCAATGACATGTTCATAAAGCATATGAATAACACCTTGTGTAGATTTTCACATAGATGTATTAATTAGCAAACAATAGTATAGAACCCCTAAAATGACGGCAAACTCGTATGTTTGGAAACCTACGTCTTCTACATAAGCTCATCTCATTTGTGTATATGTATCGGAACCAACATTTTAGCCATCAGATTCGGTGATGATGGATGACTTTGTACCTAAATTTTAAATGCAAATATGAGCTGTTGCAGGCATGGACTCTCACAGATTGGAAAATGATAGCATCACTAGACTAGTACTGTATTTTCTGTTGTAAAATAAAAAAATATAACACAACATTAGATATTAGATTAGAGAGGTAATATATTTGAGGAGCAAAATTGCGAGGAAACATCATTAATCGTCATCGTTGTAAAACAAAAGTAAACACAGTTATAGTTTTATTGACTGGGTGATATAATGTGCCAGGCCGTTTATATGTATATAGATATATATACGTTTAAGTCAGCTTGTTTTCTTTTTAGACTGCAGCTTATAAGGAGGAAAATGACAGTATAACAGTATATAGTATATGTCTGCTCCCATAGGTGTCCGACAAGTAAAAAAGAATTTACACGGATGAGAAAAATGTGTGAGAACACATTAATGGGAGGTAAAACTTATTTTATTTTTAAAAGATATCACCAGTTACCATTGGCAAATATGTAGTATTATGTTTGTTTGGATAATTCAAATTCAAAACACATTTTTGTGATAAAATGTTATACCAGGTCAGGTTATGTTTAATTAGAACCTCATAGGATAACAAGATTTAATGGGGAAAAATAATAGTTAATTATATTTAAAAATGTTTTATTTATTATACTCAATACCTGTATTGAAATGTTAGTAGGTAGGTCGTTTAGTCCGTAAATGGTTCAGCATTAATTGCTTATTGTGTTAACTACTTCAACTTACTCTGCCACGGTTTATTTTTTTTTTTCCATCAGCTGACAGTAAGTTACAGGAGCCTTGTGTGTTATTTCTTTCATACGGCTTCGAGAACACCTGAACGCACATTAGTAGAAAATTTTTGTTTTTTGTCGAAACGAAACTGTATTTGTGTCTTTGTAGCTATTTGACGGCTAGAAAAGCAAAATGGGACTTTCTCGGAATAAACTTGTTTTGGTACCCCTGGGAGTTGTTTTAATATTTTGGAATTTGGCGTGAAAGCTCCCGATAAATATGTCCGCTGAGCGCGTGTCATATGACACTTTAAATATACTATTCCGCATGAGATATGAAGATAATATTGTATTGAAAATGTGAAATGCATGTGATTGAAATACAATACCACTCCAACGCGGACTATTATTCTTTATACCTCAACGCTACCGGCTCTACAATGAAATTCAAACTAATCACGGCGTCATCTTATGACAAGCAAAAATGCAAATTTATAGTTCTCCGTTATTACTGATCTAATCACTAAAAGAAATGATCGATCTAAAAAAAACCTCATTATGACCCGCAAAATCAATTCCCTCAAAAAGGCAGCCGTACGGCCAAACTGGATTTGGCCATATCTGAATTCGATAGTTATTCTTGAAGCGCAGATAACGAATGCCAAAATCGCTGCCTGTCGAGTCTAAAATTCAATAAAGCACATTCTCTTGTTATAATGACGATAGCTTGTACGGTTCGTGAGATATTGTTCTCAAACGGAACCGAAGACCGTTATTACGGATGATGTCGTCACATTGCATGGTTTGTATAAATGCCTGATCCTCTAGTAACCTGCAAGGGGTTCTCGTCAATTCGGATGACAGAATCACTGAATTTTGTGTTTCCATTTTTCAAAATTTGAGAGATAGGAACAGAAAAGTCGGCCGAGTACAGGAAACGGGCGACGAGAACAATGTATAAAGACGACACATACGAAAATTTCCTGTTATTCCGAATATCCCCGCAGTGCCCTAGCTGAAACGGCACGCCAAGCATTCCAGGCCGTTATGCAATACGTGTATTATTACATTTGCATGGTCACTAAACTACCATGCACGTCCCTAAACAGCATAGACAACAGAAAAAAAAATCACAATAGTATACAAGCAGAACTTTTTTTACACAAATTTTACAAAATTCGGGCTGCACCATCGGAACATTTATAATGATCAATATGTTTTAGTATGAGTGAAGCTTTCTCAAACTGCACTGGATGTTTCGAAAATCTGCACCTAGTGTCTTAACGTGATATCCTTGTTCCAATGTTTTCCAATTAGATATTATTACCAGATTATAAAACGAGTCCTTGTTTTCAATTACGTTTTGTAAACATCGGGCTACGAATGACCCCTGATTGTTACCCATTTAGTTTTTACACTACATATAAAAAAACATTTTCACCATAATACCAGTGACGGACAATAAAAACCAAAGTTAAAGGAACGTGTACATTGAAGTTATAACTCGCATTACTTTTCTAAACCAAGAAAACCACATTTCCTCTAGTAAAATCAACAAACACCATGAATCGAGCCTGCCACTGATCATAACTCGCGCACAGACATTAATGAGTGCGAGCATAACTGATTGTTTTGTAGTCATAACATTATAAATGTAACCGGCTTCGGTAGCTCAGGGGTAGAGCGCAGGACACAAAACCGGGAGATCGTGGGTTCGATTCTCAGCCGAGGAGGTGAGGTTTATCTCGGTCGACCCCAACCAAGGGTGAGCGTTCTGTAGGCTTAATGGGAAGGTTGTGCCCCACAGCCGTGTAACACCCAAATACGACTGTGTCTTTGGGGTTCCTCGGTGTTATGTCCCAGCAATGGGAATGATTACACACCAAGGACCCGCAATGCGGTAAGCACCGAGCCTGGTTGACACCAGTATACAAAATAAAATATGATAGGAAGCGAGTGCCACCGCCCTTTCAAGTAGTCCTAAACCAAATTGGAAAATCTACAGATGTACATACTTTGTGGAGGCGGAGGCGGTTACCTACACCAAAAAAAAAAAACATTATAAATGTCCACACACTTGTTCTCAATTGCGCAAGATTAAGAAATATTGAAATTCGTGTTTGTGTTAGTCAAGATATCCATGTGTCAAGAGCTACTGTAGAGAATTGTTAAAAAGCAGTTTTAAAAATTGAGTTGATACTGGGTTACACTTTATACTAGAGCTCTTTTGACCTATACCGTAAGAAGATATATGTAGAGTACCACGCTCAGTCATAAGAAGAACAGGACTAAGCTATTTTATTTTGTGAAAATACGCAGTAACTGAAAATGAGCCAGACCAATCCTTAGATATGTTTCTGAACTGTCAAACTACAGATACTTTGTACGGGAAGAAGTCTGTTGCAAAATAAAAAAAATCGCACTGTAATTTCTGCTTGCATGAATATAAGCCTTGCTCGCGCGGGTTGCTGGACGATACCGAACTTGTACGCGACACAGATCATGACTTGTCAACATATATTTGGATTTGCACTTTAGTTTGTGATTTCAAATTATTCTAATTTGATAATTCGAAGTTTAAAGGAATATTACTACATGTTTAACACGATATAGATTCAATAGGATGAATGCTGGTTGGAGTGCAAGTTGTAGAATGACTTACGTTACGACTCAAGTATGCTATCAAGTCCAATATAAATGCCTTCAGAGTCGGTTATTAATTTATAACTTTATACGTCTGCGGTATGGTCAGTGCTGCCAACTCAGCGTTATGTAAAAACCGTAAACTATCATCAGAGTCCTTAATATACTATCAATAACATTGAATTGTTGCCAATAAACAAACGACAAAATATGGATATTTTACCACTGGGCTACGGTTGACAACAATAGTATAAGAAACGCATTGTCCTGAATTAATCTAAAAAACAGCAATCAATTGGCACCGTTTTCTGTGTGATACCAATGAATAAAATATAAACATCTGTTCGATTTTTCTCAGCTGTTTAAACATAATTAAAGTATCTTGTACAGTGTTAATCACTGCCTATACTAGCAGTGTAATGTAAATATTGCCTTCCTTTTTATCGGTTTGAAGTATTAGAATTGTTGTCAGCGAGCCATAATATTCCAACAATTCAATTAGACTTTCGTTTCATGTCTGTCCTTTCCCATGTCCAGCTTGACCATTACGGTAGTTTGGGACTTTTAACATCCTCTTACAAGCTTTTTCACTTTCGGGCTAATATTTATATTAGACATTTAGTAGTTCAAAAATGTTCAAAATTGAAATCTTCCCAGACCAATGAAAAAAAAAACCTTTTTTTTATATTTTGTAAGTTTTCATTTATTCGAAGAGAAAAATAACCTTTTAGAAGGCTGAGGTATTGTTTGACAGAAATGTCACGACAGAACCTCTGAAGAATGTTGTCAGTTTTAGCTCTATTCCTTGAAGGGAATAGAGCTAAAACCTTACAAAAAAATGTATAATGCCTTTATAAGGTACGGGGAGTCACTTACCACCATTCACGCCATAATTTGCAAACGCGCAATATGGTCCTGCATAGCAGGCGCCTTCAATATCCAATGCACCTCAGCGGCTTTATGTTTTACTTTAGGTAAATACACTGTATGTGTTCCGCAGGAAATTCGCATACATTTGGAGGTTGGTCAATGGCGAGTATTACCGTAGTATCTGGCGACAACCGTATTTTTTTTGGTACAAATTTGGATGACCATTGGAGAATATTTCATGGAAACCATATCATTAAGGCTACATCTAGAATTCCAAACGCAAAAACACACACAGGTCAGTTTTATTGTGGTTTACTCCTATTGTAATCTGATACATTTTATTTTAGGTACTGGAAAGTAAGAACGTCAGACGTAACTTTAAATACATCTTTTGTACCCGATATAATATGTGAATTCAGCTGATACGTCGGTATCATTCGTATTGATTAGTATTATATGCTTAATAATTGAGTATTTTAAATAGCATAAGCAGTTTATGTAAGCCATACGGACGCTGAAGAAGATACCCTTATAAATGGCAACCTGGGACAAAAAATTCCAGCCGGAAATAGTGTACGTACATTTATTCCTTGAATGAAATTGTTATACCAATCTGAATAAATTGCTTATGCTCATACCTGTCTAATCCTTATACATTCATGTACAAACTAGTAAAGTTCCCTTTCCCTTTAACGTGGTATCTTAACATTTTAACTGGCCATCATAATTTTTTTATTTGCCTAGTCATGCTGTTCTCATGGCATGTTTTCCTAAACCATCATCGAATTTCGATCAAATTAGTGTGCCATAGTATTCGATGCGTTTTGTGTGCAGTATGAACAGCACCGCAGAAAGGGTATATTTATTGTAATTATTAGAAAAGTGGCGAGAGCTTGAAGTATTAAAAGCATTTTAATACCCTAATGTCAAGGCTGTATCACATACACACACATATATACATGTATATATATATATATATATATATATATATATATATATATGACTTTCAATAGGAAGAAACTTCGAAGGGTCCGGGATTCTCAGGCAAACATTTAGGGGAGTGCCGTCTCAGTTTATAGCGTCAGTTTGTTCGTCTTTGATGTAATTATCATATCATTATTGTGTTATTATATAAAATTTGCTTATAGCTAAATGAAAGCTACAGTTATCGACGCGACGTTTACACAACTGACTGGTTCGGTTGAGGCACCCTGTAATGGACAGTGACTGCCACGAGGTACTTATGCCAGTAATTTCCGCGTCCCATTGGACGCTTTCGTGAGATATTTCAAGCGTCAGGGACGCTTATTTATAAATATTTATATTCTGAAGATTATAAACACATATTTTTTTTTTTAATTTTCTGGACACGATATTCAAATAATCACAGATTGAGAATGTTCCAGAACCTGATTGAGAAAGGTCTTGACCCTCTGGCGGAAGTAGAATTTGAGGCTGGCTGAGTGAATCTAGAGAACCGTTTGACCCTCGCGAACTTCCGCATATCTTCGTAGTCACTGACCACGGTGTAGAGAGGTTCACTCCCTGAAGACGTCAGAGTGTCGTTACGTGCCTGGTAACCGGGTCCAAGGTTGATGTCTTCAACATAGCCGTCATCACTCCCCGTAGAGCGACGCTGTGAAGCTCTGGTCGATATGTCATAATTATATTTTGTAAGCATCATAAGTACTGTTAAACTGACATATATATCCATGATTTTGAAAACATTAGGTGGATTTCTTTTTTTTTTTTTTTTTTTTTTTTTTTGATGTCTCATTTAACTGTTGTTATGGTTAAACCTGCGTTTCGCCGGATGAATCAAATGTTATCTTGTTATACAATAATAATAAAGAGTTGTAAATGAATAAAAATATCGCAATATTTTCTCTCTTAACATGCCAAACAGGCTCAATTAACGTTTATTAGAATAAGGATAACAGGAAACAATCACAAAATAAAATGTAGCCTAGAAAGTATCAATATATATATATATATATATATATATATATATATATATATGCATGAGTGCCTGTCCTCTTGGTTGTAGGTTTCAAATGCGCGGGTCGAGATATAAACCGGTTAGGCTTGAACAGTTCTGCTCTTTTGGCCAACATATTAACCCCTGGACTACGTTCATTTGGAATAAGTTTTGTTGAATGAACACATACAAATAACGAAGACCTACTGACCTCTGTCTACCATATCGTATCCCGGCACACATGATCAGACCCGTGACTACAGAGCCTAGAACGGCGTAGATGGCGGGCAGAGCCGACTGTAGCAGGTCCCACCATTTGTCTATACGATAAAATAATAAAAAATACGTCACAGGGAAGTGAAGGTACAAGAGTGAAAGCGATATTGAAGCGATGTTTAAATTAAGAGAACCGTTGTTATACGTACCTCGGCTCGAACTAATATTTTCATAAATTTTAATATATTTTACATATATTAATTGTATAATGATATCACTTTTGAATTGTTCGATACTAGTATATGCACACTTATGCTCTCTGTCACAGATTAAACTCCAATAAAGGAGGAAGCAACCATTCTGTGTGTCTTGTTCTGTCTCAATGCAATGAACAGGCATGGCTATTCTCTATATAAATCTTAAACTCTTTTGCAACATTTTTATGTGTATTGTTTACAATATATATATAAATATATACATATATGAACATATATATTTTATGGTTTATATGATTAAAATTTATATAAAACTGGTTCTTTCGATGGATTTCAATTCCTTAAAGCAACATAATATCATAATAGTGTTATATCATAGATAAAAAAACTGTATTCATCGTTGGAATTTGCATTACGGGTTTACCGTTTCGAGGTTCTTTTGTTGTAGATTTCGAAAGAGTCGTCGTGTCAAGCGCTGAAAATGTAATTAAAAAATGAGCCTTCCTAGTATACACAACGTTGCAGGGTCATAAATCATATGGTTATATACACTGGTTCATAGGTAATTATATATTTAATGCATATTGCCTCTCAAATAAAGTCAAAGGCCCTTATTACACCAAGCTGACATTTTAATAAATAAATTCTGCATGCATATCAAGGAAGATAACAGGCTGTTTAATGCCATGAAAACCATCATTACATGCTTATATTACCATCGTACATTTAGCATCATTTTGGTTACTTAGGTTAACTATGTTGATCCAATACATTAAAGAACAAAAATAATTGCAGGGATTTACAGTCGCTTAATCATGATACACATTCTATCTTATCAATAAGTCATATGAATATAAAAATTATACTGGCAGGACATGATACTGTTATATTGTGATATATGTTTATTAAAAGTTAAGTAATAAAGAAATAAGCTCTCTCATTATGTTTTGTTCTGTGTTGATGTGTTCATTAGATATAATTATAACATCAAAAACATATGATATAACACTAAAGACCTAACAATATAATACAATACTCAAAGTAAACATATCAGTTTTATGAATTACAAGGATAAGGAATAGACAGTGAAAATGCAATACGTTTCTTTCTTCATATGTTTTCAGGAAAAGTCTATTAAATGAAAATAAAGTAATAAATATGATAATAATCAAATACACATTATTTTATTAGAGATATCTATGCAGTCTTGAAGTAGAGAGCTAATATAAGAAGAAATCATTTATCAATAACGTGCTAACTAATAAATATCATGTTTACTTATTGTACCTTCATCAAAAGTGCTTGTAGCCGTATTCTCCTTTGTCCATGTCACATTGAATTGGCCTGTGATGAATATTATAAGCCCTTACTATTATAAAGACAAATATGTCAAGTTAATAAAGCACGCTTTCCCTATTCCCGGAACCAGTGTTTTTCTTGATATTATGTTCCTTGCCTTAAATTGGTTGTAATTACAATAAATCTACAATAACTGGATTTAAAACAATAAATGAAAAGTTGTATATTAGGTTACATATCAGGGGAATTATTTATTCAATATTATTATACCACGTGAAATTCTTCCTGTCACATTAATCAAGCCGACCAGAATTCAGTTTTTTTAGAATGCATCACACGAACATTTCTTCAGCACGAACTGTGATAGTCAACTGCAACTGTGATAGTCCGGAAACTTTATTTATAGGAACAGTTTATTATATAGTATGGTGAATCAAACACTTACTTAAATTTGTTGAAATGAACAGTCCTTCAGAAGAGTTCACAAAAGTCAAAAGTGACGAAACTGCAACGGCATATACCCTATGAGTCATATAAGTGTATATAAGTGAACTATTTAATGTATAATATAATGTATGTTTATATTTATATATATATATATATATATATATATATATATATATATATATCGGGTTTTATGTCAATAAAAGAAAGAAATGAAACAACAATTAATAAATACTTGTTAATTCAGAAAATAAGCAGCCATCTAAACGACCGAGTTCTCCATTTCATTTTATGAGACGACAGGTAGTTACTTTGACATATATAATTTTGTACATGTATCAGTACATGTCTATGTTAAATTGGCCAAATTAAAAATCTTACCCTCAGAAGTATTCATTTCAGTGGTTGAATTTTGCGTACCTAAAAAATAATTGGTTTAAATATTAATACATTATGAAAATTTAATTATTATACTATCATTATAACAGTATACGTTATACGTCATTTCTGTCTGATGACAACTCAAGCAGTATAGCCTAAGCTAATGGTAAGCAGCATTGGTCGACCTGTTCCAGACATAAACAGTTCAGTGTGATTACACATCATTATTATCACATGCCTATCTTCATTTTGTATTAACAATGCCGTATGTGTGTTTAGAAATCTTGCATAAAAGATGTCGTATATCTCTCGAGTGCTTTGTTTAAACAATGTCGGATGTCTTACTGAAGCCTTAAAAAACAACTCCGTGTTAGTTTTGTAAAACCTATATCGTATGTATTTCGGTGAATCTTGTCGAGTCAAACCCAGGGTTGCAGACACCCCTCTTTAGTGGAACACCCATCGGTACGAAGAGTCTTCGGTATGGCCAATAGTATTTTTATTATTTCAATAACCCCTCCGGGGCGGACAACCTGCTATTCAGGACAACGGTCACTTTTTTTTACCTCCGGTAATAGACACCTTTACGGCAGCCTAACAGCCGTCTTGCCAGTAGCTGGAGAAATATTTGGTAACCGCCCTTACATCCGTTTTTATAATATAGACAGGTAGCTATGGCAACAAAACAAAAGACATTTATACTCCATTACCTGGAGGTTTATAAGATGAAAGTATGACGTTGCGGGCCTTTGGAATTTACATGATGCCGAGCTTTAGCTGAAGTGAAATGATCTTTCTGGTTTCAGGGCAATATTGGCCCTGGACTGAGGATGATAACCTATTTGCTAGTTGTTACACACAAGGGCGTATCTGCGAGTATCTTTCAGTCAAGTTTGGCAAGTATATTCTCAATCAATGTACGGCGTATATGACCCGATTAACGATTCATAAGAGCCTGATAAACAAAAATATAAATGCAATTTTTCATGAACGTTTATGTACATTGACCAAGGATATCCGGACACAACAGGACCGCCGGGACAGACCCCCTCTGGGGAAGGACACCCCGCTATAATTGGTAAATCGTCCGCTGCAGAGAGGTTTCACTGTATAAACAAGGTCGTATGCCTATCACTTAGTCTTGAGATAACAATGTCGCATATCTGACTGGAATCTTCAATAAACAGTACATTTGTCCCTTAAAAGTCTTGAATAAACATGTCGTGTGTAGCCTAATTTTGCGCGTCGTGAATCACATGAGTTTGATCATTTATTGTGTATCTAGTATCTATAGTCACATAAGCGTGGTTGTAGACATATTTTTCACATTATCTTGTGCCCAGAAGCATGCGGAAAAAAGTAGCGTGCTACTTGAGATGTGTATAAGTAGTAATCTGAGTCTAGAGTCTTTAAGCATTGTGTATCCAGATTTTAGAGTATCACCTTTCATAAATAAGAATGAGGGGCATCGTTTCTCAGGCCATATATTTTCAGTCTAATTTAAATGTGGAATCATTTTTGTCAGGAGTGGGCACACACGTGAAAAGTATCAGGCTATGCATATACTCTATTGTAAATATGATAAATATATGTAAAGTGTCATACGTTTGTACCCAGTTTATACCGTATAACATGTCCAGTTAAATATGTTCGGATTAGTGTTACATTATTGTTAACAAGTGAATAATATGTAGATGGGAAGTGCACTTTGCAATAATAAAAACAAACATGGTGATGGTGAACTTACTTGAGTTATGAAGTGCACGGGCTGAAGTCATCACAGGAAAATACAGCAAGAATAATATACATCGTGGTGTTCCCATAGTAACTAGCTCTCTTTGTATCGGTGTTAATCCAAGAGAGAATTACGGAAGCGTAAATCTCAACCATCGGTGCGTTATGTCAGAGTCTCAATACCACGTGATCTCCGATTTCTGGTTGTAATGGCTACTAGCTGTACCTTGTGATTATAACTCAGCCAGATGCACTTACACGTTACTCAATCCGCGGTTACATACAACGTATTTATCCGTTTACAGGTTAATATTACCATTAACCATGTAATAACTCTGTATAAGCTCAGAATGGAACATCAGTTTATTTGCTCATGACAGACAATCTAAATATGCGGTATGTGATTAGTCGCGATTTTGTTGTTTTGTTCTAGACAGTTTTTACTATGTTAATTTGACCTTTCCCTTTTCAAATACAAAAACAAAGGATAAAGTATAATCCCTCATCTATATATTGACATTATGCAACGATTTAGCACAGCTGAAATAATTTAACTTATACGTAAATATAACGTTGTTAACGTTCATAATCCTTGATTATTTAATACCCTGCATCTTTCATTTTGAGGGTCATAAAAAATCAATAAAAATGCGACCATCTTAATAAAAAACAGTAACATATCAACATGTTGTAACAGCGCCAATGGCACTAATTGACAGATGCATTCCACGAAGATAAACAATGACAAATCAGTCATTACTATTTATATTTTGGGTCCATAGGTTTTACAAAAGGACAATTGCCCTTGATAGTACGCGTGTAGACCTTGCGAGATAAACCTTGCGAAATCTACAAACACCCGTCTTAAGGCTAACATGTGAGAAAAACAGGACAACACATACTCACCCTCCGTTCTTGCAAAAGTATTCATGACGTTAATATAGGACTGACGCCTTAAGATGTTTATATATAGATAAGGCTCTTGATGATTAATCGCTGTGCGTGTCGAAATTTATAGATTTATAAATATATACTTGTACCCGTCTCCTGAATGTTTTGTATCATGAGTTCAGATATCGCCGTTTCTTCATTTTTACTGATCCTTGATCATTTTGATGGTCTCTTTACAGCACGTGTCGTGTTGTCTTGATTGTTCGTATTAACGGTCTCGTTAACCGTACGCATCGGAATTCTTGATTGTATAAACGGCCTCTTGAATTAAGGGACCGCGGTCTTTTAGTTGTACCTATTTACATCATTGGTTGTACATATTGCGGGTTCTCGACTGTGCGTGTCTAGAATTGTGGTTTCAGGTAATTATGTCTTTGATTGAAGGTATCTAGATTTGTGGTTTTATGGAATCTAGGTCTGCGATTGTAGGTATCTAGGTTTGTGGCAGTATGGAATCTAGGCTGGTGGTTTTAAGAAAACAAGGTCTGCGGTTGAAGGTATCTGGGTCTGCGGTTATATCTGTTCAGGTCTGCAGTTGTAGGTATTTGGTCCACTGTTCTAATTGTTAGGTCTGCAGTTGTTACTATCTGCACTATAGTTATGCGGCGTACTATCCTGTGGGTTTCTTTTGCTTATTGTTGTCCATGTAACTGCTACGAGACTCTGGAGATCAGTAATGACAATCTATGCGCTTCTGTTTATGAAATACCAGTACTGAACACTAATATTCTATTACTCACAGGTTCATATGTTTAAACAGAAAAATATAATAATGTAATACATATTGGTCATGATACTGATGTGTATGTTATCTTTAACAGGGGTTTCGATATGAAAACCCATTTTTATCATCTATTTTTAGCTCAGCTATAGCGTTATCAGGGCACAAATAGTAACCGTAAGAGCTAGGATCATGAACCTTGTGCAGTCTTGTGGGTTCTAAGAAGATCCTTGGAAACCTGAAATTAGGTCTTTGTTACCTATATCCTTCAACCTATGGTATTTGAAAGTACCACAAAGGAAAATAAAAAAAAATTGATACAAAAGCTCTATTATATGAACCGCTTATGCATTGATTGCCATGGATCTTTGCCAATTTATTGATCATGGAAATGTTTCATCAGTTTCTTAAAAAAAATGGTGATGCCGTATGGATTTTTCAAATATTTACGCATTTTTCTCCATTTTGAGACCTTTAATGATGTGGTCTGTTAACAAGCTATAAATCGTGATCATTGGAATTTGAAACTTCTAACTTGACATCCCAGGGAGGTCCAGAAAAAAATCGTCATGGGATCTGAAATTAGGTGTCTTTTACTCATATCCTGTGAGCTTTGGGCACAGAAGTAGTTGCTAGAATTATTAAAAATTTGATACAAAAGCTCTAGTGTCTGAGCCACTTATGCATTGATCACCATACTTTTTGCGAACTGGATCTTTTGTCGAATTTAAACACATTTATTTCTCCTTTTTTTGAGATCTTCAAAGATGCGGTCGTCTGTTAATAGGGTACAAATCGTAACCATTGGACCTTCTGGGAGGTCCAAGTACAATCGTCTTGGAAACCTAAACTTATGTCTCTGTTTCTCGTATCCTTTGAGCTATAGGGCATTTAAATACCTCAAGCATAATTAAAAAAATTGATACGAATCCTTCAGTATCTGAACAAATAATGCATTCCTCATCATCAGGTTGTGTTTCCTCAGTCCCTGCATGACTGGTGGCACCACCTGCATTTTTTAGAATGTTTACGATTTTTATTTTAATTTATAGACCTTCATATATTCTGTCGTCTGTTATTAGGGCACAAATCTTGACCATTGCACCTAAAATCCGGTTTAACTTGACCCCCAGGGAAGTCCATGAAAAATCTCCATGCAAACCTGAAATTAGGTCTGTATTACCCATATCCTCTGAGCATTGCTTCATATGAATGTGGATACCATCTACAAATTTGTCATTCAAATGATAACATTCCTTTTGATTATTGATTATGACTATTTTTTATCAGTTCCTGAAGACTGGTGCCACTACCTGTACTTTTTAGCTCAGCTGAAAAAAATATCCTTGCAAAGCTTAAATAAGGGCATGGTCATCTATATTCTGCAAGCTGTGAGCTGGAAACACCGATTTCACTGTCGGACCCGTAGCAAATGTTCAGTCATGCTTATTAACACTGATTTGCCCTTAAACCATCAAGTAATGTGCTTCATGCGTACAAATCTTCCTGCCCCTCCCCAAAATTTACCAACATTTGCAATCATTTTCTTCTAAATAAGACAACAGTTGTAAAAAAAAATAGGCTATTATCTAATGCTCGTCAACTGAGGGTCATGACCAATGGGTCACTTGTTTGTAGTAGGATTATGTTTTATGCCTGTTGCTCTATGTATTATTTTGTCCAATAAATAATAATAGAATTTATAAGCTAACTTGAAATCAAGCAGGTCTGTTGAATAATGCACTGAGAAATCACAACGATAAATTGGATTTTGAAAGGCCAGTGTTATTTTTCTTTATTTCATTTTAGTTTTCTAAGGTTTGTTTGATGGAGGTATTGGCCTCAGTGTTTTAATGCTTACATAACTTTGTACTATATACATCTGTAGAATTCCATTACGGATTCGGCCTACCTCGGGCTTAGGTGCCATAACCCTGGTGTCAAACAAGCTCGGTGTACTAGTTGCTCCTGTGGGTCCTGTGTCGGTGTGTCATCCCCATTGCTGGGTCGTAACGCCAAGGAACCCCAGAAAGGCGCACTCGTTTTTGAGTAAACAGTTGGTCTCGGCCCTCCTGTTAAACCTGTAGAGCGCCCACCCTGGGTGAAAAAAATCTCACAGCTCTTCGATTGAGATTCGAACGCACGAATTCCATGTTTGGAGCTTTGTTTTCTACCCTTAGACCACGTAGGCCGGCAGGTCCTGAGGTATAAGCATTTCAAGCCCAGTAATCCTTCTGATCCAATGTTCACCTCGGTCATTGATATCATAATGGTCGTTCGTTGCGTCGACCGTTGTCACGCACCTCATAAGTTGCCAGTCCTCAGAAAATATCCCGATTTGGTCTTGAGCTGTGGTAAACGCTGGAAGATGTTTCCAAGGGGGGGGGGATAAGTCATATCCCCCCTTCCCCCTCCCCCAACACACACAAATCCTGCGGAAGATTACATTATTTTGCAAAGAGGATACTTTAGCGCTACCTATCATAAACTATGCCAACTATAGCAGACCAGTCAGTATACCCCACTGGCTTTTGAAATGTTGCAAATTAAAGCATTTTAACCGAAATGTGTGGCCATAGAAACAGTCGGTTCCCCGTTAATAATGGGAAACAATGTTTTCGTTTTGGGGTTTGAAAAAAAAAAAATCTCAGATAGTGATTTTGTCAGGTCACGTGACACAGGTCGATGTTTCCGACCTTTTCTATCCCTGATACATTGTGTTTTGTTTTCTGTTGAAATGTAGCTAGAATTTCATCGTAGATATATAACACTGAATTATAAGAACACTCCCATAGCACGAGAAACTGTTAAATCTTCGTCCTCGAAGAAAATCTGTTTTACATGGAAATACACAAGCCACTAAGACAAATGTTTAAATACATACTGTTGTCGATACAACAATGTTTAAGTTACACTGTCCATGTGCTATTATTTATGACCCTCTGTCTTAATATCGGGCAATCTTCCACGTACTTAGGCATTAACTTCAATGTCAATGGAGAAATGGGATAAGATCCTCGCCACAGGATTTCTGAAAATTAGGATCAACTTCACATATTGGTTGGTTTCGTAGAGATAACGCAGTGCAGTTAAACGGATCGGTAAAATAATTTGATTTCTCACACGTAAATTGGTCAGAACGAGAGGGATGCATCTGAGCAAGGTACTTATCTCTACCTTTTGTACGACCTACCGAATAACATGAATTCTTCACCACATGACGTAACGGGACCCGGATGCAAGGAAAAGAAGCTTCCAGAGGGCACAATTACCTCATTTCATGACTAATGATAAGAGCTGTCGGTAGGCGGCTCTCAATGGCAGGGGCGAGCGCAATACAGATTTTCTGATTTCAGTGTGGTGTGGTCTTTATATCCCCAACACTTATTTTGTAATACAGATTATAATTCTGTGTGAGTGTATGAGTATGACTAAAAAGCTTAAAGATGCAAAAGCTTGAAGACAAAAATGACTAGTTGATGCTTATATGCCATCACACCAGTTAAGACTTCTGGATATTTTGCAGACGATTAATGGAGGTAGTTTACAATGCTCCCTGATATGATGGATTTGTTTGACGTATCACGTGTTCGGGTCAGCTGTGAGCGTTTACTGTGAATAAAGAAAACTAAGAGTCAACCATTGGAGGTCAGTAATTAGGAACTGAATACCTTCTTCAGAACGTCAAAAGGCCATATTCATTCATATGAACAGTGTCGAAAAGTCGAAATGTACGCTGTCATTCTATTACCTACCTCTACTAAGCTTTCTTATAACAGGGCGTGTGTGCCAAAAAAAATACCATTACGCATTCAGGAAGTTTAACGGTTAACAAACAATAAACAAAGTATAAAAAGGAAAAAAAATGGCAAGATCGTTAAAACAAGCCTTGTCCACTGAGATGTTGTCTTACTACACTCTAAAAACAGTGTTTAGCAGTTAAGCGTTTAGGAATGTGTTTTAAAGCAAAACATATATAGGTCCACTAGAAACGAAATGTGTCATATTGCAAAACACGTTTAGCAGCTTTACATGCCTGACAAAATGTTTAGCCTAACAATTATATAGGGTTATATAAAAACAAATGGTTATGCTTAACACAATGCTTAACACCTCGATTGCTAAACACAATGGTGCGACCCGCTCTAAGGTTAAACGTATTTAGCGTATAAACACATTTTGTAAAACACATTTAGCAGCGTTACATGTCTGACAAAATGTTTAGCCTAAGGTTATATAAAGGCACATGGTTAAGTTAACACCTCCAATGCTAAAAACCATGGTGCGGCTCGTATGAAGGTTAAACGTGTTTAGCGTTTAAACACATCGGTATTCATACATCCATATAGCAATGTGTTTAGCATAACAAGTATATTATTGATTGATGTGTGTGTAAAATAATTATGTGTATGAGGGTGTGTGTGTGTGCAGTGGCGGATCCAGGGGGAAAGGGAGTCCCAGGGGTCTGGACCCCCTCTTTTGGAGCCTAAACATATTTTTTTTAACGGTTTCATACCAATTTTGCCCCCCCCCCCCTTTCCCCGGACGAGAGGACCTGAGTTTGCCACCCCCCCCCCCCCCCCACACCTCCCTTTTCAAAATCCTGTTGCTTCTGGTAGTAGAATCGTTTTTTATTTGTTATGCAAATAATATATGAGAGTTTTGTCCGGCAAAAAAATAATAAAAAAAAAAGAATAAAAAAAATTAATTATTAATTTTACCCCCCCCCCCCCCTTCCGCCACCGTGGGTATTAATTTAATACGCCCGGTTGCGGAAGGGGGGGGGGGGTGGGTAAATTAAAACCTTAGTGCCAACAGAGTGGCATGTTACGTAGGCCTAAGTATCTACTTTTATGTTTTACAATTGTTTCGCATTCAGAACCGTTTTTTAAGTACAAGTGCACGCGGGCAGACGGGCGGTTATAAATATCAGTCAGGCTGGTGTCGTCACCGCGGGCATTGCTGATTGGTTGTTGCTGCTGACGACCCCGCGCCTTTCGGATTCAGTGTGAGAAGTCGGCATCAGTTTTTGATCAGAGCGGAAGTAGGCCTACCATTTCTACTCGGTGCATTCTAAATTTCTTTCTTCATGTATTGGTAAGTATATTGTTCTTCCTGTCATCTGCTGTTACAAATTGTTTGTGCAGAATATTGAGACTAATCGCACTGACAGGGGGAAGCGAGGATGTTATTAAGTTGTTCTCAACTCCAGAACTGGGTGCATTGTTCACCAGATGGATTCAGGTCATTTTTCTACCTTGATACCGTACTTGACTGGTTATTCAGTCACCCTGGTTCTGACCCGATACGATCATTTTGCACCATGCTCCTGCCACTGGCCTCAACTGCTGAACAGGTCATTTGGCCTGCTTGGCCAGTTCTGCCTCCATATTTCAGGGGCGGATCCAGGATTTAGGAAAAAGGGGGGGGGGAGGGTCCAACCCAGGAGGACAAATGAAAACCCTAAAGAAAAGGTCCTCAGGTCTGGGGGGGGGGGGGGGGGGGGTCGAGGCGTGAAAATTTTGTCTGAAGCCCTTAAAAAAACGTTTTAATCTGAGATATTAATTACCCCCAGGGGGAGGGGAGGGTGTGCAGAGTGTGGATTTTCTTTTAAAATACGTGTTCAAAATTGCCATTTCTGTGAGTATTTTTAGCTCAGCTGACTATAAGTCATCTGAGCTATAGTCATGGTCCATTGTCCGTCGTCCGTCCGTCTGTCCGTCCGTCCGTCTGTCCGTCTGGATGTCCGTCTGGATGTTCGTCCGTAAGACTGGCACGTTTTGACACCGTTGGACCTACGAATCTGAATTTCGGCATACAGTTAGATGTCCCCATAATCTCCTACCATGCCAAAAATTGGGTCAATAGGACTTTGTTCCTTTGAGATATTAAGGAAAAACCTCAATTTTTTTATTAGAAATCTATTTTCACACTTCAGGACTGCCTAATATCAAAACCACTCATCTGGTTTTCTTCATATTTACCATAAATATTCCTCTATACAGTTCCTATGTACATGCCAGATATTAAGTCAGTATTATATAATTTAAAAAAGTTATGGGCCAAAACATAATGGACTTTGTAAAAAAATCAGGTAGGATATTTGGTCACTTAAGACCAAAAGTGTTAAAGGTAGGGACTTTTTTCTAGTAATAAAACTTTAATTAATCAAAATTTAATTGTATACCAAAAATTAGATCAAAATTTGTTAAATTTTTTTAAATATTGGCAAAAATATAAAATTGGTACCTTAAATTTTGCCCAACTTTGGCCATGGCACGTTTTTTTCCTGTAAGTACTGTGGATTTAATTTTCACACCATGTATACATAAGGATTTAATCTGTTAAAATCTGAAATTTAAAAATAAAAGCTGCAAAATTAGGCTAGTTATTGAATTGTTTTGGAGGCTCTTGTTATATTCCCTTACATTGTCAAGCAGTCATTGTAGGTCATTCAGTGCACATCTCTATGCTCCCCAGGCTGGTGACATAATTTTAGATGTCCCCAAAATCTCCTACCATACCAAAAATTGGGTCATTAGGACTTTGTTCCTTCGTGATATTAAGGAAAAAAACTCCGTTTTCCATAAAAAAAAGCCATTGTTACACTTCAAGCCTGCCTAATATCAAAACCACTGATCTGTTTTTGATCGTATTTAGTATTCACATTCTTTTATACATTTTCTATGAACATACAAAAAATTAGGTCAGTATTGGGTATTATTTTGAAGTTATGGGCCAAAACATAATGCAATTTTAAAAAAAAATAGGAAATATATTTACTCACCTAACATGAGAATTGCTGAACCTAGAGACTTTTTTTATAGGAATATAACTTTATTTAATCAAGATTCAATTGTTTACCCAAAATTAGATCTGAATTTTGCAAATTTTTCAAGTAATTAGCATAAATAAAAAATTAATACCTTAAATTTTGTCCAACTTTGGCACTGTTGATTTAATTTTCCCAGCATATATGCATAAGGTTTTAATCTTTTAAATTCTGAACTTTCAAAAGAAATTGATTGGAATGAATAGTTTTATTCATGTTTTCATACACCATGTCAAGTGTTGTTTACATCTAGCCCACCTAGTAGTACAGCCTTCACTTGCATTATGTAACCCACCCCAGGCAGCTTACCTTGGCCCAGCTTGGCCACTACTAGCAGGCTTCCCCTCTGCCCTGCACTCATCCCCCCAGCTGGTGCATAAACTAGATGAATGTTATAATTTTTCTGTATTTTATTTTATTCTTGGACATGCTACATTTTAGATTTTGTATTGAACCACCAGGGTTACAATGATTTAAGTGTACATTTAATTGTGTCCACAAAGTGGTGTATTGCTGTGAAAGTGTGGATGTTCATCAGATAAGTAATTCCTTACTTCAGAAGAGTAAAAACTTCACCAGGTGTGAAATTGACTATTAATTCCAGTAATTAATTAAAACTGGGATAGTAATTAGCACAATGATATTGTTTGTCCCTCATTCAACCAACAGTGTGTATACTTTATTTGAAAAGATGTTTTATTTTATCAAATTTACTTTTATTTTATTTTGGTGAATAAAATTAAGCATGTCCTGAAAACTCCAATGTGCAAAACTTTTTAATAGTGATTCAAGGAATATTCTTGTAGATGCCATGTTGTGGCATTATTTTCTTTTAAAATCAGTTTAAACATTTGTAATTAAAAATAATAAAATATATGTGTATGCTTAATATGACCCAATGTTTTTTACTCGGTATATATTATGATTGCAACTTTTGCAACAATTCTAATATTTTAACTTATATTTTCAGGTTTTTTAATTAAAAATTTATAAACATGTAAATAAAAAAAATGATTCAGATAAAAACTTCTTAATGGAAAAAGTGGATCTGCTTAAAAAAATAGGATTATATATAAACTTAAATGCATTATTCTCTTGAAAGTGAAATAAAGGTATTAGTCCATTCTGTCCACTTGCCTGTCCATCTGTAAATTTTCATATGCAACACAGTATCTCAAAACTTTTACTGTTTTTCTTCATGACAGTCTTGTCAGAGTATTAGTTTACAATCATATATTTAGAACTTTACTATAACCAAGTAGGAGGGCCCCTTTCCTCTTAGCTTTTCATATTCTTATATAAATGAAAAACATTACAATAGAATATTTCTACATCCACCTTCATGCTGCCCTCACTTTTCCCTTCTCCGAACCCCATCCCAAAGTCAGCCTCAGTAAGCAAGAACAAGATGAATCAGATATATTCATACTTTAATATATTGTATAACTATTCGTCCATAGGTACCTATGTACATGCCAGAAATTATGTCAATATTGTGTAATATGTAGACATAGTGGGCATCACAATAATGTACCTTGTCAAGACTAAAGAGATATTGTGTCATACAGTCACATATTCATAAGTCACTTCATCAGCATAGTTAATCATAACATCATATCTGTCAGATTGAACGCTTGCAGACTACCATACACTTTAGATCCTTCAACAAATAGCCTTATCCTCATTCTACTACTGCTTATTTCGCTTTCATTGCATTCATATTTGCTCAAATATATCACAATTTTCAACCCCTCCTAAATAAATAAAAAAAAAACCACTTTATTTGACTGTATTAATCCATCAGTCAGGTAATTTCATTTATCATTTACTCACATATTACATTACATTCCTTTATCATAGCCCAACATGTACATGATATTCATAAGCTTTATCGACTCGATATAGTATCACAGTGGAGAAACATTTATAGTCCAATCCAATCAGCTGAGCGCCGTGACCCATGGGTCCCTTGTTCTTATAAAATAAGCTCTAATCACAGAACATAATTGCTTGTTTTACCCACATATTTTGATGGTAACTAAGGTCTAAAAAAAAGTTCTTTGTTTCCAATTACAGTGGTGAAAAATTTAGAGTAGGTAGGTAGGGAATTTATTTTATTTTTTATATTTTTTTTTAAAGACCCGATATAAAACAGGCTTTTCAGAAGAAAATTTTCAGATGAGATTTTGCTGCTGTTGTTAAGATTAAATTAATTCACGAGATATCACTGATTTTGCATCAACTTCTTCACAAACACATGTTAATTTAATGTTATAAGTTGAAATACTAGCTTATACAGGATGTTTGACATGACATTTTGTGCCTCATAGCTCAAACTGTTAATAAATTTTTTCAACTAGCAGGATTTTTTTTAGAGTAGGTAGGGTTACTGGAAACAAAGAACTTTTTTTTTAGACCAAAGTGATGAAAACCCTTCAAACTGAACGTTGTTGCTTATACTGCAAACTTTTTATTTGCCTATAAAAATGCTCAGATCCTCTCCCTCTCATCGGAGGTATCAGTGTGTAAGAGAACGATAAGGGGAATTAGGAACCCCCCCCCCCCCCCCCACACACACATACACACACATTTTAACATGAATTTGCGCCCCTAACCCTGCTGTTATGGAACACATTTGCTTAAAAACTGCAAAAACAACTTTTTCTCTTAGATTCTGTGAAGAGGTATGTCATTTTTTTTTGGACATTTCATTTTCCCCACTTACATGTTAACAGGTACATAAACTAGGTTATTAAGCCACTTAAATTGTGGCCAATAGTTTGCCCGGGCTGTTCTGTTGTGCGTAAGAAGTAACTTAATTTTTGCGTTAACTGAAAGCAGCTGAGCCCAGAACTAGGGCAAATGTTGAAAATTTGTTCAAAATACAAAGTCTCAGTTTCTGTTGGTTTTTCCTATGCATAGAATTATAGGCCTACCTCACGTCAGGGTTGAGAACCACCGACAATTGGTAATGTGTCTATTCGATCAAATTATAAAGAGTAATTAAAACTCAGTGATGTTTGAGTAGAAAGGATATATTTTATCTAGTTTCCTGAAGATAATATGTTGACATTCTGAATGTGACTCTAAGTTAAATTAACCCATAAGGGATTGAACACCACACACTGCAAAATATTCAGGAACGTCCTGAAAATTTGGGAATTTTGTTCACCCCTAAATTTTTTTAAACAGATTTAGGGGGGGGGGGGGCTGCCGCCCCCCCCCCCCCTTGAACACGCCTCTGTATATGATATAACACTTTTTCTGCAAATAGGTATACATGGTTTTCCTTGGAAATAATTGAAGGCAGCTACTAAGAACATTTCAGTTTTTATAATAGTGAACATTTATATTTTATTATTTCTGTGATCTTAAATATATATATAAATATATATATATATATATATATATATATATATATATATATATATATATATATATATATCGTAGAAATTATATAAACAAAAGTTGATGGAAAAGATTAACGCATTATTAACTACCCGCAGGTTTAGTGCACACTTTATGGCATTCATATAGTGTGCACAAAACTGGTTGGTAGTGAATAATGCCTTAATCTTTTCCATCAACTTATGACAGCTCCACAATGATGACTGCTCACTGCATCATATTTGGCACCCACAGTTCAGCCTGAATCTATTTATAGCTTTGGCAGACTGCCAACTGTGTCAGGTTATGCAACATGTCAAGAGTTCACTCAGTGCAGCCAGGTACATGTCAAAAGTTCACTCAGTCTAGCTGGGTGCAGGTCAAAGAGTTCACTCAGTGCAGTAGCTTAAAGCAGCAATTTGTCACAGGTCACTGGGGGGGGGGGGGGGGGGGGCAACTGCCTTACTCACCTAAGCCTTGTCAGCCCAGTGCATCAAACTCTGGGGATGTTTGATGTATTGGGCTGATATTTTGACCTGTCTATGCGTCTTTGATGGTATTCTCATTTACAAGACAGGTGGTGCCATGTACATTGACTTTTGCACAGTGTATGTGCCTGCTAATTTCTACAGAGGAATTTAATATATCAGCCTGAAATTGGGCATATTTATACATATCGAATAGCTGTGTCATATACAAGACTTGTGGTGCCACCTACAATAATTTTTGCACAGTGTATGTCCCTGCTTATATCTCACAAGGGGTTTGATATATAAGTCTGAAAATTGGGCATATGTGTCTATCTCTGATAGCTTCGTTGTATACAAGACTAGTGGTGCCAGCTACAATCGTTTTTGTGTTGTTTGCACCCATGCCAGAATTTCAGGAGTGATATTTGTGTAATTTTTTTCTTATTCAAAATGTTTAGTACTTGCATTGTTCTTATACATGAAAATAAATTGTCCAGCATTGAACCGTTATACCTGGTGTATTTCCCAATGCACAGGTTCGCATTAGGCCTGTAGGCCTTGTTTATATTCAGTTATGAGCAGATCAAGTGGAAATAATATGTAATGTTTTTTGTCCCCTGATAAAAGTGAAGGGATACCATGGCTGGTGCCTTGGCATGCACTGTCACATTTATCCTTGAGGGCACAACAAAACTCAACTAAGGGACATATTTAAACAAATGATGTATTGTCAGATTTTGTATTAAAATCAATAATGGTGACTGTTGATCCTTGTATACAAGTGTATAAAACTACTTTTAAGCAAAACAAATTGTGCAACGGACAGATCCATCAAACAAAATTGCCATAGGAATGTTCTTTAACATTTACCAGTGGTTTGCCATCTTAAGATGTAAAAGGTGAAAACTTTAAAATCAACAATTTGAAACTGTGTAAATGGACAGTTACTAGTACACTGACTATAAAATTTATTTTGACCAAATGGAATGCCTGGCCAGATGAGAAAGTTTTAGCTCTGAATGCTAGGATTACAAAACTGGCTTGACTAACATGGATAAAAGTTTACTGACGCAAAGACCAGTTTCATGGTGTTTTGAAAAATTAGTCAAGTAACTTGTGTCATATAACATAGGAATCTTGAAAGAATTAACCCCCTGTTAAACAAGTATATCACATATTACAGTTTAGCCCTTTATTCAAGATTACTTCCAATGCACTGATGCAAGTTTAACCAATTTGCAGGCAGTGGACATGGACACAGGATGTGCTGCAAAATCTCCTCCAAGAGTTATCATCACCAAAGATGGAACAAGGATTGATCAGGCTTGACTTGTGGCAGACACAATGGAAATTACACTAGACACCTCGTGTCTATTTCAGGTGCTCTACTGCCTGATAGGGGCATATTATGCCTGGGATCTTTCATACCCAAAGGAGTATCAACTTTTGGGTTTTCTTCAGAGATACATGATCTGTGACACCAAAAATCCTTTCTTCAAGTCATCTGTGTACATAAAATTTGAAAAGAAATTTAATGAAATTTAACTATCACTAGATGGCATCTGGACATCAGTGCATAAATATGGTAAATGTTGTAAATCTGTATTCAAGGATATGTCTGCAGTTAAAAAGTCATATAACTGATTCTGTAATTTTGTTCATCTGCATTTGGTTCAGTACATTTGGCCAGTCACAGGAAACTGAACTTGATTATATTCTGTAAACATGCTTAAAAAATCGTTCTGCAAAATGTTTTTCCAGTTAAGAATAAGGTCTGTATTGGTTAGCGTGACACAGAAGTTGTCTCTAGAATAATTCTTTTAATTTTTTTAATGGTTCTGCTTGCAGTGTTTATGTTGAATTATTGGACTTAGTTTTAGTTATTGGACTTATTACTTAGTTTATCTTGTATGTTAGCTTTGAGAAGCTGTAATATGTGCCATGGCATTCATTTATCAACATTTATTGCAACATGCCAAGAGATGTAGTAGGTTAGTATATGTTAGTAGTAATATATTTGAAGCTCTCTATATGGAAATGATAATTACATTTTGGTCACACTTGAAAGATTTTAAAATTTTTTTATGATTTAAAAACAGATTTAAATCATACATGACATGTATGGGATTTCTCAAAAAGTGTAACTCATGTCCACTTTTAAATAAAATTGTAAGAGTGTCTATGGATCTTCTTACCTGGTTATGTTTTGGTCACACTTGAATGATTTTCATATTTTTTAATTGATTTATTTTTTAACAGTTTTAATATAATTCATATGTGATGTGTTATCTCAAAACATTATACTCAAACCTACTTCTAATTATAATGTCATGTGTATTGTATGGGTTTCCTGAGCTGATGAGTTTTAGTAACTATTGAATGATTGTCTTTTTAACTTTGACTTATGTAATTCATATGTACTCTTGTATGTCAATAAGTGTCATTTGATCCACCTCTATACCTAGTGTTTAAGGCATGTGTATGGGTGTTCTCACTTGATTGGGTTTAAGTTGCATTCTTATTAACTTTAATAAATTTCTCTAGTATTAAGCCAGTCAAAGTTCACATATCTTGCATTCCTTTTTAGCAGGAGATTTAGTGCTCATGATATTTATCTAGTTAAAATAAATACATTAATTTGAAAAATATATATTGTAGGGGGAAACAAGTGAATAGCAGTGTACTTACTATTTCATTACACAGGTTTGCATTGGGCCTGCAGGCCGTATTTTGTGAAAGCTGCTTGGAATCACACATATCCTTTGTTAATAAATACCTTTTGTTTGAATAAATGTTTATTTTGAAAGTAAAATCATTTGTTATGTAAACATTCAGATATCCAGTTTATTTAACAAATGAGCAAGGCTAGTGGCTAATGGTGGGCACTAGAAGGGGATAGGTGTGATGTCTGGCAGAGTGTGGGCACAATTTATATTTTTTTTCTTTGGTATGCTAATATGATTTTTGCTAAATTATTTTAACATTTTGAAAATTAGCTGTTGTTAACAAACTGTAAAGTAGAATAGCAGGCAATATAGATTTTTGTAATTTATCTGTGGCAGTCTTGATAATATAAAATCCCCAATGTATATGAATTAAGGGCTAAACACATGCGTTTTAAACATGCTTAGCAGCTAAACGTGTGGTAAAAGTGGGGACAAATCAGGCGTTCAGGAATGTGTTTAGGCCCTGAACATGATAAACAGCTAAACGTGTCTCATCCGTTAACACTTTCAGGGCTAAGCACATGCAATCTTAACATGTGTAGCAGCCAAACGTGTGGTAAAAGTGGAGACAAATCAGGCGTTTAGGAATGTGTTTAGGTCCTGAACATGATAAAAAGCTAAACGTGTCTCATCCGTAAACACTTTCAGGGCTAAGCACATGCAATCTAAACATGTGTAGCAGCTAAACGTGTGGTAAAAGTGCAGACAAATCAAGCGTTTAGAAATGTGTTTAGGCCCTAAACACCATTTTTACAGTGTATATTTATATTTTCGTAAAAATGTAAATATTGTTCGTTCGATATTTATATTCTGGGGTACTTAAAATATGCATTAATGATAATACATCAAAAAGCTTAATGATAATACATCATGAGAAATGTCAATGGAATTGGAACATTTACAACCAAGAGATTACGAGCCAAAAAACGAAGAGTATTTTGGGGGACACCCTCTGTATTATTTATCGTATTCTATTTTCTTTCCAGTATAGGAGTGTACATTTCTGCGGTTTAATAAATTATACATCAGCTACCATAAATATATGGTATATACATAAAAACCATTGGACTACATGCATATATGATTTAAACATGGGCTTCCTGTTCTTTTACTACCTCCATCCGCGCAATGTCTTACTTTATTATAAACTTTATATCGTATTTAACAACGATTACATTTAACACATTGTTTACCCATGCAGCCCGCTTACTTTTATGCTTTTATAACGAAGTGTTACCATTAGTAAAACTCTCCCCAGAAACCACCTCTTTTCAGTGGGGTATTAATACCAGTTAGTGGGTGTACTGAAGAATGGTTCTAATAATTAAAATTCACCTCAAAGGTGGAGAGTTTAAGGGGAAATCTTTTCCGATTCTCAAATGGAGCAAAGCTTCCGGGGCAGCGCCATTTAGTTTAACATTACCAAATATAAAACATGGTTAGCCTGCAGTAACAATGAGGAGAAGGTTAATTTTAGCAATATGAAATGCACCGGTCCATTCGCGTTCCTTGAACTATTTTGCTTTCTAAATAGATATTATTGCAAAGATATTCAAATTGTGAAATTTATATTTCATCAGTAGATTCATCTTTGCAATGGCTACTGGCCATGGTATTGTACACAAGCGGCTAGTCGTTGTGCTGTACATTTGGAATGTTCAGCACGGTAATTCTATACTTTTGGCTGGTCTCGCATAATACATACCGTGGCTTATTTTGGAGCACCAGCATGATTACCTGTGACCTTACAATAACCCGCTGCACGGGATGCATCTGGCTTTGTTATTTAGCTGGATATAACTTTACATAACTTACGAAGCTTGAGATGGCACAAATATATCACTAGCCGCATTATTTATAGCGCTAGATGGGCGAAGCAGAACACTATACAATTTTTTTTTTACCGCTGTGTACTCAAGCTGGATTCCCTCTGTTGGATACCCTTTCCCCTTTTCAGCTAATTAGCCGATACTCACTTAGCATGGTTTACCTGATGACCCTATCTTTGTCCAATACAAAATATGAAGCCTGGTGAGCCAATAGTGCAACCTTCTAGTGCATGTGGCTAAAGGTATACATACTTAATAGAAATTAGTCACATATTCTCAATTTTGTCTGCATTTCAGTAAAAAATCATGTATACGCGAAAGATATATTTTAACAGTGGGGTGAAGTATGGTATTTTGTTTTATGCACTGAAGCCGTATATATGCCAGTAAATACATGTAAATCCAGAGTAAAAAAAATAATAATAAAAAAAGAAAAACAGGACAGACCGCTTAATAAATTTAGGGGAATATCCTATATTTGTGCGGATATTTGTAAAACATATGTTTTATTGAATATGATATCGATATATAAAAATTATTGTGAACACATTGGTCAAACCTGGACCCGGCTGATCCTGGTATACACCTAACCCACACCCAGACACAACTAGCAGATATTGTTGAATAAATATCATTGTGATATTTTGGTTTAATCGTATGGTTCAGCAATCTTGGCTCATAAGGGAACGCTGTGGACTTGTGTGCAAAAAGAAATTGAGCTTTTCATGGCGATCGATTACAGGTTGTCTTTAAAAACGGGAGTTATGTTTAATGACACTTCCTCCGAACATTTACCACCATGCGAGAAAATATTTTTCGCAGATTTACATGGTGCTTTTTTATGACTGAGTAGGCATAAATGTTTATTCTTTATCGACATTTGGGAAGAGTATTCCTACAAGTATCCTCATTGCAAGATCAGTAAAAAATGACGGATCTAGCAGGCGACCTATCAGCTATGTACCCATGGTACATGTCTGGTTTGATTATATCCAACCGAGCGAAAACTATCATAAATTAGAGGTCGGACATTTGAGAGTACCCGTATTTTCTTTTTATCGTTCAGGAGAGACATACGTTTAAAGGTTGAGCACGATTTGCATCCTGAAAAGTATTGGTTGACTAATACATCGCTCAGACAAAGAAAATAACGAAATATTCTTTAAAATGTCAGGTAAGGATTGCTCTCAACTGTAATGATATATATATATATATATATATATATATATGTATATATATATATTAATGTATGTGTTATGTAGAATTAACTGAACTAAAATATAACACAGAAACGCTCTGGCAAGGCATCGCTAATATACAACAGCCTGCTATAACAAAGTGGCTAATTTTACAGTTAGATCATGGACGCATGGGAAATCGGTAGCCGTTTAATCAATTAATTGACCCCACGGTCGAGCGAAAAATATGCAGCTTCGCAACGTGTGAATGATCATCCATGGAATAAAGTGACACGATGTTTAACTCTTCATATTTGCTGTGTTTAACTTGGGAGCACATCACACCGTGACAGGAGCACGGACACGCATTAAGGTAACAACTGGGGATTGCATAATCCATTGTGTTCTATTCCAAGGAACAGCACAGTACTGCATGGTGGTCTCCAATGTTGCCCGGGGCGAGTGATCAGTGTCCGCCGGAGGTGGCGTATCGTGACCGCATTTGTCAGGTTCATTTACTCTTAGAATGTCGGTTTGAGTTGAAATCTGCTGTCCGTTGTCCGCAGTGGTGAGGTGTCCGACTTACAGAGGTTCCGCTTATACATAACATATAGGGAATTTTGAAGGGACTTAACTGTCTTGTCCGTTAAAGCCAGTTGTCCGCCTTAGTGAGGTGTCCGTTAGACCAGTTTTCACTGTATATATATATATATATATATATATATATATATATATATATATATATATATTTACACTCAGTATTTGAATTACATAGTTACATTACTAGTTAAAAAAATAGTTCTCAATACATCGAAGTAGGGGATGTTAGTATTAAACAGGTCGAGGCAGTAAGCAGCTGCTGCTCCTAGTTCACGCCGATGTTAAAGTGGTGTATGTACTCCGTCAGGCCCCTGTTGCCCATGATCGGTACACAGCCGTACGTGTTATTTTTTTACGGTTCGTTGGCTTTATTGACCAGGGAAATTTATTATTTTATTGCTTGCCGGAATCAGAGATGTTTTTCTGTCTCCACTCTACAGGCCACATTTTTCAAGCAATCGCTCTGAAACTTATAGACAACCTGTAAAATCAATAACCCTCGGTGCCTATTGTTTTTTGCCATGATCGGTCAAAGACCCATCAAGACCCCCAAATTTTTTGTTTTGTTTTCTTCATAACCTGGTCAAGACTAATCGTAGCCACAATAAATAGGTCATTTTATTTCTCATCGAATGCGCATTCTTCTTGAGGCAAAGCCGGCTCATTCTGTGGTTACCATGGTAATAATTTTTCTTTTTTTTTGGGGGGGGGGGATCTTGAAATTTCAAATTAAAAAAAATTATTTTTGTAACTTCTTCAATTTTAAAGTTAGCGAGGTCTATTTTTTTGCAATATGTAAAATTTAATTAAAATTGCTCGGTTGTTTTTAGGTTTTTGAAAAATGGCCACCAGGGGACGCTGCACGACATTTTTGAAAAATTTCATTTATGATGGCCCAGAGGCCCTAATTTTGAATAAATCACTTTGAAACTCATACTTAATATTTTAAATAGAAAAAATCTTGAAAGCAATTCTTAATTTTTCGAATATAGCCACCTGAAACTACAATCAATGGGCTAATTCCTAGGTACACGTGACCTAATCTGCGGTTACCATGGTGACCTATTTTAAGGAAAATTCTTGGCATTTTTACCTTATCTTTTGTAACATTGTCATTTTTAACGCTAGAGAGGTGTAGTTTTTTGTATCATGTAGAGTTCTCCTAGTGTTACAAGATTATTTTCAAGTTTCACAAAATTACCACCGTTGGCGCTGCAGGAGCTTTTTGTGATATCTCACTTAATGAGGCCTAACATGCCTCAATTTTGCAGCAATATGATATATTTTATGTTCTACAGATATATCTCAAAAACAATTTTTTTTTTTAATTTTGGTATATGACATCCAAGGGCGCTGCACTGACAACACTGCAATATATCATTATTGTGCCATATCTCTTTATTACTGCATGTGAAACCAGAAAAATCTGCCATAATGATGTTGACCTAATTTAGGGTAAAACCAACTGACTTGGAAATAGTTCTATCTCTGGCACGGGCCCCATTTCATGAAATCGCTCTGAAACCTATACCGTTGGTAAATATCTATTACCATCAGACCCATTTTTTTTCAAAATTTAGTCAAAGCTGAAGTGTCAAGGCCACAACACGCCAAAATATCGTATTTTCTTCCAATTTCTGTTAATAAATTGTCGCATCCACATAAACTGTTGCTCATTTTAGTCTCCTGTTCAATCTTCATAATATAAAAAAATAATTTGACCTTGACTTATATCTCTTTCAACTTCATGCAAGCGTTCGACCTATGGTCCCTAGTTTAAACCTTTCTGTGTTTGGTCTCCTTTTTGTTGGGTATTATGTGGTCCTTCTGTTACATATAGAGATTTCACTGAACTGATATGTGCTTCACTATATGGCTGTGGTGGGTTTTTCCTGAGGTGATTTAGTGAATAGAGAGTAATTACGTTTCAGGCTCTAAATGTTTAGAAAGATCCGTTTCCTTTTTTAATCTTTTATAGTTTGGTAACTTGTTTGTGGTTATTCAGATTTTGATAGTTTCATATGCTACCCGATGTCGCAATACTCGGAATGTAAATATTGTCGAAACCAGTGAATTCCGGATTATCTTTTGCGTACAGGAACGGATCCAGATAATTTCGATTGGTGGTATAATTCCACCATTCTTCCGGATGTCCCTTCAATAGGGGCTACCCGGATAAGCAGCTGGCAGCCTGCCAGCCACTGATGTAGGGGCAAAGACAGGGGGGCACATCGTATTATTTACACAAGTGTGTATAGATCAGCAGCAACAGGTCACTTGTTATTTCTTGTATTTTGATTTATTAATTTGATAAAAGGCCGGTTCAAGAATTGCAAGCTTATCTGCAGGAAAGGGGAGTTTTTATAGCTAAAAGCAGAAAAGCGGCATTGGTTAAACCGTGCAGAGCAAGCCAGGAATTAGGACCTGAAGTTAACCCTGGCGATCTAGTAAAAGATAGGTTCTAAGTCATTGGACAGAAACTGATGATGATTTGTACCATGATAATCCTGGAATGTTCAATGAAAATGGTTCTTAAGATATAAACATTCTACCCACAATGTTTGTGTTTGATATCTATGATTACCTGACTAGGTTTGGTAATCACAACATAGGGACAATGAAAGAAAACCATAAGATGGAGGGGTATATACCATGGCCCAAGACGGCTATGTGCTTCATGTTGAATTTTACAAGTATCCTGATCAGCAGTATTTTACTCTCAAGGGTAAAGTCAAACCAAGGACCTGGGAAAAAAACCCTGTGACTAAGCTGAACGGGTATGTATCCCCCACTTTTTGACAAACGGGGGGGGGGGGGGGGGGATGTTCAATGAAATCACCCCCATACTATTTAGAGAGCATTATTTATATATTGCAAATGATATAAAATGATAAATAGAATTATAGACTCTGGTTTCATTGATGAGTTCACTATGAAATATTACATCTAAACCTGGTTTAGAATTAACCTATACTGGAAACATAATACCTTATTTTTTAAAAACTTTATACTTAATGTAACATATTTGAAATACGATTGAGTATATAAATTTCAAATATGTCATACAGATGCTAAGAAGGTATATATAAATATATGTGTGTGTATGTCAAATTACTCATGATGTATGAGGACCTCTCTGTTTTGATGAATGCTTTTTGTCCATGTTCAATTATGATGAAATGCGGAATATAGAAGTTGAAACAAGAGAACAAAATGATAACCGCAACTGGCATAACATGAGGAAAGGTTTATTGACAGCCTCCACATTTCGCCAGGTAGTACATTTAACTTATAACAGTAAAACAGCTCAAGCTTTGTTAAAATGCAGTAGTTTGGATGAAAAAAACTTGCCTGTCCCTGTGAGATACGGAAGACGGTTTGAGAAAATTGCAGTAAACATATATGTCAAATCACATCGGTATCAGCATCAAAAATGTTCATTAACTCTACCCGGATAATACATCAGACATCGACATGCGGAGACAGTCCCATGGAAGTAAATTGTTTATTCAGTAAAAGAAACATTTATGCAGAGATTGCTTTAAAAATGATTAACATATGTAGGTTGAAGAGTGTTCTCGTTATAAATCCTGCACATCCTTAGAATTATTACAGTCAGACACAAGGGCAAATGGCATGTACAGAAATACATACATGTTATCTGATTGGCTACACAGAGGCATAGACAGTATTTATTAAAATCATTTTTACCTGCCATAAAACAAGAAATATACAAGCAAGACAGTAAAGGCTAAAGAAGTTATGAACAGACAAATCGAACAGCATAAGGGAATTGCTTGTCAAGAAAATGACATTGCTTAAATGTTCAGGCTAACCTTTGCTATAGTTTATTCATATTACTGGAACTATTGTTGTTGTTTGATTTATCAAACATCTCATTTTAATAGGAAGGATACCTGGAAGTAACTTAAATGTTTCATTTGTCTAATTATAGCAATATTAAGCTATATTCACAATAAACAATGAGATAACTGGTTCATGCCCAGGTGCAGTACTGTATAATACCACTGCTGACCAAGTGACCTGGGCCATCTGTTTGCCCCTACATGCCCCATCCAAGACCCCCTGCTGAGCCTTATCCGAAGTGGCCCTATTCAAAGCGTACGACTTCAAGTTAGGCACTGTAGTACGCCTGTCAAACATTAACATCCCATTTGTGAAAATCGTGACAAATTAAGTTTAGATTATAAAATAGCTAAATATTGGGAGTAAACTTTTTTATGACATATTAAAGTGAAAGGCATGTGCAAACTAACGCAATAAAACTGCATAAAATGATCTCAAAACCTCGCTTTAGCGTGCTATTTATGACATTTTGGACTCGGCCTTGTCTTCAAAAAGACTCGCACTCGATTTATGACTCGAGCTGCTTCTGCCGGGACTTGGATTCGGAGACTATATATATATATATATATATATATATATATATATATATATATATATATAGAGAGAGAGAGAGAGAGAGAGAGAGAGTATCAGTTAATCTTTGGTAAGGGACTACATTTTAACAAAAATATTGGTTGATGTTTGTAATAATTAATTGTCATAACAATGCTCAAACTAATTGACAGGTTCTCCCGCGAACAACATTGAATAATATACTGTATCTATCACGCATATAACAATATCATTGCAATTTGTCTCAAATATCCATAATTCAGTCTCGTAAGTCAATGATAAAATATATTGTTAGGAAATAAAGAAAAAAAAATCGCTGACACATTATAGAATAACAAGAATAATAAATTCAATGAATAAATGTAATGATCATTACAAAAGATCACGAAAAACTGTCACTTTCTTAACTTAAGTGTTTTGATCAGTTGAGGAGACTTCGTTCCGGATTTGATTTGATTACATAATATCTGTAACCGCGTTTGGAAACTATTATCCTCGTAAACTTGAATTTAACCACAATCCTGTTATTGAATTGAAGAACTGGCTTAAAGAAGGATCGGCTTTAATTATGTTAAACTAAACCTGACTATTGTGATTTAATCAAGTTTGAAATTGTTATTTTTCGTAGGCTCACCGGCACATTTATTTTAAAGCCATCGTAAGTCTTTATCACCCATTACCTCCCAACACCCTTTGTGCTCAGACTGTTAAGATATGACACATGATTATAATTCTATCATTGCTCTAATAATAATATAATAGCTTTTGTGAGAGGGATGTAAATCATAAAATCCTCATTTCCAAGTTCCATAAAACCTTCATATTGAACCTCTACAAAAGGCAAACACAAAATGACATTCCCGAATACCACCGATTATATGACGTCATGGTAGGGTTAACGTCCAGACCTGTCGGATAAATGTCAATGCACTATGTAGAGTCGTTTACTGACTTAGTTAATCTGTCCGGGCGACAGATGAGGGAAGCGATTTCGGGTCCAAAGGAAAAACGGATAGGTGTGAACGCCCCTTTAATCTGCTACAAAACTGGTGGCTCACGCATGTTTGAACATGTTACCTTATACAGTGAAATTGGCGCTATCTCTCTGACAATGAGAAAGCATCGGATCAGGCATATTTCACGGATCTGAATAATGTTCATCCTGAATTTTGGTTTGTGAAAATCTCCAAGATTTTTAATTCATATGTAAATCTAAGATTAAATAACTAATGACGAGTGTTTGAAGTGGGCCTTTATTACCCATAGTACGAATTCAGAGTAGCCAATCACAGATCCATCACACTATGCCATGCATTATGGTCATTAGAAATGGTTTATTTAACATATATATACAGCCGATTTCTATACCTTTCCACTTGACACCTGATAAAGGAGCTTTAAGCTTCGAAAGCTCGTGAATGAAAGAAAAAAGTCAACACTAAGCCGTCTTCATCCTGTTATCTATACAATAAGATACAAACACGGCCATACGCATTTTACATCATGACGTCTGACGCCACATGCAGAAAGAACTATTGGAAAATCATCAATATCAAGAACAAAATAGCCAGAATTGAAAGCGATATTTATTTCATCAATCAGTGCAAGAAGGAGGACCTCGTATCAAAGGAACTACTCGTCACGAATCCGATGGCAAGGATATACAATACAGACTTCTCAGCCAGGCTATGAAGAAGTTTGTCGAAGAAACTCAGGAACCACCTCTCTCGCGTTCTGTACTCTAGAAAGGACACGTACAACTGGAAGTATGAAGAAATACTTCACCAAATCAACCCGGACTCTGAAACAATCACTGAAATAACTAACGTGCATAGGCGGGAGCTACCCATATACTTTACCCGGAAGACAGGTAAGCTTGAGAGACTCTCACAACACGGCCATAATTTCAGAAAATCCCTTGTTAAAAACAATTCGAACCAATGTACACTCGAACATTTTGACAGACAGTTTCACACATGACTTGGCCGTTTATACAGAAAGGTTGGACAACAAACGCACATACAGACTTGCGACATCTGACCCATCTAAGGTTATCAACTTATCCGCTTATAAATTAACTGATTCTGAAACTAAATTACTCTTCAAGGTTCTCGAGTTATGACCGACTAAATCAATATATAATATAGCGTTGTGTGGTGATCTTGATGCTTTTTTTCCGGAGACTCCGCCTGGCAGAATATTTTAGTAGAGACACAGATGCATCATGCAGACAACAAACACACACGGATAAAAAAACTTAAACTGATAGAAACAGCAAATGGACACCTTACCCGGGCGGAATAAAAAATTAGATTAAAACATAAACACATTCAGGAGCAGGCTTAAATCCAAAATTATAGACAAAATAACCAGAATATAATTTAACCACCGGTAAACGCAAAGCAGTGATTTAATTACAGAAAAATAATGATATTGTTATCAGACCTGCCGATAAAGGGGGAGCCACTGCCATATAAAATAAGAATGACTCTGTAAAAGAAGCGTATAGCCGACTATATAATAATAAGTATTACAAAAAACTAGATAAAGAACCAACCATACAATATCTGCAAGAACGAAACGGTCTAATCTCGACATTTCCTCAAGAAATACAACCTAAAATTAACGGATTGATCCCTTGTAATCCTAAACCGTGCCAATTCTGTACACTTCCCGAAATTCACAATAGTTAGTTACGTTCGAAACACCAACGATTTCTTAAACTAACTTAGCCAAATCAACGAAATTCAACGAGATTCTATCTTAGCAAACCTTGATGTGGAATCCTTTTACACTAATATACCCCATAATGACGGGCTTGCTGCATCTTTACAATTAATCACAAAAGTTCATACCGAAAACGCGACAACCCTATCAGTCGTGAAAAAAACTAGCGGAATTTATTCTCGACCATAATTATTTTAGCTTCAAAAATTAGATTTATCTTCGGTTGATGAGAACGGTCATGGATACACGCGTGGCGCCCGTCATGCAAGCACATTTATGATTTCCATGGAAGAAAATTTTCTTGATCAACAAAGATTTAAACCTTTACTCTATCTACGTTACATCGACGATATCTTTCTATCACGGTCGTGAAAACCTATTAAATTTTTATAGTGATTTCAATAATTTTCTCCCAGACATAAAATTCAAAATGCAGCATTCCGTAGATAAGATAATTTTCCTTGACACCACAATAAATTAACAGATGGCAACCTACACACATCTATATACCGCAAACCCACCGGCAGATATAATCATATCCATCCTACTAGTTGTCACCTAACCCATGTCGGTAAATCAATTATTTTCAGCCAAGCCTTAAGATACAATAGGATATGTTCCGGCAAATCTGATCGAAATAGAAAAAATCCGAAACTACATAAAATTTTATCGAGATAGGATACAAATAGAAAACAGTAGAAAAACAAATAGGAAAAGTCACTAAAATTTCATGCAGTACTCTACTACGTCCCATAATCAAAATAGAAAACCCTCGTACACTTTTAGTTACAACATATCATCCCCGCATACCTAAACTTCTGAAGAGAATTATTCATGATTTACAACCTTTATTAGAATCAAAAGCAACATTTAAACCCGTCTTTCCTGAGATACCACTTCTCTCATATAAACAACCCAAGTATCTATAAAAAATAGTAAAAAATCAAAGCTTCAAAAATGTTAACACCAATGGCGCATTCCCGTGTAAGAGGCCGCGCTGTCGCACATGCCCAATCTTAGTCCGCAAACAAACCCTAATTATCCATGGTGCGAAACACACCATTCAGGGACACTTTGGCTGCACAGGTAAAGGTACAGTTTATGTCATATTATGTAAACTATGTCCAGAAATTATTCATATAAGCGAAACCAGCCTTATGCTGAGTCTCAGAATTAATGGACACAGACAGTCCATTAAAGCGCAAGACATTAACTAACCGGTCGGAGAACATTTTTCTCAACAGAAACACTCGCCAGAAAGCATGCAGATTTGCATTCTAAAGGGTCGCATAACCGACACACGACAACGACAAATATTGGAAGTAAAACTGATTGACAAATTTGACACCATAAGAAAGGATTAAATCGCGATGCCGACAACAATAATATCAAGTTATCCACAAACGTCATCATCTTATACGTTAACTTTCTCATACAGAATATTTAATATATAATTTAATATACCATTTATGTATGGATTATCTCCATTCATTATCATGGACGTGTACAACAAGATCGCCACCACATTAGTCGTCAACCATCATCAGCATTGAGTCTATGAGCATTATGAACTTTAAACCATTAATGTGTCAGGGAATATATATATATATATATATATATATATATATATATATATATATGTCGTTTCCTTTTTGTATTTTGAACTGGTCCACAAGGCATCACGTGGTTAGCTTTTTATTACACAAAAAAGGATGTTATCATGAGCGAAGGCTCTTTTCATCCAGTACAGTGAGTAATCAATGCCGAAGAAGCAATTAAATTTTCGTTTATTTTGTAGTATTTATAGTAGTCAAATAAAAATAAATAATTATAAATAACAAAGTTGGGGTTCCAGCGTTGTAGTCGTCTCACCAAGGCTTAGTGATTTGTGCCCTTCTTTGCATATATATATATATATATATATATATATATATATATATATATATATATATATATATATATATATATATTAATCATTAGTCCGATATAATTTCCATGGAAATTAAAATAAATGATGATGGATTAAAAACTGTTGTGTCCAAATTCTGTGAGGTACCCATACAACACATCAGGTTTAGCTGTTTAGCTTCTTCATGCAATTGTTGGTTAAATTTTATATGAGAGCAAACAAACTGATTTAATATTATTGCTTCGTTAACTGCATGTTCCTCAGGGTACGGGTACATGGATCTTTAAAAAAGACAAATTTGGTTATATATGTTCTATTTATTAATAAAAAAATAAACTTGGTTAAAGTGTATGCAGAGCCGAGCGCATCTAGTATTAGGTCACCACGCATAAAATAATGATCAAACGATTGACACGGGTTAAAATCTCTAAAAGATTACGACAAATAGTTAATTCTAAGGTTTTCTCGGCAAAATTGTATATGAACCGATGTCTGGCTTTGGCTATAGAGCACTCGGGTATTTCCGGAATTACGCGGTTCTCTGACGTCACACTAGGCACTCTTCAACATGGCAGACACCTCGCTGGTTGAAGACCACGACGGGGCTGACGAGAATTTTGCCGGGTCACGCAGTGTATCCGAGGTAATTCCGTCCAGCGAGGAAGGAGAAACAAAGTAACAAACCAAGAGTTGTCGATCAACCATGCAGGCTGGAGAAATCCAGCCATACGATTTAGAGCCGGAGGCGGACAGCACAGACGAGGAGGAACACAGTCAACTTGATCATGTTGATCTGGAGGAGCGTGTTGGGAGGAACGACTGGTAAGTTCAAACAGTTCTTTATCTTTTCTTGGGATCATATAAAAGGAGAAGTATTATTTACTTTCTGATTATGTCATTTTAAACAGCATATTGACTTTGACGTTACGTTTCAGTCAAATTATGTTGACAGCGCCGCTCAAGCAGTGTGTTTTCTGTAACCACGTGACAGAGTGGTAATGACACTGACAGCGTGACAACGACACCTGGCGTTTCGCACCTAAGACATACGTTTTGTACCGTTTACTATTTAGTAGTTATCGTCCACATTTCCATATTTTTTTTAATAAGATATCTGAGGATAAATATATTTTGTTATGACTCGCTGGATTCTTGTTGTTGAAAGCTGGATCGATGTAAATAATGATTAAATATGCTGACCGTTGTCGTTTGTTTGCCATGCATGTCAACATTTGCATTACCTACAGGCTGCAGCCTCAAGTCCAGATTACACTATTAGTCGTAGGCTACAGCCAATATACACTGGGTACTTTATGAGTACTAGTCACTCTCATTACCTAAGTCTGTAGATTTAACTTCCAGTTTTATGTTAATTTGATAAACCAAGACAATATGAATGATATAACACCATGAAGAAGTAGGCCTATCCAGACAATTCTAATGCAAATGGGAAATTTTTTAAGGGAAAAATGTTTGAATGAAGTATGTAAATTATACTCTTTAAATTGTATACAGTGACAATTATATGGTGCCTGCATGGACCTGAAGTACCCCTTAAAGTATACTTGACTGGCCCTTGAAATGTGCATTAATAATACTTAACTATTAGTATACCACTGAGAGAACCCTATAAGGGTTAATGGTGATACCCAGGGCCAGTGCTAATGGACAGCATCTTAGCAGCATCTTATACAGAGCATTGGTGGCGAAGCGAAATATTCAAATATTATATATTTATACCCATAGCATGACCCAAATGTCGGGGGGGGGGGGAATACTGCATTCTGGTGCATATTTGTTGTCATTTATTGGTCAATACTTACTTAGAAAAAAAATTAAAAAGTATATATCAAGTCTTTTACAGTCCTGTAAAGGAGAATATACTAACTGTACTGGGAAATACTGGTACCCCTTATGTTTTTTCAACATTACCCCCCGTTTCGCCGCCTATGCAGTGTTATATGATGGACCTCAAAACAATTTAGCTTTAATGCAATATAATTATTAGTATGACATGTAGATACATTGAAATATCAAGCCAGAAATTCATTCACACTTTAACTGATTAATAAATACCATCATAAACAATATATTAATCCTCATAAACTGGTACAGCAACAAAACAAGATTTCAGATGATTCCCAGTCTTTATTGCACTGAAAACCTTGAAGTTCATGCATCATTTTATTATAACCCTGAAATTATATAAGTATTTCTACCAACATGTGAATATGATGGGAAAAAATATTTCTTTTCAGGAGGTACAGATACTCTGCCTACCGCCAGCTGGTGAGATGGTGCTTGGGTGTTCTTGAGAAGAAATTTGTGTGTTGTTACCATCCTGCTGTTATAATGAGATATGAGAGACTTGTGGCCTGGGACCAGGTGAAGAACATGTTGGGTTTACGCCAGCTTTATAAAATAAAATGTTTTATACCATGCTTGGCTTCATACCATATTTATGCATGCTGTGTTCGAATGAAATGATTGTCAACTTTGTGTGATGTATTATTTATATATAATGCAGGCACACAGTTAAGAGTGCATAAAATAATTTTGCCCTTAAACTAATTTAACAAGTCCATCAAAGACCAATGTTATTAAAGATGTGGAAAATCTTCCTATCACAAGTTATTTACAGAAAACATGTTAATATACCATATGCAAAAAGTATCAACATAAATGAGTAGCAGTGACGGATCCTGAAAGCACTTTGTACAGTCAGTCAGACATCAAACAAAGACAAAGGAAAAAGAGATTGTCGCTGCTCTCAGGTATGTCCATGATGGCATCTTTTTCTGGTTTATGATGTCAGAGGCCTCCCTTGGTCACCTGGTTGTGACTTTGCAGCCAGTGGTGGAAGTATGCTGATGTCAAATGTCATCAATAAAAGTATTTTCCATTCTGGTTCAGCGAAGATTCTGTCTAGCAGGATGGAAGCATATCTGAAATTGTGTTATGAAAAAGTTACTATAGGTAAATAGAACCCTTCATAAAGTTTTTTTTTGTATAGAATGAATCAGTTAATATTCATATATATTCATATAGTTTACATATAAAGACAGTAAGTTGAGTGTTTAAAATTAACTAAATGTATATGCTTTTCTCATGACACAACATATGAAACAGCAGAAAGAGTTAACCAATGTAATAAATGCTGCTTAAGAAAATTTAAGACACTCGATGCATTTAAAAATTAACATTCTGGAAGGCATTTAATCATCCATTTGTAATTCACCATGTCCTCTCCCTGGAATATGATACTAGACTTGCTGGTTCAATCTAGTATCTGTAATCTCTACAATGACCATTATTATTTTTTTATTAAGAATCATATATGGCAATTAATATATCATATGACAGAAAAACTTTAATTTTTCAATGAATTAGGGAGAGTTCCAAGGGGCAAGTCATTGATGTATATGTGTATGTCGGGGGGGGGGGGGAGGGTATTACATTCTAGACTCAAGGAGAATTAAAATGTTTCAATCTGTCAGTCCATCTCCATTATTCCATGTTCATTCATTGAATACATATGAAAACTCATAAACATATGCAGTGGATGAAATATAAAAGAGACATTTTTTTTGTTATTTTGCTAACTTAGACAATGAATTATGTGGATGAAACTTGCACAGGGGATGATTGAATAGTTAATATTATAAAACCAAATGCGCATTGAATCCGTGAGATCTGAACTTGGTATAAGCCAATCTTTAGAAGGACTAGTAAGGTAAAATATACATTTTCCCACAATCACATAATGATTGCATTACAAGTTTGAATCACTACTTACTTCTTTGTATCACTATCATTATAATCCAAGTATAAAGAAAACAAAATGTACCCTTACATTATATTCAGTACAAAGCTTTAACTATAAAATAACAAGAAAACAATGCAGTATAACAGGGGAAAGTATATAGTAATGGCTTCATTTTAATACGTGTAAAACTGTTGTAATTAAACAAATTCCCTCAACCCTTCGTCAAGACGCATAGCGCATACCGTCAGCTCTGTCACAATGTTCAGTACAAAGTATCTCATGGCCTTATTAGTTGCAGTTAGGCCTAAAGAATCACTATGCGTCACGGGTGCCAATTTATATGGTGCACAGTGCATGGGAAAGCGGCCACGTGTCTGACACCTGACGGGATATATTTAAAAAGTTCGTGCGTTATGTGGTAAGAATATGGCGACAAGGCTACCCGCAAATACATTTCGAGTTAATCTTAATGAACATATACCAAAAATAAATTGCAATATAGTTAAAACTGTATGCGTTATTTGATAATTTCTTCAATTACAGTTTTTAATCCAGCGCTTGACACTTGACATATTATATTATGCATTCACTTCGTTCGGCCGTTGTTTACCGCGCCCGTGCAGGACGCACCGTCCAACTTCACCCGCTGAACACAATGATACATACATAAGTGGCCAAGCATACATTCAGACAAAATATGACAAACTAAGAAATAATATTGTTTACTATTTTCCTGATATAAATCATCAGTGTGTAGTTTAGAGTCTGATTTTTTATTCAATCGCGAACTTACCCAGGGCAGTGTCAGTCGGCTCCCGCTTGACCACCTCTGCTGAGCAGCTGAGGGCATATCACCTGGCTCTTTTCCTTGTAAACATGAACTGTCGGAGGGGCATTCTTTTTTTAATTTTGGTGCTTATCTGACCGATATGTCTAAGAGTTCACGCTGAATATAATAGTGACACTGATACATATACAGTGATTATATTGCAGATTCGTCCGTGGCCCCTTGACAGTTCTGTTGCATTTTGGTTGTTGTTTTGAAGTAACGTATCATCGCATCACCCTGTCATCTGTCTCCCACTGTACACATGTAACGGAATGCGAAAGCGAGAATGAATGCATGATGTATTCATCTATCTAAGAATTCGAACAATTTGTAAAAACACGCTTTAAAACCAAGCACAGCACAGCTGACTCAAATGTACACAGGTTTACCAAGACGCCAGACGTTTGCCTAGTGTGACGTCATACTACGATTATTGCCGAATGTTGCCGACCGCGTTCTCAGTTTCGGGAGTTCTCGAATTCGGGCATAATTGGTACTGTAATTAAGGGTGTAATAGTGGTAAAATGGGACAAAACTTACTTTCATCATATGGAATTATTTCTTTGTTGTATGTACGACCGAAATATGTGCAGATTATCAATATTTAAAAGTGGGTCTTGGTACACTTTAAGCCTAAATGATTTTGAATTAAATAATGTCTATCTTCCCTTCTGTCTATTTTTTAAATGTTGATTTCTTGTCATTGTTATTGAGACCTATGTATACAGATCATCATTAAGTGTGAATATACTCGTCTCACCTGAACATTTATGGTCAATCGGACTGTCATAAACGAGTCATAGTTTTGTTAAACACGTATATAATTAACGGAAGAAGGACAGCACGCTTAACAAGATGATTTTCAAACCTGAAAGAGAACACAGTCACTATCCTGGATTGCATGTTTATCCCCACCTTTTTATATCTGCTAAATGGAACACGTATGCCTGAAGAATTTGTAACAAGAATTTGAAGTAAACATAAACAAAAACAAAAGGAGTGAATAAAAGATTTAAATTTTAGTCAAGCAATTATAAAAAAAACATATTATAATTAATCATACATGAACACGTAGTTTCTGTCAATCAATCAACATAATTATGTTATAATGTATACAGCATGAACGTGGAGATGATAGTCGAATAACTAAGATAACATATTCGGAGAAAATAATATAAAGACAAGAGGCACCCTAATTATTGTTTGTTAATCGTAAGATTTTATATCCATATTGCTCGATATATGATTAAACCTGATTCTATGTTAGTCAAAGAATATTGAACTAGCATAGAAACGCTAAACTGTCTGATGAATAATGTAAAGATATCCCCCAGAAACGATGAAAATATTGAAATTAATTCTCGAATTTGCAATGATGTTTTTACTGTTTTATTCACCATTTTGTATTCCATTCTGTGCATTGAAAAAATAAAAATCGCAACAAGGATAATGACGGTCTTACAAAAATAATTAAACGTTAAAATGAAATGGCCTTTGCATATATTTATGCTGAGATGCATTTCCAAAAGAAAACAGCTTCTTAATGGTAACCCATGACCTAAATGTTTCTGTAAATGGTTTCATAGGCATTATAAGAGTCTTTAGATAATTTGGTTCTATCATTCTTAACACATGTAGAAATTTGTACATTCTTTCTCTGAAGTGATTCTCTTTCCATTTTACCTGGTGTAATGACGGTAGTCGGTTGCTTCATACTCTTTAAAAATCAAAACGATTCTAATGTATAAATTAGAACCAGTTCACCGCTACTACGGCCACAGATTCTGTATTAATGCAGTAACCGTTCCTCTTTTACAACACACAGGCCTACTATGATTTACTATAATAAAATAATATTACTCATAATGGTTGATAATTGTAAAATAACTTTTAACGTCCGCTGTTAACAAAAAAAAACAGTATGTTTAATCGCGAATACAGCACATCAGCAGATTGTCAATAATAGAGTCATATTTTATAAGAAACCTGGCAAATCGGTAGAGCACAAGTTTGTGCTTTTTTATATTTAACAGACAAGACTTTATAATTGATATAAAGGTCAATGTCAAGAGAAAATCAGGTGAGCCCCTTATTTCTTATTAAATTAGTACGGTGGATCTCGATTTTGTTTCTACATGAGCTGCTGAATATATCTGTGTTACAATAGCACACAAAGCTGCTACGACACCGCCCCCCCCCCCCCCCAAAGACGTGTGCCAGAAGTATCCCAAATGTTCACATAAACAGTACACACACGCAGATACATATATATTGCGTAATATCAAATTACCCATATGCCTAAAGGCGACGAATATATAAATACAGACTCACTGTATTCTGGAGCGTCCGGGTGATCTTTCCAAACAGATCTGCAACCTGTTTCCAAAATTTAAATTGATTCCAATTCCAATAACTCGTGATTCAGCATGTCAGGTGAGTATATATCTACTATCGCTCGGGCTTTCGCATATATAAATATATATATATATATATATATATATATATATATATATATATATATATATATATATAAAGAGAGAGAGAGACAGAGAGACAGAGAGAGAGAGAGAGAAAGAAAGAGAGAGAGAGAAAGAGAGTATCAATTGAATTTTCAAAAGAAATGAGAACTTGACTTTTGTAATTATTAATAGTCATTAAAATTCTCAAACTAAATGTTAGATTATTAAGTTTCTCTCGTGTACACAATGGAAAATGTTGCTGTTTCTATCATGCATATGATGGAATCACTGTATTTTGTCCTCATATTCATAATACAGTTTTTTTATGTCAATGATGAAAAATATTGTTGAAACAAAAAATAAATTGCTGACACATCATAGAATAAAAATAAAAACTAATAATGACATTTAAAGAATTTAATTTTTGTTTATTCAGAAGCTAATATTCTTCTGGTCAACAATTGGCTTGCGACTCGATGGATCAATGTAATGATCATTATAAAATATGTTTTCACAACTGTCACTTATTAAACATAGCTGTTTTTATCCAATAAGAATTTTTCATTCCAAAATCTCATTTAAGCACAACATGTCTATTACCGCGTTTCAAAATGTTTATCTTCGTACCTTGTAATTGACTTGTAGTTGAAGTTAAGAGCTGGGACCTATTTCACTTTCTTATCCCCAATGACCTGATTACCCTGAAATTCCTATTTAAAAAAGGATGCAAGATAGGCATAAACTATGTTCCACACAAGCAAATTATTATGATTGAATACATTTTGATGTGTCTTTATGTCTTATGTCCCATTACCGCCCCCCCCCCCCCCCCCTTTGTTCTTAGACAGTTAAGATATGACACATATAATGTTACTCCTATCATTGCTTTAATTATTCTAATCATAGCTTTTGCGAGAGGGATTGTATAGCATCAAATGCTCATCCGCCAGATCAAGGAACCATTCATATTGAACCCCAACCGCTTCTGGCATTTTCTACCAAGTCAGAGACCCAAGGACATCCCCGAATATCACCGATTATATGATGTCATGGTAGGGTAAACCTCCGGTCCCGTAGGATAGATGTGAATGCACTAAGTAGACTAGTTCATTGATGTTGTTTAATAACGGACGACAAATTAGGGAAGCGAGTTCGTGTCCGAAAGAAAAATGGATAGTTGTGAACGCCCCCTTAGTCTACTACAAACATTGTAACTAATGTTGGAACATGTTTCCTCATATTGTGAAGGCGGTGCCTTCTCTCCTGATGTGACATCATCGGGTCAGACATATTTCACGTATCCTGAAAAACGTGCATCATATATTTTGGTATTGTAAATATCTCCAAAATGTTAAAATCTTATTTTAATCAGAGCGTAAATAACCCATGAATCAGTTTTTTATTGGTTTTAATAGCACGCACATTTGTTTTCATTGGGATGTAGCATGTGGCGAAAAGACAATCTTTTGAGTGCGAGTCGTGACCTCACAGAGGGCAATTACTTCACCTCACGTGTACGTGCCGTTTCCAAGTACACATGTCGAGGGCATTGGGCAAGTTATTTTTTCTATCGAGTGTTTGGCATCATATTGAACAGCAAACTCAAGCTCAACTGCTGCACTTTAATTTTGTTCCAGGAAAACAGGGGGTTGTGTATGTAATTTTTACGGAATATGGCAATGTATGACAGGTTCTAAACTGGCCTTCAGCTGTAAGGTCTTTTTACAGAAAAACATATACAACATACAATCCCATCCGACGTTAACAAAAAAGGCCAACCATATTATATTTTTTTCCTTTCATCCACCTGCTATAAATATTGAATATTTTTTTTTTCTTTTGCCTGAAATTTTCTGCTGCTCTGCAATATTTAAATGCCTGCTCGTTTTGAGACCACACAATGGGCAGTCCTTGATCGTAACTGGAAATAGGTTACTCTATCCTGTAGATCATGGGGCGTTGTTGTTGTTCGTTGCGTTTAAAAAGGACAAGGGCGGCAATGCAGCGATGTCGAGGGGCATTTTTCAATTATTTCAATAAAAAAAGTTCTCAGTAAAAGAAATGATTAAGTAAACATTCGAGGGGAATAACTTTGAGAACTATCCGTGTAGGGTTTGCTTCCTTTGAACGATTATCAGATTTTTTTAAAATTTTACATATTTTTTATGGGACTCACACTAATGTAACATTAATGATGTATGTAACCACCTTTATATGATTAGGCATAATGATGCATTCTGGAGTGATTACGTGACATGCATTTGTTTACAGATGAAGTTTCCAAATTCCTAGAGTACTTACAACCTTTCTTCGAGTACTACAAGACCGGAAATTCTGAGTATGTACATCAGCTATATCGGGAGGACGCTGTCATAATCATGCCTGATGGTTCCATTATTAGAGGACACGGTAATGCACCTGATATATATATATATATATATATATATATATATATATATATATATATATATTAATTAGACAACGGGATTTAAATAGTCGCCTGTCCTGTTAAGTATAAGAGTGACAGAATCATCTTAATATTGAATATGATAATCATCTGCCCTTGTCCAGGGTTCTGTTACCAGTACAGTTTCTATGTGTTTTGCCAAATGTCTCTGCCCAGTTCCGTCTCCTTTGAAGTATGCCCTTCCAAGCCATATTCAGCGGAGACTTTTGTATGAGCTGATTGTGTAAATCAAATGTGTAAAACTCGTTGCGTTTAAGACCAGGCGGTATTATCGCTCTCACGTCCCATCTCTTTCATTTTCTAGGGTTTATTTTGCTCCTCTCGTTTTACTTAAACCACGCTACCATGATAATCATTAATCGTCAGCAAAAAGTATTTTCCTCCTGTCGATAGTCTAAAGCTTTATATTGTATATTGCTACATGTTAATATACACCAGGTCAAATACGTCTGAAGACATCTCCGTGAAGCTAAATTTATTACAGTGGAACAGACTGTGAATGAATTTCTGTGGTCCTGTCAAATGGGTCAAACCTACATATCTCGAGGGGAAAATGTAAAGAGCTGTTTTTTGTGCATGGTTAACGGGACAGCTACGAAATATTTAGATATAAACAATATTAACAATTGAGCGGCATACTTCACACAACAGTCAGAGAAACTCGTGGCGCGTCACAGGCATTCGTTATCAATAGCCATTTGGATGTAAACAAAGGGTGATTCAAAGGGTGATATAAGAGGGCGTTACCGTGTAAATATACCGCGTTTATCTTTTTGTATACATCTTATGACTGATATTGATAGTGCACATATGCATGTGCGGTGCTACATTTCTAAAGCCATGCGGCACAGTCCTATTGAGTATTATTTGCGCTTGCCCGAAATCTGTATTAATGCAAATATTGAATAAAATAGTTTATCTCTTTGTATTCACAACGGATATTAGTAAAAAGTGCATGAGCGGTGCAAGATATCTATTGCCGTGCGGCACAGTCCTAATTAGAATCATTTGCACTTGCCCGTAATCTGTATTAATTGGAAAATATGATATATGTCTATTCCTTCAGAAGGCGTCATTGGAGTAGTGAAAGAGATGTATAACCGTGGTGTGACGCAAATCAAGAACACAAACGTCGAAATAAAAATTCACGGAAATGTGGTAGTATATTTCGCTAAATATGTCAATACTGGAGAAACTATGGATCCCTCGGAAACCGGAAAGTGAGTTGGCATCTACACAGATCATATATTAAATATTAAATTATAATTATGCATGTATAATTATATATATATATATATATATATATATATATATATATATATAAATAGATTGATAGACAGGTAGATAGTTAGATCCACCTGTAAGTAGTGCAGAGACAGATTTCTCATTTCATATTCAGAGCCAATAAGCTTTGGTATAATAGGAAGCTTTTACGATATCCAAGTTAATATATAGGTATGTCTTTGTTTCGATATTGAAACAGACATGATAGCACTAAGTCTACAGGCACAATATCTTCTGAACGATGTGTTTACATCTGTTAAAATCCAATTTCCTTGTATATATTTATATATATATATATTTATATATATATATATATAATATATACATACATATATATCTATATAACTTAGCATAGATTATTGACATATATATTATTTATTCTTGTATTTTGTTGTTTACGTCCGTGTTACAGTGTTCTAGGTGTGTATGTGAAGGATCCATCAGCTGAAAAGTGGAGGTGTTCATTAAAGTTATTCACACTGGACTAGTGGACTGGTCCATTAGACATCCCGTGGTAAGCTTTATATTACACTGAAACACGGATGTTATAATAAGATACAAATATGCGAAGGACTTTTGAGCACGCAGAGTGAATAACCAAGCTGAAGAAGCAATAACTACATCGTTAAATTGGTAGTTTTTGTATTAAGCTTACAAAAATAAATAATTAATAGATAATAGTTGTCCCAGCAAGGCGCAGGGACCTGTGTCCTACGTTGCTTACCTATATTTATGAATATTAAAATCATTGGTCCGGTTCGATTCCCATTTACTCCTGAAATAAAATGAATGATGAAGGGTTGAAATATGTTGTGTCCACATGATCTGTAAGGTATCAATACAACATATCCGGTTTAGCTGTAAGTTTTGTCCCTTCGTTCCTTCTTCATGCTCTTGCTGGGTTGTATGTGAGCAAACACATTGATTTTATTGCTTATTTAACTGCATGTGCATCCTGAGCAGATATCTGGGACCATGCAAAGTGTTTTCATCAGGGTATATGTGCCATTATAAAAAAAAACCTGATTATATATATTCATTTTACTAACAGCAGTTATAAATATTTTAGCCTAGAGGATTCTGACATAAATCATGTATTTTCTTCCTTTCTGTCTACTTTTAAATGCTATTTCTTGTCGTTGTTACAGGAACCTGTGTGTACAAGTCTTCCCCAAGTGTGAATCATCTCGTCTCTCTCGAACAATTATGGTCAATGGGACTATCATAAACGATTCATAGTTTTGTTAAACACATATAATTGACGGACGTAGGACATCACGCTTGATGAGATGACTTTAAAAACCTGAAAGAGACTACAGTTTTGATAATGGATTTCATGTTTATCTCCTCTCCCTTTTTTCAATTATTGGAACACGTATGCCTGTTGAATTTGTAACGGGAATGTGAAGTAAACATTAAAAAAAGGGGGAGGGTGGTGGTGGTGAATAAATGATTTCATTTTTAGTCAAGCAATTGTTAAAACCATATGATAGAACAGCCATGAACACATCGTTTGGACATTCTAGTTGATGGCTCATATTCAGCGAAACTCTCCAAACTCCAAGTTTTAATGTTTTGAAGTTTATCAAAGAAGAACCTGTGAATTGACTTGCAGTCACTTGCTATGATTAAACGTCGTTAACACACAATTCTGTGACAAACGTATAACATCTCGTTTGTGTTTTTGCCACATTTCTAAAGTTTCTCGCTTAATTGACTTTAAATTGTTTCAAATATAAAAGCCCTCTTTTTTGAAAGTGGTCAACAGATTTGTGTCCAAAAGTACTTTTATTCAAATAACTAGTACTCATGAGTACATTTAAGAGTACTTACTACTCATACTCGAGTACCCAGTAAGTATTTATAAAAACAAGTATTTCCATGAGTACTTACGAGTACTTGAAACATTATATATTTCGACTCTTGCTTACTAAATGAATGCCAAACATATAACAATCTACATTACAGTGATTGCCTGCTGCAATCAAGGCAATTGCACTATGACGGAGCCATAATTTACAGTGATAATGTACTTTTCCAAACAAGTTTATCACAGTTGGAAAACAATGGAATAATAGCTAACATCTAAAGAGATGACAGGGTTGGTTGCAGAGTTAGCATGTTCATCTGAGGATAATTATCGTTTAGTACCAACTAGACTGGTTAACACCAGACATATCATTCGGTTCTCACTTGTCATTTTGTAAATACGGACATAGCTTCATAGGATAGCATCTGATCCCTGGTTTGGGATAACTTCGCCAACTTTCTTCAGAGTTATGAATTACAGGCTGTCAAATGATCCCACTTTACCTCTTTCCTTTGTTTTTTGTCAGTCCTTTTGTTTTTTTGGGGTTTTTTTTTGGAAATTTCTATTTTCCCAACTTTAAGTTTTGCGCTATAACTTGCAGTTTAAAAGTTGTGTTTTACGGAGAAATGTTATTCTTGCTGTTATCAGTAAACTATTATATCAATGTTTTAGCGCCTCTTAATCTCAAAACTGCAGGTATAAACTGGGTAAAACAGAAAGTTGAACAAATTTGTCATTCCATTATAATACTTTTTTTTACTCCACATTCATTTATTAGGAATGAGAATGAATAAACAGAGTGCGCTTTGGGTCCTAATTTTGTCCATTTTTTTCAATGGTATGTGCTTGACAGAATGCGCCTGATCAATAATAGTATCTTAAACTACAGTGAGTAAGTGTTCAGTATTTTCGGAAAGATTCACCAGTCTCAGGGAGCAGGAAGGATGGACCGCACTTTTGAGACTCATAGGTTCCTTAAATTATGAATTTAATTGTTTAATTGCATCATATAACATTTAATGTACATTTTGAAATGAATGTTTAGAACCAAATATTTTTTCGATCCCGAAGAGTATTCATGTATAACTCAACGACATAAGACACATAACACCTGAAGTACTCGTTCAAGTACCCAAGAGTAGAATTAGTGTACTCGGTACTCGTACTCGGACCCAAACTCTGGTCGCCAGTGCCTTATCTAGTAACTACTTTTCAAAACCGTTTTTCTGTTTCTGCTCTTTGTAATATCACAGTACCATGGGTATTTCTTTCCATTAGTCCTCAAGTAAACTTGAGTGTTGCATGCTTATCTTATACATCATCCTCTTTAATAATTCTCCAACTTATGTATCAAGACCAAAATATCTCTGTTGTTGTTATCCACTGTAAGTGCCTCAAAAATATTGTTCATCTCATGTGAACCGTTTTGTTTTATTTATCTGGAATTGCACAGTTGTTTCGTGATACATGCATGCAGTGCATGCGTTGTGCACCTTACTACTTAACTTCATTCCTCAGTGAGTCAAATATCCTGTAAATATTACTTCTTGTGCGCATATTAAATTCCAGATGTGTGAGACCCAAGATAGATAAAATAACCCTGAGCGTTGCAGGTCTGTAGCTATTTTTATCATTTTATTTTCGCGGTTAATGCCATCACATGTTTGAAGAAAGAAGGCCCCGGTTTGCCACAGAATACAATTTTTCTGTCATCTACTTAACTCTGATGAAACCATAAATGCCGAACAATAGATCCTTAGATACTTTAATATGATTCAGCTGTACTTACAATTAAAAAAGGCTGAAAACAGAGAATCGTTTGAGGGAGCTCCATGATCTCTGTAACATGCCTTAGAAATTAGTTCAACAGGAGTGGATGTGAATAATACATGGTTGTTGAAAATATACCTCTCTCTCTCTCTCTCCCACTCCCTCTCTCCCTCTCTCTCTCTCTCTCTCTTATTATCGGAATATACCTTTGGTAATATATCACATATTCTTTAAATTTCCAATCAGTATGGATGTTATATATATGACATGTGAGATTGCAGGTTCCTGTGGAGTGAAAATAATACTTCTCCTTAATAACAAAATATGGACACTGATAATTTTTCCAAATGAATACAACTCTAAACATTCTCAGATAGTGTATTCTTTTAGAATGTGCGGCTAATAAATATGCCTTTTTATGAATCAGCCTATAATGTACGCTTACTATTGGGATACTATACATTTCAATCCCTTATATCAAAATCAGGGTAGTTAAAATCTAAGATATAACTTGGTTTCAGCAGTTTTGGGGATTGGTGTGACAGCAGGGTTGGCATAATGGCCATAGATAATGTTTTTTTTTACTACTCTAAAAGAATGTATTGCCTAGTGAAACTACAGTCACAAAAGGTAAATGAATGAACCGTAGGAGGCCTTAACAAACTTGTCACAGCAAACACCGTTTAAAAACATCAGAACAAACAATTATCTGTGGTTCATCAGGCGTGGCATTCAATGATCAGCCGCTGTATCAGAACCAAGGAAAATATCTGACGTTTAATGTTCTGTAGTTTTATATACCTACTCTATGTTTTTATTAGAAATATATTCGCAATAATTAGAAACAGGAAAGTGGGTGAGAATCATCGCAAATAAAATATTGCATATGCATATCTATTATGCTAGGTACAGATTAGAAATATTGTTTTTTCTTTGTATTATAAAAATAATGTCTCCGAAAGTGTTTAAACATAATAAAGTGATGCGATGTGAATTTAAGGACACTTCAGCAGGCATACCAGAAATGACCATTGAAACAACGCTTTTTTTAATTAATATTAGGTCTATATGGATCAATAATAACAAAACCGAAAACCGTAGTGGTTTGATATTTTCCTGTTCTCACTTGTACTATCATAATTTTAACATTTGCAAGACCAGCAATCGAACCGTTTAATATACGGTATATAATTTTTTTTATGTTTTTGTTCTGTGTGTTTATGTGAAGGATAAACCAAAAGAGAACTGGAAAGTACTGTTCGAAGTATATACAAAGGACATGTATGCGGCGCTTGAGGAAATAAATAGGACTCAATCCCTTTTCAAATTAAACCTTATTCATGTATTGTTACTGTCCATCGTTATATATTTTACGATGAGGAATTAGGTTTTTATTTTTTATGTACATATTTGTTTTTGAAAGATTTGATGCAACGCCGAAATTATGGCCGCAGTTCAGTTGCTAATATGCACTATTCCCATTTTCACAATCGATCATTTTGCAGGCGTGACGCCTGTACTCAGTCAACCTTCGTTAATCGTTACAATTACAATAATATATCAATTTAATATCTTTGTCAATATATTTAAATTTAAAACTGGTAAAAGTATACGGCATGTTCTATGGTCACGAGATATAGTTTCTGCCGAACAGATGATATCTAGGTCAGTTAATTCATATTTTTTAGATAAATTGTTAGTCTAGAACAACTGTAACTTACCACTATTCTGAGTGTTTCGTTTTATTTTCAACAACATAATGATCAGTGTTTTGAGATATTCGTATACACTGTAAAAGAGCAAATGTGCCACAACATTACATAAAATACATCAATATTTTAAGCCAATCCAAAAAAAAAATAGCTTTAGTATTTATTAAAGAAATACAACAATTATTCGATCCCCCCCCCATGCCTCAAGCTAGTACGGTAACAATCAAAGAAATCGCCGCATTTTACAATGACATTACTTATTTTTCTTAAAGTGGTTACTATGTGAGGTTACTTTCACCTGGATTCTCATCACTATTGCGCACGCAGGTCAAATTACAGTAATGATGGTCAGGACTCTGCCACGACACAGCAATAAGATCGTTAAAATACGACTTTCACGAAATTAAACTATAACATCAGCAGAAACTGATAGAAGCCTTCAGCCAAAACAACGGTGTGTACGAGTGGTAACAGTAACAATAACGACACATCTGTCCTCATATGGATGTATATCTGTCCATATTCCTCTTGGTCAATTGGTAAATTTGAACCAGAGATGCATGTAATTCCCCTGATTATATAGGTACAGAGGTGATCTGGATCTTTATGGCGATAATTGAGTGGTGAATTGCCTGTAAAATGAGATGCCATTAGCAACACAGAGGGCTCAAATGACCCATCAATCACACTTTGTTTGATAATGATCCAACTAGTTGTTCCCGATAAAACGTTTTCTGTAAATGACTCTGTGTCCTTGAGAATTAGGTCAACGTGATAATCTTCCAATTTAACCGAAATTTTGTTGACACGAATCAGCCTATAAGAGAAGAAGCACCTGTGCTTAATTCTGCCTAGACATGGCAAAAATTAAAAATCGGGATAAAATCTAAAAATTCAGATAATGTAGATAGCGCATCAGTCTATATAGGCTCCGGACGAAAAAGCATTTCAAATTCAGTGGCTAATGTTAAGTAAGTTATGATACGTAATTGTCTGACACAGTATGACCTTGACAAGATTACAGGTGCAAGGGTACACTTATGGATAAGAATCGGGCATGTTTATTAAAAGTGAATGGAATAACTCAGTTCTTAACTTTGTAACATATAAAAAAAAATTCTAATTGTTTTCTTTTCAACATCTCTTTCAATAACATGATTGCTTAAAACATTATTTGTTGCTTGACATAATAAGTTTAATAATTATATTCTATTAAATTAATTTAGAAATTATATTTTCAAAGAATGAGTTATCAAAATATATGTATCATGAAACATTCAGATCTGCTCGATTTAAATTGACTTATGCGTTAAGGTACCTTAGCTTACGAAGAGACAGCTAGATGGCGCTCCAGCTGCAATAAATACAGCCACCTGCCACAGCCATGCACGTCAACGAGAAACAGGGTATAGCAATTTTTTTTAAAGCTAATCCAAAGAGCGATTTTTCAGGGTAGGTATGAAATAGCTTAAAAAAAACTAAATTTTTGTAGACTCATACCAAATCAAGCGCAAATGCAGCCACGAAAGCCCATTAAGACCAATTTTGACTGTACTTCTTATCCGATCTTATATTATAATAAACCGAATATTGGTAATAATTTAATAAAAAAAATGCTCTAGTAAGCAGCGCCTCCCTAGGCACATCAGTATTTGGTTCTAACAGCTACTTTTATCACATAGGAAAAAATAAATTATGAATAAAGCCACACGCAATATATATATACCCTGTCGAGGAAAGCTCTGCTAATCTGGCGTTACTGGCACTTTATGACATATGTGTATATATGTTTAATAAAAGTTTGAGGAAATGGTCAAACATTTCTTCCCTAACTTCCTTTTTATCCCAAAAACTTCCCTAATTTTCCGGATATTCCTCTTAACTTCCCTGGGAATGGAGGAAATACCTAAGTTTGGAATACCGTACAAACGTTATTTTTTTTTTGTTAATTTAAGGAATAGAACTGACATTAAAAACACCCAATAAATATCTTAATTATTAACACTTATATGCAATAGAACAGACGTAGCATGATCTGTACAATGTAAACATATTAATGGTTCCTGTTTTAGTCACAGCTGGAAGCATACAAAATCAAACAATGCATGTCAATCGGCCGGGTTTTGAATCTGTTAGGACTTGTTTTAATCGATTAAATATCAACTGAAATTGAAATGGTAAAATGGAATTTGAATCCATTGTAAAGCCTCCGGGGAAAAGTTTCCAGTTCCTGCCAAGTCACCTGCCTAGAGATTTCGCGAAATCAGCCTGTTGTTAATCTGACAGGGAGAACTTCATATAAATTGTATTAAACCCCACAAATATCGGTAAGATGATTTTTTTCCACGTCTACTGTTTCCTAACCTTGCAATGAAAGTAATTAATTTTTATTAAAGAATGCAATGCTATATTTCGATTTTTTTATCTGTTGTATTACACTGAGTAAATATCATATCAGAATAATTATCTGACAAATGCAATCATTAAGCACATCAGAGTGGTACCAAATACTAAGATAACAAAGCCGTACATTAATCGTGTTCTATGCTTAGTTGCTTGTTTTTTTTTAATGGGAAATGTATTCTTTGTTTTCTATAAAACAATAAGGCTGTGTGTGTCATTTTATGAGTCGAAGATGAAGACAGCGGCGGGGCTTTTATTTTATCTGGTGTCTAAATGCGCCTCCTTGGAATTAAATGATGCTGGACATACCGGTATTTTCTTTTAAATAATTTACTTCAAATAAATAAATTTCACAAAATGCAGCACAATAATGCTCTTTTTTCATTCAGCACGTTAATTATTGTATATTAAGGTATTCTAAATAATGTATGTTTTAGCGTGTTATAGTTTATTTTTTTCAAATATATCCGCATACATGCATGCCCATATATATATATATATATATATATATATATGTTTGTGTGTGTGTGTGATTATCTACACATATCCATGTACACGAACACATACATATTCATATACAGTAATACCAATATATATTGATTTATGCATAAACATATATCATCAGGCATTTTCAATTTTTTGCAAGATTCGGCCAATTCAAATCAGGTTTACGGAGCATACCGGAATTTCTTTGGTGCATATTCTTGTTGATTCATAACGTACAGTTAAACCATGTTGCATTTCGTATTAAACAACCAATATTTACTATGCAATTGTGAGTAACAATGTATTGATTCACGGGAAAATATAACGGTTTCATCGTAAAATATATTACCTTGTCATATTCTAGTTATCCTGGAGCATTCATACGGCTGTTCGCCACGGGGTAGCATTGATTATCCACACCAATGTGCAGTTCTAGATACAAGAATATGTTTTATATATGGGCCTTGGTTTAAAGCTGGGAACAGGGGCACGTGTCCTCATCCCCTTAAGAGGGGTAGTCACAAATAGCGATTATGTAGAAGGGAATTTTGGAGATGTTGAGCGGGTATTCTTATTTCGGGGAGTTCTTTCGGCAATGCTTTGAACAGCCCCATTCACATTTCATCAGCTAACAAGACCATTTTTTGTTATATAATTTAAGATATAAAACAAGTGTATTGGAATGAATGGTCGCAATGGTCCAAGTGTGCCCGCGGCTTGGAAACAAAACATCGCTATCGTACGACGGGCACCGGAAAACTGGATGGGTTTCAAGTGCAACAACAAGAAGAGAGCATTGTCTGTGATTATGATACGTCATTTTCGGTGGACCAAGATCACGTGCAAGGAATTCTGGGACGGAAGAGTGAGAAATCGACAAGAACATCTGTCATAAATACAAATAATGAGAAAAACTTCATCTCTACTGATCCTCCATGGGATGTCCGTAACCTATCAAAAAAGGTTAATGTGGGATCTACCAAAAAGTCTAGGCGACAAACCAGAGGTTCTTCAAGCGTTTTCATGGAGAGAAGTTTTAAAAAGACGGATAAACACAAATCGGCAAAACCCCAAATCAATACTGAGCACAAATCGGAAAATGTGTCCAATACGACTGAAAGATTTCAAGATGTTACTTCTAAAGAAAGCCTTGAATGTCAACGTAAAGTAAAAAGTGAGTTTAATTATGTGATACATAAACTATCGATATTACATTGTAAGGGTATAATATAAATAAATTTGGTGAACTGAATGATCAGTTATTATCCAGAATTAGCCATGGTCAATGACGTCAATAGGGTAAGTTGTAACTACTGGGAATTATACCGGCCACGTCAGAATAGGTTAGTCGAGGCACATAAATATATTTTACAAATTATATAAATCTATTTTATATATTTATATATATATATGTATATATACACATGTATATATACATTTCTAATTGACTGTGCATGGCATTCAATCGAGTAAACAGTCCTCCAAAATAAGAGGTTTAGTTTTGAAGTATCGAGAATTATTCCAAGTGTGTACTTGGGAGTAAGCCATGTTGCAATTTTTTCTTCCGTAAATCCTGAGTTATTTGATAATTCATGGAAAGTTTACGAAGATCTTTTGTAACACCATCAATCCGGAACTACGCCAGTGTATACAGCTGTTTGACTAAGCTCATGAAAAAACCCGTCCCCAATGAACCAGGCCAAATCCACATGACCCTTTTTATTAACACAAGAACGACAACGTGCTAGCATGCTTAAAACATATTAAAATATAACGTGATGCTGTACTAAAATACCTTAGATATGAAGGTTAATGAATTGTTTAAAAGTACTCTTGTTTTCCCAACAGATATACATTGCCCTTCTCATTTTCAACACAAGTCAGCCTGTGGACGCCAATTTTGGAATGGCACACAAAGGTCATCCTGTTATAGGCTGGCGACACTCCCCATCTATTGGTCGGCGGCAAAAACTATGTGCAAAATAAGCGGAGCAGCTCTTGTCAGCATAGAATCGCTTGTGGAGCAGACATTCTTGGAGAACTTCATCATGGAATTTGGTAATATAGTCCGTTCCACGACCCCTGTCCACATAATTTTCGCGATTGTCTTCAGAAAAGACACACTTTACAAAACAAAACTTGCACTAGTGACAGAAAGAAGAAAATGGGAATTTTTTTGTTCCATACCTGTTTATGATAAAAAATAGTATTACCTTTACGGCCTTGTTGAAAAGTAAATATACATACATATATATATATATATATATATATATATATATATATATAAGGTTCATTGCGTGACTATTTATTTATGACGTTGTGACGTAATAATTAAGTGCGTGCACGAGCAGAATACAAGCCTCGCTTAAACAGGGATCGGCAGCTCTTGAGTATTGGCCCCCTGTTCATGTGTGCGTAACGTCTATTATGACGTAATCACCGATTCCCTGCCATGTCAAGTTCATGGTTTGGCTGTAAGATGTTGCTCAAGGATAGTTGAATAGATGAATAGGTTCTCACAGATTGATTGCAAATTGTCTTCTGGAAAATGACATAAGGTAGGCTATTATTTACAAAATAGTTAATTGTGCATTTTTTTTTTATTTCTGCCCTAGGGGCAATAAGAATTGGCGTTCTTTTACTTGCCAATCATAATCACGACGAAACTGGTGGTCAGGTCTGGAGGAACGGATGGTAGTTTGTAGTGCTACCATTATCCATTTGAACGTAGTTCGTCATTTTGAATTGAAGCAAATGTAAATCAGTGTAAAAACTGAATGTGAACAAGGTCAATTTTTAGTAATGTAAATTAATATGCATGTTTATAAAATCAGCTGTTTAACTTTTGTCCAAAACTTTCTGTATGCATACGACTAACATGTTAAAAATGGCTTATCAGCTATCTAGATCTGTACAAGTATAATGTTCATGACCAGTTTATGAGTTTGTACGTGTAGGTGTTTTATACCTTTTTTCTCTTCTGTCTAATGGCAATGTTACCCTAGGTATATTGATGTTATTAAGTGTTATATATATATATATATATATATATATATATATATATTAATATATGAGTCAAAATCTTTCGTCGGTTGCTTACTTATCCCCCCCCCCCTTCCAGGAGTGCAAAACAATCGAATACAAAGTTATTTTTTTTTGTTCCTCTGACCGTGTTGTTACTGGATCCCAAATATGGCTGAATTTCAAAATCTAAGTGGTACAATATTACTCAAAGTTGACTGATTTGCCCCTGGTATTTATTTTTTACCTTGACCTACTTTCAAAGGTCGTGCAAACCAAATTACCGGTAGGCTAGCCTCTCATCTATGGATTTTTATCCTGCCGGAAAATTCGGTAGAAACAATGACGGAACCAAAAAAAAAGGTTTATTTACAACCTATCTTTCCTTTTTTTATCATTTCTGACTCCAATAACAATCCTGGAGACGAAATCAGAAGTGACCAAAATGCCAGGAAAAATCTGGTAATCTGTAGGGGAAACCGATAGGTGTGCGGACATTTGCCAGCCCGTGTGACATTTAGACTGTTCAGACCGCTTACTAAAATCGGCCGGTATAAAAGAATGGTGGAAGGGTTAACGGCTTTATAGCTCAGTTGCGGGGGGGGGGGGTTGTTTTGCGAGTACAAACAATAAAACATCTGGTTTTGTTATTAGACGAGGGAACAGAAGGGATGTGGAGGTGGACAGAGACTGGAGATACAATTCACTACGTCAACTGGAGATCTTCACAGCCAGACAATAACGGAAGAGGGGGAAAGCAAGAAAACTACCTTTCTCTCGAAAAGTCAAGACACGGTTATCAGTGGAACGATGCTGAACCCACCTTGAATCATTATTATATCTGTGAAACAAACGGCATAGAGGAATGAATTATCATTCTTTCATCTGTGAAATATGGAGACATTAAATTAAGTTTTGATATTAATATTTGAGTTGTCCGTGCTGTGAAATCTAATCAATATCTGGATCATATTATTTAGCACCGCCCATTGGTGACAAAAAAAATGAAAAAAAACCGTTCAAACGTTTGTCACCACGGATGTAGGGAGGTGGGTAGGGGGTTGGGTGTGGGGGTGAGGTGGTATAAATGCCCCCTACTTTTCAGCAACAGGGAATGATCAATGTAATAATCCCCTGCTATTCAAAGAATAAGATTTGTATATTGGAACTAAACTATGTTTGTAATTCGAATGATCGGATTTATTTCTCCATTCCTCAGTGTCACCAGAAAATCGGTGACAATATGTACGGTGTTTTGTATCTTAGTTTAACGAAGTCTGTTCTCTATTGATATTGACGTGAAGCGTCATCCTAAAGCGTTGACAGGTCCTGATTGTATATATATTGTGTATTCTTGTATGAAATCCCATCGGCCATCAGCTGATTTATCTGTGTCACGCATTACGTGTATCACATCTGGTATGTGGGTCGCCATGGTGACGCTAGCAGTCATACTAGATCACATATATCCTTATATGGGACACTTGAGCCATAAGCCAATCAGAGAACCGGATCGCCGTACACAGTGCACAGGCGATTGTGACGTCAGAGTTCAGGGAGAGGCGCGGGACGCTGCTTCAGTTGGGTCTTGAAGCTCGCACGCACGGCATAAAGGGCATTGAAACGCTTAAACCCGCCAGGAACGGCATAGAAGCAAGCTTCTACATGAGGCAAGGGCCCAGCTCACGAGATCACAGCCGTGCTGCCGACAGAGCATCGTATTGGCGGTAAAGTAAGTGCGCACGCGTCACCTGCCGGCCTAGTTCAGCTTGACCTAGATACATAATCGCTGTAAGCCGTGAAACAATTGCTACACGAGTAAGGTTAAGGACTCTAAGCTCATATGTAAACAAAGAGAGCTATTACCATTCATGTGAACATAAACCTACCGGGGTCGCTGTCAAGCAAGATCAGTTGAAGATCGCTAAACTCAGAAAGACTATATGGTACTAACCATACGCTAGATTCTACACAAAACAGTAACCAGAGATCTCTGAAGGAACTGGACTTTATTGTTTTTATACAAACCATGGACTCAGTAAATATCCTGTATTTTTAATGTGAAGGACTGTCGTATTGACACATCAACGCACACACACTCACATCTTTGTCTCTGTATGTATTGTCTTGAATTATATTTGTGAATTTAACCTGATGTCTCATAGTTTCTATTGATCTGGGTGTATGATTGTCTGGTATTTTTATACACGTCCTTAAAAGAACCTGGAAATGTCACCTGTAATGACCGGGATCTAATTCCTTGATTAGTGAAATCAAGTGGCGAGCGTAAACCCATCCTATTGTTTTATAGGATATATCCGTTGTAAAGTTATCACGTTAAGTCAGGGGTGACACTCAGTTTGATATAAAATATTATATATCTGAGTCTGGCTTAGAATTATTCTTTTTTTCTGAAAGCATGGTACCTTCTTTTTATAAAAGAAAACATTCTTCGTTGTAATATATTTGAAATGAGTTAAACAGATTTCACTGATATGTAATTGGAGCAAATGAGAAATTTCAGTATTGATAGATTAAAATAAAACAATTGACCCATGGACCATGACGCTCAGCTTAATTTGACTTACTGATACAGGTGATGTATGTATTAATTATTGATGTTATAATCTGGTGGAAAATATTTGTTAAGGACCTTGAACAATGGGCACTATGAATTCCAGAGTGATTTAACATCATGAGTTTTTACCCATAGTCCTTCTAAGATAGGTAACAGCAATCATATTAAAAGTTTTCAAGATGGTTTCACCAGAAACTCTGGAAGTTAAACGTTTCCACATCAAAGTGCTACAACTTGTATCCATCTGACGTATATGGTACTCAAATCATGTTTTTTTCACACAGCTCGCAAAATAAAGGTCACATTGACTTTACGTTCGATATCCAATGGGACATTACAATGTTCTTTCTTTACATTGATAAAAACATTTCTAGACCTAACAGTTAAGATATGTGCCCTGTCTGACTGTCTTTGTGGTAAAAAAATGAGGTTTTCTTCTAGTAACTCACAGATTATAGGACACAGTGACCTAATTTCAGGGTTCAAAGGTAGACTTGTAAAGAACCTCCGTGCATGTCATATTAGGAGTTCCTAGGTCCAACAGTAAATTGATGTGCCGTGCCTGACTGCCTGGGTGCTCAGAATCATATTTTTAGAAAGTCGCTTGCATAATATAGGTCACCATGACCTAGTTTCATATTTTCAGGGAGATTTGTATGTGTCGTTATTCTATTTGTTGAAGGTATCGTAAATGTATAAAATAGAAACAATGTCTGTCGTCGTCGACAGATGGCGTTAGTGTGGTGGAAATGGTTCAACACTTTCCCCGTATTTTAGCTGCCAGTTGAGGAAGATATCCATAACTGGGACCGATATATTGTTAGAACAAGTGACCAAGTATCGTCCTGTAAAACGTCCATATCGGTATGAGCCGTATGCCGCCATCACCTGCGTATATGTAAATGTGTGTGATGAATTGATTGTGCAATAACCTAGGAAAATGATTATAAATTCATAATTATCTACATGCAAAATATTAATATCAGCAGTGCTATAAGTATTAATTCTAGTAGACGTAGTAATATTATTATAAGCAGGGTTAATAATCACGTTAATATTTTAAGTTGGTATATACAGAAAAAATATATGTATACAGTGAAACCGTCATAACAGTAACGTATCCATCCTTGGAAATGAGCCAACCTGGGTCACTTTATAGAGGTGCATACTATGCGGAGCTTATGACCGCAGCATTACAGGCAAGAAGGACAAAACGGGATATGTCAGAAACTGCCCACTATATAGAGGTCCTCGCTTTACAGATGTTCCCTCTAAGAGAGATTCCATTGTATATATCATAAGAGAAAAAAAGCAATATATACTTATTAAATAAGATAATATTCTTATTGTTATCAATGACATGAAAAATAATCAGGCTCCAACAAGGTAAAGGTTGCAGAGATTTTTGTAAGTGGATAAAACAGGAAAATCAGTTTCCATTAAAAAGAGTCGGTTGGCAAATCATGTGCATTTTTTTATGTCCATGCAGGTTTGATTATACATGTGGGTTGCTGGTTTACTATATATAATACACTGATGACGAGGGCGGAGATAATGACAAAACAAATCCGGGGAAGATGAAAAGGCTTAATTTGTTAATGGCCCCATATCTGTCCTCCCCACAGCGTCCCTGTTACTGTACAGATCCCAGTGTCGTTTTGACTTATTTCAACACAGTCATCGGCAAGGGTCCCTGGGGACTTTAATGCAGTATTAGGCCGGTAATTTTTCTCATTATACGTAGAGATGGTATCTCAGTGCAGCGGCATGTAACATATTGAGGCTTTCAAAAATTATGAGTGTGAAACGAAATATAAATCAGGGGTATGCCTGGCAAGGCTGGATTGCTGACACCATGATCTGTGTGGGTGAACCTTTTTTAAGCTCTCTTATTTGTCATTTAAGGCTTTTGTTAATATAATAGAGAGCATATTATGTTAATATAATACAGAGCATATTATGTAATAGCTCAATTTCCCAGTTCTTGGAGAAAGTAAAAAAATCACTCGGGTGTTTTATAATATTAGAATTAGTTCTTTCTGGGGAATTGTGCTATTTATTAATAAATGAATCAATGTTACTACCTTATATATTATGTATCACCACTTTCATGAAACCGATTATACAAAATGTCATGTTTTTGTATTTTTTTTCATAAAATCTAGCTAATGTCATGTTATTCTACTTTAGGTAAAATTAAATTTGAACCCCTGAAAAAGAATCAATATTTGGATATAATTAGATTAACCGACGGTATACAAATCCCGGTCAAAGTAGTCCACAAAATAGAAACCACGTTATGTTTACTATGCAACAGATGTTTCTGTTGAAAGAAAAAAAATGACATTATCAAGTAATGTGCTTGTATCTCCATGGACATACTGAACAGCCACATATCATTTGACAGTGCCTTGCTCATGTATGGCTCCTAGGTTAAAATGCGTTTCTTTTAAGGATGTTGTGAAATGAAGTTTCCGTATCAGCATAAAAAAACAACCTTTTTTTCGTATTACATGGATTGTACAAATAGATATGATAACTAATTCAAGGTATTCTCAATGGCTCAGGTGGTCGCATTAAACATTAATGAAGGGTTGGAGGTTACCAGAAGACCCGGGAACAACCATCGACCGTCGACTGACCACTCTAACGTACTATCTTAGCCACGCCTGAGATCGAACCCGGGACGCTAGCGGGGAGAGCTGACTTTTTTTTAAATAATTTTTGGTAGAGGTTACCTACTCGATTATTTAATGCGAACTTAACTACGTACATGTAACTCTGTAGAATTCAATTTCGGGTTTGGACTATTTACAGGGCAGTTTCACGCTTCCTCTCATTTTATATCCTGGCGTTTACCAGGCCCGGTGACAACTCTACTGCACCTACGGGCCCTGGGTGCGTAATCGTCCCCATTGCTGGGTCATACCACCGAGGAACACCCGAAAGGCGCACCACTATGTGAGTTAAACACGGTCGTGGGGCACGGCCTTTCCATTAAGCCTGCAGAGCGCTCACCTTGGGTAGGGGCCGACCGTGAAAAATCTCACTGCCCCGGCTGAGAGTTCAAATACTCACGATCCCCTGACTTTGAGTCCTATGCTTTACCCCTGATCCACAGAAGCCAGTATGAGCCGACTCTGTTACCAACTGTCCTAAGGATGGAATGGATCAATTAATGGATTAATAAATTAATTAAACGAATTAATGAAATGTATCACTTTTTATTGATTTGTCTATATTCCACAATACATAAAATACTAAAATAATATAGAAACAGTTTATTCAAATGAGGCTTGAAACATGATAAGAAGAATTGGAATTATAGAAAAAATACAACACTATCTTCATTAACATATTACACTCGTTTTTCTTGGAAAATTCTACAAGTATTTTTTTACATTTTTGATCACATGACCAACAAGTATAATTTAAAGTACATAGACAACACAGATTTGACTTGTAGAAAATAAATTACCACTTAAAATATATAAGTAGTTCAAGAAAGAATAACTGGTTTATGCTGGTGTTTGTATATATAAATATTATACATATTAATTATTTTTGTTATATAAATATATATCTAGATATGTATGATATATACATATATATATTTTTATATACATATACATGTATATATATATATATATATTAAAACATAAATTAATACATATACTAAAGTTGACATCATTTTGTGGCTAAATTCCAAATGACAGGTACAGAGTAACAGAACACACTGTCACTTTCATACTACCTTGACAGAATCTGCCACCTGTTGACTAATTCCTATCATTAACATTGCCTGCTATTTCATGAACTTATATGAACATATACATAGTCTCAATAGGATTTTAAAGGGCTTCATAACAAGCAACGTCCAGAAATATTTCTACCAGTGTCCTAGATCTTACAATCTAACCCACAAAAAACCGGATATTTGTGAATTCACAAAATCAAAGTGTACAACAAAATCAAGGTGATAAATATAGAAAATAAGTTCCTGCGGAGTGCTACTATAAACTGGAATGTTTCTTTATAATACACTGTTCTCGTCAATTATAGTCTTCCAACACGTTTTTCACAATGGTCCCTTGACATTCTTCTTAGTTCATTACATCTACTCACTGAGACTTTCCCGGGATTGGTAATCTAACCCCTTAAAATGGTTTGTTTTGTTGACTTACACTCGCAGTATACACCCAGTTGTCAAATTACGTTCCACTTGTTAATTCAACGACTCAACCACTGCATGCAAATCTTAGCCGAAATATTCTTGGCCCAGTGCCAACGCCTGGCGACTGTCTACGGCAAATGCTCCCTGTGTCCCTATGCTCAAAACATCGAATTCACATATTGTCCTTATATATTAAAAGAATGTATAGCTGTCTGATAAATATTTTAATCCATCTACTTTCCACCTTGAAATGTTCTAGCCAAAAAGAATCCATGGGGGATCCCATTTTGCTCGATCAAGTGATGTCATTGACAGCCAATATACACATAAAAGTGAAACTTGGCGAAAACGCGCAATCGTTGGCCCTGTAACAGGGTCCTGGTGGCAAAATCCAGCGATTTGTGGATTTTGCTAGCAGTTATTCAGTGGAATGAGTTGCTATAACTTTGACGTGAGCAGGCGTAAGCAGAAAAACGATTTGGTCGTGTCTACTTGAAGTAGATAATGGTCACATTTCATGGTAACTAATCAACACAGTCATCCATACATATATTTAAATATATATATATATATATATATATATATATAGATTTTATTCATTTACACATTTACACAATAATTAATAAGAGAGTAATACTGTTTTAGACAGAAGACCACGACATAATACTAATACCACAAACAGAAATATTTCTAACTTCACACTGGTAATCATATGAATATATATATATATATATACCTTTGATGCAAACACACCAATGGCAACAGAAATGTGCATTTTATCCGATATAATATCAGTATAACATATCATTACAATCACGATTATGCAGCTCTTTTAAACTACTATAGAAACCTTATAAATTATAAATTAGTTTTGAGTATTGAAAGGAACTGGAAAGGCACTTTGGTTGAAAGGGTGTCGAGAATTTATCTGTTAATATTTCGATAAATCAAGTATTTTATGAAGAAGTGATAAGTGCTAGGATATATTTTATAAAGTAAGGGAACAAAGGAGCTAAAAGCCTGTAAGCTTGAATCTTATTCCCTCCTGTTAAATATTGAGCTCACTGGACCAATTTAGGAATCAGATGGGTGTGGGGGGGGGACCGCCGCAACCATTTTGAGAGACTAATGTTTGTGGCCCGAACCCCATCTCTTCCTAATTCGTGGATCCACACCTGAATATGGTCAAAAAATGGTCATGGCTTCCTTTTTTCACATAAGCATAATCTAGATTCACGCCGCTTTCCTACTATGTATGGTTCTGATAACAAATTTGTAATTTCAAGTAACACATGATTAATAAGAATTCTTCTTTGGGACTCTTATAAAATTAAACCTGGTAAATAATTTTAAACAGATAGGACAAGAAGTATTTGCTCTCACTGTATGCACTTGCATTAACATACATATTCTAGGACTTCCTCATTTGAACGTGTACCCTTATATGCAAATTAAAATTTCCATGAAACATAAGGATGATTACAGTTCAAATTTATATAATTTGCCGAATATATTTTCAAATGATCAAGCTCACAAAAGGAATTCGGAATAAATGTACGTTTTCGAACTGATTATCAAGGATCGTTAATCAGCTGTTATTGCCTATCTACACGCGAATCTATCAATTAATGTGTAAAAGAACAAATAAAACTCGATTATTATTTCTGGAAATCAGTAGTACACATCCTTCCTTTATAAATGATTTTTTTTATTCTTAACTCCCTGGAGTACGTGCTACACTTCAGTCAGGCATAGCCTCTTTACTCAAAGCATTTATGATTATATGAATGATGTGCGACGCGAAATAAATAATATGAACTATAGGTGATATTTGGATCTTACAGAGTTGATAGTTTTCCGAAAATCGTTTAGGAACAGTTGTCGGTTTCTAATTTTACCTGTTTTCCCTATACCTCCGCTATATACAGCTGTTATTTATATTATTTAAAAGTCTTTGGCCGTTTGGGCTTGAAGGTGTCGGTAATTGTCATAAAGTTAATGGATTTATAGCATAATCAGTCAGGGCATGTGTTAAATCATGTGAGCTTCCACGGACACGCATGCTTGCCATGGTAATCTTGCTGACCTCAGCATCATAGTTTGAAGTTTTAATTTTGGTTTCTTCTAAGAAATAAACAGCGTAAATCTTCGGACCAAAAAGCCCGAATAAAAATACAAAACAATTCAGAAGCAAAGCTAGAGCTAAAAGTAGGTCTTGATAATAAGCATAAAACATGAGATAATACGTGGGCAGGAAGGCCGCCCAGACGACCAGCGTGGTCACCACTGAGAAGAAGATACATAATGACTCATTGAAGCAGTCTGGTAGTTTCCTGGTCAGGAATCCGAAGGTGGCACACACGACCAAAAGGAGGAGGTTTAGAGTTAGCGGAGCCAGGAAGCTGACGGCGGGCGTCACACAGCGCAGCTCAACGTACTTCTCAACCTCAACAGGCTGGTGCTGGATAGCTCCCGGGGGATGCACAGCCATTAGTACCACCAACTGTGATATCTGAAACAATAGAACTGACCATATGAATACAATAAATAATAAACACCTTCCTTGCCGCTAAACATATGTTTATACAACCATAATTTCTCGTCACAAAATTGATTGCGACTGAGTTCAATATAAAAAAAATATTTAATGAATGTCTGTGTAAGTACAGTGGATCCCCGCCTTGCGACCACCCCGCAGTTGCGACCACCCCCACTATTACGACCAATTTTCTTGGTCCAGAATATTAATTCACGTAACTTACAATTTAACAAATACGACAACCCCAAAATTACGACCATTTGGTCAGTCCCCAAGGTGGTCGTAATTGTGGGGTTCCACTGTATGTACTGGGATACCTAATTGATCAACTAATTGAACATATTTAAAAGTACCCCGTGCTTAGGTATGGAGACAAGGATTGATATTTTATTTCTATGTCTATATTCGGGTAAACAAATGTTTGAGGGTTGACCTATTAAGGTCACCAAGAGTGCATTTTTCCTTTCTTCAGTTATTTCTGTTTGCTCTCAAAAAGTTTATTTTTCAAGAACTGAAATTTGGGCACAATGGAAGTCCTAGGTCACCCCTTTGCACATTATATTTAATTTCAGGCTTAAGAGTAAAGTAATAGCTAGTTCGTTTTCAGTTCAGCTGGCTGAAAGTTATCTGACCTTAAAGATGGGTCTTTTTCCCCATCCTTGTCTTTCTGTTCATCTGCTAATCTGGATTGTTTTTCTTCTTTAATAGAGAACAAATTTGAATATGGTTTGTCGGTCAGACTCAAAATGTACAGTTCCTGGAAATATGATTAGAAACCTGAAACTAAAATTAGGTTATAATTCCCCTAACTGTGATTATATTATTTTATGAAAACTATTACAGTTGGTCCGTTTGGTGTTGATTCAAATTACCAAAACGATCTCTTCCACTTCTGCTCACTGAAATCAGACAATGTTAACCTTTTATCTTTTAAGAGAAGGTCAGCTTTTTTAAAAAAGTGGGTTGCCCGGCCCTTGACGTCGTTTGTAAGGCTGTTAGTGTCTTTTTCGATTCAACTGCAAAAAAAAAACTATTCCAGGATAAGTATCAAAGAAAATATCCCCAGTTTCACGCCATATAACGAACACCGAGGCTTCCTCTGTGTGCCAGCGCTAGTGCTTTGCATTCCCCAATGTCGAAGCTATTGAACAAATTCATCGTTAAATATTGCCATTTTCCATTCTATTCAAAACAAATCGCAGATCAATTTTTGCACCAGTTAGACAAACCAATCAGAATAAAAAAAAACAATTTTGCAGCGGCCATGGTTTCATGCTTTCATGCTGAGATCTATATTGCTGACACCTTTAAGTTGTTCAGTACTTAGTATCTATGATAGATCAGTTTTTTTAAACTCTGTATGTTTGTTTGTTGTTTGACTTTGTAGCCTTATCAAAATTATACATAAAAGCTGAAATGATACACTGTGAGGGGTTAGACCATGGGTCAAGGACACGCTTAATCAATGTCGGTGATTAACGGGTCAAGGTTTGTAGCCAGTGGCATTGTCATGCCTTGGCAGAGGTGAGCGCTCTACTAAGGTTTCTTCCAGGCTTATTTTCCTAATAGACTCAGTATTTAGAAGATTTTTTTTCATACAAAAAATACAAAACATGAATAAAACATCTTGGGGCCTGACTGGGTCTTATAAAATAAGTGACTTTTTGGTCAAGGGCTCCGTGTCTCGATGTATGCAAAAAGCTTTGATGTAAAAAATGTCATTTTATAAAGGATATTAAAGTCAATTTTACATTGATAATTGTTTAGGCATGTTTCAGGGTTACTTATGTAGCCACTTACCTGAAAGCATATGGGTACGGCGCTCAGAAACAGCGTATCTACAGGACTCACACATTTAAGACGTGTCTTGCACTTTGACGCTGCGGAGAAGAATCGGTAAATCCGGATGGTTTTGACGCAAAGCGGTCCATACAACATCGTACAGGCGAGGTGGAACCCTGCGATCCGTAAATAGCATACGATTCTATTTACCGGCAGCACCGAGGCAGTGGACATTAAACTATTAATAGCTATACTGATGAGTAACAGATACATGATGTGAAGGCTTGAAGATTTAATAACTTTTTTGTTTTGATGACGGATGAATATCGCCATGGTAATGGCACTGAGGATGATGCTAACACTCGCTAAGAGGATGATAATCGCTCCAGCAACATCTGCCTGTGAGAGATAAGATGGTTCTATAGGGAGACAGGCTGTTCTGGTCACATTGTCCGGCCAACTCAGGGCTGGACATGACTCACAGTATGTCTTATTAGAGGAAATTACCTCGTTGTCTCTACATGGATGACAGCTCCAACAACACGGGATGTCGCCCTTCACATAATACTGCCCGACGCCACAAGGTGGACTACACACTGATACCGGCACAGTCCCCTCGTCGGGTTTAATATAAAACTTAATTTTATTTGAATGTATTGATATGGCGTTTGTCTCACGACTCCATGTGCCAGATGTAAGCGTTTTATAACCTGTCGCTGTTTTTACCAGCTGTTTTATTGTGTACTGGTTAATTATATCACCGTTTCCGTCAAATTTGATTGGACCGGTTACACCTTCGAAACTAACATTCCGTAGATGCTCCAAGAAGTTTCTTCCCTTTACGCATGCGCGGGCGGCTCTTCCAGTGACATTTGGGCAAGCGTCATGGAGAAGATTGTGCAGCGCATGCGCATACGTCAACACCGCGTCCATTATTAAGTAATTCCAATCAGACACAAAATAACGATCCGCCTGAGTAATATTATGGAAGAGTTCCCTGCAAGTATTATTCTCCCACGAACAACCAAATGTGTCTTCCCAGAGTTCATTATACCAAGGATTCTGCGGATTATTTTCTGGGGTGAGAGATTCGAAATACTTTTTAAAAGGATTGGATACTGAACTGATCACCGACAAATGGAAACCTCCAAGCGCTGCTGCCTCAACACCTGTATACGCGCTGCTATCAAACCCCTCACTTCCTACCCATACGAAACGGTTGTATACTTTCCAACGGATGGCTGCAGCCATCAAATCGTGGCCTTGAACAGGATACAGGAACAATAACACGACTTTGACAGTTTCCTTCTTCAGAAGAGACTCTATGATGCCATCGTAAAATGAGCCTTTTGCGTACGGTGGTACTTCGTGAGCGTACGCAATACATATGTCCCTATCCCGCGCCAATCGACGGATGTTTTTAATACCATTTAAACCGTAAGTACTGTCTCTATATAATACGGATACATACGTCCAATTGAAGTGCTGTATTAAAGCGACCATGGCGTGCGCTTGGTATTGGTCGGGTGGCACAACACGGAGGAAATACTCATAGTTATCCTTATCACTGAGGTCTTCATTGGTTGCCATAGCGCTTATCTGAGGAATGTCATAGTACCCAAGTAAAGGGCTGACCAACATAGAGCTTGAGCTTGAGTAAGGTCCTATAACTCCAACCACATCAAAAGCTATGGATCTGGAACACGAGTTGGTCACTAAATAACATTCTGGTTGGTCTTCTTTGGGGATAAACTGTAAGGACCGGGCCAGGGACGTACTTGGCCTATCGCAGTCATCCAGAAACACAAACCCCAGCGTAACGTTTGGTAGTAGATCGGGGTTTTTGTTGATTTGTTTGATGGTGTACACGACTACTTCTACGTATTGCATGCGACGTGGATGGACGATTTTGTCACCGCATTTCTGCCCTCTTTCCCCTGAGTTGTGAACGTGAGCCAGGATCCCTAGTTTGATGTCCCCGGGATGTTCGTATATCAAACTTGACTCGGCTAGTGCCAGAAACATGCAGGCAAGGAAACTGGCTTTCATCTTCCTTCAAAAGGATCCTGAAACAATAGAATATTGGTATTATAACTAACATTCAACTACTCTCAGGTTGCATAAACCTTGGCAGACCCATAATCAGTATTCAAATCAAACCCGCTCTAATTAAATGTTTTTATCCCACGGTCCATCTGTCTTTTAGTACTAAATCCCACCGCCAAATGGCACTTTCTTCCTCCCTGTATGATATACAAAATTAAACAGACTCTTTTTGCGGTATACAATAGCTCCTACAATATCAAACTCCAAGCTATTTATTGTCTCTAGTCCAACCTCCAAAATAATCTAACTTTTTTTTAACTTAGGTGACGGATAGCGAAGGTAGTCAATTGGAATGATTTATTGCCGTCCGAAACTATTTTGTGCAATAGATAAACATTACTAATCCAGCAGAAAAACTATGGCTTCTGGTTCCAGGGGCCAATAATGGACCATGAAGTGTGGTTCCAATTAAACCCGTAGCAGCCTTGATTTGTTAACGCGCCAAGAGGACTAAGCCGGGCGGGTTATAATTAGACCAATGACTTAACTGTCTCTAGAGCCTGGTTGATCTATCTATTAACTAATTAACCGCAACACAGTTGATAAACATTTCATAGTAGTGATAAAGATATTCTCAAGGGGAGTATATAGAACACTGTTTTCTATTTAAATGCCGAGTGTGTTTATGCATTCAGTTCCACATTCAAGTGGAACTATAATGAGCAAGTCTTGATATTGGCCAAGCACTCGCAACATGTTTGAACAACCTCCCTGCACCTCTGATCAGGCTCCTATCCTCTTAAAGTTTACTACTGCGGGTGGTGGGGGCTATATTGATAGAGTATTGCTTTCAGGTCTCAGATATATGCCAGGAGTGTATGTAAATAAAGTTTTAGTTTTTCCTTAAAATTAAAGCCAGGACCGTGTTAGCCACACAAATGCAGCTGGCTTGGACATTGATTTTGGTAGTAAGCCGAGTTTCGTAGCTCGACTCGGCGTGCAAAGTGTCGACTGGCTTAAACTGACCTGAAAGCCTGTACATTTGATGATGTTACAAAACACACATTTTATTTATTTAAACAGGTTATCTATGTTACATGTGACAATTGCATTCGTTTTAAATTTAACTAGTCCGTGATTAAATATCGAGTATAGTTTAACATGGTGGTTTCACAATCCAACACTTTTTATAATTAAACAATCACACCGTTTCCTTCGACAAGACACAAGAAATAACAAAACCTGAGCGTTTTCGGGTATTTTTATTTGTAAAAAAATATCTCTTTGTATTTGTTTTTCCCAAGACAAAGTGAGCTACACAACATCGGCTCACTGCGGCTTAATGAAATATTGGCGGCATCTCCTGATAAACTCGGCTTGCTCTGAAAACTCTGCTGGCAGCGGCGCTAAATGGCGGGAGAGCCTTTCACTGAGTTAATATTAAAGAGTACATTTCGTCATACACATTTCACTTTTTACACCTCATAAAATTTTATTTTTTTATATTTAACATACACATGAAACGTAGGAGGATTAAGCTATTGGTTAGCATAATGCCGAGAGATTCCCGATTTTGTGGTTTAGGGTTAGAGCATTTAACTCAAGTCGGCATTATGCCAGCCAAGGAGCGGATTTTCCACGGGCACCCCGACATAGGGTGAACGCTAGGGTCAACAGAAAGGCTATGGCTTTCAGCTGTGCATCATTCATTGATGAGTGCGCGTTGGAGAGATCCTCAGTGTTATGACCCAGCAATGGGCCTGATTATAATTCCATAACCCTCAGGCACGGTGGTTACCTGGCCCGGTTGACACCAGAACATAAAAGAATCGTGCGCTACCGCCCTGTCATGCAGTCCAGACCGAAACGTATCTAGACTTGTTAACAAAAGCAGCGGTTACCTACAGCAAAAACAAAACAAAATATTTTAAATAAAATAAGCCCATATATATTCCATATAATTTTTTTTATAGTGAGATGCAGGAAATTATTTGCATAAAATAACAGATAATATCCACCATTATCGGAAAACACTGCTTCTGTATACGATAACGTAAAGCACATCACAGCTTTCGGAACTTGTAAATGTCAAGGGGTTCCAGAACAATAGTTTTTCAAATAGTGAGCGGAAAATACCTCACTTTTCAACACACCCATGAATTCCGATCGATACAAAGCGTTCTCGTATTGTTGGTGATTTGAAGTTAGAATCGTGTGCCTTTTCCATTTAAGATATATTTCTTCTATTTTTCACACATCTGTTTAAGCTTTTAAAAATGTTTTTAATCTAAAAATATCTTATCAATTAAGGGAGGGTCCACATACCAAAGTGCTTAATATACCAATAATGCAGCTAATGTATGCTATTTCACAAAATGTAATTCACTCCTTTGAAAATATAAAAAAAATGTTTGAAGGATCTGCTTGCGCGCAATGATAGGCCCTAGCGTGAAACAAAGTATTTAACCTTGAGGGAACTTGGGTACACGCACTTGCATCACATGTATAACAAACGTCTAAAGGTACCAAGGTCAATAATAATATAGATTATCCCACTGTTGGTATTACATAATTTTTAATGTTGAGGTCGATAATCTTTGGTTGAACTGAGCCAGTCTAGACATATACGGACGGCCGCCTAAGGGTTCAAAGGTCAGGAAAACAAGCTTATTTGCTGGTGCATTATTCCTAATCGCCGAGTGTGTAGACTAAGGATGCCATTCCCACTTGACTATCGACGCATTCAGACTGATACTGGGAGCACCGTTCCGGTATATCAATCCCTTGCCCGTGAATTGTATCTTATTTAGCTTGCCAAAAGCCGCAACACTCGCCCCTTTGTCACGGACACTACTGGGTATTTATATGTGCTATGCTCATGCTTGTAGAAAGGGTGTTCTGCAGCTTTGAATCGATAACTTTTGTACACCACGCCAGGAAAGATATCAAAGTTCATGGATCAAGAAAACGGTTAAGAAAAATGATCTGTATATTCTCATCTTCCTATAAGCTGGTCTAGGCATTCATACCTTGGTCCAATCAAGGCGTTTCAAGTCCTTGCTCCAAAAGGCCGCGAGAATGGCCTCAGATCTACCGATTTTTTTTTTTGCCGGCAGGCAAGTGCTTGCCGATTTCTCATGCACATCACCAGGCATTTCTGACCATTTTGGTCACCTTGGTCACCTCTGGATTGCTGTCGTCATAAATGATGAAAGAAATCGAAAAAGTTCTGACGTGAAATATTAATGCCTCTTTACTCACAATTAAACCCTGTTCCAACTTTCGCGAATTTGACGCCGAATCGCCATGGACTGACATCATTAAAATCCGTAGGGCCGTCGTCGGGGTGTCGTAGATGATGTCTTGAACAGTCGGCAATGTTCGTCGCGTATTCATTGGTTAAATTAAACTGAATAACGAATGATCACGAAGGACCACGACCTTGGCACGACTTCAACACGACTACAATACGATAAAAACAAGAACCACTCAAGAGAGAGTCACGATCATAAGTTTTAACTCGGCGACGACGTCTTTGGCAACTAAGCTGGTGCTTTCCGATAATATAGCCATAAATGGCTGTACATTGGCTCACGGAGTGAAGTAAATTCCGAATTATCAGACAAATCATTATTTAAGAGCCTCCAGTATCTTCCTACAAGCGACATTCCCGGCAGGTCACGAAGGGACCTGGCCCTTCAAGACCGCCCAATGAACTGTTTAATATATCATGAACAGGTCAACTGAACCAATCAATTGACTCTTGTAATCTGCCTGTACGTGCATCGCAATCAAATATCTTGGTAGGTATAAGGTCAGCGGTCTTGCAGTACCGTATCTTATCAAGATTCTGACCAATAGTATATTATAACTTAAAAAACCTACAGTTTTCGGATTTATTTGCTCGTAGAGCAAGCTTAATGGCCTCGCTTGTTTTGAGCTCGATTTTCAATTCACTTCAGTCGCCATAACCTTCCGCCATAGGTCGTGTCTACTCAAAACTCCTGTCCGGCATGGTGGGCAGCCCGGACTACTTTTCTAAATTGTCATACTTTAAGATATCTTTAATTTGACACTTCAAGGTAAATGCTTCGTTTACATTTCCTATGTGTGTGCTTCAACATATAATTTTTCCATAGTTAATTACCACAAAAACACCCATGTTTATGTAATTTGTCTTGAAAAAAATTCTTCTCCAACGTATTTGAACGGTCAACAATACCCTCTTCTGTACTTTTATTCCTACGCCAACTGTGTATATAGTAGCCAACAGACCCTAAGCAGCAGAGTCCTATCATGCGGATTGTGAGTCGCGCCGTTTATTTGCTACAAGGTACATTTAACTTGTATTATTTATAACACCACCCATAATTGTGGCTAGTCGTAAAAGATGTCCGCCCGGTGCTGGTACAGCAAGCAGAATGAAAATAATGCGTGCGTAATAAATGAACACTGCGCATGCTCAGGTACTTGCACCTGCATACTTCATATAACTTCGCTTTCCTCAGGATGTTAATTTTAGACTTGTTTTCTGCTTTCAAAAACCATGTGTGACTTTCATATAGTACAGTGTACCAGTCTACGCCAATGATTCGCCAGCATCAATGACATTTAACAGTCACCGAATCAAATGAATTCCTGTGGCTATGGGACTGATATCAGGAATATTCACGAACAAACGTTCCATTGCAAATCGAATAAAAATGAATGTCTATCCCTCAGTTATGCAATTTGCTGTATAATTTATGGGAACAATAAAAACTACCCCGGCACCATGTTACACAAACTGGTCTTGTATAGGTGAAATGTATCGTTCAGGTTTGAGGTTGAATACACACATCATCCCATATTTTTAGTCGATTTTTTTGTTTGAACTATGCTCTTTAAGTTTATGGGTATTATCCATCATGATCTATAATGGATTACGGTCAAGGACGCAGCAGTCCAACAAAATACAATAGTCCAACAAGGACGAGAGAATATAGTCCAACATGGGGCCGGTTTTCTGCTAACGAACTGTGTTTGTTATAGTCTGGTAAGATTATGTAATATACAACCAGCAGTCCCATTCAATTGACCTAAAGCGCTTTGGGGGATTTGTCCATTGGCTTATGTAATTATTATATATATTCCCCACCGATTGTGACAGGCCCATTTCACTTGATTTTTGTCTCTCTTCCAATTTGCGGCTTTGGGTATTTGGGGTAAACTGTGAAATAAACAGAAGTGACTCTAAACTTAGCATGTCATTTACATCAGAAACTAAAATAGAGGGCATTCAAAAATATAAATTACCACAAGATTATAGTGACAGTATTCTGATAGATTCTGCCAACGTTTCTTATGTATATTCAAGTGTTTGAAAGGTTACTGTATTAAGAAAGCCTGCATGTCTGCTTCCAGACATGACTTATAGTCAGCTTAGATGTATGGTAGTGCAAGTAATTTCCTTTCTACAAGAAGGTTATCCTCGTCTTTTAAGTTTATAGCAGACATGCTATAGACCTGTTCCCATCTCTACCAAACGAGGCCCAGCTCGACTCCATCAATCGTTTGGAAGCCTATTAATCGACAATGGAATAAGTAATTATAAAAATTTAAAGAATCTATTATTTCTCCAGCTCTAAGAGTGGTTTTGAAATAACTAGTGCTTTGAGCGGGTTGATTCTATTAATACACAGGTCTGAGCAAATGAAAGTGATTTTCAGGCACGCAGGCCAGGAAATGAACTGTGACAGCGTTCGGTGGGAATTATCAATCCACCTGAGATGATGCACCTTTTTTATACAGGCCCATAATGGGTCAATTACCAACAGATAATGACGTCTCCATACAATGATCAGTACAGGCCACTGGATTGTTCCTGAAGTCTGATTTTGTCGTCCGAACCGCCGCTGCCAATTCAGACCCGTTGTGTGTGATGCTAAATTGCCAAGAATAAAAAAAAGTTATTGCCTCCGCAAGAGGATGTGAGTTCATTCCCTTTCGTGTTTGTGTTTCTGTGTGCGATATTTGTTCACAACAAAGCTCACATAACCATGAACAGAACCCCATGGCATTTTCAGCGCATTTCTGGAAGAATATGTTAGATATTTGATGTGGGTTCTGCTCATGATCCGGATCCAGGAACGTTTTCCAGGAATACTCAGGAATACGCAGTCACATGTGCATGCCCAATTGAACATGGGCCACTAAAGTGAATGAAATAACGGTTCTAGGTGTACCCCACATTAAGGACCAACCCCAATACCCATGCCGGTGGTCTGCAATCGTCAAACTGCATATTTCGTAAATGTACATCTTTTAGTTTCGAAAAAATAATTTTTTTTCTGTCTGCTGGAAGTATGCTCAGAATGGCCGTTCAAATTTGTAAGCATTGATGGGCCGACGACTAAGGCATCTTACAGTAACAAGGGCATAATTAAACTTGATCTTATAAATTGTAAGCCTGATCAGTGTATGGCAGTCCTATGACCCCCACGTTTTATCTCAAATCACAACGATCCTTACATGTTGGCAGGTGAGGCGTACATAAGAGATGGAAGATTTAGGACGGAAAATCTGACTTAACATGCGTCCACAAAGTGTTTAAAGATGTTGTCATGTGACCTTTACCTTTGACGTCGTGACATCATAAATAAAATAGTTCTTCTTCTATTGAAAGGTCAGCTGTATGTGAAAGATGGATGGTTCTAGTTGAAGAGTATGGCTTTAAATGCGTCAACAGCCCAACAATGGAACAACGGACAGAGGAACACTCAGATGGACAGGGGATCATATCAAATTACACAACCTCCTGAGACAAAAATATTTGTACTAGTTACATGCTACATGTTCTTGAGACTACAAATAAACAAGATGAAAATAATACACTCACAAATGATCAGATCCTTTAAATAAAGAATACTTTATAAAATCATCAAATATTATAAAGAATTTTTACAAGAGATTTGAAGCCATCCTTCATTTTCTGTAATAATTTGGAGCCATGAAATTTGCTGAAGGCTTACCTCAGCGTAGCTTTATCCAGACTCATGGCAAATGTGTTCCTAACACATCTCCTGGCTCTATTGTTGTAGGATGTGGATCAAGAATATTACAATTTAAATATGAAGGTTAGCAATATTGGAATTGATGTTATGTTAGAGTAAATCCAGGAAACCTGTTATAGATGGTCAAGTCTGATGTCACCGAATAAATGGATCTATTAAGCATGTGACGAGAGGGTTTAGAGAAGTACTTCCGACTGAAACAGAAATTCTGACAGGAGGCTTAACATTGGGTGAAATAAGGCTTCTGCTATGTTGGAGTTCCAAATCAGCATTTGGATGGCTGACACTTAGTTCACATCTGTTGACGCTGCTAGATAACGTGTCTGCCACATTATTGCCAAGCCATATTTAGTTTAAAGAATTTTTGCTGGAGGTAACTGCCTCTTTTCATGCGACCTTATTTCATTCTTAACGTTGGTATATACACCTGGGAAGTTCCATTACAGATTGGGACGACGTGACTGGGCGGTTGCACTCTCTTCCTTTAATTCTATTTTAGCATCCTGGTGTCAACCAGGCCCAGTGTATACATTGCATATTGTGTTGCTTTCAATCCTGTTTTCTGTTTCAATGTCTTCAAGCTTAAAAATGTTATTCACATGTAACTCAAGCTATGCTGTCTTTGAGAACTGTTCTGTTTTTCTTTAATATCTTCCGGATGTTTTATATGTGACTATATTTTCCTTATTTAATATTAATTTTGCTTCAATATTTTGCACGAATTGTAGCTTTTCATTGATCTTTCTGACAGACCAAATAATAACGGTGAGACAGGACTAGTCAACGAACTAATGTGCGAGTTGCTTCCTTCGTATGGATCTGATCTGCTTTATAATATGATTATTATGCATTGCAGTTCTACATTTCAATGAAATCTGGTATTTAAAAATTAGCTGCTTTTCGGACCAAGCTCCCAAGCATTTAATGGTATCTGACAAGATGTACATTTTGCTACTTGTTCATTGTTACCAAACATAACGAAGTCTGTCTTTGAACTGTTAAATTTCCAAGGGCGATTTCTCATGAGCCTCTCTTAATGTCAGGTTAGATGATTCTAGCTCTAATTCTAACGAGTTGTGCCCTGTTAAGGAACGACCGAATGTTGGAAGGTCTCAAAAAAAGAGAGGAATATGTGTAACAAATTCGAAAAAAATACCAGATGGCGCCACCATTCTGCAGAAACTGATGAAACACTCCACGATGAATATGCATGCAAAGAATCATGTTGATCAATGTATATATGTTCAGATACTGGAGCTTTTGTATCAATTTTTTTATTATTTTGGGGGGCGATTCTGAGCCCCATAGCTCGGAGGATATTGGTAATGTACCTCTCTGGATGTCAGGTAAGATTCCAGGTATAATGGTTACGATTGTTGTCCTGTTACCGGACGACGGCATCTTTGAAGGTCATAAATATAGTGAAAAATATGGAAACATTCGAAAAAAATTCAGTTGGCGCCACCAGTCTGCAGAAACTGATGATACACTCCATGATGAATGTGCATGCAAAGAATCATAGTGATCAATTCATTAATTGTTCAGATAATGGAGCTTTGGTATCAAATTATTACTTCTGTGCCCCATAGCTTGGAGGACATGGGTAATGGAGACCTAATTTCAGGTTTTCAAGGAGATTTTCCATTGACCTCTTTTGATGTCAGGTATTAAGATTCCAGGTATAATGTTAGGTAGCGCCACCAGTCTGCAGAAACTGATGATACACTGCATGATGAATATGCATGCACATAATTATGGTGATAAATGCATTAATTGTTCAGATACTGCTGCTTCTGTTTCATATTTTCAACTATTCTGAGGGGTACTTCTGAACTCCATGGCTCGGAGGATATGAGTAACAGAGACCTAATTTCAGATTCCCAAGAAGATTTTTCATGGACCTCCACGCAGGTCCAGTTAGAAGATTCCAGGTCCAGCGGTTCCGATTTGTGCCTGGTATAGGGACGGACGGACGGACAGACGCACAACAGTCGGGCGATGAACAAAGAGTAATCGCTATAGTTCAGATGACTTTCAATCAGTGAAAAACAGTTGACAGTGCATCTGTTTAACAGCTCTTACTTGGCAAACTATTGAAAATAACTGTAACTTTATCAGAATTATTTTTATTAACTATAATATAGTCGCCATGTTACACGAGTGCATTGTTGTTGACCTTAACTTGAGATTCAAACTTCGCATATAGTCATTTTATACGCTTAAATGCCATAACAAAATATAAACGTTACCAGTCTAAAATTATCCTGCCATGTTCTTTGTGAGCCGGAAAATATGCGTTACAAATTCCCAAGATTTAATCGCAGATGATCCAACATATCCCGCCTTTTAATCTCCTTGGTATATTGTGGTACTTCCTATATTATATGCAAGCCTGCGGGTTAATCAAAATCACAGGCTATTCCATTTCCCGTATCAGGTGACAAATTTCTTTATGAAAAAATTTAATAACAAACAAGGTCTCTATAAAGTATTAACAGCTCGAAAGTATATGTCTGAATGAAAAAATTGACCAATTATATTCCAAATCCAATATATGTATTATCTGTATCTCCAAACACTCTCTGAAATTCACCCTAAAGGTTCTTTGGTTTAGGAATCCATCATTAACAAACACCTCTGAACAACAAAATGTGCGGTTAACGTAAGACAAAGCCCCCTTTTACTGATAGATATATCGTGTTTGCTTCTACAGAACTTTAGACTTACACTAAAATGGCGGTCTAAGCATTGTAATACAACATTAGCATATTCATATTCACTTCATAACTTTATAATCATAAACCATTAAAGTTAACTCAGTCGGACATTTCCTCCTATGTCTAAATTATTTAGAATGTAAAACTTGGTCTAAACAACGCAAAGTGATAATAATACTGATATTTGTTTTTATAGAGACATATTTATTCTAAACGAGAACATCACCCAGCTGATCTTCATAAGACCTCATTAACTTAATTTGTACTCTAAAGATATCCACAGTCTCACAGTGCATATAGATCTGAACAAAGCTACAAGCCAAATTTGTCATTTCAGTTAAATATTATTTAAGATAAGTGTAAACAAATGCTGCTTTATGTGGCAATTCTGAGAATTGTCTCACTTGCCTATATATTATTTGTCGTGACCAGGATGCATTAATGCACTCCCTCAATGATTAAATATTTAGACAGCTCAACAAATTGTTTTAATAACTTTGTAACTACGTATTCAGACACAGCAATTAGACAGATGGTCTTGCCGAAATAGACGACAATTTTAAGATAATATACACATTAATTTCTTAATCAAAATGTGCCCAAATTACTATCTATATAGGTGTTGTCCAGTGAGATAATGGTCCAGTCCATGTTGACTCCAAATGTAAACTCCAGTCATACACTTGAGCTGCCCAGATCGCACCTATACTAGTTTGATATTTACCAACCAAACAATATTGTAATATTGATTTAAATTCAAATTATATCCAAACTGATTTTGGTCATATTTACTGTAACAGATGTTTGATATATTAAGGTGTATATTAATATGTATATTGATTACATAAAAATGAATAGATTCAACCGACTTTACCGTGTTCCTTTCATTGTTATAAAGGTCTGATAACGTTTTGTTATCCTGCTATTGTGGACTGTAGCCTGCTGAATTGGCACCTGAAGGACTGACCTGAAGATACTCCTTACAAAATATGATGTTTTTGTTCGATATGTGACGATAATTCCGTTAAGTTAGCTGACTATTTGAATATTTAAGATATTATGATTTAGCTAAACAATATTAGACTCACGCCAACATGGCGGGCTCATCACCAGAATACAATATTATCATATTCCCTTTACCTACATAAATATTTATAAGCAAAACTGTAAATGTAGTTAGGCATGTTCTTCAGTGCAAAAAAAAAAAACAATTTTGTATTTTCAGTATGAACTAGTTTTTTTAAGTAAATACTATGTAAATGAATACCGAATTCTTTGATTTAGTCTTTTCCTGGAAAATTGAATTTAAAATCTGTAAAATAATTTCATAATAAATTAGGAATTAGTTAGTAATATAAAATAATCAGCGATGTAAGTATTTATTTAATATATGTACACACCATAAAAATACAACAACAGATGACTTAACGCCAATGCAATCTCCGTCATATTGAACTTGGAGCTTAATTGTTACCATCGATAATTTTACTGCATTTTATTAATTTCTTGGAAATGGCATTATGCTAAAAAGAAATAAAACCAAACGGATATTTAAAAACCGCCCATTAGCTTATTATATATACAATAAATCGATGGATTTGCTCGTAGCCCTTTTCCCTCCAGATAGATATTATTTTGGATAAGTGTAAATAAAATATTGTTTCATAACACATTTTTATTATCGTATTTACCATATTTTATAATCGAGATGTATTTGTGCCCTGATAATTACTTATCAAAGGTGGGGACAATTCCATAAATTGTTACAATCATCTGGGATCTTCGTCAATACGACTTCAGATATACTATTCGAAAGGGATGGTTTCACTGGAAAAGTGTATATATACCAGTATATTCCTTATTTATTTTAATTATATGGGTGTTTAATCTCTATAATCCTGACCATTATACAATTTTATTTTAAATATATTTCTTAACTTCCCCTATATGTTCACTTCGGAATATGAGGGCATTTAAACACACGCAGGACACAGTTTCACATCAAGGGATCATGTGACCTTTTGACCTGTTGCGGCCTACAATTACACTATTACACGAATTTCGTCACAATATCTACGATAACTCTTTATTATACTTCATAATTTTGTTCATTATGTATATTAATTAATTTAAAATGAGCTTTAGAGTCAAATCAGTTTACAACATTCCGTTTATTGTTGTAAACGTGTGAAATTTTACGTAAAACCCTGCTATTTTAGACTCGGGCCTGCTAAACGAACCAGGGACCGAGTTCGGGTGGCACCACCTCAAGGATGTTCAGGACTGACCTGTGATACTTCACACAAAATGGTGCTTTTATCCGGCATGTAACGATACTTCAGTAAGCCACCGGACTATACTGCCCGCTTCATCAAAATCTTATATGTTGCCAGCTGTGTAAGTATAGTAATTCTTGTGCTGTGTGAGGTCTAGAGCACACAATGTATCTCTTAGTATTTCAGCAAAATAATCAGATTCGTCTTTTAAATACATGTTAATGTCTCCCTTTAAAATGCAGTTTGAGTCTGTTGTGATAGATTCTGTGAGTATATCTGTGAATTCATTTAAGAAAACGTAGATTGACAGGTAAATTGACAAGCCATTCAGCCCTTTCTTGTTATATTAGTATTCAAAACAAAAAACCTGCATTCCTTAGAATGTAGCCCTTACGCCACGTGTTGCATTCACTTATTCGGCCCATATTCCCATGTTCACTCATTGAAAAGTGACTTTATATTTGTGCCTATTCTTTTATGACGATCCTGGGTCCGACCATCTCCTGGATCCACACCAAAATTTAATATTCATTTTCCCATTCCCGAAATACCCTGAAAATGTCATAAAATTCCATTCATGATTGCGTGTTTATGAACAAACACACAACACCTGAAAGGGTTGAACCCATACCCTACTGAAGACGGCAATAAATCTATAGCGTATTGACACAGCTAAACTCTAGCTAGACAGTAGGCCAAACAGGCATGACTGAAACAAGTGACCCAGGGGTCATGACGCTCAGCTGACCAGGAAGACATTGACAAAAGTAATTTTATCATCTGAATGTCAAATTTAATGAAATACTTTTTCCAAACTTGACCTTTTGTATAAAATTATCCATATTAATTGGGGTACTATGGAGCTCTGTAGCATGAAGGATATGGGTAACAGACACCTATTTTCAAGGTTTACAAGATGACTTTTCAGGGGTCTTCCAGCATGTCAAAAAATAAAATTCTAGGTCCAGATATTATGATTTGTGCCCTGTTAACAGATGACCAAATGTTTATTCGGGGGGGGGGTATTTCAAAGCCGCATAGGATGAAGGATATGGGTAACAGAGATGTAATTTCAGGTGCACAAGGAGACTTTTCAGGGGCCTCCCAGCATATCAAGAAAGGAGATTCTAGGTCAAGTCATTATAATTTGTGCTCTGTTAACAGATGACCAAATCTTTATTCTGGGGAGTACTTCGGAGCCCCAGAGCATGAAGGATATGGGTAACAGGGACCTCATTTCGGGTTTCCATGTAGACCTTTTATGGGCTTCCCTGGAGGTGAGGACAGAAGATTCTAGGTCCAGTCATTATGATTTGTGCCCTGTTAATATATGACCAAATCTTTATTCTGGGGGGTACTTCAGAGCCCCATAGCTCACAGAATATGGGTAACAGGGACCTTATTTCGGGTTTCCATGTAGACCTTTTATGGGCTTCCCTGGAGGTGAGGACAGAAGATTCTAAGTCCAGTCATTATAATTTGTGCCCTGTTTACAGATGACCAAATGTTTAAAGATCACAAAAGTAGAGAAAAGAAATCGTAAAAAATAAAAAAAATATAGGTGGCGCCACCAATCTCCAGAAATTGATGAAACACTCCATGACCAATATCCATGCAAAGAATCATGGTGATTAATGCATTAGTTGTTCAGATACTTGAGCTTTTGTTTTAAAATTTGCATTATTCTGGGGGGTACTTCAGAACCCCATAGCTCGAAGAATATAGGTCACAGTGACCTAATTTCAGGTTTAAAAGGAGAATTTCCATAGACCTCCCAGGATGTCAAGTAAGAAGATTCCAGGTCTAGCAGTTACGATTTGTGCCCTGTTAAGAGACAGACGCCTGGATGGCCGGACGGAAGACGGACAAAAGGTGATCCCTATAGCTCAGATGACTTTCAGTCAGCTGAGCTAAAAATTGAAAAAATAAAGGTGGCGCCACCAGAATGCAGAAACTGATGAAACATTTCATGATCAATATCCATGCAAAGATTCATGGTGATCAATATAATAATTGTTCAGATACTTGAGCTTTTGTATCAAATTTTCCATTATTCTGGGGGGTACTTCGGAGCCCCATAGCTCAAAGGTTGTGGGTAACAGAGACCTAATTTCAGGTTTCCAAAGAGACTTTTTATGGGCCTCCCTGCATGTCTAGAGAGAAGATTCTAGGTGTAGTCGTTACGATTTGTGCCCTGTTAACAGATGGCCGCATCTTAAGAGGTCTCAAAAATAGAGAAAAATATTGGTAAAAATTGAAAAAATAAAGGTGGCGCCGACAGAATGCAGAAACTGATGAAACATTTCATGATCAATATCCATGCAAAAAATCATGATGATCAATGCATTAGTTTTTCAGATAATTGAGCTTTTGTATCAAATTTTCCATTATTCTGGGGGGTACTTCAGAACCCCATAGCTCGAAGAATATAGGTCACAGTGACCTAATTTCAGGTTTACAAGGAGAATTTCCATAGACCTCCCAGGATGTCAAGTAAGAAGATTCCAGTTCTAGCAGTTACGATTTGTGCCCTGTTAACGGACAGACGCCCGGACGGCCGGACGGACGACGGACAAAAGGTGATCCCTATAGCTCAGTTGAGCTAAAAATACAGGTGGCGCCACCAGAATGCAGAAACTGATAAAACATTTCATGATCAATATCCATGCAAAGAATCATGGTGATCAATATAATAATTGTTCAGATACTTGAGCTTTTGTATCAAATTTTCCATTATTCCGGGGGGTACTTCGGAGCCCCATAGCTCAGAGGTTATGGGTAACAGAGACCTAATTTCAAGTGTTTGAGGAGACTTTTCATGAGCGTCTCAGCATGTCAAGAGAGAAGATTCTAGGTCCAGTTGTTACGATTTGTGCCATGTTAACAGATGACCACACCTTATGAGGTCTCAAAAATAGAGAAAAAAATTCGTAAAAATAAAAAAATACAGGTGGCGCTACCAGACTGCAGAAACTGATGAAACATTCCATGATCAAATTTTCCATTTTTCTGGGGGGGGGGGACTTCGGAGCCCCATAGCTCAGAGGGTATGGGTAACAGAGACCTAATTTCAGGTTTCCAAGGAGATTTTTCATGGTACTCCCTGGATGTCAAGTTAGAAGATTCCAGGTCCAGTGGTTACGATTTGTGCCTGGTTAACGGACAGACAGACGGACAGACAGACGGACGACGGACAAAGAGTGAACGCTATAGCTCAGATGACTTTCAGTCAGCTGAGCTAAAAAAACCTCTCTCAAATTTCTTTAAGAAAAGAAAGACAGAGAGGGTGCAGGAGACAACCTTAGGTAAAACATTACCTTAGTCAATATTCGTTGAACTGGGTTCTAAAGATTTAGTATCTGAGACGTGCTTAAAGCTAGCTATTCGTCTGCCTCTTTGTTTGACATATTGACAGACAAACAAACACACGAGACCAGAGATGGGTGATGGCGAAACTTGAACGGCAACTAGTTCATGTTAGTGAGATTTTGTAAATTAATGCCATCTTTTGTCATTTCCAAACTCTGGTTTATCTGGTTTGCTGCCAGATATCCTTGCTGGACATGATGGATTACGACCAGTGGCTATTTTGGCGGTCCCCCCACAGGTTATAAACCAGTGGATATACTCAAAGTGGACACCGTGGGATCGGCTTCCAGCCGTTTTGGATTACGTTATCAAAGGTTCAAGAGCAAGAGGGTAATCTAATAGGCCCCTTTAAGGAAGAGCAGCTGTCAATATCCTACTGATTTTATGCTGCGTGGCCGTGTTGCTCATGTAATAAAATATAAATGTTATCTCGTTCCAGCTGCTATCCAATATAATCAAATGTAATATAACTGTCACATTAATACCCGGCAAAGCCACCTTATAAAGTCCTTCCATATCTATCAAATCTAGCCAAGACTTTCTTTCCAGTGCCTCTTGTTATATCATTTTGCATTATATTTACCATTATATTTGTTACACAGCATAATTACTTGAAAGAAATACCGATTAGAGTTGTAAGCTGAGCAAGCAGTGTATCATACACTGGAAAGGATCCCCGGAGCATAATACAATAACAAGATTAAATTGCAATTTTCCTGGATACCAGATACGATATTCTGGTAAAAGTTCTAATTAACATACTCCAATAAAATAAAATAAAAATATTTTAAATACAATGACATACACCATGGCATGATTCATCGCGTGCCTGTATAATTATAAAGGGTAATTACATGTAATTTATTTGATTATACCAAATTTCTATAATATTATATATGCACCTCCCTTTGAAACCAAACTTTCCTATAGACAGATTCTTGCAGGACGTTGTCCTCTGAGTACTTCCGTGTCCATTTCCGGCGCCCTTATCGAACCATTTTTATTTCTCTCAGTTTTTTTTTTTCGAAACCGATCATCGAGGCGGCCATTTTGTTTACACACTAAAACCAGGATGTCATAGGTCGCATGCCGAAATCATGGATACACTGCCAGTTAATATAATATATGACATTTAGTCTGGCACTAATGATTTCCCCACAGTGAATTAATTCATGACCTCTCTGCAGGCAGTTGTTAGGCTGTTATGAGCGATTTCGGTCTTTGAATATTTTGATTTTCTTTACAAAGCTATAATATCCCTTGCCGTTTGAAGCATTCGTAAATTTCAGAAGGATCCGCGGCTCTATATATTGAAAGCTCTGTCTATTGGTAGCTCATGGATTGCTGGAACATATCGAGGCACGATGTAAAAAAAAATAGAGTGACCTTCCATGCCCATTTCACAACTAACTGTCAAATTCGATTCACCCCTCGGTCACAAAAGCGTAAGCTATTTCCATCAGAAATAACAGCTTTATACCCCAATGGTGGCTGGTATGGTCCCTAATGGGTGATTTACTGCACGGTGGTCAGCCACAGATAAAACACACTACTGTATGTCAGTTATAAAGTCTGGTTATAAATCCACAGATTGAATTCATTGCGTTATGCTATCCACTGTTTCATTTCAGCTGTTCTATTTTCTGCCTGCATGGTCTGCCCCGCGTCACTTTAATGGAATGCCTATTTATTTATTTATATTTCTCTGTGTAAGATAACCGGTTATCTCGAGGTCAGTAACGGATGATCATTTGCGTTGCTGATCCAGATCCATATCCAGACGGATCCAGATCCGGCTCGGACAACGTTATCTATCTGTTCGTCCAGCAAACTTATTAAAGTTTCTTTTTAAATGTCCATTTATAGGAAAATCTACTTTGTTGTGACCGTGCTTGACTGCAGTGAGTCAATGTTATAACTGACGGTGGTGGCACTGGACATTTGTCACAGAATTCCTCTGTGGTCACGTGTCCGATATGTAAGTTTTTGGCCTTGAACTTCCTTGTATGATGCAGCGTGTGTCCTAAGGGTTCATAATTCGTATAAATACACAAGATCATGATGTCTGTTTAATATTAACTGATCTTTTAACATATATGCTGATATATTCATCATATCAAAGGTTTAAGTGAGTAAGTCCTTACTTAAATACCGATCTTGGCTTAAAAGGTTATCACTAGAATAAGTATTTTTTCAAGAGAACTGTACCGATAGTATTGTTCTAGATATTTCAGTTATTGATCATCATATATTCAATGATATATAACCATTTAATAAATAATGATATAATCAATTATACGAGCGACAGGACATCTGAATAATGTATGTTCCACAGTTATCCGTGAACTAGTGTGGAAGTACGTTATATATAGCTTTAGTAAATCATACAAAATGTGAATGGTCTATTATTTAATATTCTGCCTATAAATGTTACGTTTGTCCGGAAGCTAAATTGGTAAAATATAATGTTATATTTAGATCCTTCCCCAAACAGCAAAATGCAAAAAAAACATTCAAACCACGTTCTCAGCAGACGTTAAACCTTCCCACAATTCCCTGGGGTCGAAACCAACACCAACCGTTAGGTGTCATTCAAACAATACCCGCGCCTGCAGGGGCGAGCATAGAATACTGAAAACGATAATTAACAAAACTGTCTGGTAAAATAAAAGTTGGCTCCAGTTACGTAGCCATTAGGTTAATGAAATGAAAACACATTGACTTCGGGCTAGAGAGAGCGAACAATTCATTTATTTTATTAAATAAACGTTATATCTACATATCTCTAAAGCATTCACTACTCTTCGGCCACTACGGAACGGAACATGGAACGCGTGACAGGGGCATAATTTACGGAACGGAACAGAACAAAGATATAAAAATTGTGTTAATATTTTAATGGGGTGAATGTTTCATGATATAATTTATAGTAATAAACTTATTTTAACATATGCGATTTGTTAAATTTTTATTTTAGCCCCTGTTCCGCGTTCCGTGATTTAGGGCAGCCCCGGAAGACCCCCCAGGAGGTGTGAGTGAGGCCTTTTGTTTTGACTTTGCCGAACTGATTTCAAAAGGTCGAAGCGTAGTGAATGATCTCTAAAGTTCACAGACGAAAGTTTCCTCCACGCTTTATACTTTATTTTTGCCCATGTACGTCACGAGACCTCTACAAATGGCAAATGCCATAATAATTTCTTTTTTATTTCTTTTACATGTTTTTTATTGTCCCACATGTGCCGTATTTTCCTTTGTTCTAATTTTACGTTCATACCTACTTGCATCACACCTAAGGGATACACACGGTTTGTTCTGATCAGCATGTAACTCAATTTGACTGGTCATAGCTTTTGAGAAAACTAGACATATCCACTATAGTTGAATAACGATAACTTTATGATATCTCAGCTAAAACATGTCATATTCATCATAAGTCGAATGATGAGTCATCATGTTATCGAATGCATATGTAAAGTACACTTTGGCAGTGTTTTAACTTTACATTACGTTTTTATAAGCCCCTAATTAATGTTGGTAAGCTAAATAAAGTATCTGCCCCGTACCTCTGGCGTAAACTTGTTACAGTGTATCACCTGTCAGCAAGCAGTCCTTCTCTCTGAGCAAAGACCGCGCATTTAATTGGTTCTGATCAGGAGACCGTTTTAAAAATAGCGATAGCAAAGTATAATATACGCGAGTTCTGTTTTCTTTCATAAACAGAATATTCGGCTGAAGTGTCTAGTAATACTAATACATTGTATATTTCTAATTGTGTCACCGATTTACATATGCTTTCCTCTCATAAACACCATATTTCATTTTATACGATTTTATTCTAGACAAGCAATGTAAGTTTTTGGAGTTATCATTTGCCTCTTTATTCGGTGACATCAATATATACAATGCTGTGTATATGTAATAAGGCCAAGTAGGGGCTCGATCATGAGCGGGATCATTACTGAAAAAAAAAAAAAATAACTGGCAGTTATGGCCTTCGACTATGTGGCGGGGCATGTGGGACAAATCTTTTATATCCCTCTTGAATATTTTGCATCATGTACAGTTTTCATCGGCGTGTGTCAATCACGGCGTCCAGGGGCGGATCCATGATTTAGGAAAAGCGGGGGTCCAATCCAGGAGAAGAAATGAAAACCCTAAAAAAAAGGTCTTTAGGTCTGAAAAAGGGGGGGGGGTCTAGGCGGCAAAATTTTGTCTGAAGCCCTTAAAAAACGTTGTTTCTGAAGTAAAAAAAGGGGGGGGGGGTCCGGACCCCCTGCCCCCCCCCCCCCCCGGATCCGCTTCTGGCGTCCCCTAGCAAATCCCATGTATGACACACGCTTCATTTAACCTTAGGCCTACATGATGCAAAATATCCTACTTGTAATTGTAGTGTTATTTATTGAACAAATTCCTCAAAGCAAATGTATAAAAAGAGAGAGGGCGACACAAAAGAGAATAATTATACAGGAAGTTTTTCTTTTTTATGGCCGGGGGGGGGGGGGGATGCTGTCAAAAAAAAGGAAACGGGCTATGTGATATCTGCTCACGTGACCTCATGACGTCATCATTGACAAGCAGCCATTAGAATCAACATTTGAAGTAAGAAGTGTATATTATATGTTAAGACGCGCAAATACCCTTATATATATATATATATACATATATATATATATATATATATATATATGTGTATATATGCGTGTGTATAGGTGTATATTTAACTGTGTGAAAAAAAACATATAAAATCAATTACTAATAGTTTAATATTTGGAGCTGCTTTTTTTGTAAATACACAAGGAACCCTTATCAGAGCAACTACACTTGATCAGATCCCTAGTATTGTTCTTTCAGTAACGATTAATTATTCAATGGGCCCGGCGTACAGATAACGACACGCTACTTCAGACCGCCCGGGCTTACCCAGAGGCAGACAACAGCTGCGGTGTCGTCACACAGTCTAACTTAAAACCTGACTAATCCAGCTACAGCCGCAACAAGCTCGTGACCCCTTACTGGTACCAGACTAACACGTCACTCCGACGCCGCCTACGTCATGTTAAATAGTGAAATAAAACATTTTGTTCGACTGGTGAAAAATGCCGACTTATAAATAAAATTAAGATTCAGTAATATATATATATATATATATATATATATATATATATATATAGTTCAAAATTCTATGAAAAAAATACCCATTGGTGTCAGTTTAGATACAGGGTGCCGTGTATTCACCTTTGAATGGAACATCTGCCAATTTTTGGGTTCTGTCATGAATGCCCATGCATGATAATTTTAATATAAATTTATTTATTTTATATAGCGCTAAATCTCTAAACATGTTAGTCTTCATTTGCTCTTGACAAAAAGAAAATAAAAACACATTATCAATGGGCCTGTTGTTCTCTAAAATACATAGTCTTCGTGTGTGAAAGGGACATGGTTATATATAGCTTGAAGTTCAATATTCGGACTTCTAATTTTAAGTTTCAAACCACGCCGAGAATTCAATTCAAGTAAGAAACCAAATCCATTAGATTTGTGGTTAACTATGAAAAAAAACCCATCATAGTCAATACTTTTGTACAAGCTGTCAAACTGAAATCTGTTTGCTAGTGGCAGCTGCATTACATGAATCCGTATCATTTTTTGCTTCTTAATTTCCTCCCTCTATAATTTGACTATTTCCCGTGTGTAAAAAAAGTGATTTCATTCCCAAATGTCTGTAACTGTCAAATCCAGAAGAAGGTGGTGCCTATGGTCCCAGGGTTATTAGTTCACCTTGCTATCCTGACTTGCTATAATCTGAGTCAATAAAGTGGACCAAACGTTTCAAGGTAAGCTGTGCTCCTGCTCATAGTAAGTAAACTTACACCGGGCGCGAATAAATACATAAACATTCCGTTCTACACTACTATCATAATCAATACACATGTAATTTATATCTTGATTCATATCAAGTACATCTTCCTTAACTCCTATTTGATGCTAGCTATCGTACTTCATGTCACGTTATTCTGTTTAATTGAACTGACACATGTGTAGCTATCAACGTGCGTAACCTAAGCAATCTGTAAACATGTGAAACAGAATCTGAAGCCTGAGAGCCGGGAAAATTTCGCTAAGAAATCTGTTGACAAAGTGGCAAGTGACTAAGTACTTTCAAATTGATGCGGTGTCCTGAGTGTACAGTCCATTCCTTCAAGTAAAAAAAAAATATTTGAGGACTAATATATGTTTATGTATCGAGCAATTAAAATTGTAATTTATCAAAAAATCATAATTTTATATACTGTGGTTGGCTTCATATTCGCGAGGCTGAAATTTCGCGATTTTTACATTTTTAATGTTTTGCGAGGGTTTCATTTTCGCGATCTCACTAGTCATGAGTTTGTGACATTTTCTTATATAATGATAGGCCCGCACACAGCATAGGTGGTTTAGTTCAAATTTAAGGCTTACATTTCCCTATACCTGCAAGGATGTAATTTATTTAAAAAATTCTCTCTGTTTTAACCTATTACCATACAAGTATTGATTACACTAAATAAGAAGGACATTCTCAATTGGCCGATTATTCCCGAGGGTTTCATTTTCGCGATTCTTTCCCATTCGCGAATATCGCGAAATTAAAACCCTCGCGAACAAAACGGCAACAACAGTATTACGCTTTTACAAAGCGTCTTCTTCCTCAAATTAATATTTTGAATGGCACTGTTCTTATGGGCAGGCATTTTATCGGATTATAATGGACCTTCACTCCACCCTTTTCCTATTTAAACGTTTTGTCTTTACCAGGAGGATAAGGATTCATCCCCTTTCGTGTGTGTGTTGTTATGTGTGTGTGTGTGTCTTTGTGTTTGTTAATTTTATAACTCACGCAATAATTAAAGAGAATCTCATGAAATTTTCAGGGCTTTTGAGAATGGGCCAATGAAGAATCCGTTATATTTTGGTGTAGACCCCGTTAAACGGACAGGTTTCTAGATAGTTATCAAATGCTGAACAATTCCCTGCAAGATAATTAATCATTAGAACTATAATTTTCAAACAAATATTTCCAGACCCAGGTATACCTCTTTGCGATAACCAGACAGTCAAGTGGCTCGCTATCCTGATGTTCGTTAACATTGTTAGCTTATCCTGTGGAACTCATTATCGCGAGAATCCACAGAGACCGGGGCCGCTACATCTCATAATGTATATTCGTCTCTAATGGCTAGAGTCAGATAATGATGATCATATTTATACAGAGTTTCGAGACACCTGATTTAACCACTTTTTGTTTATGTCGATGCCTATCATAAGATAACTGAAACACAGCTTGTTGATATTGAGTATAACTAGAATACAGGTAGTCGACAATCGATTACTTGTATCCGCCGAAATCAGAGTAGGACGAGTAAAGTGAGGCATGAATTGAGTGGCAAGGGGAAATAGGGTGAGGTGCGTTGCATATTAGCATGGGTGTCTGCAGCCGAAATGTGTATGTAGGTGGCGCCACCTACCACAAAATCCAGAAAGCTATCCAAGTTGTGTACATATGCAAAACTTTTAACAGATAAGTGAAACCACTACTTGTATATGAGTGATTTTATCCCACAGCTGACAAACAGACGGACGCTGTGCAAAAAAGGTGGCAAGTGGCGCCACCAATGTTGTGTATGATTAAGAGCTATGTAAGATATATACACATGCAAATTTTCAGGGGGATATGTCAAACCAGTCCTGAGATATATGCCTGAATGTCTGCAGCATAAACATAAATGTAGGTGGCACCACCTGCCACTTAATCGAGAAAACTATCCAAGATGTATAAACATGCAAAAATTTTAGGCAGATAGGTCAAACCACTACTGAGATATGAGTGATTTTATCCCATGGCAGAAAAACAGACGGACGCTGTGCAAAAGAGGTTGCAGGTGGCGCCTCCAGTTTTGCGTATGATAAAGTGCTATGTAAGATCTATAGACATGCAAAGTTTCAGGAGGATACAGCAAACCAGTCCTGAGATATAAGCCTGGATGTCTGCAGCGTAAACATAACTGTAGGTGGCGCTACCTGCCACAAAATCCAGAAAGCTATCCAAGATATATAAACCTGCAAAATGTTAGGCAGGTAAGTCAAACCACTGCCGAGATACGAGTGTTGTTATCCAACGGCAGACAAACAGACGGACGCTGTGCAAAAATGATTGCAGGTGGCCCCACCAGTTTTGCGTATGATAAAGATCTATGTGAGATCTATATACATGCACAATTTCAAAAGGATATGTAAAACCACTCTTGAGATATAAGCCTGTATGTCTGCAGCCTGAACGTGAATGTAGGTTTCGCCACCTGTCATAATATCAAGAAAGCTATCCAGGATGTATACATATGTAAAATGTCAGGTGGATAAGGCTAACCAATGCAGAGATACGAATGATTTTATCCCAAGGCAGATGGACAGATGCACGTTGTGCAATAATGGATGCAGGTGGCGCCACCATTTTAGTGTATGTTTTAAAGCTATCCAAGGGCTACATTTGTGCAAATCGGTCAAACGGTTCCCGGTTCATGTGACCCGATCATAATTCCGAATTTAAAAAAAAAAAATCCGCCCAGTGGTTACGGAGGAGTTCTCCAGAAACCTATGCGGCGGCGGCGGCGTCCGACTGAAAACATAGTACCCGCAAAACTCTGTTTTGGCGAATACAATTATGGTTAACATGTTAAAATGTAAGACATAATAGTCCATCTTGTGCTACCAAAAATACTTCCTTGGCCCTACCTCTTTGGGCCCCATGTGCTCAACTGGGCAAATGATACAAGGGTGTGGTATGTCTGTGGGTCGGACGCAAGTTTTCTGTTGTTTACACAAACAGTAGCACCGCGCGATCGGCTGCGTCATGGCTCACTATAAAGGCACTTGAAAACGACGAAACAGCTGTTGAAAATGACGTATTATACCGAAGCCACTTGTCCTGTTGCCACACCAGGTTATGAAAATCGTTCAGGTTGACCTGTCAAGACTATTTTTTACAGATACAAGGTTTGATAGAGGGTTATGAACTAAATAAGATTAAAAAAGACACACGCGATAGGTACAGCTTATTTTGTGGCAACAAGAGAATGTTTCTTTAACTAAGTACTTTGTACATCTGCAGAATTCAATTGCGGTTTCGGACTACGTGATTTGGCTTACACGCGATAATTCTTGCGTCAACCGGGCTGGGTGTACCACTCCTGGATGTGCGTCAATCCCGTCAAAGCCGGTATACTCCCATCTTTTTATTTCACAGACGATATGGTCTAATTAAGGAGAATTTACAACAATTTCCGGAGGTGTATGGTCCATACATTTGATGGGGATGTACTGTGTACTTTCTGTGTACTATCACTCAAGAAGTTAATGTACAGTAATTAAAATCTGCCATATACTTGTTTAAAACAGGTGACAGATCTCATCTCAAACAAAATGGTGTTTTTGTTGTGGTACATAATGTTATTTTTAAACCTTTTACTGTTACAAACCGTAATTGAGAATGTCTCATCTGCGCTTCTTTGTTCGCCTGATTTAATTAAAGTTCAATTATTCATATCAGATGAGCGAACGACACTTCTGAGAAGGCAATTAGTGCATCGCCTGAGGGAGGCCAGTCCAGAAAATTAATTGAAGATCGTTTATTATTTTAATTACCGACATTTAAGCATAAATTAATTAGCTGCATCATTTAAGTTATTTGTTAAAAGCTTTGCGAAATTGGCCAATTAATCTAGATATTTAGCGCACTTGTGTACGTGAGTGCGCGTATGTAAAAATACCATAAAAATGATCCAGAAATACAAGCAACTATAGTCACATGGTCAAATATAAACGATATACACCTTTATGTATAAATGAATTAATATCAGTGGTCCTCGTCAAAATTACGACATATTATCTGCAGTGCATAAGGAGTAATAATTTATACGTATATAAAGATACATGAAAGAGTTATTTTGGATATAATAATAATAATAATAATGTTTTATTACAGACTCATGGTCCATATACAGAAACAATGAAAGTAAATAAGAATAGAAAGAAAAGAACAGTAGAAAGCAAATAACATAGGATTTAGGCCAACTGCATTATTACTTATAATCTGATAACAAACATCTTCTGGTTATGAACATTAAACAAGTCTGACTTTAGGTATAGATCAGATTCATACAAAGTTCTGACATACAGGTTGTCAGATTCAGTTATTCTCATTTTTAATGAATAAAACTGTTTGCGCATTAGTGCGTCAAAGGTGGTAATGTTACAACTGATAAATTCTTCACTGATGCTGCAGTGTTTTGGAAAGCCAAGAAATGTCCTAAAAGCATTATTGTACGCCACTTTCACCTTTTCTATGCTGGACTTTTATGTATTTACACCAGAGACTGGCACAATATAAAGAGTAACAAAACATTTTAAATAATAATATCTTAACTGTTTCCGAGCAAAGTTTGAATTTTTGTTTTAACATATTTGCCCGTACGTACAGTAGGCGCATTTGTCGCAATATGTCATCGTCATCTTGCAGTTTGCTGTTGATAATGCAGCCCAAATATTTGTATTGCTTGACAGGGGATAAAAGCGTTTGTCCCATTTTGAGACATGGATCAGAGGATGCCCAAATTTTATCTTTTCCCGTTATGTGCATATACAAAGATTTTGTCATATTAAATTTGATGTTATGCGAAATGCCATAGTCGTAGGCAATATTTATTAGTTTTTGCAGACCTTTGACCGACGGAGCAAAAACCACTATATCATCAGCGTACATAAGATGATTGATGATTTTTTTGTCAATGCAACAACCAATTAAGTGTGTGTTTAATTTGGAGCTCAAATCGTTCATGTAAATATTCAACATGAGTGGCGACAACACCCCTCCTTGCCGAACACCATTAGTAGCTGTGAAATAGTCCGACCTGATCGAGTTCCATCTTACAGAGATTCTTTGGTGCATATACCAGTAATACACGAATCTTACAAGGTATAAAGGAACACCGTTTCTTAAAAGCTTGTTGAATAATGTAGTGTGACAGACTTTATCAAAAGCCGATGATGCATCGAGAAAACACACAAACATATGTGATCCCATCTTCTGGTAAAATCGAAGAATCTCTTTTAGCAACCCTACACCAAGCTCTGTGCCATGACCCGTTTTGTATCCGAACTGATTATCAGTTACATTAACAAAGTGTTTAATTTTCTCATAAATCACGAACTCAAAGAGTTTAGACATTATAGTGGACAGTGCTATGGGCCTGTAATTGGCTTTATCAGTTATACTCTGTGTTTTATTCTTAACTACCGGCACTATTATACTGCACATCATATGTTCAGGCATATAACCATGTACGAGGAGTGAAGTGAACAGTGAACATAATGGTTGTACTAGTGCGTCCTTCGCGTGAATGTAGTGTTCTGCTCCTAAACCATCTGGGTCATAGGACTTTCCGGATTTAAGTTTAGACAGAGCAACCATCATTTCAGACTCGCTTACACGTATGTTTTGATTATGCGTGATCAATCTAAAATTGCTTGATATTTTATTTAACAGTTCAGCATCATGATGTACGCAAGAAAAAAGGGATTTGTAGTGCGCCTGCCACATGTCTAAAATTTCTTTGTCGCCTGTGATGCCACTAACCGTATGCGTGCACGGTAGGCGTGGATTTTTGCATTTTTTAATTCCAATCCAGAACTCTGTCTGTTTTTTTGCGCTTAAAGCCCGCCCTAAGGAGTCCGCCTTGGCTTGCTCCTCCAGTCGTCTACAGTGACGAAGAGCATACTTGAATAGTCTCTTAGTGTGTACCATAACGTTATGGATAGGGCCGCTGATCGGCCTCCCTGCCCGTTGCCATGCCAGAAAGGCGTCTCTGGCAGCGCCATGTGCGTCTCGAGCGTACTCATTCCACCCCGGTATTGTTTTATACTTTTTCCTTTCTGAGCCAGATGTACATTTATCAATAAAACGATCTGCGTTATTGACCATTACGTTAACTAAGAAATCATATTGCAGGTCAATTTTGGATAAATGATTCTTATCCTGACAGTTGACATTCTGACAGCGTTCAGTCTCATGAAAGAGGTCCGAAAAATCATGTATTGCATTCGCAACAGCGTTATTATACACGACCAGTGACTGTTTACTTGTTTTTGCCCAGTTTGGTCTTTTACAGCTAAACGTTCTAGCTTCATGTTTTACACTAGGTATGCAAGAGGTATTAACAGACATGCACAATGGTAAGTGATCTGACGTCACATAATCATATAAAACATCAATCATATCGATTGCTCCATGAGCATCCTGGGTACTTACACAGTGGTCGAACCAGGAGGTAGTAGACCAAGAGTCACTTACATATTTGAATGCATTATCAAGAAATACATAATCAGAGAAGACATAACCATTATCGTCTTTAAACTGTTTCAGTATGGATGCAAACAAAGAACCCGTTTTGTTTATATCAGCATTAAAATCTCCAAGGATGTATACAGCAGATGTCGGACATTGATTTTTAACAAATACATCAATGTTAGCCAAACAATCAATATATGAGTCACATTTTTCATAGGACTCATATGGCAAGTATACAGTTATGAAACAAGCTTTTTTACCACAAACGTCAAGTGTTATGCCGCATGCCCAGTCACAATTGAGGGGAAGCGGTGTTATATACTTATCAAGCGACCTGTGCCAAAGAATCGCTACTCCACCGAATGGACGCCCCGGGCGTATACCATCTCCAGCGTCCATAGGTGATTCCCCAATTCCCCTAAAGTCGGCATGCAAGTCATTTAACTTTGTAATTAGTTCTTGTTTGTATAGCCAGTGTTCTTGTATACACAATATATGGGAATTAGCACATAATTTGTGCAGCTCGTAAAAAGAAGAGTCAAATCCACGGCAATTGAATGTAGAACATTTTATTTTGGATATATGTAGATTTTCACTCATGTTGAGTTTGGGTTTTCTCCTTTTGCTTGAAGAACCTGCGCACTAACACATCCTTTGGCCAGCTGTCAGGCTCATAGAATTGCGCTATTTGGTCACATCGACCTTCTAGTTTGAATGACGCATATGTGTCATATCGCGTCTTTAGCTTTGTACATTCAAATACAACACTGAATTTTGTTTCCACATATGATTTCACCTCTTCCTCACTGGTATCAGGGTGTAGTCGTGTCACAAATAGCGATACAAGACGTTTCCTTGTGGTCAGTTGGCTACTAGGTGTAGACGATGTTCCAACAACAAAATTGCCTCGGCGATTCGTTTTACGACATGAAACAGGTGAAGACAAACGACTTATGTTACAGGAGTCATGGAGTCATATACATTAAGTATTGTGTGGTGTTCGAAGGATCGAATATTTTTGTGCTCGAGTGTGTGTAACTATAACCGATCACTACAGAGTCATAAAGCATGCCTGTAGGTGTGGTGTGATATTTTTTTATTGCTTTCGCACATTTATTGTTTATTTGATCATAAGCTCATAACATGATCCTTAGAGTCTTCAATACTGCACAATGATGTGTGCTGACTGGATACTGTAGGAATTGAATTGAAGTTGACTGGCATATCAGCTGCTCATATATGCTTATAAGCGTACAATGGGTATTGTGTGTAAGCACAAACAACTAATAAGATGTCATATCAAAGGATATAAAGATACTTAGGTAAAAGGTATTTAAGTGTGAAGTATATCAGTTGTTAATATACTGGTGTCCATATTACTTAATCAAAGGTAATCAAACAATCCAACACCACACCCAACTAAGCCTTTTGTGTTGTGAGAAGTATCCACATTCTTTTATACTGACCTGCAAAATATCTATTTTGGAGAGTCACCACTACTGTCAGCATTGTCAAAATAATAGAAATTACGGAAAATATCACAGAAATAGAGCATACATTCATTCGGCGGCAGTTAAACCTGTGGGTTAGACTGCCGTCAAGTTCAATTTCTCCTGTCGGCTGTTTAGCCCGAATACTAATCTGCCGGTACTATACCGGCTGTTTAGCCACTTCCTATTAATTATTCTAATTTCCTTTCAACCTATAAAGATACAGAATGCCAATTCCCAGTATGTATTTTTAGCATAATAAGTTTCACTTACATTGTGTTATCTGAACAGAGAGTACTCGAGTCCAAGTCGGGTAATACCTTTTGAATATTCGAGACTTAAAATGGCTGTCCTTTACAACCTAGAATTGTACATATACCACCTGCAAAGATCCTGAATTCAGCTGAAAATTTTCTATCCATATATGATACAGGTTGTTACACACCAAACCCTTTTATCAAGTATATATATATATATATATATATATATATATATATATATATATATATTTATTCAACAGGTTATACGGCTTTTATAGTTTCTTACAGAATCCTCTGATGAATGGAGCGATTCTTTAGCGCATCAAGATCTTTCATTTAGAAAAGAAAATGAAAGTAAAACTAATTAATACAGGTGGACTTGTTTCGTTTTACTCACAAGAGAAATTGGTTTTATATTTGATCCCTATGGCCATATTAAATGCAGTATTACTGTTCCCGTTCCAAAATATAAATCTACACATATTTGCAACATGTATGTATGTATTTCCAGTGATTTTTATAATATATATATATATATATATATATATATATATATATATTAATTTTATCTTTTAATAATACCATTGTATTTGTTCCCTCTATATCTGCCAGACAAATAACTTTCTCGTGAAAGTTTAATATTTAGCTGTATACACATTCACCCGTTTATCTTTACGATCGGGCAATGGTAATGATGCAACAGCAGAAACACATGCTCACAGAAATAAGACATTTATATGCATGAGGACTATTAGGCGAGTTCAAATTGGCCTTTCTACGATTGCAGGACATAATAGTACGGCGGTTCTTGCTAAATATAGTCACTAACCCCGAGCATGGGCATCCTTCCCAAGCATTGTAGGTTTTTCTTTTTTAATATTTATTTGTGGGGGCAACCGTCTCCATTTTTGTAATGCTAACTTATCTACGTATATGTACATCGTCAGAATTCTATTCCGGTATCGGACTATGTGACAGGGAAATATCACAAGCTTCATATCATTTTATATCCTGGCGTTAACCGGGCTAGGTAACTACTGCACCTGCCGGCCCTGGGTGCGCAATCGTTCCCATTGCTGGGTCATACCACCGAGGAACCCCCAAAAGGCGCACTCGTTTGTGGGTAAAAAATGTCCTTTGGGCACGGCCTTCCTATTAAGCCTGCAGAGAGCTCAATCTTAATCGAAGCCGAACGTGAGAAATCTCACCGCCTCGGGCTGAGATTTGAACTCACGATCTCCCAGCTTTGTGTCCTGTTCTCTACCCCTGAGCCACAGTAGAATTGTAGCTAAAAGACCACTGACGAGGCCCGAAAAAAGGAAAATTTCTGCTACAACTCAAACAGAAGTACTATAGAGAGCTGTTGTCTAATATACATGATATAATCCAAATCACTCTCATTCATCATAAGTTCAGAGAAATAGATTGCAACACGATCCTTTCTGTCTTCGTCTTTGAAATACAGTAATATAGATCAAGTATCTCCTTTCTTTTTTTTCATTTTTCAGCACTGTATTAAGGAATGGGTCATGTTATTAGAAGTATCATATTCCTGAAGATCCATTCTGACCAAAAAAAAGTAAGATGCGGCCTCCGATTATACATATTGCCGGGTTAAATTATGCACCAAATACCAAAAACGCTATCGTGTTGCCCTTCTCATATGGAAAGATGAAAGAGTAGATATAGCTTTAAAAGCAATACTATGTGTTCTCTCCTTTTTGTTGGAGTCTGTCGGCTGCAAAAGACCAACACGAGTTCAGTTTTTTTTGTGTTGATTTAAGTCTAAAGTTGGTGTGTATTGCAGCTACCGAACTATTCAACCTTTCTTTATGGAATTGTTGAGATCTGGTACATCAATGTCGGAAAAAGAAAATATAGTATTTTGAATAAGAAAATGTTGCAACAAATAGGTCACATTTAGCACCATATATACATATGGGCTGAAGATTAGGACCTGAATATCTATAGAGGACGTGGCCTTCTTCCAAACAACATTATTATTTATATTTTTTTTTCATACCTATACCATAATGTGCAGACTGCGGGATTAATTTCAAGCACGGGACGCATGCCTTACCTTGGAAATACAATCTAGTTAACTTGCATGAAACGAATGTTATTGTTTTCACTCGTTCTTTCTCGTGTCAGCAAAATTCTGGAGAACGGTATAACGGAGGTTATTGAATTTTATCATATATATATATATATATATATATATATATATATATATATATATATACATACATACAGGCTGGTATTGTGAAAATCTCCAAGACTTGAAATGTTGGTGTAAATCCAAGCGTGAAAAAACCCGGAATGAATGTTTTATGGTGTTTTCTATTAAATATTTTACACTAGGACGCGTAGCATGGGACGATATGGCCATCATTGGAATGTGACAATGACGTCACTTCACATTCCGTTTCCCTGAAAGTTGCACAAAACCATCGTAGATCAAGGAGGCCGGGAATGGGGATGGGGTGGCGTTTGTGTGTTTTTAGTCAAGGACAGATATACCATGATGTTCAGGGTGTCTCTCAAAATATTTTTTTCTAAAAGTTCCAAGGGAAAAAAAATTAAATAACCTTCCAAGGCACAAACTTTGAACACTAAACCTCCCGTGCTGGGTTTGTGTTTCTATATAGGAAGCTTTTTTTTATTCCATTTGCTTAGTAACATTAAACTTGAACAGTATCTCTGAACTGTCCTGACGAAAACATTCTAACAGTGAAATGTTAAATACCGACAATGACCTGTCCCCGTAATTCATGGCTTCATGTCTGTTGGCTTTATGGTATTCAGAAAAATTTTGACTGAGCATAAAAATCAATAATGGAAAAAATACATGTGATACAGAACATTTGATGCGTGTCGCCATTCGTTTCCTGTAAAAACGACGATTGACTCCAAAGTCAATTTATCACTAGAATGGTCCGTCTCAGGAAGAGGGAGCAAATTGAAAACTAATATTCTCTAGCCTTTCCAGGCCAGCTTTAGCCCTCCTTTTTCTAAAGGTCTCACGTCAAGAGGAAATGAAAAATGATTGCCTGCAAATCCCAACTCGGAAAGATTTAGAGTTGGTCTATTTCCTGGTTCCTGTATATCCGCCACTGAAGCAGACAGTCTAGTCAACCCGTTCGTCATCAAGATAATGCCCTCAGCGTCCGGCAGAGACGACCAACATCATCGAAGATAAATGATGAACTGGATGACAGACGGAGGGACGGGAGCTTCACTCGAAGTCATTTAAAATAGGGGTTGATACCGTGATTTCAAAAGGAGAAAGGGCCATCGTGTTCCACATCGGTATACTGAGGATAGCTTAATATTCGCGGGGTTAAAATTTCACGATCTCGGATTTTTTTGTTTCGCGAGGGTTCAATTTTCGCGATCTAACCAAACAAAATAACCTAATAGAATAGACCATTATCATATGACGAAATATGATTATTTTTTATTAAATAATAAGTGCGCAAAACGTGATAATTTGTTTGGGGAAAAGTCGAACGTGTGGACATCACCTCGTTGCTACGTAAGTTGGGGTATTGATTTGAAAATATTCAAAAACGGATGAAACAAATGGTTAAAACATACGCCTCCATTATTTTAATATTTGGCCTAGAAATATTTCAGTTCCGTTGGCATTGTTTCGGGATGAAGAGGTACTGGTGGGAACAGTAATATTCTTTATGAAGACACCACACACGTTTTTATATCCAGCCCATATACCTAATTTTGGCCACAACCTCCCCATGAGGACGGGGCTCAAGATTTCTATGAGATAGCCAGCCCAGTTATGGTTGTAAAGACGAGCATAATGCCCCCGGTACATGGCCATAATGTGATGATCCCTCCCGCTGAAGTCAATTTTTTTTATGCACAGTGAGCTCTGCTCAGTGCTGTCTAATGTGTACATCCAGGGCAAAGCTTTGACTAGCTGGCTTAGTAACTGTTTTATGTTAAAAGAAAATAAAGGCAATTTTTACACTGCGAATTTTTTTTTTATATTTTTTTGTTGGAGGAAACCGCCCCCATTTTATTAATTGTTTCTTAACTCTTAGTACAGTAAAAAATCGCCTAAAGACCGCCTCGGTTTAGCGACCACCTAAAAATAACGACCACTTTATTGAGACCCCGTCGGTCGTCGTAATATCGGTTTCGGACCACGTGACAGAGTAGTATCCCATGTTCTCTCTCATTTTATAGCCTGGTGTTAACCAGGCCCGGTGACTAGAATACCTGCGGGCCCGGGGCGTGTAATCCTGACCATTACTCGGCCACACCACCGAGGAACCCCTAAAACGCCCACTCGTATTTGAATGAAACACAGCTTTTGGGAACGGCCTTCCCATTAAGCCTGTAGAGGGCTCACCCTGGGTGGGTGCAGACCGTGAAAATCGCTGAATTTAGAACTCATAATTCCATGCTTTAGGCACTGTGCTGTACCCCTGAGCAACAAACCGGTTTTTGTCTCACAGCTTTATTAAAATGTAACTTTATCCCTAGCAAATCATTTTCGGCAAAATATTTTCTTGTACAAAGTTTGTTGATGATTGACAAAGACTGGTTTTGCGTCAATTTCCATTGAAAGCAAATTTGTTGGAGATTAAACATCACCAGAAAGAATGCGTATTTGATCATCTTCCTCCAGTTTATTTAATACTCAGACAATGAGTAATTGCATGGTTAAGTGAAATACATTTATTTTTTAACTCGGCTCTCCTACAGCGAACCCCGAGTGACACCTATCTTTTAGTTTGAAGTTGAATTCAATTTCCGACCGGTTAGCGCCCTTGAAACTAAACTGCCTTTGAGGTCTGTGTGCTTAGCAAGCGTAATGTAGTTTTTTATGGTATACATTATTCCATTGATTACCAACTATTCTTAAACACTTTACATCTCTTGTTTTGTGATCAATCCGCAACAATCTACTTAAATTATTTAACAGGGCCTGGAAATAGATCAAACACATGTCTGAACGGGCCACTGTTAGAATGGTTGAATATTTCATATACTTTCTCTTCAATGTGTGTCTCTATCCATTTACACTATTTGAGTATTTTCTGTACGTATATATTGTAGCAACTCATTATTTATGAGAAAAACTGTTTTTTTATAGAAAACTGTGTTGCGTGTATACCTGTGTGACCGAGTCGTGCTTGAAATGAAGCCCTTTCTGTCCGTAAAGGTCTTGTACATTCCTAAGTAACATAATCCTTTGCAATTAATTGTGTATTACCACACGATTTTATTCATTTTGGCTGAACACAAAAGTTTACTAGCAAAAACCGTTCAAGAGCACGGGCTCGCTATCGTCAATTTGACCTGTTTTTTTTGTGTCGTTATGCGTGTGAGTAAACACAGTCCTCGCGTGTCTGTTAACCATGACAGCTGATCCCAGGTTCGATCCTGCGCATTCATGACATTTCCCAAACAAGGAGAAGAAACGTGAAAGAAGAAGTTAAATAATAATTGTTGGGGAAGTTGCCCGTCTTGGCCACCAGGTGAAGCGACAGTTTTGTTTTGCGTCACTGATTACGACTGGTGCAAGCTCTTTTCCACTTGTGCACAACTGTTAGCAATAAAAATATTAACAGAAATTGTGTTATGTAATGAGAAAACATATATATTTCATGTATATTATGCATATCTGCTGTGTGATTATGCCCCTTTCACATAAGCTGCCATGATGTGGATAGCGTGGACCAACGATTTACTTTTTATGAGCATCAGGCGATATACTCGACAGCCCCAGGGACTTCCCTGTTACACTGTAAACGATGGGTTGCGTGCATAGCACCACTCACTGGGGGCAGTGAACCCGGACTCGGGTGTCAGATTTTCTAGAGAAAAAAGAAAACTGCATGCGGTGAAGGGTATCATTTTCCTGTGACTATAATCCGCTTGTACTGTCACAACGCTGTCAAATGTCCAATATACAAGCCAACTATTTTTTTTCACTGAAGAAAGCTATTTTTGGTTCACGGATCTAGTTACAAAAGTAGGCGGTTTCATGTTACAAAATTCATTGCAGTTTTAATACATCTAAAAACTGTTAACTGATTCATGGTACAAAGAAGCTTTATGAGATAAACCTCACATAACTTTACTAGATTTAATTTAATTGACCTATCCATGAACTCTATATGACCTTTATCGCATATTCATTTCAATGAATAATCATTAGCAGAGCAATGCCAGTTACCAACCAAGTCGCTCTGGCATAGTTAACGGTCAATCCTCCCACAAGTGCAAAATTTGCATAATTTTGCAACTCTCCCAAACAGAAAACGTTTTGTCTACATCAGTACATGTGTTGGCATGTTTTCCGGGATATTTATTTTATACAAAGGAGAGTATAAAATGTGTTAGGCCAAAGGTTGCTTTAGTAATTTCGCCGGCTACCTAGTGAATAATAATGTCTTACCTGGCACGTAATTCGTATGAGACAAATAATCAAAATAAGGATATTTCAAAATGACTGCGATATATTCAGCACTGGAGAACAGAGATATGGCCATTCAACTTGATGACGTCAGTCAATGCGACGTCATACGCCATCGACCATTGTGACGTCACTATTGTATTGTACAGAGCTCTCACAACCATTGGCATGGAAAGCCGCCTGTGTGGGAGCGTTGTTGGGGCATATACCATAATTAGGTTATCAGGGCGGAGCATAAGGACTCTGGTTGTGAGGTCAATTTATTTGATATCCGGGAAAAAGTATACATGTTGTGCACTGGTTACGGCACTCTGCTATAGGCTCATGTATTCAAGTCTTTGAGCTAATAGCCCTGGCCAAGGTCATTAGCATAAGGCTGCAATCTTCCACCCGCCTCCGGGGTGAATAAGTAATGGTCTTGCTTGGTGGCCAAATTAAGCACGAATAATATACGAGCGCTTATGACGGTTCCCTGCTTAGGTTGCAGACCACATTGGTTACTGAAGTACAGTAAAGAAGTAAGCCACGGCCCAAATAAGAAACCAAGAGTAAAGTAATCGATCATTAGTTTGCAGTTCAATAGATTTTAAACCTAACCAAAAACTTTAATTTTTAGCATTTCTACCTGGACGGGACGGTGTGTCTTGTTTATTGTAGTTTGGCAGTTTACATTTTTAGAACCTTTAAGAAATACCCAAACTTGTTATCAAACATAATCAGGCCCACCTAAGAAGCGATTGATGGCCAAGAGACCAATGCCATCATTAGAAACCTTGTATCACAAAGATGACACTATCACCTGATGACCTCAATTTTTGTATAAGGAACTTATTTATGTGACATGAAAATTATAGCTGGACTAGAAATTTGCATTATACTGATTGCAAGCCTCTGACATTAACATTTTTGGCCACATACTCCCATGTTCATTCTTATACAGTGATTTTATATTTGTGAATATTCCTTGATGATATGCCTGTATCCGCATCAAATGCCGGATCTATAAAACTTTAATGTCTAGAAACTTTCATGTGAAACCCTTCAAGATTTCGTGAGTTATGTTGTTAACAATCACACAAAGAAAAACTGGAACGGGAATGAACGCCTATCCTGTTGGCGGAGGCTATTATGCATCAATTGTATGATAACATTTATTTAATTGTTACCACAATATAACACAGAATAACTCATAGCTGAGCCAATAATACTTAGTATATAGCCTTCACATTAATGACTGATGAATTTCAGTTATTTGTAATCAAGAACATCGAATATTTCAGTCTGTAACTGCATAAATAACAGGGGTAGGGCACAGTACTCAAGGCCGGGAGGTCGTGAGTTCGAGTCTCAGCCGATGCGGTGAGATTTTCACGGTCCGCCCGCATCCAGTGCAGTGCAGGCTTAATGGGAAGGCTGTGTCCCACAACCGTGTTTAACTCACAAACGAGTGCGTCTTTAGGTGTTCCTCGGTGTAATGACCCAGCAATGGGGATGATTACACACCCATGATCCCCAGGTGCGGTAGACAGCGGGCATGGGTGACGCCAGAATTCAAAAACAATATGATGGGCACCCACTGCTACCGCCCTGTCACGCAGTCCAAAACCGAAATGGAAACCCTGCAGATGTACCTTTTTAGATTAGGAATTAGATCAGAGAGCATAACAACTGGAAGCGGTTACCTCCACCAAATAAAAAATCATTTAAAAACTGCAACAATATTTTACATTATTGAACTGCACACATTCAGAAATAAATATGCACATTTTCCATTTAAAACTGCACAAATAAAGGTCAACGTATATTCCCATGTAATAAGAAAGGCACCATTGTCAAATAGGGGATATATAGTTCATGCAGTATAATATACCCCATGAATAAGTCTCAAGCTCACCGCATGCTAATAGACGAATGTACGTTCACATTGATTTTTTAAAATGTTAAATAAATATAATGTTAACAACTCAATACGTGGTAAATTTCATGATATGTTCATCAGGGGAATTATATTAGATCTTAAATGACACCAAACAAATCGACGACAGGAACAAAAAGTATTATTTTAGCTAAAAGATTCACTATCAGTTCAATTACAATACAGTGAAGCCTTTATATTGTGGGCACCCTTGGGACTATGTCAAAATGTCAACTTTGTAGGGGTGCTCACTATACGGAGGTCATTAGTGTAACATATTTAATATTGAGGACTAAAAATGGCACTGTCACAAAAGCCCACTCTATAGAAGTGCTACTTTATATGTTCCCTACAGGTCCCATTGTACCAGTATTAGTAGGACTGATTGACGAGTTGCGGTTGTAGTGATACTAACACTGTTTTGGTCACATTGGTAGTAATAGTATAGCAGTAATAGATGTAATACAAGCGGAACACAAAAATATCGGATAGAACCACAAACACCTGTTTTATTTATATCTAAATTCTTTTACACTTTCTTCAGTATAGGAAATAATACCAGAAGAAGTTGTGGGATATCAGTAATTGTAGTCATTAACAGTATATACTGTATATAGTGGATCTTCATTTGCTGCATTTGAAGTGGTGGTCGTGCCACACTCTTCCTTGTGCTCAGTGTGTTAAAATTTGTCTTTGATGTAGTAGAAATTGAGTAGTTATTACCTTCATGATGTTAATAATGGTGATGATGATGATTGTTATAATTATTATTAGTTTAATTACAACTACTACTGTTACTACTACGACTACAATGATTACTACGAAGATTACTACTGTGACTACTACTACTACTACTACTACTACTACTAATAAACATGACTTCAACATGTTATCATGTACTGAACACAAATCAAAGATATACACTAAAAATCAACCAAACAAGTCGCAAGAGCGTGGCAATAATAACTGGTAAAAAATAAAATAGATACATATATAAAAGGTATAAACTGGTAATGTGTATATATAACATTTACAGCCTGGACAAAACAACCTCCATCGAGTTAACTATATTCGAGACCTACCCGATCCAGCTTTAGTCAGCTTCACTGCTGCTATTTCCTGTTCGTAATCAGCTGAACCAGCAGTCAGTAATGTCCTGGCAAAGCTGCGACAGTGCTGGTGACAGCATATGAACAAGAGTTAAGTCGTATAGCCGGAACCACGATAACCGGCCCGGCACGGTCCCCTCTCACTATATCACAGGGACAGTGTTAACCAAACGTGTCTTCATTGATTTACTCAGGCATGCTGAATATTCATAACCCTCGTGACTCTTCCTCGTCCAATGAATATAAAGCATGGGGTTTTCGTCCTTTTGCTCCAGTTTAATGGATTTTATGGAAAAAAAAACAATGTAATGATCCAACAAATTTACTTCCTTTAAAGTATTCCCCATGCATTTAGAAAGAATTTGTCTTTCATGACATTTTCCGGAGTGCATTTAATGTTTATTGTATCAAAAAGTAAGTTATCAATATTTTATGTGGACGGTCATGGCATATGTAAGAGCTTCCTTTATCTGTAACGGTATGTAGCTGAGATGATTCATAATAAGCATAATTTTACATGCAGTTACTATAACAACCGCACGTGTTCGATACGTGATGGATGACGATAATGTCAGAGTTGGCAAACGATGACCATTCTGTTTCTCAAGCGATTCCCTCAACACAACGGCAGATCATACATGAGACAATTCTGGCCTCAGTTCGAGTGTCATCAGTGGATAATGCACCCTTCAACCAGAACTAACCAGCATCTCTTTCCGGTAGGCACTGTGGACGACCGGGACTACTTGTCTAATCGGTCAAACCTCAAATTCAAATTTGGTACATTCAAGTAAAATATCTTCTATTTATATTTCACATGCGTATGATTGCAATATACTACTTCTACCGTGAAGCCCATGCCACGAAATCACCAATTTTTTAGTAATTTTCCTGGAAATAATGCTAATCCAACATATCTGAACGGACTATACCTTGCCTTCTTTACTACACTTTACCTACACTGGTGACTCTATGGAGACGCCGAGATTGATCATGGGAGTTTGTGACGACCATACATCCAAAACAGCAAAGTCTTACACTTGTGGGTCCCAGTCTTCGCAGGGGTAATGTTGGTTATAGGTGGAGCTGGAGTTCTCCCCCTCCAACGATACCGACTAAATATGTTCCCGCACTTTTTGGTATAGTCTCTGTTATCCTTTACACGATTTAGCGATTAAGGTTATCGCATGCATTTAAAGCGCCTTTATTATGACATTTTTGCCGTTTTTGTATTTAACCCATAATATTGTACAACATGATATATAAACGCATGTAATTTCTTAAGGTAAAGTTAAATTGTTTATAAAAGATAATACGGTTAACGACTTCACTTATGCCAATTATACCTTTCCCTCTTTTACATATTTTATACATCTTTTGCCGTTATTTCACCCACGCTTATTTTAATTACGTGTTAAGCAATATGAACAATTGAATTCTTTCCCTGCTAACATCAAAGTGTAAAATATTTATAAGGAATTACTCTTTCACTCCCGATAATTTTCTATTCAATACATCCGGTTTCATAATATAGCTTTGTATATATATATATATATATATATATATATATATATATATATATATATATATATATATATATATATATATATATATACTGTGGTACTACGCAGCATCTTGAAAGCAACAGCTTGGGTGGGCAAAACAAATTGTTTAGCGAGACTCTCTTGAAAGAAACAGATTTGACTGTATTTCATTAACCCTTGCATAAACTTCGTCCGAGGTGGCTTTGTTGCCTCCGTATGACAGTGATAATACATAACAATTATATTCTGTATAAGCGGTATGGGAAGCACTTTCGCTTTGGTACTCTATTCCATTAATCATCACTGCAGTATAACAATATACAGCGATTAGTTTACAGTGGTAATCTAGTGTTCAGCTGTTGTCCTTCTCTTACGTTTCAAATGGCAAATTATGATTTTTTCTCGGAGGTCATATGTTTAAACACGGTTTCTTCTGTATGTTTGCATGTTTGTTGGTGTCCAAATATTGTAAATTGGACAAAGTAAAGAGTTGAAATCGGAAATAGATAAGGAGAAATTTACATTTGGAAGAGTAAAACTTTTTTTTCAATGAGTGCGTATATGAGAGCAAAATCGCCAATATAACGGTGTAACTATGTCATTTCATTTAGTCCATCAGAGTGTATGTGTTCCTAAACAATTTCATATGGCTGGTGTATTTAAAAAATACATACTCTACTTTTAACATGCCGGCGAGCATTAGTCAACTGATGTGATTGGAAAAAAGCAACGGTTGAAGCAAAGGAGATATCGACAACTGCAGGGTATTTTCGCTGCGTGGGGAGCGTTTGCAAACCAATACAGCAAGCGCATATGCGATTTGTGCAGGAGCAACGTAGGTCGCATAGGGTCTGCGTTTGTAAAATGACGTCACTCCCAGGGACGGGTAAAGCATTAAGAAAAAAGGAGGGTTCCCACCCACGAGGCCTTAGGACAAAACAAAAAAAGGGGAGGGGTGTCCAGTTCCGAATAATGGGGCGTCCAGGCCGCAAAAACTTATCTGAAACCCTTAACTAGAGACCCATGGGTCTCGCCGCTCAGCTTAATTTGTCCAGAAGGATTTCTTTTTTAGATTTTTTTTCCAGAATGACAGTCCTGTGACCTTAACCAATGACCTTGTGACCAAAAAATCTTAGAACTTATCATCCTTGACCTTGCAGCTCTTAGATTATTGTAACTATCTTTTAAACAGCGACCTTGACCTCTGACCAGGAAACCTCAAACTGTGCAGATTTCCTCACTTTGGGCAAGTAAGTCATGTGTGAAAGATGGAAAGTTTGGGATGAACCGTTTGATTTACAGTGCATCCTCAAACTGTTTTAAGATGTGGCTCCTGTGACCTTCAACTTTGACCCTGAAAATCAAAATGTATTTACTTAAGTGGTGGGTCATTAATAAATCAAGTTTGAAACTAATCTGTCTATCCAAAGTAGAAATATCATCCATAAACTAATTTGTGAATGGATGGGCCCTATGACCTTGACCTTTGACCCTATGACCCCAAAAATCAAAAAGAATCTTTCCCTATTGGCATGTTTGTGATATCTTGAAGATGGAAGGTTTGTGATGAAAAGTTTGGCTTGAAATGCATACACATTCTTTTTAAAGAAATGGGTCCTGTGACCTTGACCTTTGGCCTTTGGACCCCGAAATCAAAAGAGTTCTGATTTTAGTGGTGAGCCAAATATAAGTAAAGTTTGAGACTAATATGTCCAACTAAACTAGAATTATCATCTAGACTAATTTGTGAACAGATGGCCCTTGTGACCTTGACTTTGACCTTGTGACCCCAAATTCATTTAAGCTCTCCCAATACAGGCAAGTCAGCTAATTGCACAAGTTGGAAAGTTTTGGATGAAAAGCTTGGCTTAAAATGCAACCATAATTTTTTTTTAAATAAGTGAGTCCTGTGACCTTCACCTTTGACCTCATGACCCAAAAATCATATAGGTTTTTGTAATAGTGTCGGGCCATATTTAAGTCAAGTTTGAAATCCATGTGTCAATCCAACCTGGAGTTATCATCTGGAAACAAATTTGTGTGGATGGACGGATGGACAGACAGACAAACAGACAGACAGGGTGATTACTACAGGGATCCACTTGAGATCAATAAACACACCAGGTTTTGGGACACTAGATGTAATCACAGCTGAGAAACGGACATAATTGTTGTTATTTATAGTAAAAAATAGAAAAACATTAATTAAAATAACAAAAAATACAGGTGGTGCCACCATTTTTCGGGAACTGACAAAACTAATCATGGACAATATTCAAGGCAAGATTCATGACAACCAATGTATTAATTAACAAGACATTGAAGGTTTTTGTTTCAATTTTTTTCTGGGGGGTTATTTCGAGCCTCATTGCTCGAAGATATAGGTCGGAGTGACCTAATTACAGGTTTCCTAGGAGATTATTTATAGACCTCCCTGAATATTCAATTATAAGTTTCTAGGACCAGCAGTTACGATTTGTGCTCTAATAACGGACAGCCGGACTGCCGGACGCCCGGACACTCGGACGCCAGGACAATCGACGAACAAAGCGCCATTTCTACACCTCAGTTGACTTACAGTCAGCTAAGCTAAAAAAAGGTAGCAGCGGCTGAAAAACGGGGAATCCCAATGCATCCGTTTCTTATTCCAACGACTGTATAGTCCTTGCCGTATATGCATATGGGCATGTGCGGCTACATGCATGGGTAAATCGCTATTTCTTCAAGCATATACGCATTATGTGCACATTAAACACAACGTAAGATGTATTAACGCACATGTCTATACGACGGTACCTTTACAAATTATTGACACGACACTAGTGGATTATACAGTATACCGATCGCCTAGGCTGTGTTACACTGGGCTGCCTCGTATGTCCAGACAGTATAGACACTTGTCAGGGAAGGTGTCCGTAAACATATATACAAACACACACGTTATTAAGAATCCATATACTGAACAGAAGCGTCGATATATGTTCAAGGGAGGGGGGTAAATTTTAGGCGAAGGATAGGGAGACATTTTTTTAAACCTATATGAATATCGAAATATCACACTGTTTTAATATATATATATATACATATATATATATATATATCATATATATACTTTTAACCTATATATAGAATATATATATATATCATCCTGCTTAGTCACAGCAGACTGCAGGTTTGTAAAGACATGTATGTCACCCTTGTAAAACTTGTGTGCCCATTATTAAGTATGGATGACGTCATTTAAAATAATTAATAACTCATCTGTTAATGCTGATTCATCAAGCAGAAGGCAGAAATGTAACCAATGCTTATCATTCTTATTAGGCCAAAAAAATAAAAGGTATGGTTCTCAGGCACCGCCCGCGTCAATTTTAACACCCCGCATCAAAAAATTTTATTTTGATTTTTATCTTTCAAGAAGATAAATAAAACAATTTATGTAGTGTTTAGCAAAAAAATGTTATTTTCATGCTATCCCCTGATCATATGAAATTTTTATCGAAACATCCAAAAAAAGGTCAAAAATAAAATACCGCCCGCCCGCACTGATTTCTGAAAAAGAGTGCCTGAGAACCATACCTTATTTTTTTTGGCCTTAATGATCTATTTTATTTCAAGTGTTAACAATTACTCTCCGAATAGCAGTGGGAAGATTACATCCCCTATTTCTAAGAAAAAAGGGAGGGGGGGGGTATATATTCCTAACCCCCTGTAAGGACGCCTCCTATATATATTGAGCTACTCAGGGTAGCTCTCAGTTTCCGTAGCGGCAGTTTTGCCCCCATGACCAATCAGCCAATTTAGGATTCCAACGGGGTCGTATTTTTTACGGCAACATTTACCCAGAATTTAACGTGGCATCATTCAGTATAGGGTAAGATCCACGTTAATATGACTTTACTCGACAGTAGACATTCAACACCATATTGAACTGAAAGCCAGCAGTGTGATAATAGATCAGGTACCAAATCGGAACATAATACAATAAAAAAAAATCGAAATGAGTTTATAATGGCACTTTGAACACTATAGGTCAACCACTGCAGGGACTGATTTGTCTTGTCTGCCTTCAAGCACTAGTATCACGTGATTTATTGCTGAAACAGCTTGAAGGGACGATCCAGCAGCGCTGATGCTGCCTTGCTCAGGGGATATCGGCTTTTTACAACGCGAGCTCCGAGTTCAACAAGTAACGTCTACCGCGACTGTTTGCCATGGCGTGGATGATCCCGGGTCGGTACTTGTTATTTCAATCCAAAAAAAGCACGACTTCCGCGTAGTTTTCCTTTCGCTGTAACTGTTTTTTAAAGCCATGGTCTCGCTCAATGTTCTCGTCAGTAACAGTAAACCCCAGGCCTGTCTGGTTGTTCGTTATTTTATTTACTGCCTTGAAAAAGAGACCCTCAAAGCGTTCTACCGCAAGCCAACAGGGAAGCTGGCTTCAGGGGGTCCAGGGGGAAAGGACATGGCTTCATGAAGTCGAGAGTTCGTCAGTTCCAACGTTCACACGCGTAGGGGCAGGTGCTTCAGTATATAGGGGGGTGGTCAATGTAATCATCCCCCTGTTATTCAGAGAATAATATTTATATATTGAAAATGAATTATATTAATAATTACAATAATAGATCTTTGTTCCATCTCTGAGTTTAGAATGAATATTAATAATATGAAATAAATGTGGTTCAGAATTAGCTGATTGATACTTTATTTGAAATTTGTGTCACAGAAAATAATATATATATATATATATATATATATATATATATATATGCGAATCACAACCCCCCCCCCCCCCCGCCCAATTCTCGAAGAAAAAAAATGACGCCACTGATGGGGGGGGGGGGGGGGGTTTACAGTTGCCCCCACCCAGAATGGTTGTTATGCAGACTCAATGGGTTGATTTGTCCCCTCGGCGGTGCCTTATCAAGAAACGCCTTACGCGGGTCCTCTGTATTATGATAGGTATGATTTACCAATCCAGGACCCGCGGGTGCGGTACACCGGGCTTGGATTATCGTGTGTTACACCCCCCCCCCCCCCACGTTGTCCGAAACTGAAATGAAATTCTGCTACTGGCCATAAATGATCTAGCATTAAAATGGGGACGCTTACCTAAAAAAGATGTCTCAACGGACGCCATCCGTGAAAGGACCTAGGCGACTGATTCTGAATAATGAACTGACCAATATGAACGTTAAAGGAAATGGGGATCCCTTAATTTTTAATATTATGTCCTAATGCATTATATTACACTCAAATTGCATCGTTCCTGGTTTCGAGGACTACGTCTGAACCCACAGTATTTTTCGACTACGATTTTTCATTTGCCCAGACTTCAGGCATATACGATGCCGTCAAGCAGTTATGTCTATAGGTGAATAAAAAACAAATACAGATCATAGAGCGAACAAATAAAACGATGTCTAGGACAGACTGAACAGACCCAGACAACATTTGTTATAACAAACACGAGCAGGGAAAAAACAAACGTATGTATCGTTCTGCAGTTGTTTGAACAGGTGTGACAAATAGATATATTCCATCTGGCAGATTTAATTAACCTACATCCATTGCCAATTGATGTGTCTGTAAAACATATTGTTCAGAGTATTTATTCAAACCACGGCTTTGTTTACATAGACCGACTGATCCGCTTTGAAAGTCATTTTACTATATCCTCCATGTGTTAACATTGATTTTTTCTTTCTTATATATATTTTTATAAGAAATAATATTTTAATTTTGAATTAAACACTTGACAAGAATTTAATCTTGAATGAAATATTTGACAAGTCGGCTTTAATCTTAGAAGTAATTTATCTAGGTCAAAATCTTAGAAGTAATTTATCTAGGTCAATGACACAAGCAAAAAAAAATAATCTCTCTCTCTCTCTCTCTCTCTCTCTCTCTCTCTCCATATGTATATATTTGTATATAACACCATCGATCTCCTTCATTGTAATCATTTTCTTCATTACTTACAATATTTACTCAGATATATCAAAACCAAACAACCATATTCTTAGAAACAGACCATATCAGGTCTGCCTGTGTGACTGGGTACAAGTAAATTTATTTAGTTTTGATTGCCTGTGTATATTATAATCTACAGAAAGACATTTGATATAAATGGGTTGATATGCAGGTTATTATTTTTATTTGTACACCTGCCTTTAAGCGAGGAAGTGGCACTTGTGCCGCCATTTTGGTCTTCAATCCTGAGAATGTTAATTAGTATAAGTACATGGTCTAGATTTTATCCGAGTTTTGTCCAGGTGTTGTTTAAATGCATGCCTCATGCTACCATGTGATGCAGATAAAAGGCTTCCAGCCAAATCCGGTCAATTTGCATATTGATCCTATCAAGTGGGGTTTTGGCCATATATTTTTAAATCTCTTATTCCAAATGCTATCATTAAATATTAACCCGAACAACTGGATTTTGGCCGACGAAGCATCTGTGAATGCCCGCGGGACTGTGGAAATGGAGCTTAGCGTGCAGTGATCGCTGACAGCAATGTTCACCACCCCTTTGGGACATAACCAACAAACGGTGCAATAATATAGCCCTTTAAAGATGAATATGTTACCTTTGATTTTCCGTTTACACTTACATTTCATAGGTTTGTGAATTCATGTCGAATCTTTTGGGGATAAAAATGGTTATTTTTGCGATTTTCATAGAGACTGAAAAAGCGTTTGAAAGGGCTTTCTCGTATAAGCGTGTGTTTCTGTGTGCGTTTGTGAGACTTTTCACACATAAGGGTAGCGCTACCTTCCTTTAATTTAATGTAAACATAACAAACGCATGATAATTGCATTCTAATTTACAACAGATTTGATATGGCTAAGAGACTTATATAGTATATGCCTGTTTAAAAGATTAATAAAAATGTATTTTAAAATCAAAACAAAATAAAACTATGTTTCAATAAAACGCAAGCAAACAATACTAACTTTATTTACAAAATACACAAAATAATACCCAAACAATTATCGGCTGAATGCTTCTTAATCAAGCATCAATAATATAATTGTTGATCTTTATAAATGAATATGTTCAACAAGAAGGTTACTTTGGTCAGTATTTGTCTGCATAATATTATAGCTGCCATGATCAGTTAAATGTCTCTGTCAGCGCGGTCCGGCTTTTTACAATGATTAACTCCACACATGAAACACCTGCCGTACCGCGGGGTATGGTTATTGTTTTAAAACATCCAGCCGTCATTGCGATGTGTTGCTCTGTTTAGGGACCAATAAAGCATGTTCAGTCCTGTATATACTCTCTTGATCTAGACCATGGACCTTTATTATTTATAAAGGTATGAAAGAGAAACAAAGAAAATGATAGATTTATCCTGTGTTTCTAGTCCTTTTTTTTCTCTGCTGACTTTGACAAGCACAAGGCGTCAGTAATAAACTTAGATACGTATATATACATATTGTTACGGAACCTAATAACAACAGATCACGTAGTCGTGACGAGCATAAATTTTGTAACGAAGATAAAAAAACAGATTATGTAACACTAGGCAGCGTGAAATGTCTAGGGAATTAATAAAGAAGTCAGTATTTTTTGTTAACAAATAATTATAATTTATTCTTAAAACAATCCTAACATTACAATACACTAAATCAATACAATTACACAGTATAAAAAATAAAATGTACAGTACCAGTGTCCGGATCCTAGGCTTTGATATCTGGATACCACCACTGTCACAGCTCTACAGGAATCCTTTAACATAACTATTCCAAATGAACAATTCATGCAAATCTTCAAATAGAAGTCCGATTCAATCCCGAAATCAATCTGCTGTAATCCAAAAGTGAAGTTCTGGTAATAATCCCAAAGGCAAACTGAAGACTGTATAAAATCTGTTACAAAGTCCGAAGAATATCTATAAGTTCTGCAATTATCGGAAAGGTCCAAAAACTAACTCACACTCTTTCGTGTCCGCTGGAATTTTTTCTCTCTCTCGGCTCTAAACACAGCTCCCATTTATAGCTTTCTCCTCCCAAGCCCAGAAACTTCCATTCTCGAACAATCCAAAGAACACAACAATACACACGCGTCCAGAGCGCACGAATAGACTAGAACGAGCGCTGCGTCTTTACTCTCTGCGAGGGTTCAACCAGTAAGATAACATAGCAACGCCGAGGGCTTGCTTAACACGAAACAGAATGCCTACGCCAAACCCTGCGCATAACAAAACAGATAGATGTAACACTTTAAAACAGATTTATGTAACAATATATATATATATATATATATATATATATATATATATATATATATATATATATATATATCTGCATTTAACAGTGGCCGAGGTTTCAAGTATTTAATGTTATTTATTGATTGCAACATTTATATATATTCAACATTTAAATGCCTGTACTTGTTTCAAGTGAGGGTGAAATTATTATATACATTTTAAATATTTGACAATAACAATTAAACAATATCAGTGCTTAAACAAACTAGGAATTAACTATCCTTACATTCACAATATACATAGTGCATTATATTCTAACAATATTGAAACGAATAAATGTTTTGTTATCCTGAGAGGCCCGACGATTTAGCCCTTGGGATTCTAAAGCTTGTATTACTGATAAAGTTACATGTGCAAATAGAACGGCATGCAATAAAGCCATACCTCTGCCAACGGTTAAAGGAACATGGAGGATCCGTCCTTGTAATCGTCGGACAAGACTGGTGACGTTTTCCTTCGCCCATGCCCCAAACTTCCCTGATGTATTTTGAAATCTGTTCCCGTATATTTGTGTAAGTAATCCCGCCGATGGGCAAAAAGTTCACAACAAACTAGACGACCATAGGCTGATGGTTTATAGACAGACAGGCAGAAATAACAATGACAAGGCCACATAGCACATTCATATTATAGCGTAGACAGTGTGACGAACAGCATTAAAATTGACCTAGTTCGTTTTTCCATTAAAGTCTCGGTTATTCTCTTTTGACAGAATTTAGAGCGGGACTTGCTTTTTGTACCATTCAAAAAAAAATCTTCGGTTGACCTGTTTAGCAAAAAAATGTGAGTTATAATCATTTGCTCGATATCTCGCTTATTCTCGTTTTACAATCCCCCTGCGAGATTTGACTAGACATGCAGTGATTCCATTCAAAACTTAGCAAATGCTACCCTATTCGGGAAACTAGTCAGCTCTGACGTGACCAAGTGATCGTGTTCACAGCATTTGCTTGAAATGTCGCATGTTCATGTTTCGCTGGAAATCTCAAGACTCACAACTGTGCCACTATTTTTTTTTAAATACTACTTAATACAAAATCTAGACTTCTCAAGCAAAGAAAATTGACGGAGATGATAAAATAAAGCTCCATATTATCGATTTCAAAAGTTTTACTCTACAATGGGTAACTATGGTACAAGGTGGGAATAAGTAAAGCCGCGTGTGTGCAAGCATAAGCCAATGGGTTCTATTTTTTAGATGTTGCATTAAAAGTAGTGATATTGTATATGATTTTTATTTAATTTATGTATATACCATTCTACCACCCCGTTCACCTTATTTTCATTATGATTTTATACAATCCTCTAATTCTTTTTTTATTTATTTATTTATTTTTTTTTTGGTGGAGGTAACCGCCTCCATTTTTTTATCTCTTATCTTGTTCTTAATCTAAGTATGTACATCAGCAGAGTTCCATTTCGGTTTTGGACTACGTAACAGGGCGGTAGCACTCGCTTCCTATCATATTATTTATGTAGCCTGGTGTCACACAGGCCCGGTGTCTACCGCACCTGCGGGTGCGGGTGTGTAATCAATCTTATTGCTGGGTCATAACACCAGGGAACCCAACAAAGACGCACTCGTTTGTGAGTGATTCACGGCTGTAGCGCACAGCCTTCCCATTAAGCCTGCAGAGCGCTCACCCTTCACGTGGGGACCGACCGCGAAAATCTCACCAGCTCGGCTGAGATTTGAACTCACGACCTCCCGGCTCTGAGTCCTGTGCTCTACCCCTGAGCCACAGAAGCCGGTTTACAATGCCCTAAAGCGTACTTTTATTAACCTCAGACGCACATCAAGCAAATATGGTGATAACCTAATAGCAATAAAGTACTCTCCTGTGTATGAATTCCATATGATAATTTAAAAAAAAAACAAATATGACTGAGCAAATGTACGGTCTTGCGACATTTCAGTGACGACCTAAGCTGCCGGTCTTAAACTAAATCCATTTGATTATTCATAGTTATGACGTCACAGAAGTATTTGTACATCACATGTTTGTTACGTCACACATACTTCCCTCCTTCATGGCATGGATAAACAGATATGGCCAATTGAACTGTCGCCGTCTGTTTTGCCCATCTTTCTAGACAAGTCAATACCGTCCAGGGGTCGCAAAGTAAATATAATTATTTCATGCTTATTTAAGTAATAAAAAATCTTCACTTTTCTTCCTTTGATAAAAGCTGATTAGCAGTGGCGAACAAAACATATTTGAAAGAAATATCGCGAAAAATTAGGTTGACAGGGATGTCGAGAAAGCGTATACGGTGCACTGCAGTCTTATGATTTGTCATACAGAACAACGTGTCTCTGCTGAGGCAGCAAAAGACGGAGGTGGGGGGGGGGGGGGGGGGGGAAATTTGAAAGTGAAAGTTATCAGGTGGTGTCTTCCTGGCGGAAATATAAACAACACTATATGCGTCATAATCCAAAGTGGTTTAATGGCAGCGTCGTGACAATGTAGGCTCTAATATAACATTCCGATAAAATACGTTCCTGTTTCCGCTTCAGAATTGGAGAAGCAAATACATACAGTTATAGATTGGACATTAAAATTTATATGATATCCCGTAGACAACATAACTGCTACAAACATCTGGCGTATATATGTACATTTATCTTGATGTGAATGGGTCACACGGTCGTTAACTACTACAGCAGATACTGCACATTGGCGGCAAAGCGAAATATTCATTGTGGGGGCACCAACATTAGACATATATGTATGAATATAATATAAATATATAGGAGACTCCTCCCTCCCGGCCCCAGGAGGCTACGGCCCGGATATATATATATATATATATATATATATATATATATATATATATATATATATATATATATATATTTCAGGACTTAAACACACTTACTTGTGTTCGACAGCTCTGTTTCGTAAGGGCCCGTAGGGCCCTCACTCGTCAGGAACACTGAGTGGTCTTGTCGGGGCTCCTTATACTTGATCCAGGGGATTTGTAGTTGGTCAGCAGGTGCTTTGACCTGTGCCTGCATGTCGCTGCGATTTCATTTCTTTTGTTTAGAGTGCCTAATAGGGGGCGATGAATAATAAAGTACTTTTCTTCCAAACAAAGGTTACATGATTTAGATGATGTGGAGTACGATCTGGCTTTGCTGATTATCTTCCATTGTATGGTATATTGCACATTTAAGTCCTTTATTGTATCGCCAGACATAGTCTGGAGATACTATGGTTTAGGCACGGTCGCGCCGCCGCCGCCGCCGCCGAGATTTCTTTTGGACACAATAACTCAAAAAATATTTCACGGATCTTTACCAAACTTGGTATATGTATAGATATGGGTGAGAGGACGACGCCTATTTAAAATGAGGTCATGACCTCAACTAGCAGAGTGACCTTGACCTTGAATAGGTTCAATTTTGGGGAAAATCGCACAAATTCTTAAATATCTCAAGAAAACTTGCATGGATTGATCCCAAAATCAAGTTGATCGAAGATCATGGATAGGGTTGTCATGTTCCAGAAACTGGTGGCGCCACCTATTATTCTTTACTTGTTTTCATGCCGTTTAATATCCCCAAAATTGCTACTTGACAGTACTGTGAGCATTATAAGTCAAAAACTAATGGACAGATTTCTTTCATATTATGCAAATACATAGATATGGGTTATGGGATGATGTTTATTCAAATTGGGGTCATGACCTTTCCTATGAGAGTGGCCTGGACCTTGAATATTGCCATATATGGTGAAAATCACACAAAATCATTAATTTCTCAATAAGGGATGCATGCATTGGTCCAAAAATCAACTTGACCCAAGATCTTGGATAGTAATGTCATGTACCGGAACAGGTGGCGCCACCTGTTATTCTTTTACTTGTTTTCATGCCGTTTAATACCCCATCATTGCCACTTAACAGTACATTTATAACCTGTGAGCATTATAAGTCAAAAACTAATGGACAGATTTCTTTCATATTATGCATATACATAGACATGGGTTATTGGATGATGTATATATAAATTGGGGTCATGACCTTTCCTATTAGAGTGGCCTTGACCTTGAATATTGCCATATATGGTGAAAATTACACAAAATCATTAATATCTCAATAAGGGATGCATGCATTTGTCCAAAAATCAACATGTTCGAAGATCTTGGGAAGTATTGTCATGTACCGGAAACAGGTGGCGCCACCTGTTATTCTTTTACTTGTTTTGTGCCGTTTAATCCACCATCATTGCCATTTATCAGTACTGTGAGCAATATAAGTCAAAAACTAATGGACAAATTTCTTTCATATTATGCATATACATGGATATGGGTTATAGGATAATGTTTATTTGATTAGGGGTCATGACCTTTCCAATGAGTGGCCTTGACCTTGAATATTGCCATATATGGTGAAAATCACACAAAATCATTAATTTCTCAATAAGGGATGCATTGATTGGTCCAAAAATCAACTTGACCCAAGATCTTGGATAGTAATGTCATGTACCGGAAACAGGTGGCGCCACCTGTTTTTCTTTTACTTGTTTTCGTGCCGTTTAATACCCCATCATTGCCACTTAACAGTACATTTATAACCTGTGAGCATTATAAGTCAAAAATTTATGGACAGATTTCTTTCATATTATTCATACATAGACATGGGTTATGGGATAATGTATATATAAATTGGGGTCATGACCTTTCCTATTAGAGTGGCCTTGACCTTGAATATTGCCATATATGGTGAAAATTACACAAAATCATTAATATCTCAATAAGGGATGCATGCATTGGTCCAAAAATCAACATGTTCGAAGATCTTAGAAAGTATTGTCATGTACCGGAAACAGGTGGCGCCACCTGTTATTCTTTTACTTGTTTTGTGCCGTTTAATACCCCATCATTGCCATTTATCAGTACTGAGAGCATTATAAGTCAAAAACTATCGGACAAATTTCTTTCATATTATGCATATACATGGACATGGGTTATAAGATAATGTTTATTTGAATAGGGGTCATGACCTTTCCAATGAGTGGCCTTGACCTTGAATATTGCCATATATGGTGAAAATCACACAAAATCATTAATTTCTCAATAAGGTATGCATTGATTGGTCCAAAAATCAACTTGAACGAAGATCTTGGATAGTGTTGTCATGTACGGGAAACAGGTGTTACCACCTGTTATTCTTTTACTTGTTTTCGTGCCGTTTAATACCCCATCATTGCCACTGAACAGTACTGTGAGCATTATAAGTCAAAAACTAATGGACAGATTTCTTGCATATACATAGACATCGGTTAGGGGATGATGTATATTGAAATTTGGATCATGACCTTTTCTATGAGAATGACCTTTTCTATGAGTGTAGTCTGATATTAATTGTTGCTGAAGATGGGGGGCCTATTCTTAAAGGGGGGGGGGGGATTAATTGTCTGGCGATACTATGGCACCTGCGGTGCCAAGAAATATCTAGTTTTCCAAATGTATTCGCTTAGCTTCTCGTTTTTGAAGCTAGATTTGTGGGCCGTGTAGCGTGTTTTGAATGTGTTTTCTGCCAGGCCGATGTAGGTTTTCTTGTCTCAGATTGTCTAGACGTGTTACGGTGGCTTGGTACACAATGTTTGTTGTTAAACAGTTACCCTCTAATGGGCAAGATTGTTTGTCTCTACAGTTACATTTCTTCAGTTCAGTTTGTTGCGCACTGAATTTGTTCAGTATCTCCCTGTTGTGTCCTGCTATTATTTGGCCCATGTTTGGCATGCAGCTATAACTTAGCTTTACTGTATTTTTATTCAATACTTTGTGGAGCTTGTGCTGGGGTGGAAAGCATTTGTCAAGAAGATTAAAAAATTTTTTTCCGATGTTTGTGGTCACGTTATCGCTAAATGGTGGGTTGAACCAAGTTATATTTCTCTTTCTATTGTTTTTTGTCCTTTTAGTTTTCGTTTCTTTGTCGGAGTCGCTGTGGGAGTGGTAACTTAGTTTGTAATTGTAGCCGCTCTCTTGTAGCACATTCTGATAGGTAGGCGTTGCCTCCTCAAAAATCCTCTTGTTAGCTGAAATGCTGACGAGTCTTTTATTTATGCTATCCGGTATGTTTCTTATGACAGATGGTGGGTGGTTACTTTCCTTGTGTACGTACAGGGGTTTGTTGTTGGTTTTTAAATATGGCTTGAATGTACCGCTGCGCAGGTCTAGTGATATGTCCAGAAAGTCCACAACTTTTTTGTTTGCTTCTATCGTTATTCGGAGGTTGTTCTCAGAGAATATTTTGCAAATTTCCTTTTTTATGGCTTCCGTTTGTTTGGGTGTTTTTTTGGCAAATGGCTAATCCGTCGTCCCTGTATAGCCCTACATTGATGTCGATGTGCTCCATTTGCTATAGCATATACAAACCAATTAGCTCACAAGTTTCAGCTCCATCGAAACTACCCATGGTTAAATCAAAATTTGGGTTGTTTCGCTTGCACCATGGTGTATTGTTGTTGTATAATATGGTTTTCCTGCATGGTTATTGCGTCGAATTGTGTTGCGAAGTCCAGGGCTTTCTTTAGGAGCTCTTCTGTAATTGAAGGGTAGAAATCACAAATATCAAAGCTGATGAATGTTTTTGTGCGTTTATTTTTCACTTTACTAAACCAGGTTATCACATCCTCCGAATTCTTCCATTGGTTGTATTGTGTTGATTGCTTTACCTTTGAGTTAATCCTTTCCAATATCTGTTTGCTAATTTTACCGATTTCTGGCTTGCATGGGTTTATTAGTCTGCTGGTAGGTTTGTTTTGAAAGTTCGGTTTATGGTCTTTCAGTGTGATGAAAGCTTGGCTTGTGTTTGTAGATTCCATTCTGTCGCTGAGTCCGAGTTTTGTTGCTATCTGTTTATCTTCTAGTGTGTTACTGTTAACTATTGAGGGTGGGGCTTTCTTGTAATCTTTCTCAATGTTCTTTTGAATTAGTTCGTTGTACTGCTCCGGTTCGATTCTGTAAAAGTTGTTAGTTTTGTCTGCTGGTACTAATAATTTCTGTTCTTTTTTTATATTTTTGGTATCTTTGTTAAGTTGTTTCTGGAAAGGTTTCACAGTGTCCTTAAATTTCACATTCTGAATGATGTTTAGTAGACCTTCTTCGAATTGTTTCAGTTCCGGGAGTTGCGGGGGTGGTTTTGCCGAGCGAAATCCATAGGTTTCTTCTTTGTTTGCTGTATTTTGGGGGTTGAGAAAGAAGAAGGTTCTCCATCTGATGTTCCTTATAAATTTGTCTGTTTTCTCGATCAAGCATTTAAGGTAGCCCTTTTTTGATGGTATTGGGATATTCTTTGTGGAATACCCGAGGCTGATTTTGTTAAGTCCTTGTTCCATGGTAGTTTTGAAAGTGCTTAACAGAAGTAGGAGCGATTATATCCAGATTGTTACAAAACCATGGGGTTTTAAAGTGCTCAACTAATACAAGGAGCTGTAATACATATATTTCAGGACTTAAACACACTTAAACAGTTACCCTCTAATGGGCAAGATTGTTTGTCTCTACAGTTAAAACAATCTTGCCCATTAGAGGGTAACTGTTTAACAACAAACATTGTGTACCAAGCCACCGTAACACGTCTAGACAATCTGAGACAAGAAACCTACATCGGCCTAACAGAAAACACATTCAAAACACGCTACACGGCCCACAAATCTAGCTCCAAAAACGAGAAGAGACGAAATTCCACCACGCTAAGCGAATATATTTGGAAAATAAAGGACTTAAATGTGCAATATACCATACAATGGAAGATAATCAGCAAAGCCAGATCGTACTCCACATCATCTAAATCATGTAACCTTTGTTTGGAAGAAAAGTACTTTATTATTCATCGCCCCCTATTAGGCACTCTAAACAAAAGAAATGAAATCGCAGCGACATGCAGGCACAGGTCAAAGCAACTGCTGACCAACTACAAATCCCCTGGATCAAGTATAAGGAGCCCCGACAAGACCACTCAGTGTTCCGGACGAATGAGGGCCCGTAGGGGCCCTTACGAAACAGAGCTGTCGAACACAAGTAAGTGTGTTTAAGTCCTGAAATATATGTATTACAGCTCCTTGTATTAGTTGAGCACTTTAAAACCCCATGGTTTTGTAACAATCTGGATATATATATATATATATATATATATATATATATATATATATATATATACGCACTTACGGGGTTGATATGGGGAAGGGGTGGTCTATTACAGTCCTGAACAGGGTAATATACTAACTGTACTGAGAAATACTCCTTATGTTTTTCCATCATATTTTCTAAGGGGGGGGGGGGGTTGATCAGTCAGGTTATGTAAGGGTTTCCCCAAGCCCCATAATATTTGCTAGCAATATGATATTTTTTCCTAGATAGGTACCTATGAAAGAGTCCCCAGAATCCTCAACAATGTCATGTCTTACTCTGGACGAGCACTACGTTGATATGATGGAATCGTCTATTATCGTATATACTTTTAACACCTTCGCTTTCCATCCTAAATCTATACATGTGAATTTCAGTATATGCAACGCCTTAACCACTAGATTACTGATTCCCCGCTTAATTTATTTTGTCGGCTATAGGACCTTCATTGAACTCGCAGTAAATTACCACTTTTTAAATTAAGCCAAATAATATAATGAAAATGCCGTTGTATCCCCAGACAGATAGCATATCCCCTTCTAAAAATGGCCACCTTCGTCTTAAGCATATAATGTCACTTGACAAGGCAATCAGCGCCAAGGTCTCGAATGTTTGAATTTGTCCAGCATCTCGGTTGAGAAGGTTGTGTCACATTTTAAGGAAACAGATGCAGTACTTCAAAAGTTATGAGGTTAACCAAAATCCTATCGGTTTCTGTGGCTCATCGGTAAAGCACAGTTCTCAAGGCCGAGAAATCGTGGGTTCGAGTCTCAGCCTAGGCGGTGAGCTTTTTCACGATTTGCACCTACCCGAGGTGAGCGCTCTGCAGGCTTAATGGGAAGGCTGTGCCCCACAGCCATGTATCACTCACATACAAGTGCGCCTTTTGTTTTTTTTTTCGGTGTTATGAACCAGCAGTAGGGAGGATTACACACCCAGGACCGCAGGTGCGTTGGACACCGGGCCTGGGGGTCACCATAAATCAAAATAAAATGACAGGTATCGAGTGCTACCGCCCTGTCATGTAGTCCGGAACCGAAATGGAAACTCTGTAGATGCACATAAGAATTAGACGAGCTGGCAACAAAAAAAAAATAAGGCGGTTACCTCAACCAACAAAATTATTTTTAAAAATCCTATGTTTCCGGAGATTTTAGGACACATGGCTTCTGTGACCTTGAAGCTTGACCTTGTGACCCCAAAATTAGTAGGATTCTTAGCCTATTGTTAGGTGAGCCTATTGGCAGGATGGAAGGTCTGGGATAAAACGGTTTGCTTAAAATGCATCAACAACCTTATTAAAGATGTTGGAACTGTGACCTTGACCTTTGACCTCATGACTGAAAAATCAATAAGGTTCTTGCTTAAGCGGTTGGCCATATATGTCAAGTTTGAAATCCATGTATCAATGGAAACTGGAGTTTTCTTGAAATGAATTTTTTGACAAATGGCTCTTGTCGCCTTCACTTGACCTTGTGGCCCCAAAATTGAAACGAATATTTGCTTTTTGGAATGTTGCTTATATGTACAAGATGAAAGGTCTTAGATGAAAAGTTTTGCTTAAATTCATGCATCAAATGTATATTTAAATATGTGGGTCCTGGGACCTTGACCTCTCACCTCATGAACAAAAAATCAATAGGGTCCATGCTTTATTAGTGGGCCATATATAATCAAGTATGAAATCCATATATCAATCCAAGCTGGAATTATCATCCGGAAGCAAATTCTTGGCCACATTGCTCCTGTGACCTTCACCTTTTACCTCGTGTCCCAAAAATTTACTGGGATCTTCCCCTATTGGCAGGTGAGCTGTATGTGCAAGATGAAAGGTCTGGGATGAAAAAGTTTTGCTTAAATGCATCCACAATATTTTCAAAGATGTGGGATCTTGACCGGTGACCTCATGACTCTAAAATCTATAGGATCCATATTACTGGCTGGCCATACATAAGTCAGGTTTGAGCTCCCAATGTCAACCGAAACCGGAGATATCACAGGGGGTGTGTGCTTTTCAATATTCAAAGTCAAGGCCACTCTCATGGTGAAGGTCATGACCCGAATTTAGTGTTTGACTTATAATGCTCACAGTACTGTCAAATGGAAATGACAGGGGTAATAAAAGGAGCAAAACAAAAATAAAAGGATGAAAGATCACCTCGTTTTTTGGACCAATCCATGAAATCTCTGAGTTATTTAAGAAATTGTGTAATTTTTAATACAAATGCAGGTAGATGATAACACAAACCACCCCCCCCCCTCCTTGCTGAAAAGTTGGGGATATATACCCCCACCATTATATTGACGCCTCTGACACATGATATCCTTAACACGGTAATGCGGCCATGTACCAAATATTACAATTTTAGCAGTTGCCATAAAGGTCATCAACCTATATGGACGAGACACACAATGTTACTACTTTGTCAACTCGCACAAAATATTTTCTTACGTCTATATTGAAAAGAATCTTAATGCTTTTCCGGTTGAGAGAATATGTAAAGAGATGTATCACACGTACGATACATGAAATACATGTATCTATGTGTAGCTTCAGACGCTGTGATGATAACGCTTTATCTACAAAACAATATTAAAATTTGGTGGGCTCGCATTTTATCGTTCCCTGTCTTAAAATTTATGAGCAGAATGTCATCCGTAAAGCAAAAAACTGCGTCTGATATGAGGTGATGAGGCTGTCCAGTCACTGCATAAAATATCCTCTGGCTCAACTTAGGTTTTTTTCCGAATGTATAACTTAATAAACTCATTTACGTGATATCAATTGTGAAGTATTGTAGTTATCATAGAAATCATCTCTCTCTCTCTCTCTCTCTCTCTCTCTCTCTCTCTCTCTCTCTCTCCGTCTGTCTCTCTCTCTTTCTCTGTCGCTCTCTCTTTCTCTCTCCGTCTCTCTCTCTGTGTCTCTATGTTTCCTTCTCTCCCTATCTGTCTCTCTGTCTTTCTGTCTCTCTCTCTCTCTCTCTCTCTCTCTCTCTCTCTCTCTCTCTCTCTCTCTCTCTCTCTCTCTCTCTCTCTCTCCCTGTCTCTCTTATTTAAGTTTCTAATTCTATTACACTCATCAACAATTAGTTTTTCTCATTTTTAAGTTTTCGTGGTCAATAAATTACGAATGTCTTACAGTGTATATACATGTTAAAAAAGGATATCAGTATTAAACTATCTGAACTTTTATCAGAATCACTTGAGATCGACATTTACAATTTCTCATAATGACCTATTATTTTCATTTCGAATGATTTCCATTAATCTAAAGCATATCCTATAAACAGAACCAACAAAGATACATCAACTCATAGCTAATAGAGAAATAACTTTGAAGGAGTATCATATATTTTCTGCGAATTAATACAACTAGAAATCTGCATTTTAAATATATATATATATATATATAAATATATATATATATATAAATATTTATATATTTAATCACAATTAAAATATATCATAATTAAGTATAAGGTTTTAGAAAATAAGATATCACGTTTCCAGTATAAGTTAATTCTAAACCAGGGTTAGATATATTTCATAATCAACTCATAAATGGAACAAAAAGTCATATGCAATATATACATACTATTCTCTAAATAGTTGGGGGGGGGGGGGTGATTACATTGACTTTCCCACCGATCAAAAAGTTAGTGGGATATATACCACCCCCCCCCCCCCCCATATTGATGCCCCTGTCTGCGTTGATTTCATTGCATATTGAATGCAATGCTCCGCCATGTGCTTGCTTTCACTTATTATCAGGTTCATTAGAGCATAAGTTACAATATATTTGTGAATATTCCTTGCTAACTTTCCTGAACCTGGATAAACTGTCAGATCCACACCAAAATCGAACCGATTCTTCACCGACCCGTCCCCGAATGCCCTCACAATTCCATGAAATTCCGTTTATGATTGCATGAGTTGTGTTGTGAACAAACACACAAACACACAAACACATTAATGGGGATGAATGCATACCCTTCAGGCGGCAATTATAATCAAATAAATCTACGCAATATAGGATTAAAATAGCGCACGTAGGCATGAAATCCAGTAAGTGATGATATATTAAATAAGTTATGTATGTAGCCCTGACAATTTTTTAGAACTCACTATGACAGGAAGATACCTCATCCTAAATGTGTGTAAACATTTAAAAAAACAACTTACCTACAGACGCTAGCCTTGTTTGAAACAGATCATTTCTTTAAACTTCACCAGGTAAAATCCTTTTTGAGCTAGTGTCCATTATGTTCTGAAAGCTCTGGAGTTATGTAGGCCATATATATAGTCTACCGTGGCACATTGCCCGTCGGTATGCGTGACAGACAGCGCTGTGAATTCGGTACACGGTCACACATGTGCTTTCATAATCTGTGCACCATGCGTTCTACCATTCATTACTTAATTAGGTCAGGAATGTTACTATAAGCACATGACTACACGTAAATATCCATGAAAGCGCACGCCGTTGTAATAAAGTTTCATCTCCCGGATACAACTTGCGTCAAGTGGAGTGATTTCCACTGTTATCATGCACTGTGAACACAGATGGTCATATGTTTTTATGTTGATCTTGCAACGTGAATAGGGCATGCAATATATGCGCATGCGCCACATCTGGTATGGGGAATTCCCTGACTTCATAGTGACGTGCTCATGAAGGGCTATTCCCTGTCGTGACTCTGCTTTTTTATAATTAAATATGTATTTTATAACCTTTTATTTATAAACAAAATTTATAACATTGTTATTTTTGCATATCAGTAAGTTTATTATATGAGCGAGTCAGTTCTATGACAAATATATAATAGAGGTATATGGAAGTATAATATCGGAAATTTTAATCCATTTGTAATATATGTAAAGCTAACGAATACCCCACCAAGCAACCATTCTGTCAAAGAAGAACTTGGTATCTTAAAAAAATATGCTTTATAAGACTATTTCGTTTCCATGCGAAGCTAAAATAACTTCAAACTTCGCAGGATTGCTCGTTTATCGTTCAGCGGAAAGCGGCAAAAAATGATTGACTCACGAGAAATGAAAGTGCACGAACTCTCAAGTGACACAAGCGACACGTGATCACTGACGTAAACTATTACATCATAAAAAGCAAGGAGTGTCTCCTTTTATTACCGTTCACTGTCCACTGAGCATTGACGTTCACGGAACTGGCCCTCTGTGGGGATTTCCCCCACCGGAATAAACAGACATAAGAAAGGCAAACAACATTACAGGCGACTCAGTGTTAAAAAACAGCGCAGAAATTGACTAACAAGAGTACCACTAGGCTATTTAGGTATTGTGAGCGTCACAGTCTGACCCCCATAATGCACCGCGGCTTCATATACACATATGGCGTAGGTATAAATGAAGTGAAGAGGGTGATGAGGTACGTTCAAGTACATTGATTAAGAATTGTTTCAAGGCAGATAACACAAACTAGGGTGTTTTTGTAAGGACTTCATGGAATAAGTAATACTTTGTAAGCATACGCATGTGAAATGTGCGGAGAAGGTTTTTCATTGAAATGCACCAAATTTTGACTTTAAAGTTGGATAGTTGTAGCATCCGTCCAATAGTGCATGCCCATCAGAAAAAGGTTAGATTTGAGTAGAGACGCCCTCTGGCGGAAGGCTGAGTGGTAAACCGCAGGGCATGGTCGGTACATCTGCTAGTTGAAACTTTGTATGTAAAGTGTTTTTTTTTCTCCCACAATAAAGGTATAGGTAGACGTCATGATTTCGACCATGGCTGTCTGTCCGTATGCCTGCTTACTAATTTGTTTATCCATTTTGCGGTTTATTCCGAGTAATGAAGACTAAGGATTCGTGGTTTGTATGTTTGTTTCGTAGTGCAGGAGGTATCTATAAGTATTGTGAGATGTCAAGGAAAGAAAGGCAGGTTATAAAGGCATTTAAGCGTTCTGAGCAAAGAGTGTTGGCGGAGGTATGAGCTCTATGGGAGCTCTCTAGGTTTAGACTACTACTTAGGCTCATAGCAGAGGTAAAAAAAGAAGCGATCACACTCATAATTTCTCAAGAAAAACACACAAATTCACAAAGCATACCTGGTTCCTTTCCTTCAATATTAAATATAAACACTACAAATAGACCACTCGTTATCTAAGGGAAACATCTTCATTCTCTCGGTAGAAGTTAATTAATTTATCTAATTATATTTTTACATTTCTAAACCATTTTTATTTCATATTATTAATAATTCACAGTAACCTCAGAATTAAAACCAACGTCCTTATTCTAATTATTAATCAATTTAATTTTAATATATAAATATTATTCTCTGAATTGCAGGGGGTGATAATATTGACCGTCCTCCCCTTGCTTGTTTGTGTGTTGGGGGGGGGGGATATATACTCCAAACCTGATATATTGACGCCCCTGGGCACATGTTAAAACATTTTGCAAGCTCTCTGTAAGCTTGCATTATCAGTTAACTGGGGAAAGTACGCAGCCTATAGTGCCTGGATGTTAGTTACGCATATTTGCACATACATAGAACCTGTCAGAGACCACCATTCTAATATGACCACCCGCCTATAGAGACAACCATTTAACAAACAAGCATTAACACTGGTTATAACTGGCCTGTCTAATAAGAACACACTGTTGGTCAGTTCATATATAGGGTGGTCCTATTACAAATATTCCTAGGTAAACCTGTGTACATGAACTATTACATAAATGTTCACTTGTTTAATTTCTTACTCAAAATATACATTTCATCCATTACACGCGTAAATATACTCTTTTTTACAATAAAAATTCCCTTTGAATTGAAAATAATGAAAATTGATGAGACACCTAAAAATATCATATCCCTTCAGACAGACTTCACATAAAAGATTTAAAACTATATATATATATATATATATATATATATATATATATATATATATATATATATATATATATATATATATATATATGATTTATGCATGGGAACTTCAATAAAAGCCTTTATGGCAATTTATCGAGACAAGGGTCCAAACATATAAGGCTGGTATAAGTGCTCAGGTTCTGTGCATCATAAATGTATTTTGAATAACACCCTGAGAATATGGGCAGCTCTAATTCTCTGATGGTTTCTCAGCTCATGAATTCGTTGGACCAGATCAAGGATTGTCAGCTTGCCTGTGTATTTTTACGATATTTAATATGGACAGATTGCAAGAGCTGATATACACCACGCAATATCGTTATACCATAGAAAAATATAATATAATGTATTTTTTTTTAACGAAAAGACGCACAGTATTTTACAACATAATAATAATTATTATTGATAATAATCATTATAATTACATCAGCAACAGCAATGATGAAGATGAGGAAGATTATTATTATTAATATTATTATTATTATTATTATTATTATTATTATTATTATTATTATTATTATTATTATCATTGTTATTTTATTATTATTGTATTATTATTATTATTATTATTATTATTATTATTATTATTATATTATTTTATTATTTTATTAGTATTATAATTATTATTATATTGTTGTTGTTATTGTTGTTGTTGTTGTTGTTATTATTATAATTATTATTTTTACTGTTATTATTATTAATTTTAAGCACAATTCTGCAATGCTATTACTCTACCTTAGAACACCAATATTATATTCTGCTAGTTAAACACTTCCTGTGAAGAAATTTTAATTGTGTGCGCAATTTGTGTTCGATATATGTGTAATAATAATAAATGAGAAAAAAAGTAAAATAAATAAATAAAAAGTGTACTAACCTTGGCAATTTGTTAAGTTTACTTCTCTTCAATTTGTGATCGCTGTAACATATGGCAGACTGGTCGTTGGGGCTATACAGAACCAAATGCGGGACTCTATTCATATAACAAAAGAGTCGGTTATAATAGCATATCGGTTAATAACAGCATATGAGACAATACGCCCTGTATTGCAAATGAAAAGGATTTGTTAATCTAGCTGATTTCAAAGAAACGGGCGGGACTTAATAAAACCGGGATCTAGTGACCACAAAGGCGGGTTTCTGTTTACTGCCCTGATCAGAGTCTGCCATCATAACAAACAAAACAATTAGCTTGGTGTACTTACTGAATCTACTGGACCCTGGATGAAATTTCCCTTTCTCTTTCCCTCTTTTGGTCGGTGGGACACTCATTAATGTATCTTTATTTCTATCAATGTATAAGTGATCTATGGTATCATTTATTAAAATCACAATTCATTTTCCATTACGAGAGGCACAAAAAGCGTTTAGAGACACAATATGGAAACATGTGTACCTCTAAAAATATGTATTCTCAGGTATACAGTGCTTTTGAAAGAATGGGTACTCTGAAACCTGAATTTTTATTCATTTTTGTTGCCCATATTCCCAGATTCATTGGTTTATTAATTTCCCAAGAACGTGTTTGCATTCACTTATTCATCCCATATTCCAATGTCCAATCGTGCAAATGTGACTTCACATTTGTCATTATTCCAAGAAGTCCTTCCTGTATCCGGATCATGTGCCGGACCCACTCCATTATCTAATCTAGTCTTTATTGGTCCAATCCCCAAAATCCTAGAGGTCATGAGATCCTGTTCATGAGTGCGCGAGTTATGTTCTGAACAAACACACACACACACACACACATACACACGAACGGGGATGAGAGCATACCCTCTTGGCGGAGGCAATAATTATTATAGCCATGTTCGATATAAAGCTTGTACATACATAGTACGCACAAACCCATCTGTGGTTGCACTCGCACAGCCTTCGGGGGTTAACAAAAAAGGGCTGCACGGCACAGAGAATAATGACCCGTACCGTCTCACAAACGAAGCTTGCCCTGTCCTATATTTCATGACTATTATTTCTACAGAACATTTATTCGGCAACGACGAAGCACCTTTTAAGCTGGCATCCGGACTATGGCAGGGAGTATTCATGCTTGATAAAAGAGTCCAGAAAAAGTAGTGGTACTAGCTTGCAGGGGAAAATAGAGGATTTCAGAACAGGGTTACTCATATCAGCAGAAGAGAGGTGAGAGATGCGGGGGAGGCGGGGGCATAGGATGGAACATGGCGTGAAACTCGGGTTATTAACCTCTGATATTAAAGTCTGCCGATGTGTCAGGTTGAGTGTCATATCCAAAACCAAACTGGAAATTTCGATAACACTGGAGTGAATTTAAATGTACGTTTCACGTAAAACCACGTAAATACACATAAAAACCATGTTATACATCCCTTATATGATTTTACATGCATGAAAAATTCATTTTAGTGTGCGTTCTCATATATAGATGACATTTCAATGTTTATACTTTAGCTTTATCCAGTAGTCTATTGTAGTCAACAGACACCTTATCTTTGACTGTCCGATCAGTAAAGTTCTCTATGTTGTATATATAAGTTACTTCTATATTGTGTTACTTTCTTCATGTCAATTGCATCATGTTTTGTATTGTAGCAGGACCTTATTGAAAAACAGCGCAGACTGAATGAACTATCCTGTTGAAAAATATTGTAATAATAGCAATAATAATAATCATAATCATAATAATAAAAATAATAATAATATTATTAATAATAATAATAATATTAATAAAAATAATAATAAAAATCATAATAAAAATAATAATAATATTAATAAAAATAAAAAAAATAAAAATGATAATAATAATAATAATAATAATAATAATAACAATAAAATAATAATAATAATAATAATAATAATAATAATAATAATAATAATAATATAAATAATAATAATATTAATATTTATGATAATAATAAATTCTGCGTCAGCTATAACTGTTCAGCCTTCTTATCCTTCTCCATTGCCATAATATTGAGTTGGAGTGAACGAAACTACGAAAAGGCTGAAATGGTTTACTGATGACATGAGGGCGTATAACCCCGTGTAATCAATCACTGTTTGATGTTATTTGAAATGAGCTCAGTTACGTCAAAAAACCAGACCCGCATATCATGCGTCAATTGACATTTCTCGCCGTATTGTAAAGCTACCACAGGCCGCATTGTTTGCCAAATGTGAACTCCCGTCCTGCAGTCCCAAAGGTAGTTACTCAAGGGATATAGATATTAATGCAGTAATTCCTTAATCTGTCTGCGAGCAAGAGATATGTCTCCACGCTAAAGGGGTGTGGGACCAGGTTTTATTGGCGGTAGCGGGGTTTACGGAGGCGGTATAATTGTATGTTTGATTGCATTTTCCCCTCCGGAAACTCCCTGGTGATTTCGCTCTGAACTCAATATCGGACAGAGGATGAAATATACCTCACTGCCCACCCCAGCTGTAAGTAAATACGACAATGCTTCACACAGTGTGCTGCTAAAAGTGGAAATCCATTATCCATTACCAACTTTAAGGCTAGGTGGTTCGTGTAACCCTACGTGTTTAACTTAATACATTAATGTGTAACCGTTTCAGGAACACACTTTTGCAGATAATCCAGTAAGTAGGCCGCGGGATATGTTTAATTAATGGAACTTTTTCGTTAGGCTACATTTAGGGAATGAGCTCAATTGAAGCAGGAGTCCTGAAAGCGTCGAGTGGTGCAGGAACTGGTCCCACGGATGAGGGTAATATGCAGCCGATATATCTTTCGCCCACTTACCATTATTCCGCACACATATTGAGATCCATCCTGTAAATTAAACTAACAGAGTTATGTTGTTCTATTTATAGCAACACAACATCCACCTCATTTCAAAGGAATAAAAAAAAATCATCTACTAACAACCAAATTAGGCAATTTATTATATAGGTGTCTCAACAAGCTACTTAACATTAAGGTAGTATCTCACTGGGCTGCGACAGCTTGCGACTAGTTGAAGACACGAAAATTGCGAGAAAATACGCGAATTAGCGACAATTTTCACTTGCAATCACACTGAATCGTATTTACGACATGTTTGCGAACATCGTACGAGTGTTTGGCCCAAAATTTGGCTGGAGTTCGTATACCCGTCGTGCGAATGTCGTGCGAAAGACATTCGCACGACATTTGTGAAATATTCGCACGACAATTCGCTACCAGAATGTAGCAAACTAGATGTATAGGTCGCAAACCCCTCTTAGAGTTGTCTCGCAATTCTCGTAATCCCTGACTCGCAGAAACTGACTTGAGAATAGTTCGAGACATGTTTGAGACGGGTTTGAGACGCAAGCGACGCCTCTGCAACTATTTTGCGAGAAATTATGTTTTTTTGCGAAATTTTTAACATGTTCAAAATTGGTGCGACAAGTTAGCGACACTTTGCGAATCACGCGAGGAAATTGAGAACCGTTTTAAGACAATTTTTCGAAAACTCTCTCGCGAATGAATTCGCAATTTGTCGCAAAGCTGTCGCAGCCCAGTGAGATACAGGCTTTACGTGCTTTATTTTTCCCCACAATGTGTAATATGTTCATTTCAGTTTCATGTTGTCATACTCACAAAACTCACCGTAATTTTGCTTTTCTTTTTAATGCATATTATTGTTCTACACTTCTTCGTAGAGTTACGTCATTACTATTTGTGTAAATTGAATCCTTTAAATACCTGATTACTTCCGGGTACGAATACAGAGCCCCACTCTACCATGGCACCGGTTAACAATTACGCATGTAGTGCTAGTGAATGTTATATATATGTATATATATATATATATATATATATATATATATATATATATATTTATTTATATATATATATATATATATATATATATATATATGTAATTCTCGCATGCAGAAGTATGGAAGAAAACTGAGCGAGACACAAAATCCGTCTCCGTTTTTTTTTTTCGGTATTAAAAGTATATTATTTCATTTCCAAGATATTTCAGTTCAATAATGAGAAGGCGCGCGCCTCTTGCATCCTCTTTCCATCCCATCCTTACTACTGTTACCTCATCCTTTTATCCAAAGTAAAAATCGTGCCAAACAGTGAAAAAAAAGACAAACAATTTAAGCCAGAAAAATATAACGTTTCCTGCCAAAATCTGGACTCATATCCTATACCACTGAACAGGAGGATCGGTAAACAGCTGTACGTAATATCTTGTCGTAAGACAATGTAAAAGGAAACGTAATAAAAATCTTTGTTTCTCGACATTTTGATCAGCTATGTTTAGCTACAGCCAGAAACGAACGATTGACTCGGACTACCGTTATCTGGAATTCATTAATATTGAATATTATACGCGCCACAAAACATTAAGTTAATTTACTGCCTCCAGACAAGATGTACGTAAAATACTCTCCACTTTGAAGAATAATTCCCCTTTTCCCAGCGGTAAAGGTCAAATCTGAGAAACATTGCGTCCAGAGGATATTAAAAGGTAGAATGTTAATAGACAACCATCAGTAAAGCAGAAAAAAAGAAAGAAAAACAGATAAAAATGTAATACCATTAACAAAAATATGAAATCAACGAGAAATTAAGACATTTTCATCCCGCAAATTAGCTTTGGACCAGACAAAGTTTTACAGAAAGATTCCGTGAAATGACATCACAGCTATTGTACGCCAAATGCCATGTTAAATTAGGCTGAGTAAAAATCCACGACAGGATAAAAAAACTGAAGAAATGACAGGACAAGAGTAACAAGACAGTTTGGGACAAGTCATTACAGTAATGTTTCGATAATTACCATCGCCAGGAGGGTATGCGTTCATCCCCGTTCGAGTGTCTGTGTATTTGTGTGTGTGATTGTTCACAAATAACTCATGCAATGCTGAAAGGAATCCTGAAAATTTCCCTATATTTCGGAAATGAATGGGATATTTTTATTGAAAAATCAATTACGTTCAGGTGTGGATCCGGTACATGATCCGGATTCATGAACATCAGCAAGAAATGTTAACCATTTTTGAGTTACTTATTCGCAAATGGACCTTGGAATATGGTCCGAATGAGTGGAGGATTGCATTCATTAAAATGCAGATTTCTAATTTCCCATGTTTTTCCACCCGGTAATGCAATTGCCTAAAATTATATAAATGAAACTATGGAATGGTGTGATATTTTAGTGAATATCACATTTGATATCTGAATCCAGCGAGACCTCGAAGTTTTCCGATAGGTCTTCAACTTGAGGCTCAGTATTAACAGTAAGCTTTGTTTTCTTTTCTTTGTTATATCTTAACCGACTGATCTTCGGAGAGCTCGTACCTTGTATTTTTATTCTTCCTCCCGATTTGAAACGAAGGATAATAACAGACAATGACATACGTGACCATCGATTTAAAAAGATTAAAGTGTCATTTCTTCAGGCCCTTTTCCATTATATCACGAGATTTAAGATAACGTTGAACACTTTTCTGTGGTCGTTAGTGCTAACGGTAAATGGGTTATAAATCCCTCGGGAAAGCTCCAGCATTGTGATCAGTGGTGGCACGAGAGCGTTTCAGATAATAACGTCATTTGTTATTGCCATTATTCTGAAAATGACGTTTGCAGATTCTGTGTTTCCAACCTTGTTCTCTTGTTTGTCTGTTCTCATGTTTTCTGTTTTGCGAGGAAACGGAGGATAAATTTAACCTTTTTTTCATATCACCATTCAGCTTTTCGATTCACTTTGAAGACAGGCGAATGTGATATATTTTACTTTTTGTATGCATGCATGGTTGCTTGTTCATCACTGTGATTATCGTTTTACCTCCCAGGTTTTTATCGTTCTTGGTAAGTTGTTTGGTTTTGTGGTTGGTTAGTTTACATTTCTACTCAATACGCTCTGTCCGGAGTTTAATGAAAAAATGTTACTCAATTACGCTGACTCTTATATGTTAACGTTTTAAGATAATCTTAATCATCATATAATGGTTTGATAATATAATTCAGATGTGAGATAGGACCATGTGTAAATCCCAGCCTAGACCAACAACTGTTCAATGGTATCAGAAGCTTAATATTTTGCCCAGAAATACTGACCTCTGATATAACCATGGTATGTTGAAGATTTTTCATCGACATATTTCCTATGGAGCACAAACCTGAGTGGGGTTTATATATGTGGTCACGGACTACTATCAGTTCAAAAAGTGATTAAATGATTAGACGTGGATTTCAAAGAAATTTCAATTAATGTGGACATAAGGAAGAGACAAATACGATTGTCTTTTTTTATACGGTCCTCTGTGACAGTCCCAAAGCATTATGGCAGCGGGTATGATCAAACTTACAAAAAAAGGCCTATAAGAAAAGTAATTTAGTAGGGGTTTACATAACTCACGCAATCATGAATGTAATCTCATGAAATTTCAGGGTACTTTGAAAATTGGGAATAGAAGAACCGAATAGATTTTTGGGTGGATCCGGAAAATTGTCCGGAACCAGACACCATCAAGGGATATTCACAAATGTCCTCATGCATGAATTAACTTGGGAATATGGCCCGAATAAGTCAATGCCAACATGACGGAGGCTTGCATTTCATAACGGAAAGTAGATTTATAGTTCAATGTGAAATGTGTGTTTTTTGTTGTATATATATATATATATATATATATATATATATATATATATATATATATATATATATATATATATATATATAAATGCAGTAAAGAATTATTTAAAAAATAGCAGGCTTTGTAAGAGTTGCCCTTTACTGGAGAGGTTAACAACTCTATGTACCAGGCGTCTATAGACCACCCAGAAGACAACCTATTGTCTGTGATAATTACACATGACGAATTTAGGAAGTTTGATCTACATGCAGTCGGTCCCACTATATTTCGTGGATGTCGGTCGTTCGTCGTCCTAGCGGAGACGTTACAGTGTTCCACTCTGCATAGGCGCCGGAACTGATTAAAGACAACGGGCACACACGCGACCAAACTATATGCTTGGACAAAGATGATGAAAAATAAGAAGAAAATTACATTTAAGAATATTTCAGAATCCAGATTTTATGCTGACATATGTTAGGTGAACGCGCAAAAGGTGAATTCATTTAGAAGCGGACGTTGAAACAAAGCCGGCATTGCTTGGCGCAGGCGATCACAGACTGTAGCTTGGCTCCTGAACTGTCACCTTAAATATTGCGTATATATTGGAAATACACACGTATATGGAATATAAGTGTGGACTACTTCTTCGTATACACTGCAGTTGTCAAAGATCTCCCTGACTATGACCGCTACTGTGTACAGCAAGGTTCACACAACCAGAGTTGGCACAGAGCAAATAATTGTATTCATACCTATGAAAGCTTGGTATTGAATTGCGCATCCAGCTCCACATTTAACTCGTTGGTCTGATTACACAGAGAGACCCTCTCGTGTTGGTCTTATTAACGAGAGCGGATTCATCTTGTAATCAGACTACAAGAAGGGGTATAGCATATTAAAAATTTGGAGCTGGATGCACAATGCGATATAAACTCTCATTGGTCTGATCACATTTCTTTGCTCTGTGCCAACCCTGTTGGTCAGACCAAGGGAACCTTACTCAACAATGCAGCGGTTATAGCAAAGGAGATCTGGGACGACTGCAGTGTACCAGTATATCTGCTGCGTGGGAGACAAAGTTTTGTTTGTTCCTCTGTATGGACAAGGGCAACCAGATAACCAGATTTAGGCAACCAGATTTGTCCCTCTGTTTGTGAAGTATCTGCACGCTGTGTCTATTTTGCGTCACAATGGAGATGATCAGATGACTGATTCGAGCGGTGGCTAGGATAACAGAACGAGTCGAAGGTTAATTATAGATTCCATCTTCTGAAGGATTGGGAAGTCTTGGGACGAGACGAGATTACTAATTCCTACCCCAAGGCCCTTCATATTGGCAACTGGTTTAATATGTTGTATACTTATGGGATTTAGGTTTCAGAAGTGCAGATGTTCCACAGAAGTGCAGATGTTCCACAACATGCATTTCCATTCATCTATTCAGCGCATGTTCAAAGGTTGTAAATGACTGTAGATCTGTGAATAGAAAGTCCTTCTTTGACCCGGATCATGAGGTGGATCCACACCAAAATCTAGTTGATTCTTCTTTGGCCAATTCCTGAAATGCTATGAACAATTTATTTATTTATTATATTTATGATTGAGCAATGTTGCGAACAAATACAAAATCACACAAGCATCACACACACATACACACATACACATGAAAGGGAATGAACGCATACCCTCCAGGCAGTAGCAACAACAGAGAATCTGATAGGGAAACACAGAGGACCAGCGCCTGAATCCTCATCGTCTGCCTTAAATTATAAACGATTGTACATGACTGCACTATATCAAAATGCTATAAATAAATACAGTTGTGTATGGAAAATGAGTCACACACTAACCAAGAAGTAATAAGGGATTAAATGTGCAGACAGGTAAATGTCAGATTTAACCTTATTTTGTATTTCAGCGAATATAGAAAGAATGATCTCAGGTCTACATTACAAGGCAACTGAATGTATCGCTATCAAATCGTTATCGGCAAAATGTTGATTGCAAATAAAAGCGTGTAGCATTCTGTGAATAAAAAAATGTTATTTTTTATCTTTTTTTTCAGTTTCACGTTTAGGTTTAATTGCGCTAAAATGAGAAGGTGAAAGGAATGCAAAATTTATTTTGAATTTGCCAAAAGAGTGAAATATTTCCAAGATTCTGTGCGCTAACTACAGATGATAAAAAAATAACGCTTCGCTTAATCTAAATTCCTGCGAACATTTAATTTTAAAACAAAACTTGGCAAGCTTTCTTAACAAAATACAATTGCTTTCTTTTTTTCTTTAAGGTGGGAAAATATGTTTACCTCGGAGGCTAGTATTACAGTAGGGTCGTCGTAGCGGAATTAGAAACAGAAGAAGAAGGTGTATTTTATGTTGTTCCCATTTTATTTTTTAAGTTACTAAAACAATGTAATCTCTCATTACAATGTGTTGTTTTATCGAAATAATTAATTCCATTTTTCATAAGAACGTATAGTTTCATTACAGTCATGAGACATGAATGTGGAAGTTAAAAACGTCAGCGCTGCGCTGAAAATATTGTTGCACAGTCATAAAAATGATCGAAAATTACACAAAAGGAAGTAATGAAGACCTTCTTTCTCTCTGATCGCTATGAATTTATCACCGCCAAGTATGATAACTTTTCAAAGTTGCATGTCTCGTATTATTAAGGTCTGGAAATCAGCCGCGTAAAAATATGGTCATTAACATCCTCTAATTAAAAAATCCTGAGCGTTTAATATACAGTTTGCTTCGTGATTAATTACTCCAACATGAGCTCCTTTTCTCTGTCTGCACAAGACATGTACACTGATACTTAGCGTGACTGTAATAGCCCGATTGCCATGACATTTTTGTTCTATCAAAACAATATTTATCTAGTAGCGTCCCGAACATAGCATTATTACATATATCATTATACAACATTATACAACATATCATTATTATAAGTAGTCTATATATATAATTATCACGGTTTAAATGGATCCGTACTCTTGAAACTAGATTTATGGCAGTAACTCCTCAATGACCAAAATACCAAAATACTATACATTAATGAGGAGTACTGTCGCTTGTTATGTCATGAACCATTTTTCTACGAATAGAATTATATCTTTCTCAAAATAACTCTGTTGAGCACATATAGAGCACTGTAAACCATTTTCGCAAATTTATTGCAGTCATATATAGTTTGTTGCCTACTTGATATCATCATCAGGAAGAGTTGGTACTCTTCATTAAGGGCTCTGTTATTTTTTAAGTAGCTATTTATTTATCTTGTCATAAAGGTAACATTTAGATGATGGAAAGTATGTGACAAATGGATAATCCATATATTTTCTTTTCGTTGCTTTAGAATGGTCAAGAGGCAAGGTCCTATGTAATTCAGTATATCCATATTTTAGTTTTAACAGAAACAGTGCGCCAATTTGTTTTGGCTAATGGATATAACGTTGTTTATTTTTGTTGCTGGTGCGAGACTGAATGTATCAAATGAGCCAAACGTTGAGCTAAATCGACGAAGGTTGGCTGTCACGATTATCGATGGCTCTTACATGATGCTACCCCATGAATCAGGAATCCTTTTAGGAATTTCGTAAGAAGCAGATGATGCGGAACACTAAAATTTGTTTAAATAATGTAACTTAAATATTGAAGGTAATTATTGATTCGGGTCTCATCAACCATCGATCATGCAAATTAATTAAACTACCCTTCCTCTATTAACGCCCAACCGCGGTTGGGCAGCGTTTTTTTTTTTTAACAGAAATTGTTTTATCATATAAGAAAGGTTACATTTAGATGAGGGAATGTATGTAACATATGGATTAAACATATATTTTCTTTTCTTTGCTTTGGAATGGTCAAGAGGGAAGATCCAATGTAATTCAGTATATCCATATTTTAGTTACGATTACCAGTGGCTGTAACATGATTCTACACCATAAATCGGGGATCTTTATGATGGATGTAAGAAGCAGATGATGCAGAGAAATAAATCTTATTAAAGTGATGTAACTTAGATATTGAAGGTAATCATATTGACTCGGGTCTCCCAAACTATCGATCATGCAAATTAATTTAACTCCGCTTTCTCTTCTTTCGCCAAATCGTGGTAACATTACTGCCACGCACGAAAAATGATTGCAAAAAAAAATCAAACATCCAAATAAATCATACAAAATATCGTGTCATAAAAATGTCGACATTTTATTATATATAGGCCTAAAGTCGATATAAAGATGTCATGATAGCCAGCTGTAGCCCGCCATGTATATAGTCTTTATCAGCTCTATTGGGCCAATGTGATGGATATTCCATCAAACACACCTGCATGTTTTTCTGAACATTCGGCATTTAAAGGAGCCCAATAACCTGTCTGACATATGTAAAGTTTAGGTAATACCTCGGGGCTGAATATCACTACACACAGGCTGCTTGTTTTGTTTATATCAATAATTTTACAATATGTGGGGGCCCGCCAAAATATTCAAAACAAATTTAAGAAGAGCTTCTGGCAGCAGCTCAGATAAGCTTTGCGAATAGCGTTTTGCAACAAGTGACCTTTATACCTCCGCATATATGCAACCTACCACATTAGGTTACATGTTTTTCCCATTCTTCAACATTGCTGTATATATATATATATATATATATATATATATATATATATATATATATATAAAGGCGAACTCGGAGTAACAACACGATGCTCAAACGTGCTTAATATATATATATATATATATATATATATATATATATATATATATATATATGTTATATATATCTGTATATATACTTTTTTGTCTGTGAGACACATTTCAAATAAATTTCAATTAAGTATAAGGTTTTAAAAATAGTATTATGTTTCCGGTATAGGTTACTTTTAAACCAAATTAAGAAATGTAATATATCAAAGTAAACTCAGAAATGGAATCAAAATCTAAAATTCTAATTATATAACTTTCAATAAATGTTATTCTCAGAATAGCAGGGGGTTGATTACATTGACCACCACCCCATCTAGAAAGCGGGTGGGGGGGGATATATATCCCCGACCAAGGTGTATTGACGCACTGTTTTTTTTTTTTTTATCAGGCGTCTTTGCGACCCAGCAACAACGAATGAAGCAGTAAAAAGGATAGGTAATACAAACTAGAGGTATACCCATTACTTCAGCATGCGACCTGTGACATCCAGTTTTTAGTGTATATGCAAAATGGCAACTCCTTGAGCGATTTCAAGCAACTGGGGGAAAGACATCCGTCAGTGTTCGATTAAGGTACGGGGATACTCCATGAAACCACCCAGAGGACAGAGTCCAAGCGAGATTCTTGAGAATTTATCTGCGGGGATAGTTTGTTAATAGGGGGACGTATTAAAAAGGTTTACAGAGGGATAACTTATTTGGACCACGGCCAAATCCTCAGATAACATTAATTTGACATCGTCCTCACTGACAACATATTAGGAAGGTCGATGTCGTCGAGAACAAGGCTGTGTAAGAAAAAAATACATTTAAAAAAAAATAAATACATATAGGCCCATGTGAGTGGAAGGAAGGGACTGAAAGTAAATGACAAAAAATGTGTTGTAAATATGCCGTTGCCCGCAATGATCCATATAATTCATAGCCTATCGTCGAGACGATGCTTTCTACCGAGATTTTATAAATGACCCAACCATGTGCCCTTAATCGCATATATTTATTCATTGAATAATCATGAGAAGAGTATTCGTGACCAACAGATCAAGTTCCCGTTGGCAATATAAAGACTCGAGCGCAAAATCTGCATAATTTGGCCAATCTCCAAAAGAAAGTTATGATTATTTATTGTTAGATCAACTGGTAGAGGTGAACCGGAGACCATCCGCTCCGCAGTCCAAACCATTAAGCACTAGGCTTAATAGCATATATTGTAATAAATTTGCATATTACTGAGAATTGAGGCTGTAAAAATACATTTCCCTTTCTGGTCTCAAGCATGGATATCTCATGTTTGGCAGACAACTGGCTCTGGTGGAATCTGGTTGTAATTACTCTTTATAAAAAAAACTGCATGTTTTACGTGAATATGTGTTTTTCTCAGGGAGTCCACATCACGTTAATGATCCAAGATGGTCGTTAAAGGTCAGACTGTTCATCCCAGTCTGGCAGGACCAACTGGTCGTGTAGGTGTTAATGTGTTCACAGCTGGTTATCGGGTTCCAGTAATTTTTTGTGACAGAGGTTCATCAAGCACACTTTCACAGAGTTACCGTCTTTAACTGACCAAATCGCCAGACGCGTTGCATCATCAACACAAGCGGCAGTATCGTTCGTTCTTTTTTTGTAATTTCTTCTACTTCTATCTGTCTCTGTATTTATGTGTGTCTGTCTGTCTCACTCTGTCTCTATCTTTCTCTCTGGCTCTGTCACTCTCTGTCTGTCTGTCTGTCTGTCTGTCTCTCATTCTCTCTCTCTCTCTCTCTCTCTCTCAGAACCGATGATTACGATCTAAGCTGGGTAAGGTCAGGTTTTTATTTCAGAAATACAATTTCGCAATCCAGAATGTGTCAACTGTGTATGGTGCAAGAAAATAGAAAGACCTCTGAAACTGCAGACCTCCGCCAGCAGCTGATTCGCATTTAGATCAACACCAAATTCTGATCGATACACAAAGCTGTTTTTTTTCCGGACCATTGAAACAATGTCTACAAAATTTACTTTCTTTTACTTCCATTCTATAGGCAAAAAGACACAATGTAACAATTGCCATCACGACCCATCCTTCAAGTAAACACATAAAGAAATTTTGAAGAAAAAAAAAATCTAGTATAAATTATTTTGGTCAACTTGGGGTCCGCACCAAAATATTCATGTGTGAATAGATGGACAAACTAGCAGACGACACATAAACGTATAGACGTTGAAAAAAACTTGAAATATGGGTAAATTTAGCTATTTTCTAACTAGATTCCAATCTAAGTCAACCAATGACTCGAAGGCCCCGCACCAAAATATATATGTGCGAACAAACAAACAGGGAGACGAAAAAGAGACAAAAAGATAAACAGCATCTGCTGAACTCGTTTGCTAATGCAAATAAGAATGCTGCCGGGTCACTTGAAGAAACAGCCATTCCTTTGGGAATGCAGCCAGGAGGGAAGTCAATCACTTCAGAAAGATTGACTCCAAGCCACTAAAACAAACTGATTTCAAAAATGTCTGGCTTGTCACAAGTCATTTTCATTGCCTCGATCAGTTCAAATGAACGCAGCGCATAAACTGTAACTTCTGTCTGTTTATTTTGTGATTTAAATAGCGACAGCCTGAAACAAATGTCTGGTCTTGTTAATTGACGTTTGACTTTTGGATGTGTAATTTGATTCAAATAAGGCGCAACTGCTTCCTGTAAATTTAAATGTGAACCAGCGGTATCATGCTGCAAATAGTAAGCGGGAACACACCGTTCTTTAATGGCAATTACTGCTCCATGCAGGTAAGAATACACTTCTGTAACGACAAACTTAGTATATTAGTCAGAGCTGCGTAGACTTTAACAACGGGCTTGTTACTAAAAGACAATAATATTGGATATATCTTTCGTCTTGATATTTCCTGCAGAAAACAACTCTGTGGTAAAACGCTGAGCACTCTCCTCTGGCGACCCTTGTTTCCTATGAGAGTTGGTTATAGAAGTTTTCTCCATGTTTTTCGAATTTCGGTTTCCTCTACCCATACAGGCTACAAATCGCAACCATCCGAGGCATGTAGAGTGTCTTCTATTCGTCATACAATCCATGTAAACTAAATAAGGTTTAAAGTTATTCCTTTCTTAATATTGCTTTACTTTGTATACATTTTAGTGTCTTGACTTGAGGAGGCAGTCCGTATTTTTATTAAATAATCTTTCAGGCAACGGTGAAAATCGGAAAATCAATGAATAATGTATTGAGTAAATGTGACCAGTCCATATGCGCATAAAATATATGGTTTTTATTCAAATCTGGACCTGAGACGCGATTAATCTCACACTCACCTCCATAGGTGCATTTATATCTCAAGAGTAGATGTTATATATTGTCACATGACAGTGTTTATAGGGTAATAAATTTCGATAAACCACCTCCTCAGCGCTTGGAGGTAATGTGATGTTGTGAGGTGTTAAAAATGCCTTCGATTCTGAAAATAGATCCTGACTGACTGACTGACTGACTGACTTAAAGTGAAGTCGGCTCTCGAGCCAGTCACAGTTCTCCGGAAAATCAGGCCAGCACTTGCGCCCTCAGAAACGACAGATTGAGTCGATATACAGTAAGATATTTAAGGCGAAAATAGAAGATACTGATAGAGTTTAAGATCGTAGTGAGAGAGGTTGACTTAGCCGGAGAACCCGGAGAGAACTTCCGACCTTGGACGGGCCACTACAATTAACTCTCATGGCAGCACCTGGGATCGAACCCGGGTCACCAGCGGAGAAGGCTTAGCGTTTAACGGCACAGCTGAAAGTAGATCCTACACTATGAGTGACCGCGACTCGCTAGTATGTTAGAGGATCTCAAAATCACATCAGATATGTTTGCCCAAATATGTTTGCTCTGATCTAAGCAGCATCGACCAGTTGCAAATTATAATAGCATGTAGACAAGCTTAGTCAACAACGATCAACATGGACATATCTAGATATCCTGACGCGTGAGAAGGCACTCACGATAAATGTTCTCTGGCAATTTATATATCACACCACCCGGAGCGCTAATAAGTATTCATCCACTATATCAATGCAAACCTGTTACGTCATTACAAATTAACTCGGATGGGTCCATAGTGCATTCTAACAATTACTGGCGTCATAGTGTATTAAACCAACTGTTTTATAAGCAATCTACTTGTTATATATGAACCTTAAAGAAAAAATTCATGTTTTGTCGCCATTTTGGATTTTACTTGGTGTGGTCACTTTCTTTTTCTTAAAACATCTAAAATGTGTTAAAGGACACTTTAGGGTACCCACAAACAATTAGTTTCTTTGAGTCCCGCGGGGGGGGGGGGGGCAGGGGCCCCCTTATAATTTGATATTTTAACCTTAGCCAGCATAAAAAGTATTAATCAATTACTAGTTCCTAATGTTGGTCCATGTCAAAATTCCATGGCCGTTTAACCCCTGCTGACTTCAATACTGTTCTAACACTTGAATATCTTAAGCATCAGCTTAAAATATTGAAAGTAAAAATGTGATGAATAATGTTTTGTTCAAATGGTTTGGAGATAAGGTTATTTCAATTTGTCCTATACACTAAAATGGCGTTTGTCACAAGTTCGTTACCATGCACCAATCTCTTTTGATAACATTGTAATATTTTAAGTTATTCTTAGACATATGTTAACCAGAATTGTCTGAATGTATGTTACAAACCTATTCCATACCATAATTTGATCATTTGATCTATTTACACCAGGCATAATGATTATAAAATACCAGTTCCTATAATTTGGCCACGGCTAAAATGTCATGAACTTTTGACGCCTGTCGACCTCAATACTAACTTTATTTGCATAATCTCTATATCATCTAAACTGGCTTTGGCTTTATAGCAACAACAAGGCATGACCAAAGCAACAATTTGATGAATGCTTTATTGAACTAGGTTAACAAGTTATGGAGTTATGGTCATTTTAATTTCACCTACTCCTAATATAGCATTTCTCACAAAATTCTTAATATTGCACTAACGTCGTTTGTTCAGATGCCTTTATTTTCATTAATCCTTGAACATTTAAGAGTCAGACATTTCTGAGTGTGCGATATAAACCGATATCAGGCCATAAATTGATCATTTATTCTGTTTCTTCCTAACATAGTAATAATAAGTTGTCAGTTTCTAGTTTTTGGCGGAGGCGAAAATATCAAGACAATTTGACCACTGCTGACCTCAAAGCTCATTTTATTTGCATAATCTCTATATCATCTGAAAGGGCTTTGGCTTTGTAGCAGCAGCAAATTGGTGGGTCCTTTGTTATTCTTGGTGTAAAACTTTTAGAGTTATTGTCATATAATTTCCCCATCTCCTAAAATTGCGGACGAAATATGAAGTTGTTATGGAGATAAAGAAAAACAGCTCCGAACCACTAGTGAGTCATAGTTTATTGAATGTTGACTTTTTTTAAATCAATGTACATATATATATATATATATATATATATATATATATATATATATATATATATCAATAAAAATAATTGGTTTGGCTTGGTGGGAGAGCCAACAGGTTCCCTGTGGCCCATAGAACATATCAATATCCATAATTTACTCAAATGATTCCTAAAAAAATCTTTAAAATCTTGATTCGTCAGTTGGTGCGCGCTATGATGATGTTTTAAAACACTGATGACGCCCGATGCAAGCTTATTCAAACACTTGTACATGAGTACGCAAACGATTTCAGAAGGGAACTTTGACAGACACCATAATACTCTTAGCAGGATACCATAATAATATTTAAAGAATGTTTAACATGGATGTGAATAGGCCCCTTTAATTAACCGAACCCCGGGTACAGCAGTATCAAACGAGCAACAGTTTAAGGCATGGAAACAATGGTCATTGACAGCGACGACATCATCTAGAATATGCCAACGCACAAGGTCACTACAAGTAAAATATGTATGTACAGACAATTAACCTCCGATCCCATACAGGCCATAACTGATTAAAGCACCATCTCTTACTGTTAGCAAATTGTCAATCAGCCGAGAAATGCAAACGCGACATGTCCCCATCAAACATGATAATGGGTCATTAACTTTAGACCTGTCCCGTCTCCATGCCCTCCAGGACAAATACTGAGGCAAATATTGCTGGAGGCACGATCTGCTAATCTCAAGAGTCTACACCAACACTTCATGCAATGATACCATTCAATGGTACCATTTAAAGAGTACAGCGCTGAGGAAACTCCTCATTAGTCTTCCAGATTCATCCCGCCTTCACACGTACATGGCCTAGCAAACTGATAACTGCTAGTGTTATGACTTTGGTATGTGAGCAACAAGGCCTGTTTAGAACATCAGGATTCGGCACTGAATGCCAAGTTGCCCAGAGAGAGCCAAATATGAATCTGGTCCATCATATTTTTTTTAAAAACTCACCACTTTTAAATCTATCATTGGGCTACAAATTTCATAGTCGTTAAGCGGGATGGTCGTGTAAATCAAAAGGTACACGTATGTTCACGGGATTTTCGTGTCAACAGGGTGTCGTTTTTCGCGGGAAGGTTTTATTTTGTTAACAATATGTAAACATTAAACATTTTACGTGGATTGGACAAATAGTTATGTTAATTACTCTAGGCACTCGCAATGGCGCAGGTGATGGTGTGCAGAGGTGGAGGAAACCGGAGAACCCGGAGAAAACCACCGGCATTGGACGGGCCACTATAGCCTACTCTCATATAGCCACGCCGGGAATCGAACCCGGGTCGCCAGCGGAAGGAGCCAAACGTTTGACCCCATGACTGTCCAGCCCCATTCGTTAGAATCGGAGGATGGTCGTGTTAATATGATGTTGGTGTTAGTAATTCATGGCATGTTGATTAGGCTCGACCATAGCCAAAACAGTGGTCATGGGGTGGTCAGGTTGAGTTTTACCATATTTTCTGTGCTTAGATCATGACGGCTACAACTACACATTCCATTAAATTTACAGACGCTGGTACTGCTTATAAAATAGTCCCTAGGCCAGGTATACGACTTAACCCTCATAGGTGGAAATACTATTCTACATTGCAATATAGCATTAATGCCATGTCACCACTCAGTGAGGTTTAGGTATGAGATTTATCGAAAGTCGGTCCACTTTCCACTGCAAAATCTTCAGGTATTTATTTGAGAGGTTAATGTGCCTGTCGTAGACATTGTGTTATAATGTAGGAATATAGCAATTCAATATTGCTAAACTGCACCCAATCTTATGTTTTAATTTTGTGTAATAATTGAAATTTTAAGAATTATGCTATTAAAATCAGAGGCTATTATCTTGATAATGTGTGGGAAGATACATGTTTTTTTTAATAATAGCATAAATTGGCTTTTTAACACTCATTGTAGCCAAGCAGAATGAAATTTATTACCTTTAACTATAAGGATAACGTTTATATATATATATATATATATATATATATATATATATATATATATATTGTTATGCATGCTTTGCGTTGGTGTACAGTGGTAATGTGTTGAATCACTGCATAGTGTACATTATTAAATTTTTATCTGATTATAAAAAGGTGGCGTAAAAAGATGCAGACTACACTTAATATTTAGTGTTCATGAAAAAATCTTCATGGAACGATAAAGATTTTACGCGTGACATAATGTCGGCCATTTAAGATGTGTGCAAGTACTTTTTCTGATTAATAATAATATACGCCCTCGAAAACTGTAACCTATTGATTTCTTTTCAAATAATATCTACCGTTTATTACAATTTGAAAAATGTCAAAAACCTTGCAATTATTAACATACGCAATGTGTAAGACGTGTATGATTCATTGTTCTTTGATAACATCACAGTCGAGGAAAATGCTGGGGAACCAATGATCTCTGTATGCTCAGATGTAAAAATTAGTCATCGAAAACTGCAGGGTTTTCAGTTATTCACGGAGCAGAGAAATGTGTCGACAAGTTGCTTCAATGACAGTAAAGCTTGATTCCTTGGAGACTTTATGGTAACATCTAATTTTAAAGTAGGCTTTTATCTGACATCCAGTAATTGACGAGTACTTGAACTTGTCTTCACTGCAGGACCTAGCAATTAATAGAAAGAACGACCCCTTGATCTGTAAGTTAACTAATTTTTCTGAATGAAAGGAATGTCTTCACCAAGGGAAATATTTCCTTACAAAAACGTTTGATAAATACAGATTAGTGGCAAACTAGGGGAAAAGTGTTATGCCGATAGGGCATTTGATACTAGCTGATCCGTATAATTTTATATCCGATATTGGAATTTGAATATGGGGAAACTAAAGAATAACTACCAGTATTAAGCTGTATTAATTGAAAAGAATTCATCCATAATAATATTGATTGTAACAATTTTTACAAATAACTATTTGCCCTTTATTTAATCAGATCAGGATCATTTTTTTAAGTAACTTCAAGGTAGGGATTTCTATATTAGAGGAAGCAGCAATTCCTGGTTTATGATACTAGTATACAAAAAGAAATTTAATTGAAATAACTCGGCAATACCTCATCGATATTCTCATATTTGATCATATTCTCATATTGATCATACCGTCGGCATACTGAGAGCTTTTAATGATGATCAATCATAAACCATACATCATTCTGGCATGTAGATTCCACACTCTAGTAACATATACTTTACATTTTTTTTGTATTTGATTATTACTACGGATTTTATAATGACATATAGATAATGGATTTTCTACGAACATAAATGCAAGTGTAGTCCGTTTTTTTAATAATACATCTTTCAGATTAAATATGACGGCTTAAAGGTTAAAACCTACGCTGGCAAAGCAAAGAATAATTAATGAAGGCATTGTCATCAGCACCACATTCTTAGAAAAAATGGTTACGGTGGACCCAATGGGGAACCCTTAAAGGTTTCAGGTAGAATCCTCTGGTCAGGGTTCTTCATGGAAGCCTCTCCGGAGGTTCTTTGGGGAACCCCAAGGATTCTATATGTAATCCCGATAATAGGCGCTTCTCAAAACCATGTAGTCAGGGTTTTTCTAGAAACCATTTGTTCACGAAATGTTCTAGAGTTCATATATATTTATATATTTATATATATATGAAGGGATTTAAAGGATAATATGAAAAACTTTAAAAATATTTCTCAATTAAAGTGGGTAATTGCAAGGACCACGTGCACATGGTCAAGTCCGCACGAAATATATAACGGCTGTTTCTTTTAGCTGGGACTGTTTGGTAACTACACCCACAGACATATTCCAACAGGCCTCTGCCCCCCCCTAATATATAAAACATTTTCATACGACTCGGTTTATGGTTAAATAAACCATGATAAACCAAGTTCTAACAAAGGACTGTGAAGCTGATTTAATAATGTTCTGAGCACATATTTTGAAATATGGTCCGTGCTGTCATGAAAGACCGCCACCTAGGACAACTATATTAGTAAGCCTTCTGATAAAAAAAAGACCAGATAACATGGGATGATTTATTGCAAAATGGATATGTTCAGATTCATTGACCACGATAGAGCAAAGTCTTAACATTTAAAGAAATTGGATAAATCATCCAAGTTAACATTTAATAACTGTCAAACGTACTGTGGAGCTTGGTGTTTTATTATGTAGGTTAGGTTACTGGCAGAGAGAGAGAGAGAGAGAGAGAGAGAGAGAGAGAGAGAGAGAGGAGAGAGAGAGAGAGAATATAAGGGAACACGTGGTCCCTTACGTCAATAACAAGATTCCATACAAGCCATAACCGAATGAAGTACAAGTCCATATGACTGGAATTTGTAAATCAGCCCAGAATCTACAAACATGACAATGAAGCATCCGGTGTAGACCTGTTCCCAGCCTCATGCCCTCCGGAACAAGTACTGAGACCAATATGGTAAGAGACACTCTCGGCCGTCCTCCTGGGGTTACATCAATAATCCGTGCAGGGAAACCATCCAATAGCACCATTAAGGGTTTACAGGGAATGAGAAGTATCTCATCAATCCACATACAATACGCATTCCACCTTCACATCTGACCTAGCAAACTGATAACTGCGCGTGTTATAGCATTGGTATGTATGCCATGAGTTCGGTTTAGAACATATCAATTCTGCGCTGAATACTAAGTAACCTTACTCAGATAAAGTGAAGTGTAAAACCTGCCCCCTGATCCTTTATTTGAAAGAGTCTGCTAAATTACGGCTGTTTCTCCTTTATTACTGCATCCATTGGCCTAAATGAATCTAAATGCCAAAGACAGGGAGATTTCATTTAATAAAATTATTCATGACAGTATTGGTCGACAGCGTAGTTTAGTACGTGCTTTGGTTTACTAGTGGCAGGAAGTCCCATTTGAATAATTTAATTATATATATATATATATATATATATATATATATATATATATATATATATATATATATCTTTCATTTAGAGTGAAATGCAACATGTACGGAATTCATAAATACATCAGACTCTAGTTTATAGTAATATCTGAGATACTTAAAACCAAGAATGGTAATCAAAATGGTTTTATATTATCAGATACTTTACCGATTTGGTGATGATCCTTATTATAAACATTATTCATGAAACTCAGCTCTATATGCATTTATAATCGCACGCAGATCCTGAGACGTTATACGATAATGTAATTTTCCTAGTCTATCTTAATTAATATGCCCCGATAAAGAATCTGTCGATAACAATGAAGAGAAGTATGATTATTAAAATGTTAAATTAATATTAAATTCAACGGCCGGTCAGTGAAACTGTATTTTATAATCCTGTAGTGTATGCCCCGTCCCAACAGTAAAGGTTGACTTCAACAAGTGTGTTAAATACAATATTTCAAGTACTCCTTTAACGTGTATAGTTTTATACCCATAGAATTACAGTCAGCTGTTAGTGATGACGTCTATGTCATTGTCGCCATAATCATAAGTGTGTTGCATGAAAGAAAACATTGAATATGCCAGCAGGGTCAAGCAGGGTTCATGGCTGTCAGTAAAGGTTTATTAATTGTGACCATCATACTTAGTTTTCGGGGATTTAGTATAATAAAAACCATTGAGACCACATTTAGATGGTCACGCACTAAATCATACTGACAGAGATCCTGGACCTGTCAACTCGCAATCAAATGATCGGGGGTTTTATTTGCCTCCGCCAGGAGCGTATGCGATCATCCCAACTCGAGTTTGTATTTGGTGGGGGTATGTTTGTGCGTGTGAGTGTTTGTATGGTTGTTCACAACATAATCCACTCAATCATGAACGGGATATCATGTTTTATATTATGTTTATTTCGAGAATGTGCCAACTTAGAAAACTAGATTTTCGTGCGGATCCGGAATATAATCCGGATTTAGGAACGTCAGCAAGGTATAATCACTAATGAACAATCACTTATGCACGAATGTACCTGTGGATAAGGGAAAAATAAGTTAATGCAAACACGGTTTTTGGAGCATCCCACAATAGGAGAGCACTGCATGGCGGAGGCTTGCATTTTTAGAATGCAGATTTCTATTTCCCGTTGATATATATAGACGACTGGCATTTTAAAACTGATAATCCTTCTGCAGATCCTTTAAAGTTTCTTATTTCCACATCTGAGTGGGAATTGCATGCTATATAAATACTTCACACGTTATGACCATGACCGACAGATGGCGTTGTCAACTGAAGTAACAATATTATAATAATAACAGGTTTATATATTTTTTTAATAATTTTGAAACTAACGCGAGTATTTCAATATTACAGCAGATGTCTACAGTCCAGTCTACTGAAGTCAAAGAAATATAGCAATAACAGGTTATATTTTTTAATAAGCTAGAAACTAATGCGAGTATTTCAGTATTACAGCAGATGTCTACAGTTCAAATGCTCGTTACTCTCAAAACATTTTTATTTTCACCCGTGTCTCACTGTTTGTTTGTCTGTAAGCAGAATAAACAAAATATATACTGAATCAATATCAAGAAACATTGTGAGCCGTGGCTACAAAAGTTCCCATTAAATTTTGCTATTGATCCAAATGAAGTGTAGAGTCTATAAGGAATGTTTTGCTTTAGTTGACGCATGCGCTCTTCTAATTGCCATGACAACATTGTGATTTGCCCTGTTTGATGCCGGTACCTTCAGCAATAGCATCAATGTTGAATCCTTTAACTTTGTCTGGTCCTGCAGAATCTTATTTATGTTTCAAAAGCAGACATACAGAATAACTGATTTATGTCGAAGCGACGTGTAGATACCGTTCCCTTTACAAGGTATCGTGCTTCCCGCTTCTGCACTATTAGCTTTAGGGCTCGGAATAAAATTTGCATGGCTACATGGATCGATGAAAAAATTTGCAGATCACCACAGATAGATGATCTGCTTAAATATTGAGGAAAATTTTCCAAATTTCCTGTACAAGATCAAGATTTTCATTGCAAATTATAAATATTATTTCATAATAATAATTAATTTAATAAATAAATTTCAAACAAGTCCACTCCATATATTATTCCTAGTGTTTCCTATTTATCAACAGTTGGTCAGAGAGGTTTGGAATTACGCACGCTTGAAAATGTAAACGCAAGCATTAGTTTTTTTTTATGCAAAAAAAGCGCATATATAAGGACACGCATTTAGCGAAAAATAGCATGGATAAATAGTCAAACAGAAAAGGAGGAGAACTCGAGTGTTAACGAAATAACATTATTTTTGTCACTGTGGGATTGTCTAAAAATATGTCTGGTTAATATGGAGCCTTACTGTTTCTCCATGCAGAATAAAGAACAAAACTGACCGGTTCATCAAGTAATAGGGGATATATTAGGCCTAAAAAATCATCTCCCGTGCTTTAACTGTAATTTAACCTGGCATCTTTGTGATTTCTACATTGCATGAGATTTCATGAGACAAGATTGCCTGAGAAAGCTTGAACCCTTGACAGGAATTATCTGTCCGGCACGCTTCCGGAATTCCCTGGGTTATAATATCTTGTCGCCGGCTGTAACGGTATTTCAATGAATTGTCACAGCCCGTCTATCAGCACAACGTTAGGTTTCACAAAGTCACTCAGACGACTCAATGCAAGTGACGTGGTGTCAATGGCCTCCAAGAAATCAATAGTGAAGGGGTCTAAGAGGTCAATGTCCGCCCAGGTATTGTGAATAATAATATCCAAAGACATTATGGCAAAGCCTTGCAAGGAAATATTTCGAATTGATACGTATTCAGTCAAACTTTATCCATACAGGTTTTCTATTGAAATGTTAAAAGGTATGCAGTAAATCACATGCGAAAAAACTATTCAATGAAGCACACGTTTATATATTCAGAAACGTTTGTCTTGGTTTTAAATTTAAGTGTAATTAGAGTCAAGGAACGATTTAACATTATACGTGAGGTGATTGATTATTTATCAGGAAGATCAATAGTAAATATTACATATCACTCTCTATGTAATTCCTCCCCATATTTTTCATTTTACAAGTACAGTTGTAATAAAATCAAGGTGTTCCTTAGTCTCGTTGATGGACTGAATGCCGGCATCCTGGGTGATAGCGGCTTGGGTTGTAATCAAACTAAAATGGACATAATCAGAAGCAATATTAAGGAAATTGTCACACAATCAGTTCAGTTTGACTTTATACAAAAGTTTCCAAGCAAAAGCCGAGAGGTCCATTGTTGCCGCAAAAGATAACGGAAAACATAGGTGGGGTTTTGGCTATGTTTATATGGGTGCCAGTGATATCACAGGGTCAACTTTTTTATAATACTCAGGTACAGATGTAAGCGGAGGCTTTCAGTACAATATCAGATCCCATCACACATGGAATAGATCACACATTAATTTTTATCTCCTCACACTGTCATTGCCATACGTCTCTATTTGAGAGTTCGTTGATCCGAAAAAAACCTATGTTTTCCCAACAGATGGGTAATACCAGAATTAAAAGTATTTTACTAATATTTTAATCTTTTTTTACCAATGGCTTTGCCCAGTGTATTACCCGATCTTTTCCCATGTTTATTCGCTGTTATCAAGCAGGACCCAAGCCTACTTTCATTTTGCTTGCTGAGCAAAATTTATACACACGTTGAGAATATTGGTAGCGATCCAAGTGGCTCTGACCACAACACCCCTTAATTAGTCCATGGGCTAGGAGGGGTCACCGTGCACCCCCTCTGGGATTTTATGAGATAGGTATTTTTAGATCCCTAAGTATGTCCAATTAATGAATTAAGATGTTAACATTGATTATTTTGGGATACACTACACTTTTAGGTCATTTAAAGACAACCGCGGACAGGTAGTCTTGTTAAGGGGGTAGGGGTATGTAAATGCTTATAGCTCGCTTAATATTTGACATATTCACTTCAAATAAACTGCATTGTATTTGCAAATAGTAGGGAAAAGTCACGAATAACAATTATCATTTGAATGTGTTATATTTTTTTTGTTAATTAAGCAATTAATTAAAATACATAAAAAATATCCAAAAAGAAAATTGAATTTAACAGTTTTTTTTTCTTTTAGTTTTCCCAACAGTAGTTTATTTTCGAGATGATGTTGCATTTCTAAAATTCTAGTGCATTAATACATTAGTAACTGACATTCTTACAAATTCTGTTGAATTATAAATTATGAATATTTGACCATTTACACCCATTGTTAATTATATTTTATGGTATCCCTTGTAAATAAAACGGATGTGGTGTCCCATTTTCCTCTCCAGATGCAGTGATTTTCACTGTGATGCTTCATTGATACTTTGAACTGTTATTTGTCTAAACCTGAAGGTGTTTATTGGTTTTAAAAATAATGGAAACCCTTTCTTGAGCAATTTTTTACATATAATAATTCTACGAAAATAACCATATTTAAGCCATGCTATAAGAAGGGTCACCGTGCACCCTCTCTGGGATTTTATAACATAGGTATTTTAACTATCTTTAGATCCCTAAATATGTCCAGTAAATGAATTGACATGTTAACACTTATAATTTTGGATACACTACCCTTTAGGCCATTTAAAGACAACCGCGTCATTACTCACGGCACCCGCGGACAGGTAGCCTTGATAAAGGGGTAGGAGTATATAAATGCTTATAGCTCGCTAAACATTTGACATATTTACTTCAAATAAACTGCATTGTGTTCGCACATAGTAGTTAAAAATCACTAATAACAATAATAATATGAATTTATTATGCATTGTTGTTGATTAAGCAATTAATTACTTTACATATAAAATATCCAAAAAGAAAATTGTATTTAACAGGTTTTTCTTTGTTTTTTCCCAACAATAGTTCTGTTTGCTATGATGTTGACATTTCTTACATTCTAGCGCATAAATACATTAGTTTTTGACACTCTACAGATACTTTTGATAAAATTATGAATATTTGACCATATACACCTGCAATGAACGACCCATTGTTAATTCTATTTTATGGTATACCTTGTATATAAGATGATGTACTTGATTTTCATTGTGATGCTTCCCTCATACTCTAAGTAGTTATTTTCCTGAATTGCAGGTGTATATTAGCTTTAATAATAATAATAAGAGCCCTCTCTGGAACAAAATATGAACACATAATAATCACAAATAATATGTGAAATTTCGAAAAGATAGAAACATAATTATGCTGATCTATCTGAAATATTGTGATGAATTTGTCAAAAAAAAAATGGAAAACCAAATATGAAAAATTTACTTACTATAAAGCTTAGTGCATTAGGCCTGTATACAGAATAAGTAATGTCTTATACCACAATATCAACACAAGGTTTAAAGTCATGTAAAAAGGAGAAAGAACAGAAAGGCATGTGCAACTGTTTCAATTATCATACAAAATTAATAATTAATGCGTTTACAGCTCAATAACATTATTTGGGGTTGCTTAATTTTTTTATGTACTTATTGATTTGATTTTCATATTTTTGTTACAGTTATATTATGACTGAGTCATAAGTTGCCTTTTTATATATTTAAATGCCTTACCATGTCGCTTTTAGATTCTCTTGCAGGGAAACGTACTTGATAGTTTAAACTGTAAACAAATCAGATATTCAAACCTTGATGTATGTTGATGGATTAGAGTAAATATTTTTTTTATGATTTCTTTTCAATGCGATCGTAAGAAATGGAAGGACATGGTACAGGAATACGTTTTAACAGCAGCGAGAAAGCAGAGGAGCGGAGGTTTCACAGTGACAGTACCATACAGGGAGGGGATCATATCCGTGCGTTTCGAAAAAAAATAAAACATGCATATGATTTCTGATTGTAAAAATTGCGAAAACTGACGGAGTAAACAGAGAGAAGCTATGGGTTCTTAACAGAAATGGACAAAGCCTGTGCCCTTATACCGGACACAGTATAAGGGCACAGATACTATTGAGATTGCCACTAAATATACAATTTCTGATGTCTGCATCCAAGTGTAGTATCTATTTTTGTTTTATATATTTTAATTTATTTTGGTACAACTCAGCTTCTGTTAAATGATGATGTAGACATATAAAATTGGCATTTGATTTCACCTGTTTAAGGCACCTTTTCAAAAGAAATGGGTTTTACATATTTCCCCCATGAAAATTCGAGAGGATTCATACTCTAGCTCCCATGCATTTTAGTCTTCAATAATTCGTTATTTATGATGAGGCATTTCGCAATTTCAATGCTTACTTGGACATTTTATAGCTTCAGAAGATAGATTAAGAAAAATCAGTCATTCGCGTTTTTACTCAAGACAGATTATATAACCTCAGAACTATTCAACATGAATGGCGGAGTTGTCATTGGAATCATGTAGCGAGATTAAAATTCCTGCTAACAATTTAGTAAAATATCCTTATCCTTAAAAGTACAAATAAGCGTGAGCATGACACAAATTCATTTTGCTCAATTGATCATGTACACCCGCCTTCCTATGCCAGTCCTCAAAATACGTGTTTTTATGACGAATCAATTAGATTTCAGTCCTTATTTCTGGAATGATAAAAAATTCAACGACCATACATTTTTTCGTCAAGTTAATGAAAAATAGACCCCTTATTTCTCCGGGAGAGGTTGAGGTCATGGAACTCCCAAACTAAAATTCAATGCCCAATCATTCAAGGCTATGTATACAAGCAGGTAGTTAAAAACCTAACATTTTTAAAGCATTCCATTCGACTGTCAGGAGATATAGTTGAGAATCCGCTTCCTAGTTTTATTAAATGTATTTAACATTAGAGAATCACCATATTTTATTTTGAATGACCTTTGTTCACAAGTGGGTTTTCACCCTCTTCATCGTGACAAGCCCAGTACATGTCTTTATTTTATGTCCGCAAGAAATATTAACAGCGATCAACATAAAATGATTTTGTTTGAAGAATATTCGGTATTAAGGGGTAATATTTTTGTCCTAGGAAGAGAAGAGACCATCGTCAGTCAATAGTACCAAGAGAAAAGTGCAAATTTCTGAATATGGAAAAAGTTTATCCCACTCGCATGCACAGTTGTGACCTATATTAGCCGCTTATGTTCTGGTAATCTGATCTCACCTGTGATGCAATCATCCAGTTGGTGAAACGTGAACCATTACTCTCAGCTAAAATTAATATGGTTCCTAGTTTAACGGACCACAAATCAAATTTTGACCAGGATCCATTACTGGTGATCCTTGTTAATGGCCGAGGTATGCGTGTTATTTGAAACTTGCCTAAAAATTGTAGTGGATACGTTTCCTTATTACTTACTTTAAAGGCTGTTGCTCTGGTCCTATACTTTTCAGGAAACCTAAAGTAATTGAATTATCTGGTTATAAAGGACATATAAGGTCATGAGGACAAAAACCTCACAACATTTCGGAAGGGTTAACATTACACGGGTTAGTGCGTATACTTAAAGAAAGTTTAATATCCTTATACACTTATAAATTCAAAATGATCTGGAGTTTACTAGTGTTTATACCCTTAGTTTCAAAACAATGACTATTTATGGTATTAGGGAAGCGTCACGGTGAGGTACATCGAGAGAGGAACACCGAACACCTCGTATATATGTTATAAAAAGGGTGATCAAAACAGAATGAATACTATATCATTCATTGATGTCTAAATAATTTTATTTAAAAAGAAATGTTTTCAGGATTGACAAGGGCTAACATATTCATAAACTAGAACATTATTTTGTAAAATCATCAACAGCGAAAAGTTTTAATAACTTTGAAAAATAATAAAGTGAAATTTCTTCAGGATGTTTTATTAATATCATGATTTATTGCTTCCAAAAACACCAAAAAAATGTAATACATATATATGAATATATCTATCAGTGACTTTTTCCGATTGTTTGCAAATACAATATAGTTATTTGAAGTAAATATGTCAAATATTAAGCGAGCTATAAGCATTTAAATAAATACTTCCTAATCAAGGCTCCCTGTTTTCAGGTGCTGTGCTTAATGACGCGGTTGTCTCTCCCTCAGTTCCATAAAAGGTAGTGTATCCTAAAATATTCAATTTTAACATCTTAATTCATTAATTGGATATATTTGTGAATCTAAAAATGCCTATATCATAAAATTCCAGAAGGAGTGCACAGTGGCCCTTTCTATATTATGGCCTAAATATGATTATTTTGTATAATTATTATATGTAAAATTGGCTCAAGAAAGAGTTTCCATTATTTTTAAAACTAATGAACACCTTCAGGTTTAAACAAATTACAATTTATTGTATCAATGAAGCATCACAGTGAAAATCAATGCATCTGGAGAGGAATATTGGACACCACATCCGTTTTATATACAAGAGATACCATAAAATAGAATTAACAATGGGTCGTTCATTGCAAGTGTATATAGTCAAATATTCATAATTTTATCAACGGAATTTGTAAGAATGTCAGGTACTAATGTATTAATGCACTAAAATTTTAGAAATGCAACATCATCTCGAAAATAATTTACTATTGGGAAATTAAAGAAAAAACTGTTAAATTCAATTTTCTTTTTGGATATTGTATATGTATAGTAATTAATTGCTTAATCAACAATAATACATAATAAATCCATATGATTATTGTGATTAGTGACTTTTTACTACTATTTGCAAACACAATGCAGTTTATTTGAAGTAAATATGTCAAATATCAAGCGAGCTATAAGCATTTACATACCCCTACCCCCTTATCAAGGCTACCTGTCCGGGGGTGGCGTGCGTAATGACGCGGTTGTCTTTAGATGGCCAAAAAGGGTAGTGTATCCCAAAATAATCAATGTTAACATCTTAATTCATTAATTGGACATACTTAGGGGTCTAAAAATACCTATGTCATAAAATTCCAGAGGGGGTGCACGGTGACCCCTCCTAGCCCATGGACTATATCTAAAAGAAACCATATATCACTCACACCTTAACTTATGTTTGGCTGTGTAGAGCACATCGCTCTTATTAATAGTAATTTGGGCAAAATCCTAAAAACACTGGGTAATACCTGGGTAAAACCTATTTTACGGTGTTTGTGATGGGTAAAACCTGCGAACCCTGCTCTGTCTGCTCAGAAAAGAGAATACTTGTTACCACAGAAGGTATTACAGAAATAAACACCACTTCTTATGCAAATTCAATTTTACAATTTGAAATAAATTTCAGATAAAATCATATGAATCCGTGTTATTTATGCCGATCACACAGTAATGCGTGGAACAGAATATATAAGGGAAAAATACAACAAAACAACATTAATATTGTTAACACATATAAGGGAAATCAGAGAAAAGGTCCTTCAGCTGACAAAATATATCGCCTCCACCTTGCGCATTTAAACCTCTAGTTATCACACGATAAAGTATCATCTGTGGAGCGACGGCGGTCACATAAAAAAATCTGTGTTCCCGATAGAAGAAAGGCATGGCGGGATAGGCCAGCTGAGGTTAGCTCCCGAGAGTTGTGAGTGTAAGTATATAATCTTACCGCCACCTGCTTTGTCTGAAAACGTGCCTCAAAGGTGTTGTAGGGGGGAAAATCAATCGTTATCAAATACACAACAGACACTGAAACCCGTCTTGTATATCTGTTCCGTACACGATATGTCTGTTGAACCATGAAAGCCGAGTTTCCTTTTTCATATGTACTTTGTGTTCTCTTTTAATTGCCAAACTAAAAGTAAATGAGTTAAAATGAGGTTTATTTACTTATTTATGATCTTATATTGATTTGTAGTTTATTCATCTAACCATGTTTATGATATGTGTTATATTGTTTATATTAGCTCTTCTGTGTTAACACTACCCTAGTGACATTTAAAAAGGACTTTGTTTGCCTTATTTATCCCCCCCCCAAGCTATGTCTATTCTCATATATATTTTACATGTAAAAATTTAAATTAAATGAATGTATTACTTAATTGTATTACCAAATGAACTGCCAATAACTTTGGATCCAATAAATGGTGTATGTATAAAAACGATTAAAATGTTTTATTAAAATAATATAAATCCTAGTAATATACATAATACCTCACGTCATTAGCCTAGCAACATGCAATGTCGAGATAACAGTATGCATTTAAATATGTATAGAAATTAAAATACATTCCATGGGCGAGGTATAGACACTCTTGGTGGCTGACAAATCAAGACTTTTCAAGCTTCAAACTGGTGTTTTTTCCATGTCTTTTCTTTAATGTTTATTCTCCTTGTTTGGGAGTTGTCAGTTACTCAGCCTTTGTATGATAATCAGACACACATGGACTGTGCTTTCCCACACACCGCACCATAACAATTGGGAAAATAAAATGGGGAATTAGAGAGACTGTGTCTGTGTGTCGGGATGGTTTTGATGGCAAACTTTTATAATCAGTCAAAATGACCTGATAGCATTTTTGTAAATGATTATCTTTATAATACCTAAATTGACATCTCTGTATGTTTGTTTGTTTGTCCCGGAATTTCCGCAAATACGGGCCTTAACAGTGGGTCAGTTATGATATCAGCGTCAGTCATATTCCCCAACTTACAGAATGCACACCCTTTTGGCCCTTCCACTTGCAAACAATTGAATTACCGGCGGCCTCACATCACAGGTCTGTCGCACAACATCACACCCCTCTCCACCTTGCCATTGCTGACCTTCACCTTTGCCTCTTACCACAAAGACATATATAATTGGTTCCATATGGAGCACAAGACGTCGCTACATTACGGGTCTGGAGAGTTCGCTACCTTACGGTTATGGGGACATACTATGGGCAATAAACCCATCCTCTGCAGCGGAACCCAATGGGTCTCCATTTTCCAGTGTACCTTTTAAAATTTCAAGTGTGGTTTAATGAGTGAATATTTCGGACCCAGTGAGACCTCAAACAAATACTTCCTGTTCCCCCTTGTTCTTGGATATTCTTTCTCATTTTTTTATAGAGTGGACCAGCTAATACGAGTAAATGCCCCTGTCTCAATTCCTTTAAGCGATCCATATAGGTACTGATATGGATGAACGATTCATTTTAAGAAGTTCGGCAGTATGTTTATTTAATCCAACATCTCACAAAAATGCACATATTGTGTGGCAACCAATAATTAGAAAAACTTACTAGCTTCTGTGGTCGGGAGGTTTGGAATTTTAAGCGCAGCCATTTCAGGGTGTGCGCTTTGCGAGTTTAATGGGAAGGCCTCACAAACGAGTGTGCCTTTCGGGGGTATGACCCAGCAATGTGTACGTTACACACCTACGGCCCGCAGGTTCGGTTGCCACCGGGCCAGGTCAATACTTTGCTAAAATTGAAAGGGGCGAGTGCTACCGCCTTGTCAGCGAAACCGAAATGGAACTCTGACGATGCACCTATTTTTGAGGTAGCATTAATTCGAGGCGATTACATCCACTAAAAATTAAGAAAGGAATATAAATCGCGTAATCGCACCATCCTTTTTCCCGCATTCGTAGAACAATTATTATCTGGGGGTGACCTGATCTTCAGTCAGCTCTCTGTTCTAAATTCCGTACATTTAGCCTATGGAAAACGGCCTGGGATTTACAGCTGGAGATTTAAGGATCCACTTTTGTGGCCTCAGGTACTGTATTAATGGTATACATCTCCATGTTTCTGACTCCAGCCATGCAATCGTGAATATAATACCAACCAGGTGCATTCAGTATTGTTATTCATATCCCAGACCGGGGTTTCCAGTCCGACAATATAAAGACACATTATTGGCACAATTTGTCATATACGTCGCTCATCTTCCCCTTGAGAATAGTGTACTATTGTATATTTTGATTCCTGGCTTTACAACCGCTGCTTCTGCGTTAAATTAAAGGGTATTTATCTCAAGTGATGAACAAATGTCATATTTACCGCACTAAAACTGATTTCTTAACTATATCACTCATTTTTATTATGCCTCAGTATGTCATTCATTTCGACGGCGTGTTATTTTCCCCCATTGCCAGTGGTAATGAGTAATTTTAATCACTCTATACGTCGATTACCGAGGTGTTGTAAGCGTCCCTAATACCAATGTATGGAACAAAAAAAAAATAAAAACAATGGACTGACCTATAGATATTGTTTTCGTGTGAACTGATGCTTTTCAGGTTGATATTAGTCGACTTTGTTTTGTACACAAAATGCCCCCTCCCCCGCTTTAAAGAATCCGGTAAACCTAAATTGTTACCTGTTATGCGTAAATCGGGTAACAGATAGTTACGTCAATCAGATTTACCGATTTATAAAAAAATCGTTAAATTCAATAATTAAAATAAACTGTAGACATCATAAATGTTTAACCTGTGCAGATATACATTAATACTGGTTGTTTCATTTAAGCAATTAAAACAGGTAATAATTATGTTCCGCTTGTTGTAGACTCAGTAAAATAAAGAAACAAACATGTTTTCTTTGTGACAAAAGAGATTGCTATCTTTTTAGTCCTGATCAGAAAAAATAGAAATTTTGTCGACGTTCTGACCTGGTCGTTTCATCTAATTATGTAAAAGCGTTTCCTTCTTTTGTTGTGTCTGAGATTTAGACTTAGCCGAGAGTTTTAATGATAAACAAAATTTTGGAATTTGGAAATATACAATTGCACCAAACTGTTTACGACATGGAATCTAGTTAAGCATGTGATTCAGGGGCCAGGACCTCCTACACAAACGACATAGCAAAAAATGTTTGTCACGGTTCAAAAATGTATCCTTTGGATAGCTCTATAATAATGCCTTGACAGGGAAAATTAAAGCAGCAGTAGGAATAAAAAATGGAAAGGAAGCCTTTGAATTAAAAGCATTTATTGGTTATTGTTCTTTGGGTGTCATCTTGGCTCTCCACGAACTTTGATAAAGTCTGTTCAGTACTTTTGGCGTCAGGTTGCTGACAGACCAACTAAATAACCAGAGGTGAAACATAACAGCTTTCGCCACCTGTATAAGAAAAGGTTTTATTTTTAACACCGTATCTGTCAAAAGTCGTTCTAGTGTGTGATTCAGCTCAGAGTGGAGGTGTTGATGAACGCTGACTCAGAGAGTCAGAATGCAGGTTTTATGCAACGCGTGATTGGATGCATTTGGATAAAGTGGCAGCAACCTGGGAACCTGGCTTTTTTACAAAGCATTACAGGCTTTTTTTTCAAAACCCAATAATGTATTTATATATTGCCAGCACCGGGAGGGTATGCATTCTTCCCCGTTTGCGCGTGTGTGTGTGTCTTAACAGCATAACGGAATTTTCAGGGTATTTCAGGAAAGGGCCAATGAAAAATAGAACCGTGGTGGATCCGGCACATGATGCCCTGGAAAGTCATCAAGGAATAGTCATAAAACTACATTTATTTTTGCACGAATGAACCTGGAAATATTAGCCGAATAAGTGACAGTCGGAGGCTTGCATGCATAAGAATGCAGAAATGTTAAATAAATTTAAAGACTTATTTATGGTGGATTTCAATTCCTTTAATTATTTGTTGTCAAAAATAAACTACTTTTTAGTTTCATTCTATGATTCTGGCAAAAGAGGTCGAAAGAGATATACGTTGCTGTCTACGCAAGTTCAAATAGGTGAAATGTCTAATACAAGATCCAAACTGTATATCAAATATGATAGATAAAACAAATAAGAGCCGAGTGCACAAACGTCAACAGCTATTCTGCTACTACCTTTATTAGTTCTGGGCCCCCGGTGACATCATGCGCCCAGTAAATATCTGTCAGGTTGATGCTGTACGTCAAAGTAACTTAAAATTTTAATCTTAATTACTTGTATGATTTTTAATTATGTTTCATTCAGAAAGAGCTGAAGGGGTTACGCGATCAGGCCTGTGTTTCGCATGACAGTGAGAGTTTCAGACATGCAAAAATATCCAAAAACAATAACTTGAAATAAGTGTGTGTTACAATTACTTTTTAAACACAAGTAGTTTTTACTAGGACAAAAACACTTCGGAAAGATTTTTAAAATTATAAAGGACCATCGACATGTAAAGCAAAATGTTTGCATCTTTTATTTTTTCTAAATAACCAAATTTTAATTTTAATTTAAAATTTTAATAAAACTAGTCAGAAATTAGTGTCATATTAAAATTGATGTAACATTCTTTAGAATCCTTGCACCTCCATGAGTTCTCCTCAAAGATGACAAGGTCTGCTTGGAATAAAACACAGAGAGAGAGTGAAAGACAGAGAGAGACAGAGAGAGACAGAGAGAGAGAGACGGACAGGCAGACAGACAGACAGAGAAAGAGTGAAAACATGAAAAACCCACAGAAATAAAAGGTCCATGAAAGAGTCAGCCAGACAGACAGAATGGGGCAACAGGTAAAGACGAATCGAACAAACCTGTGGGACACAAAGAGACAGACAGAAAAAGAGAACCCTTTGTGCAATATGCTCATATTTAAGTCATATCAGAGTTGAAGGTTCCCGAGGGAGAATATAATAGAACTCAGAAACAAGGGAGATTATGTACAAATTTAATGAACCTGTAATGGTATTAGTGCCCTGATAGTTGATCAAAGCGGCTTTTCTCGATCGCATCTAATCTGCCACATGTGATAATGGCAGGGCTGAGGCTCGGATTAAGCAGTGCTGTGTTCCTCGTGCCGGTCAAGCATTCACATAAGCCACATGGCTGTGCAGCGATGTGGTTCCATAGAATCCATAGGGAGTCGATTTCAAATTGGCCGGTCTATGAGATTCAAATGACCGTATGTGATCCTGAGATCAACGACCCCTGTGCCTCTGATCAGTAACTATGAGTGCACCCAATCCTTTACACATGGAACTAAGTTAAAATGCAAATGTATTTGTTTTTGTTTTTTTTTATTTGTAAATATCGCATTTAAATTCATATTAAAATCCAGAGGTTTCATTCAGTCAGCATGCTAATTCGCATTTGTAGTGATTATGAAAACTATTGCTTTTTAGTTTAAAACTCGAATACAGATTTAATATTTATTTTTTTTTTTTAAACTTTCGCTAGGAATACTGTGATTTTCTTTGTTCAAATAATATATTCTTCTTTTATCAGTCTCCCGTGCTCCTTGTACATTGAACACACATATACCTTCATATAAAGGGGAATAACGTTCAAATACAAAACTATATGTAAGTGTGTTTATATCACATTTGCATCTGATAATACATGAAATAATTGCGTTCACGTTTAAATGTCTTGAGTCGTTTTTTATTTACTACTGCTGAAGACTTGAAATCTTTGGTGGCGAGCGAGAAAAAATAGGTTTCATAGGATTAAGACCAGAGAAGGGTACCAATAAACAGCTTCTATGGAAATTTTAGCTGATAAATTGATATTCACATTTAATCTTGACAATTCCGTTCCATGATGAGCCATTGGAAGAGAAACAACCACGCTTCATGATCTTTTTAAATCATTTTTGTTGGAGGTAACGCCTCCATTTTTGAAATTTTAACTTTAAATATATGTACATCTGCAGAATTCCATTCCGGTTTGGGATCACGTGACATGGCATTGTCAAACGCGTCCTCTCATTTTATATCCTGGTGTTTCACCAGGCCCGGTGCACATGGTGCATATGCACAATACAGCACATGAGGGCCTTGGTTGTGCAATCGCCCCCACTGCTGGGTTACACTGCTGATGGACCCCCGAAAAGCGCATTCGTTTGTGAGTAAACGGCCTTACCATAAAGCTTGCGGAGCGATCACCCTATGTTTGGGCCAACCGCGAAACACCTCACCGCCGCGGCTGAGATTCGAACTCCCGGGTTTGTGTCTTGTGCTTTACGCCTAAACCACAACAGAAGGTTCCGTTTCATGGACGTTTGAGGTCGAAAAATAACAACTCTCGAACAGAGCTGGCCTACTATGCTGCATAAAGGTTTGAGGTCAATCGGGGATAACTCCGTTTAACTGGGGCTTGACAATGCTTGCGTCTGAGCAGCTGTAGTCTTGGCAAATCTACGATTTTCTTACCTCCGTGGTTTTATATGATTCGATAACAATCAGAAATAGTCAAAGTCCTTAATGAGTAAAATTCATTCTGAGAGGGTAGCGTTTCATTCTGACTGGGATCAACTGATCTAATGATCACGAATGCGTTTTGTTTCCCAATTTATATCCTTTCAACACGACCGTTTTCTTTTCAATATTTTGTTTACAGAAGTACGTGCTTTTGAAATCATTCATTTCATCTAAAAATAGTTTGAGAAGACGTCGACTCTACAATGGAGAGTGACAGTTCTGCGCTGTAGCTCAGTCAATAAAATGTAAACTAATTGCCTTGCGAACCCACGTCCTGCAACTATTGTTCTGTAAACAATTATCTTCGCCGGCAGAAAATGGCCTCAGAGGTGAATAACACTAAAATAAAATATTTAAAGGGCAACTATACGAAGGTGTCCGCCATTCAGGATAGAATTATCTGACTGTCAGCTGTAAAGGACATGACAAACAAGTTAAAACGTTTTCACAACTACTTCTGAAGGCCAAACTACCATATCTAAATCAATACGTTTTCACTCTGGACAATTCATGCTTGTAACGGAAACCATTTTTCAAGGTCTGAACGTTACATTTGTATTGGCTCTTTTTACGTCTCTATTCGTAAAAAAGAAACCAGACCTAAACATTTAAAATTCTTGATTTCTTTTGATATACGTTATTTACGTTGAAACACTAGTATATAGCAAAGCCATCGGGGGTATGTATCCCACCCTCAACCAAACTTTTAACAAGTGGGAATTAGTCAATGTAATCATCCCCCTGATATTGAGATAATAATATTTATATATTTGAAATAAATATATTAATAATTGGAATAATAGACTTTGGTTCCATTTCTGACTTTGAACCTGGTTTAGAATCTGTGTGTTTATAAAAAAAAAATTGTCCAAACTTTGATTACCCTCCTACGCCAATGAATCACTCCCCCCCCCCCCCCTTAAAGATCAATTGACGCCTATAAAAAATAGTGTAAGACTATGGAATATGACGAACTGATGGTATTGGTGATAATATATATATAAGGTCCCCTCGGAGTAACTGGGAGTAATTAGCATATCTCGGATGGGCTATGTAGTTTTAAAATTGGTTTGACGTAAAAAGTAAAAAAAAACAGGTGTGGATCAATCACCTGTAACAATAATTGATTTCCTTTGTTAAGTAGTGCTTTTACCTGTTTAGAAAAATATTCTGTTATTATCATGCTTTTTCCTGATCATATGACATTTTTATCGAAACATACAAAAAAGGTAAACAAAAATAAATAAATTACCCGCTCGCACTGATTTGCCTGAGAACTATACCTTTTTTCCCCTTGTATTATGGTAGAGGCTATTGTTCTCGTGATTACATGCGTGTGTGAAGGTGTAAGGAGGCAGCAGTAATAATTCTTCGTGTACTAGTTTAACCAATTTGAGATCCTTCCAGGGGTTACATATCCACATGCCCTCGATGTCAAACTCATGAATATTATTTGCGATTTTAATGTTTAATGTGCAGTTTACGAGTTTACTTCTTGACAAAGGGTTTTTATGGACCTATGGTGGTTTGTGTCCCTATTAACTTTCAGATTGGTTTTCTCATTACGACGCTGATTTGTGTAATATGCAAATTATGTCCGCCAATTCAATCTGTTACCAACAACATCTCAAGAAATAACCATGATATTTGATCAAACATGTCGTCTTGATTGAGATAAATTTATAGTTACATTTTTTTTTAATTATGCCATGTTTACGGGATGTTAGCTCCATATTTTGATTTCAATTATGTACATTAGCTCCGCCATTGCAAAAATAATTTTTGTTATTTAAACTTCTTGAAGACAGACCATGATATTGATCAGACATTTTGTTGAGACAGGTTTTTATCGCGTATATTTACAGGAAGGTAATGGGTGTAATTGTGCTTATTATCATTGACGTTGCAGCTAAACGAATCATAATGTATGATCAAAGGTATTTCAGGACCTGGTTTGCTGTTGTCAAATATTACTACAATAACATACTAGCACCATGCAACTGTATCATTTTATGAGTTTACTTCTTGACAATGGCATAACCTTTAACTTTATGTGACTGGTTTATTTTAACATCATTATGCAACTGATAAAGTTATATGATTAACACATCCAAACATTACATATGACATACCTGCGAAACTATTCAACTTTTTAACCCTCGTACGTTTTACTGTAGCAACTGATTTATAATAAATGAATAATCTATTAAAAATACGGGGTAATGAGCGACACGTTTGTGAACGTCATTTGGATATGGAATTTTTTAAACGTCGATCTGAGTTGAGGCAGCAAAAAATAATTAGGGCCCGTAAAAGGCGCTATCAATTTGACTGACAACGCAAATCCACAAAGCCCTTTAGCGGCTGTTCCCCCGCTATTTTCGCGCCAGCCGTCTAGTTCATTAGGAACCGAGACGCCGAGATTAGAAAGATACTGGTAACACGTAAATAGCAAAAAACAGCGTCATTCCGTGTATATAAGCCTCGCAAAAAGTCTGACGGCATTGTTCCCTGAATAATGAAGCAGAGTATTTTTTTGACGTTTTGATCAGACAGGCTGAGCTTTGTAACTTCTCCAGGTGTCGAATAGTTAATTCATTGAACTGTATTACAAATTCTTTGTGTTTTGACTTTTTTTATATTTCAGGTGTCTGTCTGCTTTGTCGCCTTTCGGAACTGAATGGTTTACTTCGCATGTTCAGGTAATATCCTGCAGCACGTCTTTTGCGTCTTATATTTCCTTGTTTTCAGACATCTGCAGAGTTGATATTTATTGTTTGACATTAGCTGTACAATTTGTTCCGTTCTTTTTAAAATAAATATATGAACTTGAAATCAAAAATATGGTACAGATAGTATCTTACCTTGTGATAGTGATTCTAGTCAGCAGCTATTCAAATAGTGGTGTTCTAGACCATAGCTATTTAAACAGATGATATGAAAAACACACACACAGAAATATATATATATATATATATATGTATACTTATAATTATAACTTATAATACTTATATAATGTATACTTCTTATTTTGTAATACCAGTCTGGTATGTTCTCACGATTAATGATATAGACGAGCTGCTGCCTAGATATATTCAGTGCATTGTCTGTCTGTTGCTAAATTATAAGGGTGCTGCATCAGGCTTTATTTGACATTTTCAAATTATTGCCTTCTTTGCGGAAATATGATTCCCTCAACGTCACAAGAAATAACTATAATATATTCAAACATGTCTTCTTAACTTCCTGTAATCTGGTTTTCCTTAGTCTTTTTTGTTCAAATGTTATGTTTACGGAGAGTCGGTCCATATATTGATTTTAATTATGTCCGTAAACGCGCATTTGTGGAAAATAAATTTTACTGTAATATCCTGAAAATTTACCATAATATTTGATCAAACATTTCATTCCAACTTAGGTTTTCATCAATATTGTTTACTCTAAGCGCATATTTACGGGATCTCTTGGTATAGTTCTATGCTAATCAGCACAGAGGCTGAAGCAAACTACACATGATATAAGATCAAACAGCATTTCAACACCTGGTTTGCCATGGTCAAAGATAGCTACAATACTACATTTTCAAGCATTACTCTCAGGGTACAAGAAATCTTCAATCTGAATTATGCAACCCTCCACCATGTGTGTGTGTGTGTGTGGAGCAGGGGGGGGGGGGGGGGGGGAGGGGGGTGGAGGTCCATGTTTTGGATGCTCCCCTACGCGTGTTTACACTTTTTCACCTTTTCACTCATTCGGCCCATATTCCCAGGTTCATTTGTGCGTAAGTGACTGTACCTTAATTTTTGTGAATATACTTTGATGGCATTCCTGATAATGCTCCGGATACACACCTAACTCTAACCTATTCTCCATCGGCTAATTCTGGAAATTCCCTGAAAATTTCATGGCATTTCGTTTATGACTATGTGAACTAAGAAATTGCTAAATTTAAAAAAAGTCTTTCTATTTTCTGATGTAAGAAGTTTATTTACTGATAATACATGTGCATATTCTGATATAAGATGATACGACTCAACAATATTATCTTACTTCATCTAATAAAATGTTGAAGTAATTTAATTTAAAATAAACACACTAAATTAAAAAAAAACTATTTTTTTTTATTAAAATCCATGTTAATTTTCTGATAACAGATGTATGCCAATATTAATATCTAACTGATGTTAGATATTAATATTGGCATATGAGATGATTTAAGACTTATACAACTCTATGGTCTATCTAACTTTATCAAATAAGATATCATAAATAACTAAATTAAAAGATAAAACTAAATTGAATACAAAATAACTAAATTAAAACGTGTTTATATTCTGATATTAGATATTTATATTCTGATATTAGATGATATCAGTTTCATACGACTCGACGATGTTATCTTACATTATAAAAAATTCCAAATAACTATAATCAACATAACTTCCTTTTAAATCATACCATAGGTTTAGTGTGCATTTTAGTGAATTTGCACTGAATAACACATCTGTCGAATGATTTTCAAAGTGTAACACAATCCTATATTTCATATGGTAGGGTCAATATAAGAAACTCCTGATTATACAGAACATTTACAGTAGTGTATAGTATGTCTGTCAATTACCGTTTAAAAACTATTATGTATCACATGTGTTCCTTCAGTGTTCTCATTAGTGGTGGACAATCGCCAGCTAACGGGGACGGATGCAAGGGGGGTTGGGGTCTGGAGTCTAACCTCCACGTAATTACTGAGAGAAAATAAATTTTACTTGAAAATATTTTTTTTATATATTTTTTAAATAAAAAGCTACCCCTCCCGCCCCACGTTACGTTATTTTTTTTAATTTTCGGTGGTTATTTGTTTCTCGATTTAAAAGGCTAACACCTCCTTCTAAAACTCCTGGGTCTTCCCTTGCATGGTACCGATTTGTTTGACCGGTCGTTAACGTGTTAGAGACGGATCTGCTCAATCTGAAAATGATCCCATTTTTTGTTTATATACTGTGTACACCCCGTGTTAATTAACGTGTAAGTTTACTGAAAAATACAGCGGTAAAACAAACACAACCAGGAAAATGAGAAGCTCACATGTCTATCATGCTTGGAAATAAATATTATTTAATTGAACAGTTGTAGGGGTCTATTTCTTGAGGTGTTTCATTGACTCAAATACGTTTCTATTAACAAGGTGTATGTACTCGATATGCTATGAATACCACATGTCTACCTTGTCTGTTTGAAAAAAAAAACGGTGCTGTTCATTTTTCAAATATATAAACATAAAGATGTTCTATTAAAAAATTAACTTTGGAAACATAATGTGCAAGAAAGCTTCGTGGGGTATATAACATTATTTGAGATATTATATTTTCAAAAACCGGTTAGTTTGATTATGATATAAAAAAGACATATCCAGGAAATAAAAAAGCAACTATAGTGAAGCGGTTGTTCTGAGACCACCATCTGGACTGCCCAAAGTCGCGTAATTCGCATGTGGTCTTATTAGATAGGTCAGTTATAACCATGTGAAAGATTTCGGTTCGCCCCAAGGGAGGTCCCAATAGACGGGTGGTCTAATTAAGCAGGTGGTCTTTCAGCAGACAGGTTCAACTGCAAGAAAGCCCATCATCTGTTGGATATACCCTTGCATGCATTCATCCGTCAACCTATGAGATATATACAACCTACGAGATATATATATATACAGTTGACATAAGCACATAGGCTATATGAGGGCACCTCCCGTTGTAGTCTCATCTCTTTTACTGTAAGTCTCTACTACGGACGTTTTGTCCGTCGTAAAGACTTTAGATTACCTCCATCTCAGGTTACCCCCAATAATAAGATATCAATTTCAAACTACCCCCTCAAAATTTGAGGTTATCTCCGCACTGTTCGGATTTTTGTCAAATTTGCAGTTTTTAATGCCGAGGTCTTGCAAATTTTCCTGGAATTTTACCAAACAATATCAACCGGGAATATTTTTTGTTTCCATTTTCCTTATATCCGAAAATTTTAAAATCTAAGTTATATGTAGTATACGATTTAGAGTGGAATGGTGACTGTAAGGTGAATTTTCTTGATAACAGAACATTATTTATGGGTCAAAATGAAATAATACGTGGAAGAAAAATATGAAATATTAGGAATACATTTTAGTACTTAATGTAGAAACAGCTACATGCATAATGATATAACCTTATAATCAGGCCTTTTAAAATGGCTAAATATAAGGTACGAGAAAGTAGTAAGAGACCACAGCCTCCGCCAGGATCCTAATCAAGTTACGCAGCAACGCCGGAACTTTTTGACGAGGTTCAACTACTCCGCCCCAGGTCTTCTACAGGACAAAGCCGCCCTGAAATACCAATGCATATCCCTATTATAATGAAAAAGCAGTGTGTACCAATGGGATAGAATGCCTTGAATTAAACCATATTGATTCAGGTTACCCCTGGTTTATTTTATTTTGTGTATTTGTCTTTACACTCCATGAAATTTCATATGAATATGTTCAAAACTTGCAGCGTCAAATTACACCCAGTTGAAACCAATATAACCAAGGGTAAAACATAATATCTCTCGGTCTCTCTTTATCACTCTCTCCGTCCCTCTCTCTCTGTCTCTCCCTATCTCTCTGTCCCTTCCTCTCTCTGTTTCTCCCTTCCTCTCTCTCTCTCTCTCTCTCTGTCTCTCTCTGTCTGTCTCTCTGTCTCCCTTTACTTCTGTCTCTCTCTCTCTCTCTGATTCTCTGTCTTTCCGTTTGTCTATCTGTCTGTCTGTCTGTCTCTCTCTCTCTCCGGATATATAGATTATAGATGTTCCGGATATTTTGTCAACAAACTCTTAGTCATGGTATCATTAAAGCATAACCATGTTGATTTACAATTCATTCAGCTAAGGGCATCCGGGACCGTCAAGCTATTCTATCTACTTAATAGGGGTAAGAAAACAATATAATGAAAAAGAATTCTTGGAACATCTGCTCAGAGCAGTAAATAAATTTCCTTTAATTGGGAAGTGATAGCTAGTTGCTTCAATACTTAGTGAATACACGTTTTGTTTATTTTATGAATAAATAACGCATGATATTCTCTTACTCAGAAATGATGGAATCAAATTGTCCTTTTGTTTAAACAACCTCATCAACTGAAGCATGGAGATGTTTAGAAAAACGCGTATTGAATTAAGCGTGTTGTCCACGTGTTATCACGTGATCCAATTAACTCTAGTGAACTGGTAACAAGAGTCAATTGGACCCGGGTCATGAGGTGAACAGTACAATATTATTTGCTCATTAGGACGGAACCACAGGCTGAATAACACTGCATTGTTTACTTTTACGGTGCCGACCAAGGAGGGTGAGAAATATGGTTTGTTTGGGATTATATTGACCCCCCCCCCTCCCCTTGGCAAAAAAGTGGGGGTTTATATACCCCCATCCCTCCTGTATGTTCGTTATCTTGGAATTTTTTTAAAATTAAATCCTTTGAATATTTTACAAATAAATACAACACATAAAATAACAATGCAGTTGGTTTAAATAAGCATTGGTTTTTGTAAGAGTTGTATTTTTTTCCGACAGCACTTAGTATAGAGTGAACTTTCAAACTAAACACTGACATAAAAAAAGTTTATCATGGTTCCCTTCTGGAAAGTCATTTAAAGAAGATAGATCTAGTTGGCTATAGCTTTACTCTCACATGAAGCTGTCAAGAAACGCTTGAGATCTAAGAAATAATCCCGTCACCCAACCTTTTGTGGCCCCAGGTGCTCAATAGGCCAACTAATGCACGGATGTGGTGGACAGCACCAAGACCAGAACAATACGGTAATCGTCACTATCAAACATTTCTCAATCCTTCTAGGTAGTTTCTTTATTTTATAATAATTATAATATAATATAATATAATATAATATAATTGTATAATAATTTCTTTATTTTATTTTATATTTCAATAGTTTATTTAAATATTCTAATTATCTGATTAAATACAAAAAAAATGTCTCAATCGGGAAAAGATTCCACAGTGAAAAGTTTTGGCATTGACGATTATCGCATTGTTCCTGGTTTGTCTTTTCTGTTAATGTATAAACACATATTTAAATATAGAAATTAGTTAATTAAATAATGCAAATGTGGAAAATATCTCATTTAATGATGAACAGGATACATAATAAGGCTAAGCAAGTAAAAGGAACAGTATTTCTTTGCTTTACTGTTCTTTAAAAAAAAGAAGAATACACAGTTTAAAAATAAACTTATATTTGATATAAATTGAATATGATGTACCCATTTTACTTCAAGCTGCCTACTGAGACCCAAATTTCAATATATTTAGGTTTGCTTTATTAATTTTTGCTTATTTATTCAAATATGCTTATTATCTTATCATATACGCGTGGTAAAAAAATTACAAGCAGAAATCAATTCTTCAGAAAAAAAACTGCCCTAGAAATGTCCTTGAGAAATGTTTGGTAGTGACGATTATCGAATTGTTCTGGTTTCGGCAATGCCCATGGTATTTCCGTGCGTAGGAGCCAAATAACCTGTTGTTTATACACATAGCAGCACTTCGTGATTAGCTATGTCAAGGCCCATACAAACGCATTTGAAAACGACCAAACAGAAATTGAAAATGACGACATATTATACCGAAGCCACTTATCCTGTTGCCACACCAGGCTATAAAAATGGCTTCAGGGTGAACTGTAATTACTTTTATTTCAGATACAGTGTTTACTAGAGGATATGAACTAAAAAAATGAAAAACAAAAACACGCATGTGATGGGTACAGCTGATTTTTCTCCAACTGGCGAATGGTTCCTTAGAGAGATAATTTATTTAGCCTAGGTATCTTTGATATAGACAAACTATCAAAAGATCCTACATGACAACTAGAATTGATATGGCCAGGCTGCTCGTCATATTTGATTTCGGGCTTCATTGAGGCCAATCTGTAAAAAAAAACTTTAAGGCTGATTGATCAAATGATTCGGAAGATTAACCTGCACGAACGTATTTGACAGAAGACTAACTGGCGGTCATATTGTTTTTCTGAGGATTCTAAATTTAGATGGCACGCATGCTGTCAGAAAGACCAAACTTCAGGGAAAATCAAGCATATTCTCGAATGGTCAGGAGGAGACAGCGTGTCTAATATAAAAGTTCGTGAATGGCTTCCTGGTGGCCATGTTAGATTTTTTTTACATTTTCAACATTTGATAGCACACACCCACTCAGAAGATGTAGCCTCCAGACATACTTTTACGAGCGATCGTTGAAACGGTTCCGGATATCGGAGCAGACGGACATAACAGATGATAACTATAGGACAAAGGCCTATTAAGGGCACTGGCACTAATCAGTGATGAAGAATATTTAATATGTCATTGTATTCAGACATGGGGTATCACTGGAATATTTAATATAATATTAAACGTCTCAGTTAAGAATTCTGATGTTGTGTTTTCCAAGCAACAGTATATGACTGTTTCATCAGAAGCCAACCGTCTACGGATTAAATAGAAAATCTAGGAATTATCACTACACGTACCAATAAAAACAAACAGAAAGTGACTTATTCTGTGTATCTGGCATTTACGACAGGGTGACTGATCAATTAATAACCAGACGTATTGAAATGGTTCTGTTTTTCCAGGAACTATATGGTATACACTTTCAACAGACTTTTCACAGTAATACCTAACTGCTGGTTGTCCGGGTTGACGCCAACATATACAACATTCTCAGATAAACTGAGCGAACAATAAAAATGTCCTTAAGTCTGATTGTATCTTTCAATGCCAGAATGTCGCCCACGGGATATTATTTATGAAAAAATGTATAACATTCTTATAGCGCTATAGATTTTTAGATGCAAAAGCAGCTGTTTATGGCCTTTTTAATTTTCATACGTTTGAAAAAGTAGTTTTTTTTATTTCTATTTTATATATTTCCTTATTTAATTTCCTCATTATTTTATTTTTTCGGTAACCCAAACGTTGTATAAATATTTATCATATATTGAAGCATTCAAGGGTAAATTTTGATAGAGGAAATATTAATGGAAACATAAGGAGGATAAAATTTGGACCAACAAATTTATTTATTTACTTAGATCGAAAGATATAAAATTAACATCAATTAACTTGATATAAGTATGAAGATTACATGTGATATAGTATTTTTAATACCTTTAACACTAAACTATAAAAACTCTTACGGAAACAGCTCTCTGTTAACAAATATATAAACAAATGGTTCTACGTAAACATACTATATATTATCGTACCCAGAGCAAAGGAATGATTGATCCAGAGTTCAGCATCCGGCGTTCCCACCCTCATTATCCCCCACCAGACAACGCCAGAATGATGATATACTGCCCGGTACCAAGTGAAGGTGATAGTGATTGACTATTTTCAGTTTCGCTGCGTGATATGATTGATACAGTGGTCAGCTCTTAATTAGTAATGTTTAACGAATTTTGGTTTTACTTGCCATTTAACATAATGAAATTTAATTAATCAAATTACTGACGGTGATTAAGGTCTAGTGCGCACATGCAGGCAACTATACATCGGTTCATGGTCGAATCGCATTTATTACGTGATGGGAGCCACCGTCAATCCAATATAGGATAAGCACGATGATTGATTCCCGAGGGATTCACTGATCAAACCAGTCAGCCGTCCACTTAACAGACACTCTATCCATAGCATCTTACTGATTAGACGTAATAACATTTATATTGACTAATGTTTCTGAATAAATTGGAAAGAGTGCTCCCTTTTGTTGTATTTTTATTAACTATTTACTTTTTTCTGACACCACCAGGCTGATTGATACCATAAGGAAATTAACACCACGAACCTTCTGACCAACCATAATCAGTCTACATAATTTGTATATAGACAAACGTTCAACAGATCTTGAACTTGGACTGACATCAGCAATGCTGGATTTCGAACAAATCTGAAATTCTGTTATTGCCATACAGCCAATTATTTAATTTAAAAAGGATTCCTCAAATAGTTCGGAGGATAATGTGCAAAAAAATAAATGAAAGATGACGAACTGGAGGCCATGTTAAATATCTGAGAATGCCAAAATTTCAGACCACGCATGCTGTCACAGGGGGTCAATTTTCAAGGAACAATCAGACGATTTCTCGAATTGTTTGGAGGAGATAATGCACCTGAGAGGTATTCATGAATTTGCGGTTGTCATTTTGAACTTTTACTTTTCAATATTTGATAGCACACATCCACTTATTTAATAAAACCAGTCTCCAAACATGATTTTCAGAGCACGGATAGACATGAATCATGATTACTATAAAAAACGGCTCTTTCGGGACACTAACCAGATATTTTCCAAATCAAGAATGTTTAATTTGTCATTTTCTACACTCAAGAGGTATTGCTGAAATATTAAATATAATAAACCAGTATTTTGTGATAGGTATGAACTATCTGTTCAGAACAAAACTTCTGCTCTCTGCATTAAGAATACCTATCATTCTAAGCAAAATAACTGATTAATCAGAAACCAGACGTCTGCGGATTAAGTAAGCAATCTTTAGATTTTAACTACACGTACCAACAAAAACAAACAGGAAGTAATGGTACAGCTAGGAAGTATTTGATTGTTTCAAATTTTCTCAGAACCATATGGGACATAATTCATACGGACAAAGGAATCTGACCAACTGATGGTATTGGAGATAATATATATATAAGGTCCCCTCTAACTCTCAACCCCATTTAACCCTACCCCCCTCCCCACCAAACCCTATGCCAACGAAACCCAGTTGCCGCAGCTAAGGAGTAATAAGTATATCTCGGATGGGCTATGTAGATTTCTTAAATTGTTTTGACGTGAAAAGTTAAAAAATCAGGTGCGGATCAATCTACTGTAACAATAACTCTGACTCAAAGCTCAGTTTTGGAAAACCAGCCGGAGAACAATATCGAAAAACTGTAACAGAATCGAACGTATATTGGTTTAGTCGCTACGGGGTGTACAATCATTGCTATGAGGTCATGGTCAAAGAAAGAGAAAAAAATAATTGCAATTGATGATTTAGATCTTTGGGGGGGGGGGGGGGCTAAGAAAGTCTTAAATAAAAAAAAATATTGAACCACATAATGATATAGAATTAAGCTCAATCCTGGTAATTTCCCTCTCCTTAAGGTGGCTTAATAACATGGATTATTGTATTATCCTGTAGTCATAAGGCAAACAAATATAGGCATAGTTCTAAGGCACCGCCGGCGTCAATTTTAACCTCCCGCATCATTCTTTTTATTATTCGAGAAGAAAAATTAATAACTATTTGATAAGGTTTCCTTTGTTATGTAGTGCTTTTACATGTTTAGCAAAAAAAGTTATTATTTTCCTGATCATATATGACATTTTTTTCGAAACATACAAAAAAGTTAAAAAACAAAAATAAATTAATTACCCGCCCGCAATGAATTCTGAAAAAAAGTGCCTGAAAACCATACCTTTTTTTGCCTTATATTATGGTAGAGGGTATTGTTCTCTTGATTACGAGCGTGTGTGAAGGTGTAAGGAGGCAACAGCAATAATTCTTCCTGTATTAATTTTTGCTAATTTGAAAGCCTTCCATGGGTTGTATATCCACATGCCCTCGATATCAAACTCATGAATATTGTTTCAGCTTTTAATGTTTTATGTGTTGTTTACGAGTTCACTTCTTGACAAAGGGTTTTTATGGACCTGTGGTGGTTTGTGTCCCTATTAACTTTTAGATTTGTTTTCTCATTAAGACCCTGGACATTTTTGTGTTATATGCAAATTATGTCCGCCAATTTAAACTGTTACCATCAACATCTAAAGAAATAACCATGATATTTGATCAAACATGTCGTCTTGACTGAGATAAATTTATAGTTACATCATTTTTAATTATGCCATGTTTACGGGATGTTAGCTCCATATTTTGATTTCAATTATGGACATTAGCGCCGCCATTGGAGAAAATATTTTTTATTTAAACTTCTTGAAGACGTTCATTGTCATGAGTGACACGTTTGTGATCGTCATTCGGATATGAAAATTATTAACGTCGATCTGGGTTGAGACAGCAAAAAAATAATTAGGGGTCGAAAAAGTCGATATCGCTTTGACTGACAACGCGAATCCACAAAGCCATTTAGCGGCTGTTCCCCCGCTATTTTCGCCCCAGTCGTCTACTCATTAGGAACCGAGACGCCAGGATTAGAAAGATACTGGTTACACGTAAATAGCATGTACCAGCGTCATTCCGAGAAGAGAAAAAGAGTGACGGCATTGTTCCCTGAATAATGCAGCAGGGTATCTTGTTTTGGACATTTCGATTAGACAGGCTGAGTTTTGTAACTTCTCAAGGTGTCGAATAGTTTTCAGTATTAATTTATTTGTATTATAAAATCTCAATGATTTTAATTCTCATTTTAGACAATATCCAGCAAGTCCTTTGTGCTTTTTTCCCCTTGTTTTTAAATATCTACAGAATTGATATTTATTATTTGAAAATGGCCATACAATTTATACCGTTCTTTTTTTAAATAAATATATTAAATTTTCAATCAACAATATTGTACAGGGAGTATCTTACCTTGTGACATTGATTCTTGACAGCTATCCAAATAGAATGATTCCTTGACCGGAGCTATTTAAATGGAGGATATGGAAGTTTGTCATTGTTTGTCACGTGCAAATTATTGCCGCCTTATGGGAAATATGTTTCCTTCAACGTCTCAGAAAATGACTATATATGATATATTCAAACATGTCTTTTTCACTTCCTGTTATCTGGAATTCCATAGTCATTTTTTTCAGATATAATTTTTACGGATAGAAGGTTCATATTTTGATTTCAATGATGTACGTTATCGCCGTCATTGGTGATATACAATTGTTACTATAAGATCCTGATTGATTCTATTGATTTATTATAACATATTTAATCAGGATAGCTCATTCAGCAAATGCTATTCTTCGATTAGGTCCTGCTACAGTTAAAAAACATATGATGCAATAGAAATACAATTGATATATGAACCTGTGTACAATAAAAGTATATTTTAAACAATCAAGACATTTGATTTGTATTCACAAGTTATCATTCAAGCTCAATCAGAGTACATTAATGATTTAGCGATCAATAATATCTGATAAATGCCAGCCAAAACATGGAAAAATAGTATCTGTTTGCGACGTGTATTTATATAATATATAATATATAAAACGTAAAACTGATAAAAAAGGGTTAACAGTGTCAAATTATTTACACTTCCTTCAGGGAATGTTTCAATATTTTTGTGAAAATGAGAAAAGATTTGATTCGAAATTACCCCCATAGTTGATATCTATGACCATAATGTGTAAAATTCAGACTATTAATTAAAGAGGGTGGAGCTATTCCATGATAACAAGTTTCTTCCATGTTGTCTAACTTTACCTAATAAAATGTTTTAAAAAATTTAATTGAAAAAAAAAACAAATAACTAAATTAAAAACAAAATAATGTTAAAATGATGTTTATATTCTGATATGAGATGATGCCAGTCTCATACGACTTAACGATGTTATCTTACTTTATTCAATAAAAATATCTAAATAACTAAATTTAACATAAATTCCTTTAAAATCGTGCCATAGGTTTAGTGTGCATTTTAGTTAATTTGCACTGAATAACACATCTATCCAACGATTTTAAAAGAGTAACACAATCCTATATCTCGTAGGGTAGCGTATATGTAAGAAACTCCTGATTATACGGAACATTTCAAGTAGTGTAAAGTATGTCTGTCAATTACCGTTTAACAACTATTATGTATCACTTGTGTTTCTTCAGTGTTCTTATTTGTGGTGGGCCATCCGGCACTAACAGGGACGGATTCAGGGAGGGTGGGGTCAGAAGTGTTACCCATTACTAGAAGAAAATAAATTTTACTTTTTTTTACAAATTGAAAAGCTAACCCACCGCCCCACTTAACGGTATTTTTTTTAATTTTTCGATGGTTGTTTCTCGGTTTAAAAGGCAAACTCCTCCTTCCAAAACTTCTATGTTTTCCCCTGCGTGGTACCGATTTGTTTGACCAATCGTTAACGTGTAAGAGACGGATCTGCTCAATCTGAAAATGATCCCTTTTTTGTTTGTATACTGTGTGTACCCCGTGTTCATTAACGTGTACGTTTACTGAGAATACAGTGGTAAAACAAACTCATCCAAGAAAATGAGAATCTCACATGTACACCATGCTTGGAAATCAATATTATTTATTTGAACAGTTGTAGAGGTTTATTACTTCAGGTGTTTCTATTAACAAGGTGTATGTACTCTATATTCTACGGATACCATATGTCTACCTTGTCTGTTTGAAAAGAAAACAAAAACGGTGCTGTTCATATTTCAAATATGTAAATATGATGATGTTCTTTAAACAAATTAACTTTGAAAACATAATCTGTAAAAAAATCTTCATGGGATAAATAACATTATTTGAGATATTATATTAAAAAAAAGGTTAGTTTGATAATGATATATAAAACATAGCCAGGAAAAAAAGCAACTTTAGTGAAACGGATGTTATGAGACTACCATACGGACTTACCAAAGTCGTGTAATTCGCATATGGTAATATTAGAAAGGTCAGTTATAACCATGTGAAAGATTGGGTTCGCCCAAAGGGAGGTCCCAATAGACAGGTGGTCGAATTAGGCAGGTGGTCTTTCAGCAGACAGGTTCAACTGTAAGAAAGCCCATCATCTGTTCGATATATCCTTAAATGCATTCATCAGTCAACCTATGAGATATATACAACCTACGAGATATATATACAGTTGACATAAGGACATCGGCTATATGAGGGCACCTCCCGTTGTTGTCTCGTCTCTTTTACTGTAAGTCTCTACTACAGACGTTTTGTCCGGTGTAAGGACTTAAGGTTTCCCCCATCTCAGGTTGCTCCCCCAGTAATAAGATATAAATTTCAAACTACGCCATCAAAATTTGAGGTTATCTCCGCACTGTCATGATTTTTGTCAAATTTGCAGTTTTTAATGCTGAGGTCTTGCAAATTTTCCTGGAATTTTACCAAACTATATCAACCGGAGTATTTCTTGATTCCATTTTCCTTATATTCGAAAATTTTTAGATTAATGTTATACGTAGTATACGATTTAGAGTAGAATGGTGACTGTGAAGTGAGTTTTCTTGATAACAGAACATTACTTATGGGTCAAAATGAAATAATACTTGGAAGAAAAATATAAAATATTAGGAATACATTTTAGTACTTAATGTAGAAACAGCTTCATGTATAGTGATATAACCTTATAATCAGGCCTTTTAAAATGGCCAAAATATAAGGTACGAGAAAGGGATAAGAGACCACAGCCTCCGCAAGGATCCTAATCAAGTTACGCAGCAACGCCGGAACTTTTTGACGAGGTTCAACAACCCCACCCCAGGTCTTCTCCAGGACAAAGCCGCCCTGTAATACCAATGCATAGCCCTATCATAATGAAAAAGCAGTGTGTACCAATGGGATAGAATGCCTTGAATTAAACCATATTGATTCAGGTTACCCCTGGTTTGTTTTATTCTGTGTGTTTGTCTGAACACTCCATGAATTTTCAAAAGAATCTCTCTCTCTCTCTCTCTCTCTCTCTCTCTCTCTCTCTCTCACACATAAGAATCTGTTCCAAACTTTAAGCGTCAAATTGCACCCAGTTGAAACCAATATAACCAAGGGTAAAAAATATCTTTCTGTCTCTCTCTTCCACTCTCTTCGCTCCTCTCTCTGTCTCTTCCTTCCTCTCTCTGTCTCTTCCATCCTCTCTCTGTCTCTTCCTTCCTCTCTCTGTTTCTCTCTCACTCTCTCTCTCTCTCTCTCTCTCTCTCTCTCTCTCTCTCTCGCGCGCGCGCGCGCGAGGCATTATTTTATGAAACCGGATATATAGATTATAGATGTTCCGCATATTTTGTCAACAAACTCTCAGTTATGGTATCATTAAAGCATAACCATGTTCATTTACCATTCATTCAGCTTGAGACATCCGGGACCGTCAAGCTGTTCTATCCACTTAATTGGGGGTAAGAAAACAATATAATGAAACAAAGTTCTTGGAACATCTGCACAGAGCAGTAAATAAATTTCCTTTAATTGGGAAGTGATAGCTAGTTCCTTCAATACTTTGTGAATACACGTTTTGTTTGTTTTATGAATAAATAATGCATGATACACTCTTACTCAGAAATGATGGAATCAAATTGTCCTTTTGTTTAAACAACCTCATCAACTGAAGCATGTAGATGTTTAGAAAAAGGCATATTGAATTAAGTATGTTGTCCACGTGTTATCACGTGATCCAATTAACTCTAGTGAACGGAGTAACAAGAGTCTATTGACCCGGGTCATGAGGTGAACAGTACCCTAGTATTTGCTCATTAGGACGGGACCATAGACTGAATAACACTGCATTGTTTACTTTTTACGGTGCCGACCAAGGAGGGTGAGAAATATGGTTTGTTTCTGAATTTGTAGATTTGTTTGTCCGAGCAATATTCCCGAGAGCTATCAGCGAGAAGTTATATAGAAGGATGGGAAACGGAACACGGAACAATCGTTAAAAACAACAAAGATCAGTTGTTAAAATTCCCAGATTGATCGAAAATTTTCAAATGCGGTTCTGGATCTAGATCTCGCCTATTTTTGCCTTTTTGCGTCTCTTTCTAACCTGTCTGTTTCTCCATACAGATCAAACTTTGATCAAACTAAGAACTAAATGTCCCCTCCCTTGCCCATTGCCCATTAACCCACACGAAATTGTGGTTGTTGTTTATATTCCAACGTTTTCTGGAAAATAAAATAAAATTGTGCAGATTACTGGACTAACTTTTGAGGCGGATCAGCAAAATTTAGTTGCCGATCTTGTTCAATAGTAAGGCAGGGAAGGGGATGTGCACTCTTTGAGTGCTTTATGTTTGTATTATTTACACATTCACAGGAGAAAGAATCTTACATATGTTAAGGAGGATTATAGCTCTGCTCACCCCGATTATTGTTAAATTTTTCTTCAAGGGTGGGGGGTAACTCGCTGGCATGGGAAGATGATCAAAGTAGGGTCAACTGTTTAATTTATATATATATATATATATATATATATATATATATATATATATATATATATATATAATTACAATTAAGTTTAAAGTTTAAAAAATATGGTATTATGTTTCTTGTATAAGTTAATTCTGAACAGGTTTAGATAAACAATATTACATGGTAAACTCAGAAATGAAACCAAAGTCTATAATTTTTATTGATAATATACATGTATTTGATTTTATTATTTAAATATTATTCTCTGAATAGCAGGGGGTGATTACATTGACTACCCCCCCCCCTTGGTAAAAAGAAGGGGTGTATATAACCCATTCTCTCCTGTTTGTTCGTTATCCTGTATATTTTTGAATATTCTACAAATAAAAACAACGCATATAAAATAACAATGCAGTTGCTTAAAATAAGTATTGGTTTTTGTGAAGGATTTGTCGAGTTGTATTTTTTAGAGACAGCAGTGAGTATAGAGTGAACTTAAAAACTAAACACTGACATTAAATTTTCACATGAAAAGATAATTTTGTTTGTTACCTGTTTACTAGAGGATATGAACTAAATAAGATGAAAAAAGGCACGCATGTGTTGGGTACAGCTGATTTTTTTTTGCAACTAGAAAATGTTTCTTTAATAAAGAAGATTTATGATGGCCTAGGTACCTTTGATATTGACAAACGTTCAACAGGTCAAACATGACAACAAGAATTGATATGGCCACGCTATTTGAAAACTTCAAAACGGCTGCCTGGCCGTCATATTAGATTTCGGACCCCATAGAGACCAATCTGGAAAAAAAATTTTAAGGGCGATTGCTTAAATGGTCCGGAAGATTAACCTTCACAAACGTAAATGGCAGATGACCAACAGGCGGCCATATTGTTTTTCTGAGGATTCTAAATTTAGATGGCACGCATGCTGTCAAAGCGATCGTTGAAACGGTTCCAGATATCGGAGCAGATGGACATAATAGATGATGACTATAGGACAATAGCCTATTCAGGGCACTGGCAAGAGGAATTCGTGATGAAGAAAATTTAATATGTCATTGTATTCAGACATGGGGTATCACTGGAACATTAAATATAATATTAAACCTCTGCACTCGTCAGTTAAGAATTCTGGTGTTGTATTTTCCTAGGAAATAGTATATGACTGTTTAATCAGAAACCAGACGTCTGCGGATTAAGTAGACATTCCAGGAATTCTAACTACACGTACAAACAAAAACAAACAGTAAGTGATATATTCTGTGTAGCTAGCATTTACTACAGGGTGACTGATAAATTAACAACCAGACGTATTGAAATGGTTCTGTTTTTCCAGGAACTATATGGAATATACTTTTAACAGACTTTACACAGTTTTAAATAACTGCTGGTTGTCCGGTTTGACGCCACCATATACATCATTCTCAGATAAACTGAGCGAACAATAAAAATGTCCTTACGTCTGATTGTATCTTTCGATGCCAGAATGTGGACACGGAAGATTATTTATGAAAAAAAATGTATAACCTTCTTTTAGCGCTATAGATATTTTAAATGCATAAGCAGCTGTTCATGGCCTTCTTTTAATTTGCATACGTTTGAAAAAGAAATTTATTTCTATTTTAGATATTTCCTTATTTTAATTTCCGTATTATTTTATTTTTTCGGTAACCCATACGTTGGATAAATATTTATCATATATATGGGAGCATTCAAGGGTAAATTTTGATAGAGTAGATATTAATGGAAACATAAAATATGAACAAAACAGTTTTTATTTATTTACTAAGATCGAAAGGTATAAATCAACATCACTCAAGTAGATATAAAGATGAAGTAGACGTGTGATAAAGTTCTTTAATATGCTTGACACTACGCTCCCGAGGCAGCGGAATTCTTGCGCTTCTGAAGAAGCTACTGATTTTCCCGCTGGCTGCTTTGACCGTGTATGATGCACTTAAACACCAGGTGGTGCACATGGGCCTGTCTGCTGAAAAACTGCTGATGCGACCAGCAGCCTACCAAATGCAAGTCAAACACTCGACAGGCATCAGGGTCCTCCCAGAAAACACGTGCGGTGCAATTCTCTCTTAGCCAGTGGCATGTTCAAACGGTCGCCGGGGCGATGATCTGTCATTAAAACGAAATGAAAAACATTGGCTTCGCGTATTCCTCGCTTGGCTGGTAAACCGTTTTGTCTTTCAGCACAGGGTGTAATCTGATTTTACCAAAAATACAGTGCTCCTCTCTGGTGTAGAGATTCAGGATACAAGGTCATAACAAACAGCGCTTACGATATAGGTAGTTGGCCTATGGGTGAAGCGCTGTGTAAAGAGCGTACCTTAACACTAAACTATTAAGACTCAACGTAAACTGACCTCTGTTAACAAAAATAAACAAATGTTTCTATCTATACACACTTCATATGATTATTCTCAGACCAAATAAATGATTGATCCAGAGTTTCAGCATCCAGCGTTTCCACTTTCATTCCCCACAGAGGCTGGGTTATCACCAGACAACGCCAGAATGATAATACACTGTCCGGTACCAGTGAAGGTGATAGTGATTGACCATTTTCAGTTTCGCTGCGTGATATGATTGATACAGTGGTCAGAGCTCTTAATTAATGTTCAACGAGTTTTGGTTTTACTTGCCATTTAACATGATTTAATTAATCAAAATACTAACGGTGATTAAGGTGTGGTGCGCACATGCAGGCAACTATACATCGGTCAAAGTCGAATCTTATTTTATTACGGGATGGGAGCTACCGTCAATCCAATATAGGATAAGCATAATGATTGATTCCCGAGGGTTTCACTGATCAGACCAGTCAGCAGTCCATTTAACAGACAATCTATCCATAGCATCTTACTGGTTAGACGTAATAACATTTATATTGACTCGCGTTTCTGAATGAATTGAGATAGTCTTCCCTGTTCTTGTATTTTTGTAAACTATTAACTTTTTTCTGACATCTTCGGGCTGATTGATACCATAAGGTGATTAACACCACGAACCTTCTAACCAACCTTAATCAGTCTACTTATTTTGTATATAAATAAACGTTCAACAGATCTTGAACTTGGACTGACACCAGTAATGCTGGATTTCGAACAATTCTGAAATTCTTTTATTGCCATACAGGCTAATCTTTAATTTAAAAAAGGATTCCTTACATAGTTAGGGGGATAATATGCACAAAAATAAATGAAAGATGACGAACTGGAGGCCATGTTGAATTTCTGAGAATTTCAGACCACGCATGCTCTCAGAGGGGGTAAATTTTCAGGGAAAAATCAGGCTATTTCTCAAATTGTTCGGAAAGGTATTCATAAATGTGCGGTGGTCTTGTGGAATTTTCACATTTCAAGATTTGATAGTACACATCAACTTATATGCTGGAAGCAGTCTCTAAACATGATATTCAGAGCACGGATAGACATGAATAATGATTACTATAGAAAAACCGCCTTTACGGATACTAATCAGATATTTTCCCGATCTAGAATGTTTAATATGTCATTTTATACACTCAAGATGTATTGCTCAAATATTAAATATAATAAACCAGTATTTTTTTAAGGTATGACCTATCTGTTCAGAACAAAACATCTGCTCTCTGCATTTAGATTACTTATCATTCCAAGCAATATAACTGATTAATCAGAAACCAGACGTCTGCGGATTGAATAAGCAATCTTTGGATTTCAACTACACGTACCAACAAAAACAAACAGGAATAAATTTGGTACAGCTAGGATGTTTTTGATTGTTTAAGATTTTCTCAGAACCATATGGGACATACTTTCGATGGACTATGGAATCTGACCAACTGATGGTATTGGTGATAATATATATAAGGTCCCCTCTAACCCTCATCCCCCTTTGACCCTACGCCCTCCCCCAAACCCTATGCCAACGAAACCCAGTTGCTGCAGCTAAGGAGTAATAAGCATATATCAGATGGGCTATGTAGTTTTTTAAATTGTTTTGACGTGAAAAGTTAAAAAAAATGAGGTGTGGATCAATCACCTGTGACAATAATTCTGACTCAAAGCTCAGGTTTGGAAAACGAGCCGGAGAACAATATCGAAAAACTGTAACAGAATCGAACGTATATTGGTTTAGTTGCTCTGGGGTGTACAATCATTGTTATAAGGTCACGGTAAGTGTAAGGGAAAACCAGAATTAGAATTGATTATTTAGATCTTCCGTGGGGGGGGGGGGGGTAAGGAAATCCGAAATAAAAAAAAATATCGAACCACATAATAATATAGAATTCAGCTCAATCCTTGTAATTCTACCCTCCCATAGAGGGCTTAATCACATGGATTATTGTATTATCCCGTAGTCATAAGGCCAATAAATATAGGCATGGTTCTCAGGCACCGCCCGCGTCTATTTTAACCTCCCCGCATCATTTTTTTTATCACTCAAGAAGATAAAATTATAATATTTTGATAAGGTTTCCTTTGTTATGTAGTGCTTTCATCTGTTTAGCAAAAACTTCTGATATTATAATGCTTTTTTTTCCTGTTCATATATGACATTTTTATCGAAACATATAAAAAAAGTTTTAAAAAAATAATTAAATTACCCGCCCGCACTGATTTCTGAAAAAAAGTGCCTGAGAACCATACCTTTTTTTTTGCCTTATATTATGGTAGAGGCTATTGTTCTATTGATTACGAGCATGTGTGAAAGTGTAAGGAGGCATCAGCAATAATTCTTCCTGTATTAATTTTGGCCAGTTTGTAAGCCTTCCATGGGTTGTATTTTCACATGCCCTCGATGTCAAAATCATGAATATTGTTTGAGATTTTAATGTTTTATGTGCAGTTTACGAGTTTACTTCTTGACAAAGGGATTTTTCGGACCTGTGGTGGTTTGTGTCCCTATCAACTTTCACATTGATTTTCTTATTACAACCCTGGACATTTTTGTGTAATATGCAAATTATGTCCGCCAATTTAATCTGTTACTATCATCATCACAAGAAATAACCATGATATTTGATCAAACATGTCGTCTTGACTGAGATGATTTATAGTTACATTATTTTTAATTATGCCATGTTTACGGGATGTTAGCCACATATTTTGTGTAGTGAGTATCTTACCTTGTAACATTGATTCTTGACAGTAGGTATTCAAATATAATGATTCTAGACCCTTAGCATATACAACACACACACACACACCCTCACACACACACACATATATATATTTAATGTATACTTCATATTTCATATTACCAGTCTGGTGTGTCCCCCTGATTAACGATATAGATGAGTTGACGCCTGAATTTATTCAATGGTGGTCCTATGAATTTGCTTTTTTTTTAGGGTGCGGCATCGGGCATTGTTTGTCACGCGCATATTTTTGCAGCCTTATGGGAAATATGTTTCCTTCAACGTCTCAAAAAATGACTATATATGATATATTCGAACATGTCTTCTTCACTTCGTGTTATCTGGATTTCCTTATTTTTTTTTTCATATATCATTTTTACGGATAGTAGGTTCATATTTTGATTTCAATGATGTACGTTATCGCCGTCATTGGTGAAAAATAATTGTTATACTAATATTGTGATTGATGCTATTGATTTATTACAACATATTTCAGGATAGCTCATTCAGCTAATGCTGTTCTTCGATGTGGTCCTGCTACATTTTAAAAACATATGATACAATATGTATACAACTGATATATGAACCTGTGTACATTAAAAGTATATTTTTTAAACAATCAAGACATTTAATTTGTTTTAACAAGTTATCATTTAAGCTTAATCAGAGTACATTAATGATCTAGCGATCAATTATATATGATAAATTCACTGGTTAACGCAAGTAGCCAGTCAAAACATGAAAAAATAGTATCTATATGCGACGTGTACTTATATTATATATAATTTAAAAAGTAAAACTGATAAAAAAGATTTAACAGTGTCAAATCATTTACACTTCCTTCAGGTAATGTTTCAATATTTTTGTGAAAATGAGAAAAGATTTGATTTCTCGGATTTGAGTAGCGCGTCTGTTCCAGTGAAAAGCTTCCGTAGTTTGTAAATGAGGTTTTGTAATGTTCAGTGTTTGGTTTCGGGAGTACGAAATTACCCCATAGTTGATATCTATGACCATAATTTGTAAAATTCAGACAATTAATTAAAAAGGGTGGAGCTATTCCATGATAACGTGTTTATTCAATGTTGTCTAACTTTACCTAATAAAATATTTTTAAAAATCTAAATTAAAAAAACAAACAACTAAATTAAAAACAAAATAACTAAATAAAAAAGTGTTTATATTCTGATATTAGATGTTTATATTCTGATTTTAGATGTTGCCAGTCTCATACGACTTAACGATGTTATCTTACTTTATACAATAAAAATATCTAAATATCTAAATTTAATATAATTTCCTTTAAAATCGTGCCATAGATTTAGTGTGCATTTTAGTTAACTTGCACTGAATAACACATCTATCCAACGATTTTAAAAGAGTAACACAATCCTATATCTCGTAGGGTAGCGTATATGTAAGAAACTCCTGATTATACAAAACATTTAAAGTAGTATATAGTATGTCTGTCAATTACCGTTTAACAATTATTATGTATCACTTGTGTCTCTTCAGTGTTCTTATTTGTGGTGGAACATCCGGCACTAACAGGGACGGATTCAGGGAGGATGGGGTTCAGGAGTGATACCCATTACTGGAAGAAAATAAATTTTACTTTTTTTTTTACAAATTGAAAAGCTAACCCACCCGCCCCGCTTGACGGTATTTTTTTTTAAAATATATTCGGTGGGTATTTGTTTCTCGGTTTAAAAAGCAAACACCTCCTTCCGAAACTCCTGAGTCTTCCCCTGCATGGTACCGATTTGTTTGCCCAGTCGTTAACGTATTAGAGACGGATCTGCTCAATCTGAAAATGATCCCTTTTTTGTTTATATACTGTGAGTATCCCGTGTTCATTAACGTGTACGTTTACTGAAAATATAGTGGTAAAACAAACTCGTCCAAGAAAATGAGAATCTCACATGTCTATCATGCTTGGAAATAAATATTATTTAATTGAACAGTTGTAGGGGTTTATTACTTGAGGTGTTTTATTGACTCAAATATGTTTCTATTAACAAGGTGTATGTACTCTATATGCTACGGATACCATATGTCTACCTTGTCTGTTTGAAAAGAAAACAAAAACGGTGCTGTTCATATTTCAAATATGTAAATATGATGATGTTCTTCAAACAAATTAACTTTGAAAACATAATCTGTAAAAAAAATCTTCATGGGGTAAATAACATTATTTGAGATATTATATTAAAAAAAGGTTAGTTTGATAATGATATATGAAACATATCCAGGAAAAAAAGCAATTTTAGTGAAACGGATGTTATGAGACCACAATGCGGACTTACCAAAAGTCGTGTAATTCGCATGTGGTAATATTAGAAAGGTCAGTTATAACCATGTGAAAGATTTCGGTTCGCCCCAAGGGAGGTCCCAATTGACAGGTGGTCGAATTAGGCAGGTGGTCTTTCAGCAGACAGGTTAAACTATAAGAAAGCCAATCATCTGTTGGATATATCCTTGAATGCATTCATCAGTCAACCTATGAGATATATACAACCTACGAGATATATATACAGTTGACATAAGCACATCGGCTATATGAGGGCAACTCCCGTTGTAGTCTCGTCTCTGTAAGTCTCTACTACGGACGTTTTGTCCGGTGTAAAGACTTAAGGTTCCCCCCATCTCAGGTTACCCCCCAGTAAGATATCAATTTCAAACTACCCCCTCAAAAATTGAGGTAATCTCCGCACTGTTCGGATTTTTGTCAAATTTGCAGTTTTTTAATGCTGAGGTCTTGCAAATTTTCCTGGAATTTTACCAAACTATACCAACCGGGAGTATTTTTTGTTTCCATTTTCCTTATATCCGATAAATTTAAAATTAAATTTATACGTAGTATACGATTTAGAGTCGAATGGTGACTGTGAAGTGAGTTTTCTTGATAACAGAACATTATTTATGGATCAAAATGAAATAATACTTGGAAGAAAAATATAAAATATTGGGAATATATTTTAGTACTAAATGCAGAAACAGCTACATGTATAATGATATAACCTTATAATCAGGCCTTTTAAAATGGCTAAAATATAAGGTACGAGAAAGTAGTAAGAGACCACAGCCTCCGCCAGGATCCTAATCAAGTAACGCAGCAACGCCGGAACTTTTTGACGAGGTTCAACTACCCCACCCCAGGTCTTCTCCAGGACACAGCCGCCCTGTAATACCAATGCATATTCCTATTATAATGAAAAAGCAGTGTGTACTTGAGCCCTGCGCTGGCCCAAACCCGCCCCGCGGGCTACGGTTTAGTTTTGAGACATATTCATCTTTGCAGAGACCACTTTTTAAAATATTGCAGATATACCTGGGAATAGCGGTGCATAATTATAGACTGTTCAGCACTGTAGGCTTATACTTGTGGCCAGTCTCAGATATTACGTAACATGGCTGAGGGTAGAGCACCAGGATTAGGCCTGTGATGTTATAATAGTCACGGCATGGGTGCATCTGTCACCAGCTGGATATAGCTTTACATTCTGCAAAGACTTAGGTATGCTAATCATGGATGAGCAAATGAGCACTGGCTAGTTTAGAGGACTGCATTAGCAAAGCAGAATGAGATAACAAGCATGAAGCTCATTTGATATCTATTCTTGTGTACACAACTATGATGTAGCGCTTGCTCCCTCGGTAGTTCCATACCCTTCCCCTTTCAGCTAATTAACTGATCACTGCTGGACAGGATTAAGCTCTTAGGCAAATAAAAAGGTGTGAACTGTGGTGAGCAAGTTCGTAATGTCCTCTAGCTACTGCAGCTAGAGATGAGTAGTGTACAAACTTAATTGAAATTGATTATTTTATGCCTAAGTTTTATTTTATGTTTCCATATAGCAGCATATGCATGGTAAATATGTTTAAACTGCAATTAAGTTGTTAGCAAAATATCTGACTAAGTTGAATTTATAATTACTTTAAATATTTAAAGGAGACACAATGGCAATATTTGATTATTGTGTACCATTTACTGCAGTGACTTTTCAAGTGATATGGCAGTAAATAATTGAATTACTTTTGGTAAGTGGTAATTCTTTAAAATAAAAAAAAATGCACGGGATTCTATGACACTCGTCCTTACCTGTGAAAAAAACTTGAAAATGTCCTACCATCAACTAAACATGATAACGCTATCTCCTCAGATAGTCATTCATTATTAATATCTGAAAATAAATCTTATTTTTGGGGGGCTACCTTGTTGGTTGTCTTATGTTTATTTGCGGGTTGAATGCGGGCTGACTCTTGGTTAAAATGCGGGGCGGGGCGGGGGCGGCTGAAACCTAAATATACGGGGCGGGTGCGGGTTGATTTATTCTTTATAGGTGCGGGGCGGTGCGGGGCGGGTTTTTTACAACTGCGGGTCGGGGCGGTTGCGGGCTGAAGGTTTGTTTTGCGGGGCGGGGGCGGGTTTTAAAATCCGGCCCGCGCAAGGCTCTAGTGTGTACCAATGGGATATAATGCCTTGAATTAAACCATATTGATTCAAGTTACCCCTGGTTTGTTTTATTTTGTGTATTTGTCTTAACACTCCATGAAATTTCATAAGAATATGTTCAAAACTTTCAAACTTGTCAAATTATATCCAGTTGAAACCAATATAACCAAGGGTAAACATAATATCTCTTGGTGTCTCTCTGTCACTCTCTCCATCCCTCTCTCTGTCTCTCCCTCCCTCTCTCTGTCTCTCCCTCTCTCTTTCTCTCTGATTCTCTCTCTATGTCTCTTTCTCTGTCTCTCTGTTTGTCTGTCTGTCTGTCTGTCTCTCTGTTTCTCTCTCTCTCTCTCTCTCTCTCTCTCTCTCTCTCTCTCTCTCTCTCTCACAAACACACACAGACAAAAAAATCTGTTCAAAACTTTAAGCGTCAAATTGCACCCAGTTGAAACCAATATAACCAAGGGTAAAATATAATATTTTTCTGTCTCTCCCTATCTCTCTCTTTCACTCTCTCCCTTCCTCTCTCTCCCTCCCTCTCTCTCCTTCTCTGTCTCTCCCTTCCTCTCTCTGTCTCTGTCTTTCTGTCTCTCTCTCTGTCTCTCTGTCTCTCTCTCTTTGTCTACCTCTGTCTCTCTCTTTCTGTCTCTCTCTCTTTGTCTCCCTCTGTCTCTCTCTCTCTGTCTGTCTGTCTGTCTCTCTCTCTCTCTCTCTCTCTCTCTCTCTCTCTCTCTCTCTCTCTCTCACGCGCGAGCGCGAAGGCATATTCATATGAAACCGGATATATAGATTATAGATGTTCCGGATATGTTGTCAACAAACTCTTAGTTATGGTATCATTAATGCTTAACCATGTTTATTTACCATTCATTCAGCTAGGAGCATCCGGGACCGTCAAGCTATTCTATCTACTTAATTGGGGGTAAGAAAACAATATAATGAAACAAAATTCTTGGAACATCTGCTCAGAGCAGTAAATAAATTCCCTTTAATTGGGAAGTGATAGCTAGTTCCTTCAATACTTGGTGAATACACGTTTTGTTTGTTTTATGAATAAATAACGCATGATACACTCTTACTCAGAGATGATGGAATCAAATTGTCCTTTTGTTTAAACAACCTCATCAATTGAAGCAAGGAGATGTATAAGAAAACGCGTATTGAATTAAGCGTGTTGTCCACGTGTTATCACGTGATCCAATTAATTCTAGTAAACTGGGTAACAAGAGTCTATTGCACCCGGGTCATAAGGTGAACAGTACCCTAGTATTTGCTCATTAGGACGGGACCACAGGCTGAATAACATTGCTTTGTTTACTTTTACGGTGCCGAGCAAGGAGGTTTTTAAATATGGATTGTTTGTGAATTTGTAGATTTGTTTGTCCGAGCAATATTCCCGAGAGCTATCAGCGAGGAAATTCTATAGAAGGAGGGGAAATGGAACTTGGAACAATCGTTAATAACAACAAAGATCAGTTGTTAAAATTCCCAGGTGGATCGAAAATTTTCAAATGCGGATCTGGATCTAGATCTTTTTTGCCTTTTTGCGTCTCTTTCTAACCTGTCTGTTTCTCCATACAGATCAAACTTTGATCAAGCTAAGAACTAAATGTCCCCTCCCTTGCCCATTGCTCATTAACCCACTCGAAATTGTAGCTGTTGTTTAATTCGAACGTTTTCGGGAAAAAATAAAATTGTGCAGATTCCTTGACTAACTTTTGAGGCAGATCAGCAAAATTTAGTGGCCGATCTTGTTTAGTAATAAGGCAGTGGAGGACATGTGCACTCTTTGAGTGCTTTCTATTTATATTATTTACACATTTTCAGGAGAACTACTCTTACATATATAAAGGAGGATTATCACCCTGATTGTTTGTTTAATTTATCTTCAAGGGTGGGGGTTGACTGGCTATCATGGGAGAGAAATCAAAGTTGGGACAACTGTTTTAAGATATATATATATATATATATATATATATATATATATATAATAACAATTAAGTGTAAGGTTTTAAAAATATGGTATTATGTTTCTGGTATAGGGTAATCCTGAAAAGGTTTAGATATATAATATTTCATAGTTAACTCAGAAATGGAACCAATGTATATTATTCTAATTTTAATATATTTGATTTCCATTATATAAATATTATTCTCTGAATAGCAGGGAGGGATTATATTGACCCTCCCCCCTTGGCAAAAAAGTGGGGGTTTATATACCCCCATCCCTCCTGTATGTTTGTTATCTTGAATTTTTTTTAAACATTAAAACCTTTGAATATTTTACAAAAAAATACAACGCATATAAATTTACAATGCAGTTGGTTTAAATAAGTATTGTTTTTTGTAAGAGTTGTTTTTTTTCCCGACAGCAGTAAGTATAGAGTGAACTTTCAAACTAAACACTGAAATTTAATTTTCATATGGAATGATAAATTTAATTGTTTGTTACCAATAGAGTCGCAGTTCCCTCGTAGCAGGTTATTGTATAGGCATAAAAAAGTTTATCATGGTTCCGTTCTGGAAAATCATTTAAAGAAGATAGATCTAGTTGACTATAGCTTAGCTCTCATATGAAGCTATCAAGAAACGCTTGAGATCTAAGAAATAATCCCGTCACCCGACCTTTTGTGGCCCCAGGTGCTTAATACAATAGGCCAACTAATGCACGGATGTGGTGGACAGCACCAAGACCAGAACAATACGGTAATCGTCACTACCAAACATTTCTCAGTCCTTCTAGATAGTTTCTTTATTTTATAATAATTATAATATAATATAATATAATATAATTTTATAATAATTTCTTTATTTTATATTATATTTCAATAGTTTATTCCAATATGCTAATTATCTGATGAAATACCAAAAAAAAATGTCTCAATCGGAAAAAGATTCCACAGTGAAATTAGCCGTGAATAAATAAAAAAAATTTTGGCATTGACGATTATCGCATTGTTCCTGGTTTGTCTTGTCTGTTAATGTATAAACACATATTTAAATATAGAAATTAGTTAATTAAATAATGCAAATGTGGAAAGTATCTTATTAAATGATGAACAGGATTCATAATAAGGCTAAGTTAGTAAAAGGAACAGTATTTCTTTGCTTTACTGTTCTTTAATAAAAGAAGAATGCACAATTTAAAAATAAACTTAAGAATTTGATTAATTTGCATATTTTATGAGCTAAATACGGCTTAAAAACAAATTTCATATAAATTGATGTTATATTTGATACAAATTGAATATCATGTACCCATTTTACTTCAAGCTGCCTACCGAGAGCCAAATTTCAATATAATATATGTATGCTTTATTAATTTTTGCTTATTTATTCAAATATGCTTATTATCTTATTATATACGCGTGGTACAAAAATATTACAAGCAGAAATCAATTCTTCCGAAAAAAACTGCCCTTGAAATGTCCTTGAGAAATGTTTGGTAGTGACGATTATCGAATTGTTCTGGTTTCGGCCATGCCCATGGTATTTCCGTGTGTAGGACCCAAATAACCTGTTGTTTATACACATAGCAGCACTTCGGGATTAGCAATGTCATGGCTCATACAAACGCATTTGAAAACGACGAAACAGAAATTGAAAATGACGACATATTATACCGAAGCCACTTATCCTTTTGCCACACCAGGCTATAAAAATGGCTTCAGGGTGAACTGTCATTACTTTTATTTCAGATACAGTGTTTACTAGAGGATATGAACTAAAAAAAAATGAAAAACAAAAACACGCATGTGATGGGTACAGTTGATTTTTCTCCAACTGGCGAATGGTTCCTTAGAGAGATGATTTATTAAGCCTAGGTATTTTTGATATAGACAAACTATCAAAAAAATCCTACATGACAACTAGAATTGATATGGCCAGGATGGTCGTCATATTGGATTTCGGGCTTCATAGAGGCCAATCTGTAAAAAAAAAAACTTTAAGGCTGATTGATCAAATGATTCGGAAGATTAACCTGCACGAACGTATATGACAGAAGACTAAGTGGCGGCCATATTGTTTTTCTGAGGATTCTAAATTTAGATGGCACGCATGCTGTCAGAGGGACCAAACTTCAGGGGAAAATCAAGCATATTCAGGAGGAGACAGAGGGTCTAAAATAAAAATTCATGAATGGCTCCCTGGTGACCATGTTTGATTTTATTTTTACATTTTCAACGTTTGATACCACACACCAACTCAGAGTAAGCAGCCTCCAGACATACTTTTCAGAGCGATCGTTGAAACGGTTCCGGATATTGGAGCAGACGGAAATAACATATGACAACTTTAGGACAACCGGCTATTCAGGGCACTGGCAAGAGGAATCCGTGATTAAAAATATTTAATATGTCATTGTATTCAGACAAGGGGTATCACTGGAATATTAAATTTAATATTACCAGTACTTTCGGAAATGTAGAACCAATCAGTTCAGAACAAAACGTCTGCACTCCTCAGTTAAGAATTCTGGAGTTGTATTTTCCAAGCAACAGTATATGACTGTTTAATCAGAAACCAGACGTCTGCGAATTAAGTAGAAAATCTAAGAATTCTAACTACACCTACCAATAAAAACAAACAGAAAAAGATATGTTCTTTGTAGCTAGCATTTACGACAGGGTGACTGATCAATTAATAACCATAACGTATTGAAATGATTCTGTTTTTCCAGGAACTATATGGAATACACTTTCAACAGACTTTACACAGTAATACATATCTGCTGGTTGTCCGGGTTAACGCCAATATAGACAACATTCTCAGATAAACTGAGGGAACAATAAAAATGTCCTTAAGTCTGATTGTATCTTTCGATGCCAGAATGTCGCCCACGGAAGATTATTTATGAAAAAATGTATAACATTCTTATAGCGTTATAGATTTTTAGATGCATAAGCAGCTGTCCATGGCCTTTTTAATTTTCATAGGTTTGAAAAGTAGTTTATTTATTTCTATTTTAGATATTTCCTTATTTAATTTCCTCATTATTTTATTTTTTCGGTAACCCAAACGTTGTATAAATATTTATCATATATTGAAGCATTCAAGGGTAAATTTTGATAGAGGAGATATTAATGGAAACATACAGAGGATAAAATTTGGACCAAAAAAATTTATTTATTTACTTAGATCGAAAGGTATAAATCAACATCAATTAAGTAGATATAAGTGAAGGTGATAGTGATTGACTATTTTCAGTTTCGCTGCGTGATATGATTGATACAGTGGTCAGCTCTTAATTAGTAATGTTTAACGAATTTTGGTTTTACTTGCCATTTAACATAATGAAATTTAATTAATCATATTACTGACGGTGATTAAGGTCTAGTGCGCACATACAGGCAACTATACATCGGTTCATGGTCGAATCTCATTTATTACGTGATGGGAGCCACCGTCAATCCAATATAGGATAAGCACGATGATTGATTCCCGAGGGTTTCACTGATCAGACCAGTCAGCCGTCCACTTAACAGACAATCTATCCATAGCATCTTACTGGTTAGACGTAATAACATTTATATTGACTAATGTTTCTGAATAAATTGGAAAGAGTCCTCCCTTTATTGTATTTTAATTCACTATTAACTTTTTTTCTGACACCACCAGGCTGATTGATACCATAAGGGGATTAACACCACGAACCTTCTGACCAACCCTAATCAGTCTACATAATTTGTATATAGACAAACGTTCAACAGATCTTGAACTTGGACTGACATCAGCAATGCTGGATTTCGAACAAATCTGAAATTCTGTTATTGCCATACAGCCAATTCTTTAATTTGAAAAGGATTCCTCAAATAGTTAGGAGGATAATGTGCAAAAAAATAAATGAAAGATGACGAACTGGAGGCCATGTTAAATTTCTGAGAATGCCAAAATTTCGGACCACGCATGCTGTCACAGGGGGTCAATTTTCAAGGAACAATCAGGCGATTTCTCGAATTGTTTGGAGGAGATAATGCACCTGAGAGGTATTCATTTTTGGAGTTGTCATTTTGAACTTTTACTTTTCAATATTTGATAGCACACATCCACTTATTTAATAAAAGCAGTCTCCAAACATGATATTCAGAGCACGGATAGACATGAATCATGATTACTATAAAAAACGGCTTTTTCGGGACACTAAGCAGATATTTTCCAAACAAGAATGTTTAATTTGTCATTTTATACACTCAAGAGGTATTGCTGAAATATTAAATATAATAAACCAGTATTTTGTGAAAGGTATGAACTATCTGTTCAGAACAAAACTTCTGCTCTCTGCATTAAGAATACCTATCATTCTAAGCAAAATAACTGATTAATCAGAAACCAGACGTCTGCGGATTAAGTAAGCAATCTTTAGATTTTAACTACACGTACCAACAAAAACAAACAGGAAGTAATGGTACAGCTAGGATGTATTTGATTGTTTCAAATTTTCTCAGAACCATATGGGACATAATTCAGACGGACAAAGGAATCTGACCAACTGATGGTATTGGTGATAATATATATATAAGGTCCCCTCTAACTCTCAACCCCATTTAACCCTACCCCCCTCCCCACCAAACCCTATGCCAACGAAACCCAGTTGCCGCAGCTGAGGAGTAATAAGTATATCTCGGATGGGCTATGTAGATTTCTTAAATTGTTTTGACGTGAAAAGTTAAAAAATCAGGTGCGGATCAATCTACTGTAACAATAACTCTGACTCAAAGCTCAGTTTTGGAAAACCAGCCGGAGAACAATATCGAAAAACTGTAACAGAATCGAACGTATATTGGTTTAGTCGCTACGGGGTGTACAATCATTGCTATGAGGTAATCGTCAAAGAAAGAGAAAAAAATAATTGCAATTGATGATTTAGATCTTTGGGGGGGGGGGGCTAAGAAAGTCTTAAATAAAAAAAAAATATTGAACCACATAATGATATAGAATTAAGCTCAATCCTGGTAATTTCCCTCTCCTTGTGGTGGCTTAATAACATGGATTATTTTATTATCCTGTAGTCATAAGGCAAACAAATATAGGCATAGTTCTAAGGCACCGCCGGCGTCAATTTTAACCTCCCGCATCATTCTTTTTATTATTCAAGAAGAAAAATTAATAACTATTTGATAAGGTTTCCTTTGTTATGTAGTGCTTTTACATGTTTAGCAAAAAAAAAGTTATTATTTTCCTGATCATATATGACATTTTTTCGAAACATACAAAAAAGTTAAAAAACAAAAATAGGAGGCAACAGCAATAATTCTTCCTGTATTAATTTATGCTAATTTGAAAGCCTTCCATGGGTTGTATATCCACACGCCCTCGATATCAAACTCATGAATATTGTTTCAGCTTTTAATGTTTTATGTGTTGTTTACGAGTTCACTTCTTGACAAAGGGTTTTTATGGACCTGTGGTGGTTTGTGTCCCTATTAACTTTTAGATTTGTTTTCTCATTAAGACCCTGGACATTTTTGTGTTATATGCAAATTATGTCCGCCAATTCAAACTGTTACCATCAACATCTAAAGAAATAACCATGATATTTGATCAAACATGTCGTCTTGACTGAGATAAATTTATAGTTACATTATTTTTAATTATGCCATGTTTCCGGGATGTTAGCTCCATATTTTGATTTCAATTATGGACATTAGCGCCGCCATTGAAGAAAATATTTTTTATTTTAACTTCTTGAAGACGTTCATTGTCATGAGTGACACGTTTGTGATCGTCATTCGGATATGAAAATTATTAACGTCGATCTGGATTGAGACAGCAAAAAAATAATTAGGGGTCGAAAAAGTCGATATCGATTTGACTGACAACGCGAATCCACAAAGCCATTTAGCGGCTGTTCCCCCGCTATTTTCGCCCCAGTCGTCTACTCATTAGGAACCGAGACGCCAGGATTAGAAAGATACTGGTTACACGTAAATAGCATGTACCAGCGTCATTCCGAGAAGAGAAAAAGAGTGACGGCATTGTTCCCTGAATAATGCAGCAGGGTATCTTGTTTTGGACATTTCGATTAGACAGGCTGAGTTTTGTAACTTCTCAAGGTGTCGAATAGTTTTCAGTATTAATTTATTTGTATTATAAAATCTCAATGATTTTAATTCTCATTTTAGACAATATCCAGCAAGTCCTTTGTGCTTTTTTCCCCTTGTTTTTAAATATCTACAGAATTGATATTTATTATTTGATAATGGCCATACAATTTATACCGTTCTTTTTTTTAAATAAATATATTAAATTTTCAATCAACAATATTGTACAGGGAGTATCTTACCTTGTGACATTGATTCTTGACAGCAGCTATTCAAATAGAATGATTCCTTGACCGGAGCTATTTAAATGGAGGATATGGAAGTTTGTCACTGTTTGTCACGTGCAAATTATTGCCGCCTTATGCGAAATATGTTTCCTTCAACGTCCCAGAAAATGACTATATATGATATATTCAAACAAGTCTTTTTCACTTCCTGTTATCTGGAATTCCATAGTCATTTTTTTCAGATATAATTTTTACGGATAGAAGGTTCATATTTTGATTTCAATGATGTACGTTATCGCCGTCATTGGTGATATACAATTGTTACCCATAAGATCCTGATTGATTCTATTGATTTATTATAACATATTTCATCAGGATAGCTCATTCAGCAAATGCTATTCTTCGATTAGGTCCTGCTACAGTTTAAAAACATATGATGCAATAGAAATACAATTGATATATGAACCTGTGTACAATAAAAGTATATTTTAAACAATCAAGACATTTGATTTGTATTCACAAGTTATCATTCAAGCTCAATCAGAGTACTTTAATGATTTAGCGATCAATAATATCTGATAAATGCCAGCCAAAACATGGAAAAATAGTATCTGTTTGCGACGTGTATTTATATAATATATAAAACTTAAACTGATAAAAAAGGGTTAACAGTGTCAAATTATTTACACTTCCTTCAGGGAATGTTTCAATATTTTTGTGAAAATGAGAAAAGATTTGATTCGAAATTACCCCCATAGTTGATATCTATGACCATAATGTGTAAAATTCAGACTATTAATTAAAGAGGGTGGAGCTATTCCACGATAACAAGTTTCTTCAATGTTGTCTAACTTTACCTAATAAAATGTTTTAAAAAATTTAATTGAAAAAAAAACAAATTACTAAATTAAAAACAAAATAATGTTAAAATGATGTTTATATTCTGATATGAGATGATGCCAGTCTCATACGACTTAACGATGTTATCTTACTTTATACAATAAAAATATCTAAATAACTAAATTTAACATAAATTCCTTTAAAATCGTGCCATAGATTTAGTGTGCATTTTAGTTAATTTGCACTGAATAACACATCTATCCAACGATTTTAAAAGAGTAACACAATCCTATATCTCGTAGGGTAGCGTATATGTAAGAAACTCCTGATTATACAAAACATTTAAAGTAGTGTATAGTATGTCTGTCAATTACCGTTTAACAACTATTATGTATCACTTGTGTTTCTTCAGTGTTCTTATTTGTGGTGGACCATCCAGCACTAACAGGGACGAATTCAGGGAGGATGGGGTTCAGGAGTGATACCCATTACTGGAAGAAAATAAATTTTACTTTTTTTTTACAAATTGAAAAGCTAACCCACCCGCCCCGCTTGACGGTATTTTTTTAAAATATATTCGATGGGTATTTGTTTCTCGGTTTAAAAAGCAAACACCTCCTTCCGAAACTCCTGAGTCTTCCCCTGCATGGTACCGATTTGTTTGCCCAGTCGTTAACG